>CM066250.1:5225355-5905355 GCA_033675135.1 Frankliniella intonsa
TCGACAATCGAAATAAGACGAACGCGGAAATTCTCTCCCGCCCCTCCCGCCCCGTCCCCGGCGACTATCCGTCGCGGCCGCGCGAGAATGAAATGGGAACCGGTCTCACAGAAGAGTGCGCTCAGAAGGTTGGAGGGAAATAATAAATAGCAACAAAAACCTGCGAGGTTATTTGAATTCTGATGGCATCGCGAAGCAGATCCGTCTTTAGGCGAGGGCCACGAGAGTTTGACCACAACATATCGTGAGAAAAATCAAATCCACACCCTTATAACGGGTTGTGCCCAGCCAGCCGGGGGAAGACCACGCGTCATTCTCCCCGGCAGCTGATCTAGCTGATCTCCCTCGTCCTCCTACTGAAGCGACGCGCCGTACCGCTGCGCAGCGGACCGGCTCTGACACTCGACTCGACGCACTTGATGGGCTCTAGCAGCACACGCACTGTACATGCCGCGCCCCATCGGGCAGGCGACCGCGGCAGAGCCTGGCGCCCCGCCCACCAGGAGGACACAACCACTCTGGGGTTAGAAAGCGTAAAACCGGATGGCACCACGGCAACGTCAAACGCAGGACTGTAGCCAACACTGTAGCACTAGTCGTGGGGACTCACTGGACACAACAGACACACACACGAACACTCTCGTGCGCGCACTGACACTAGCACCGGTGCTGACACAGCTGACACGCGCGCGCACTGACACTAGCACGAGTACTGACACGCGCGTGCACTGACACTAGCACGAGTACTCTGACACAACTGACACTAGCACGAGTACTGACACAGCTGACACGCGCGCGCACTGACACAACTGACGAAGACGCGAGCGAGCGGGCGTCTCCTCCCCGCTGGCGGACGAGGCGCGGCGCGGCCACGGGTACGCTTCGGTCCGCACGGCAACGCGGCTGCAGCGCGACTGAGTGCCGATGCCGAGGCCGGGCGGGGCGGGGCGGGGCGGGGGGGGGGGGGGGGGGGGGGGGGGCCGGGACGGGCGGACCGCGAGCGGTGGCGGGCGGGGCGGGGAAGGGCGCGGCGCGCGCGCGGACTCCTCCGGGCGGTGTGGCGGGGGCACGACGTCGACGGTGGAGGAGGAGGAGGAGGTGGTGCGGTGGCAACCGCCAGGAAAAAGAAGCGACTGCGAAATCTCCTGGCGTTTCTCTTGAACCTTCTCGCTCACTCGCTGCAAAACCCCCGGGCCGGCGCGATGCGGCTGGCGACATGCTCGCTGCAGCAGCCACTGTTGCCAGGTCGGAGGAAGTGCTCTCCCCGGTCCTGCCCGCCCCGCCCCGCCCCGCCCGAGGGCAACAAGTGTCTCAATCTCCTGGGCACGGCCGCGCAGCGCCATGGCTGGCCATGGCCTCGGTCACCTCGCCGGGGCGCGGCACGGCCGAGTCGGGCCCGGCCCGATCTGATCCGTGTGACGCGTGGCCGCCCCCGTCCCGTCCCGTCCCGTCCCGCGGGGGACACACAAGGGACACACATGTTGTCATTCATTGTCCTGTCTTTCTGCACGCCCCTGCCTCCCCCCCACCTCCGCTGCGCCACCCTGGGGGCCTGCATCGCCTTGACACAGTCCGCGGCGTGGGCGGCCCGGCCCGGCTCCTAGACCAGAGGGGGCATGGGCATGCCGCCGGGTCGGCAGATGCCCAGGACCCTTTGACTTTCTCGGCAGCGCCGCCCCGCCCCGCCACTAGAAGTAAAAGTGCAAGCAGGCGCGCTCCTTGGGGACAAGTGCACTTTGGCGTGCGGTCCGGGCGGGGCTGGGCCGGGCCGCGGCGCCGCGTGGTTCGGCAGCACTTTGGCCGGCCTCGCGCCAGCACTGTACATAATCCCGACTGTTTAGCATCCATCCAGCAGTGAGCACAAACCAGCAGTGGCACGTGGCGGAGCCCCGCGACCTGAGCACACTAGAGTCTTGAGAGACACGGGACACTAGAGTCCTGAGGCATGGCACACTGGAAGTCTACAAGTACCTCGAACGGCAGGAAACCTCCTCTCTGCCGGGGCCCGAGCGTGGCCGACTGACTAACTACTCCGGACTGGTAAAAATTGTGTTCAACTCATCCTGGCCCTCCCCTGCCCTGCCCCGTCCTCGCTGGCCGCCAGCTCGGTCTGCCCGCCGGATGTACCGGTCGCCTCTGGTCGCGGCTCAGCGCGCCGGGGGCGTGGCGGGGCGTGGCGGGGCGTGGCGGGGCGTGGCGGGGCGGGGCGTGGCGGGGCGTGGCGGGGCGTGGCGGGGCGTTGGGGTTGCGGAGGGCTGACGCAGGCTGACGGTGCAGCCGAGTCCAGCAGGTGAGTGCGAGTCCACCACACCATGGCCAGATTCACCCCGTCCTGCTCCTGCCCGGCCCGCGGCCCGGCCTGGCCCGGCCCTGCACGGATTCGGCTTCTCCATGGGGGCAGAAGAAGGGGGGCGTCGCTCCTCGTCCCGCCGCCCCGCCCCGCCGGCGCGGCGCCTCTGTCCCGCCAACAGTCCGGCTTCCTTCGCTTCCGCCTCATCGCCTGCCTTACACTTCCCCTTTCTCTCCATACCCTTGTCACCCAATACCTTTCGAACTAATAAAAAATATCGCGAAATAGCGGCGGACTAACCGTGAGGGGACGAATTGCCATGGAATTGCCGTCGGCGAGGTTCGACGACCGACGCTCGGCCGGGCCGGGCCGGGGACAGGGGCGCCCTCTCACTTCCTCTCCTTCCTGCTCACCCCTCTCTCTCGCGCCCTCTCTCTCGGCTACGCACCCGCGTCGTCGACGGGGAAAGTGAAGCGCAGAGACTCGCCTGCTGCGCGTCGCGGCGCTGCAGTCCTCGTGTGCAACACAACATACCTGCAACATCAGACAAAACACACGAGTCAGTACGGTGCAGAGAGTGTACAACACAACATACCTGCAACAACAGACAAAACACACGACTCGGTACGGTGCAGCGAGTGTGGACCGCGACAGGGCACTGCACCGCCCGGCCCAGAGCAGCGGAGTGCAGCGCGGCGCCATGTGGCCCATGTGCAGCAGCTGGACCGGCCTGCTTCCGGTGCCATCGCTGGCCCACCGTGACAACCACCAGCAGCGCAGCTAGGGGCGGGGCGGGGCGCGGCGGGGCCGGGTCAACGCTTCTCCGCCTGGACCGCGCGGGACGGGGTACGCCTCGGCCTGGCCCGGACGCGTTGCTCCCCGTCATAAACTTGTTGCAATCACCGGGACAGGACACGGGGCGGGGCGGGTCACTCCCGATGGGCGGGGCAGAGCGGCTGACTCATTGGCAAAAGGCGCAGCAAATAGACAAAGCCGCGATACGAACTGCACTGCCCCGCCCCGCCGAATGCCTAGTCGTTAATCCACGCCACGTGATGGCTGGCTGAATTTATTTATCGGTTTTACGCGCAGCAGGACGATAAGAAGGATCAAACCAGTCGCATCGCATCGCCGGTGGCTGACGCGGCCAGCCAGAGGTATAAACACACCTCCAGAGGTGCATCTGCAGGTGCGCTGCGTCGTGCATCTGCAGGTGCTGCGGTGGTAAGGTAGGCCCAGGCCCCAGCCCAGCAGCTGAAGCGTCCAGAGCAGCCAGCCCCAGCCAATCAGGCATGACTGTCCCCCCCCCCCCCCCCGCCCCGTACCGCGGATGAAAGCGAGCGTGAGCGTCGTCCTCAGGACGTGACCGGCTCCACTGCAGGCGCCGCCCGCCCCGCCCCGCCCCGCCCCGCCCCGCCCCGCCCCGCGCAGCATCGCCACCAGACACCGCTGTGCGATGCAGCTCAGGAAGTCAAGAGCCCCCTGATCTTCCCTGCCGCGAGTAGCAGCCTCCCGGCATGCCTTCTACCGCGAAATATGACAGGCAAATGGAGGGCGAGGCAAGCACCGCCAGTAGAAGCACAGCAGCTCTCCCTAAAGGAGACCACAGGCGAGGGGCCGCGAGGGGCCCACAACTCTACAAATTTCAGAACTCGACTAATTTCCTCTCAATTCCACTTCATTCAAATGAATTCCTTTGATTTTAAAACAGTAAATTAAGATGAGATTCCCAATAACTTTGACTAATATCTGTAAACGAGTTAAGGATTCTCGAGCCATTTCAAGAGGATTTCGGGTGAATTTAAGGGATTTTAGAGATTTCCATAGGTTTTTAAAGATTTCTTTGAAGTGATTTGCGCGATTTCCTAGGTGATTTTTCCGGCCTCGCACACCTCAATTCCCAAGTTGTGGGCCTCTCGGCCAGAGGTCGACCCCGCTCGCGCTCGCCTAGCAGGGCGATAAACAGCCCGCTCGCCGACCACAGTAATGTACACTTAAACTTCCTGACGGATTTGGACTGCAAAGCAAAACGCGGTCGGCGGCCGCGGCGTAAAGACACTCTACGTACAAACCACGTACCGTGGGCCGGGGCGGGCCGGGCCGCATGCAATTAAACACGTAAGTACCGCGGGGAGTGGATAATTGTTGCCGGCGGCCTCACCTTGGGCCCCCCGAGAGGTGGGGCGAGGCGAGGCGCGGTGAGCGTGTCTAGTCCAGACGTACTGCATACGCAGGGCGGGGCGGGGCGGGGCGGGGCGGGGCGGGGGGCGGCGCAAGGCTCGGTGAGCAGCAGGCCAGGGCGATGGAGAGCTCTGAGGAGCACACCGAGGCGGGGCGAGGCGTTCCTTTGGTTACTTCACTCAACTGCTGAGCTGTCGGGGTGATGTACCCGTCCCGTCCCATCCCGCGTGGCGGACATACTTTCGCGCGTTGGGGTCGACCTCCCCCTTCTCTCCCCCGCAACCAGGCTCAGGGAGACTATCAATTAACCCGAGCACGCCCACCCCGCCCCGCCCCGCCCCGCCCCGCCCCGAACGATTGATGGCTCCGGCGGCGCGGCGGAGCGGAGGTGTGGGTGACGTCGGAGACGCCGCGTCGCCTCACATGGATGCCTACTTCCTCGGTTCGACGCTCTCCCTTCACCTTGCCGTCGAGGAATAAAGGTCCTTGGTTCGATTCCCACCGTCTTCGCCGGCGGCGGCGGCGCCCCGCGGAGACGTCGCTGCTGCCGCGCCGCGAGGTCGCCAGCAGCAGCCCAGCTCTCCCTCCAGCCTACCCGGCAGCGCCAGCCATTCCCCGGGCCGAGCTTGGGAGAATTAAAAGCAGCAACAAAACCAAACTGGCAGACGGGCCGTGGCGGGGCGGGGCGGGGCGGGACGGGGCGGGACGGGGCGGGGCGGGGCGGGGCGGGGCGGGGCGGGACGGGGCGGGCCGCGATGCGGCTCGGCTCTCTTCCCGATATGTATTGGCAAACCAGACGGCGTCCGGTCCGGCCGATGCGAATACTCTTGTAATGACCGCTGCGCGCCGCTCCGCGCCGTTCCGCTCCACCGCGCGCAGGGCGGGGCCGGGCGGGGCGGGGCCAGGCAGGGCAGGACCGCAGCGCATCAAGGGAGGCCGCAACACATCTCATAAAACGGCCGCAATACAACAGTAAAACTCAAATTACGCGCGGTCCGGCCCAGCCCGGCGCGGCCCGCGGCCGGCCAGCCTCGGCTTGGCTCGCTGACTGCTGGCAGGCTGACGAGTGAAAGCTTACTCATTCGTTTGTTCGCTTCGGGCCGAGCCGGGTCCGAGCCCGCGGCATGGCGGCGGCGGCGCGGCGGTGCAGCGGCGCTCCGGTCGCCTCTGTTTGGTTTATGCCCGTGCACTGTGCACAGCAGTGAGCCGTTGCGCTGACCTCGCGACTGACCAACAGCAGGGCCATGTTGAAGGAGCAGCAGCAAGACCTGTCCGAGAGTCGGCCGCGCTGTTTGCAATGGTGCGGGCCGGACGGTGGCACCACACGGGGCGGGCACAGCCGAGCGCCCCGCGCCCCGCCCCGCCCCGCCCCGCGGCGCAGGTTCACACCATCAGAGCATCATCAGCGCCACGCCATTGTTTTCCACTCCATCTCGGCGCACATCGCGACGCGACGCGAGACGCGCCAGCCCGGCAGACACGCCCCCACCCCACCCTCACACGCACGCACACGACGTCCTACATGGCATCGCGTGCCAAAACCAAGACACGAGAGAGGAGAGGAGAGGAGAGGCCACACGCGCTTTTGGCTGCCCGCCGCCCCGCGCCGCCACCAGCAGCCAGTTGCCAGAAGAGTAGGCAATAAGTAGTCCAAACACAGTGGAGTACAGTGTAAAGCGGGCTGCATCTGCCTACTGGGCAGCACCCTAGCACAGGTGCGTACATGTTGCCTCGTATGCAGGCCCAGATGCTTCCCCCTGCGCTTGGGCTCTCCGGGTAGGCCGCCACCTTCACACAAGTGCGTGGCGGGTTGGCCTATCCAGTGTGTCGCAGGCGCTCTCATTGGCAATGCTTCGGTGACGTCCATTGTGGGGGCGCCATCCTTTACTCTGCGCGGTACAGGCGGCGCGGACGCCTCGCGGAGGGAACCCTGTGGACACGGGGGAGAGAGACGGACGAAATCAAGCCGGAAAACCGAAGCGCGGGCGCGGGCACGCTCCACCGGGGAGGACCTAGGACGACAGCGGCAGCGGCTGGCCGGCATCGGCATGGGAAGTAAAAGGGGCGCGGCGTGCAACCGCAGCGCAGGGCGCGGCAGGCGGGGCGGGGCGGGGCGGGGCGGGGCGGGGCGTCCGCCAGAGGGACGGAATGGAATACCCTACCCCGTCTTCTCACTGGTGTCCGTCGACAGTCACTCACTGCAGCCGCGACTGGTTCCCAGCGGTGCGCGCTGGGCCGGGCTGGGCTGGGCACTGCGCAGCCATTGTCTGCCCCGGATACGACAAGACTCGATCAGGACAGTCGGTCGGTTGAGGTTGAGCCGCTGCAGCAGCAGTGCGGGCGGGGCGGGGCGGGGCGGGGCGGGGCGGGGCGGGGCGGGGCGGGGCGGGGCGGAGGGCCACACGCCGCGCCGCGCCACGGCAAGGCCACGACCCCGCCGCACCGGGCTGTCGGTAAGGCGAGGGCCCGCGTAATTACGTACCCTACCTAGCTGCAGGCCAGAGCCAGGCGCAGTGCGTGGCCCCGGGAAGTGGGTGGAGGGGGGGGGGCACGTGCAAACGTGCACACACAACGGCGTAAAAAAAAAAAAAGGACGTCACTCCGCGAGCAAGGCCTCGGGGGGCGTGGCATGGCGCGGCCTTCCTTAGACGTGGGTGGCGCTGAGCTTCAAGTCAACCCTACCATCGACTTACTCCTGACGACCACCACCCACCCCGCCCGGCCCCCGCCCGGGAGTGTACCGAGCGCTGCCCACTTACAATCCTGACCACTTCTCCGGCTTTCCGAGTGAGTCGAGTCAGTCCCGCCCGGTCCGGTCCAGTCCGGCCGGGTCCGGTCAGTCCAGGCAGGCGCGTTCAGTGACCGGGGCGGGGCGGGGCGGGGCGGGGCGGGGCGGGCCCTAAGCCCCGCGCCCACGGCGGGGCCTGTAATCTTCCTTGCTGCTCTACACGGAACAGCCCACACCAAATTAGGGGCCTAGAGCGCGCTGGCGCCGTCTCGTCCCGTCCCGCCTATACCGACACGGACATGACGGGGACGGGCTGCACGGCGGCCAGCAGCGGGGTGGCGACCGGGACCGCGTCCCGTCCCCGGCAGCAGCAGCAGCAACGGCAGCGCCTCGCTTTCCCCAAGATACGAATTACAAGCGAATCATGGCAATTAGAGGTCTAAAGGTTCTCATGGCCGCCGCAGAGCGCAGCGCAGGGCCGGCGCCGTCCAGACTCGCGGGGAGCGGCAGGTCCACGAGGTCCTACAGGCTCGCGGGGGCTCGGGCCTGCGCAGGACAATCGTTATAGCCGGTCCGGCCCGGTCCGGCACTAGACGAGCCGCAACCCCCGCGAATCAACAAACCAAAGGTCAGCACTGCAGCTGCACAGGTGGGGTGACCGGACCGGACCGCACGAGACCCGCGGGGCCGCATGCTTCAGCGAATGAGTCACTCGCGCAACACACCACAGTCCCGTCCGACCAGCGCGGGGTATCGCCAGACACACTCCACGCGACCATGGCGCGGGGTATCGCTGTGCCACCACGGAGTAGTGACGGCGCGCGGGGTGGCGCCACGCAAATGACGGCACTACTCCACGCCCACGCTTGGCGCCGCAGGTGTGGCGGGAGAAGGGGTTGCCTTGTGCGAGCGCCGTCTGCTCAGTGACAGCCCCCGCCCCGCCCGGCCCCGGAGGAGACCCCGACACCTGCGCCGACCCCGCCAGGCCAGGCGTCTGTCTTGTCCTGCCCGTCAACTCAAAGGCATCTCCTCAACCCGACCGAGCGGGCGCGGCGGGGCCCCCGGAGGGCCCCCGGAGGGGACTGTACCTGCCGCCCGGCCCGGCGCGGCCCGGCCCGTCACCTTGGAGACACTAGCGCCTCGCGCCGGCGGCGGCAGGCACGCCAACCACGCGCCGCAGCCGCAGCCATTCACATACGCCTTGTTTATTTGGATTCCGTAACAGATGCCCACGTGACGTGACACGCGGAGGTGAAGAGGGTGGTCTGCACCGCGCCGGAGGGAGGGAGGGTCGAGCGCGCTGTGCTGTGCATGTGGGGCGGCGCGGTATCAAGAGGACGAGGACGAGGCGAGACGCACCGGAAGCGAGACAACTCGGCGGTTGGATCTGATATGTAGTCTGACTTCCGTCCAGCCAGACCAGCAGCAGCAGCGACCAACGGCGATGACTCCGTGTCCCCTCCCCGCCCGCCCCGGGCCGGTGTGCTGTGGTTACGGTGGGCGCGCCCGGCCCGGCCCGGCCCAGACTGTACTTCACACCGCGCCGCCGCGCCCCTCCTGGACCTGACCCTTCCGCAGCACCTCGCCGCCGCCCCAAAGGGCCCCCAGAAGGGCATAAAAACAGTCTGCTGCCCTTGGGCCCGGCCCGGCCCGGCCCGAGCCCAGCGGCCAGCGGTAGCGACGGGTGAGTCAGCAGCGTCCAGCGCTGCACGCCTTCAACAGGTTGTTGTGTCTGGCGGGGCGGGCCGGGGCGGCGGCCTGGGCGTCCGGTTTGGGTCCGGTCTCAGACGAGGCCCGCTCGAGTCAGGTCCTTTAGGGGCAGCCCCTCCTCCTCCCCCGGCCCGGCCCGGCCTGGCCCTGCCCAGCCTCCCCAAACGAGGCTGCTTTTTATTACGCGCCGGCCCGGGCGACAGGCGCGGAGGTGTACAAAGGGCGTGGCGGGGCGGGGCGGGGCGGGGCCGGAAGGGCTGCATTACACGGCGCGGAGGAGGGCGAGGCGAAGGGCACACACAGCCCTGATAAGCAAGGGGAGAGAACCCCGGCGACGACAGGATACACTTGTAAAGCGGCACCTCCCAAAGGGCCTACGCCTGTCCTGTCGCAGGGCAGGACCCGACCCGGTCGACGTCGCGTCGGCCACGCCTCGACTTCAAGTCTCCACAAACAAACCACCCCGCCGCCGCGCCCCGCCGCGCCCCGCCACGCCCCGGGGTGGGCGACAGGTGTACGGATAAGATATGCAGCCCGGGAAGGGGAACGGACCGCCCGCCCCGCCGCCCAGCACACACGTGACCATGGTGTGGTCACGGCGCCGCTGGTGCGACAGGTGGCAGAAGGGAACGAAACGCGCTTCAGCATACGCTGCTCCACCCAACCGGCATTTGCTTACAAACACGCGGAAATACAGCCCCACTCTACGCATCAAGATGGAACGCGGGAACTCAATTTGGAATTCATGAGAGTCCTGCCTGAGCCGGGCCGCGAGAGAGTGCGTGTGTGTGTGCCAGCGCGCGCGCGTGGACACCGCATCACTCAGATCAGCCGGGGGTCTTTATCTCGCAGACACAGGGCCTGGCCCCAGAGCATGAGTGATATCGGGTGACAATTGAAAGCTTGTAGGCCCTACCCGCCCCGCCCCGCCCCGTGACTCACCGCACTCTCAGACCGCACCGGCAAACGTACCGACTGCCGCTGGTGCGCGCTGGCGTGGCGTGGCGTGGCGGTGCACTACTGCACATGCACATCACCCCTCTCACTCGCACGCACTCGAGTCGAGCCCGCTCGCCACGCCACGCCAGTGGGGCAGGAGCAGCAGCCATCGACAGGCCAGGCCAGGCCGGCCGGCGTTATTCCCTTATTATTCCCAGCGGGGCGATAAGGCACGGCTCAGGAACTACAATGCTCAGTCCCATGGCGGGGCGGGGCGGGGCGGGCCACGGGATCCTATGGGAACAGAACAGCGGTAGCGGAGCAGTCTGCATGGCAGGGCCTGCAGGGTGATTCCGAACAGCGTTGAGTAGTGCCCTCTCTCTCGCTCCTCATGGCCGCGCTCCCCGAGTGCGACAAGGACAGAGAGACAAAACCACTGTGCGGAATCACCCTACTGGCAGCGCCATGGAGACCTGCTGCTGCTGCTGCTCCTTCTCGTGGCGCGCCAGCTCCAACGGCTGCGGTGTCAAGTGATCAGGGAGACTGCAGAGCAGGCGGGAGATGTGAAGATGGCGGGAAGCGGAAGGGCACAGGAGAGGAGGGGGAGGAGGTAGGGAACAGAACCCAAACACTGCGCGCGCTTTTCCACTCTACACCGCCCCCGTCCCCTTCGTCCTCGGCGGCAACGCGATCCGGCAGCATCAGCATGAGCAACAGCAACCCAAACAGGCAACACAACACAACACGAAACTGTTGGCGGCGATGATGAGCTCAGCGGTGAGCCGAGGCGACTCATCGACTCACCGCGTCGCGTCGCGTCGCTCAGCTCCGACTCACCCTCACCCTCCGCTCGGCTCCGCTCGACTCGACTCACCACAGGTAATAACCGTGCAAAGTACGTTAAGTACCACCCACCTGCAAACAAGCACAACCAAAGGGGAAAATTAGCCACCAGAATCACACGTGTTTCGGGTTGCGGCCCGGTCCCGGGCCGAACCGCGAGGCAGGCGGAGAAGCGTCCTCCTCACGGCTGAAATTTTCACCGCACCACACATTAGGAAAAGGAAAATGCCGTTGCCCTTCTGAGAACGACAACAACGCCCTGCCAGCGCTATACGGCCGCCGGGCCGACGCACAAAACGATAACGCCATACAGTACGCAGAAGGGAGCCGCACGGCGACAAAAAATAAAATAAAAACGCTTTTGTTTTAAAAGACGCAGTCCATTTGCCCGCCTTCCCCGTCACGTGGCAGGGTATAGTAAACGTACATGCCGTGTCCCGGGCACAACCCAGAGTGTATTATGAAGCTCAACAGGCGGCGAGTAACAGGAAGAGGCCAAAAGGACCGGGACCACAGGCCACCAGGCCAGGGCGGGCAGCGAGTGAGAGGCCATACCGACCACAGAGACCACAGGCCACTAGGGCAGGGGCCACAGGGTCCACAGGGACCGCAGGCCACTAGGGCAGGGGCCACAGTGGCCACGGGGACCTCAGGCCACCCGGCCCGGGCAGGGTGGGCGGCGAAGAGGCTCGTTCAGTCACTGGCATAGATGATGAATGGAAGGGACTGAGACAAGAACCTTGCACCACGTGACGCCGAGACTGGCCCGGCCGGGCCCCTGCCGGGCGCCTGGCCGCCTGGCCCAGGCCCCGCGCTAATACCGTGCTCCAGTTCCGAGGAAGTGGCACAGCTCCAGCCCTGCCAGGCCCAGGCCCGCCCCCACGCCGCGCGGGCCCTAGCGCGGCCCAGCCCAGCCGGTCCAAGGGCGTGGCGGTACGGGTCGGGTCCACATGTGTCCTGGCCCAGCCCAGCCCAGCCGTGTCCCACGCGGACATGGCAGGCAGCTTTATGCAAATGCAATGCCGGTGCACGTCAGCCACTTCCGGTCCACACATGTGCGCCGCACTCCTCTGCACGCCACCATGGCGGCATGCACACAACAAAAATCTCGGAAAATTAACAGCACGAGACCAATTCCTCGTTGTGCATTCTTTTATATTTTTACGGCGGGAAATGGTAATTCTACCGCGCGCCCATCAGAGGCGAAGGAAATGCAAATAGACGCGGAGGCGGGGTAATGGGTGTCGACCGGGCAGAAGAGAGAGAGAGAGACAGAGACACACCGCCCTCTCCAGGCCCGCCGCGCCGCCCGTAGCGCTGCCAAAAGTCAATACTCCAGCACGCCGGGCCGAGCCATGCCGAGCCGGAGCGGTGCGGCGCGGCCCGGCGGGGTGCCTTTCTATTTCCGGGCCGCGCTGGAGGCGCTATTCCTGGACAGCGCGACCAGGTCGGCAGACTGGACAGGAGGTAGACCAGCGGGCAGGCGCTGCGCCGGGCCGGGCCGCGCCTCGCGCCGCGTAGGGTGCGGGTGGGGGCCCGGCCGGCCCGGCCCGCGCCCGCGGTGCCCTGCGCCGTGCGCCGCGGCCCGCCCCGCCCCGCCCCGCCCCGCCCGAGCCCACCGCGCCTCGGAGGGGAAGGCCGATTGGCTCGGCTATTTCCTCCGGGGCCCCTGTCCGGTCCGGCTAGTGGAGCGTGGAGGGGCGATGCGCGGCGCCAGGACGCGAGGGACTCGTTGATGTAGGTCAGGGCGGCACTATGGGGAGGAGGCTCTATCGGACGGTAATCGCCATGGTAATGCGGCAGGTCGGACGGACGGACGGACGGACGGACCTCGGCAGACACACAGACGGGACGAGAAGCAGCCCACAATAATGAGATAGAATTTCGCCCGCGACGCGATCAGCAGCCTCCGGGCTGGGCCGCCTGCTGGGCTGGGCCCGGCCGCGCTCGAGTTTCCTCGCGGCGAAACCGCAGCACATTCATCATCGCCAAATTTATCCTGGCGGCCGAGCCGAGCCGGGCCGGACAACTCGTCTCGAGTTCCAAGGAGAGCAGACGACACGACACGTGTTCCACGTGTGTTCCAGTGGAGAGCCACACCCTACATGGAGCTGCTGCTGCCGCGCCACGAGCAGCGCACATCACAACAAAAGCAGCGCCTAGACACACACACTCAGAGTCCACACGGTTTTGTAAATAACAGTCGACTTCATCGACCTCTCGCCCGCAGCGCAGGCCGACCCCGGCCACAAAGGAGGACGTGCCAGCGAGGCGACACGTGCGGGAGACACGCCCGCTACCGCTGGCGGCACGTGCCGAGGTGGAAGTCGCCAACCAGAATGATATAAGCTCATTTTAAGATACCCTGAAAATTATAGGTTTCTACCTCATCTCTTAGCGGAACAGACAAACAGAGAGACGAACAAACGAATATAGACACCAAATCGTTTGCAATGCCCGCTCTATTGATTTTCCAAAGCAGAAGAGTAGGCTAAAAATAAGGGTGATGGCGGCAAGACGTACCAAAAGAATTGACAATGCTCAGTGCTTGGGGCCCAGCCGCCTGGAAAACTGACGGTTGAGCGGCAACAACATAGTTCAAACAACCAAATCGTTCCACTACCGTTTCAGCCATTAGATTACGGTTGCCCCTGCGCTAATCCTACGATGGTTGCTTAAAATCTTTTTATTTTTCTAGGTGCTCTGCCCACACTCCGCCCACCTCGCCCAGGGCGACACGCGGCGCGGCGCGCAACCCTTCACCGGCCCGGCGGCGTTCGTTCACCCCTCACCCCGCCAATAACGCATACAACCCGCGCTTGCCGTGCCGATGGAGAATTATAGAGGGAGGGAGCCGGGGGAGGGGGGTGGGGTGGCGCGGAGGGGAGGGGTAGCGGGGCGGGGTGGGTCCAACGGCATCCCCCGCGGGCGGGCGCGCGCGCTCCGCGGGGCGAGTGCGCGCCGGCACGCGACCGACTGCACTGCACCACCTGCGTACGCCGCCCCGCCCCGCCCCGCCCCGCAGAGCAGTCGCGCGTACACTGTCAAGATCGAGTGCTGGACCCTACGAGACAGGAGCGAGCCGCCCAGGCCCACCCAGGACTCGACTTGAATGGGGAGCGCGGAGCGCCCGCATTTCCGGCCTTTCAACTCCTGGGTGCGGCTTTACCGTACTGGTTTTGCCGAGTCCAATATATAGCATTTAAGGGTTCTTGTTCAAAAGCACACAGCATCCCATGTCAGTGTTAAACTTGACCATTTTAATGCGAGTTCTACACAATTTTTTAAAGTAAATTTTAAGGAGTTGGAGGGTGACGTTTTATATATTTATGCTGAGCACGCAATGTGACTTACGCGTACACACGTGGCCTGCATGCGGCCCGGCCCGGCCCGGGCCGCACACGTGACCCTCCCTGCCAGCGCGGCTGCCCCGGCTGCACTCGCTCCCGCGGCCCGGCTCGACTCGGCTCGGCTCGACTCGCCCGGGCGCGGCGGCTTGGCGCGCAAAACGTAACCGTCACCGGGGTGGGGCGGCGGTGCCAGCTCGGGCTTGCCGCCGTGCCTGACTGCCTGCCAGCTCCGTCAGGGGTGGCGGCCCGCCTCGTGCACAAGCACTGTGCTGCGACCGAACAGCTGGACTCGGCGCGAGGCGGGGCGGGGCGGCCCCTCGACTGGAGTACGCCGTTGTGTCCAGGAGGCCAGGCGAGGCCCCGCACACCCCTGGAGTGTTGCGAGAACAGGAGGCAAGAAGCAGCTCAAACACAGTGAAGAAAAGCCGGCTCCATCTACGCCTGCCTACCCTACTAGGCAACACCCTTGCGCAGGTGCGTACACGTTGCCTAGTAGGCAGGCGCAGATGCAGCCCCGCTCCACTCCACTGCGTTTGGGCTATAGCCCAGTATACTTATTGCCTACTTCCCCGGCAGCGCCGCTGGACTCCAGGCCAGTAATTGCCCCTGAGGACAGGCCACGCGGTGCAGCAGTCTGTGTCCAGCAGAGCATCAATCAGAACGGCGCTTATTTGTCATTGCATGTCCAGGGCCCGCCCCGCGCCCCGCCCCGCCCGGCCCCGCCCCGCCCGGCCCCGCCCCACCCTGCGCCCGTGGAGCAGGACGCCCTCCAGGAGCTCCCCCACGTCACGTCCCCCCTGAGGGCCTGCCGACCGATATGGAAGCAAGCCGCCCAACTCGTCGGTGTGTCGAGCAGAGCGCTGAGGCCCCGCCCCGCCCCGCCCCGCCCCGCCACGCCCGCAATTTGCGGTAAGGCCCACGGGCATGAAGCACGGCCCCGGCCCGGCGTGCCCAACGCCGCCACGGCTGAGCCCAGCCTCGCCGGGAATGGTCGGAAAGAGATATGTTATTTCCGGGCCAAAATGAACGAACATCTCCGGATAATAATAAAAAAAATCTCTGGGCGCTAAGGCATTGCAGGGCCACAGTGCATCGCGCCGCACGCCGCGCGCCAGAGGCGATGAAGGTAGGCAATGCAATAATGCATCAATGGGAGAGGGCTCTACTTTCTACTCATGCCCTGCTCCGAGCTGCCAGCCACGATGCAGGTAGGCAATACAATAATTCATCAATGGGAGAGGGCTCTACTTTCTACTCATAATGCCTTGCTCCGAGCTGCTAGAGACGATACGATGCAGGTAGGCAATGCAATAATGCAGCAATGGGACAGGGCTCTACTTTCTACTCATGCCCTGCTCCGGGGTTCGGCTTTGTCCGCCGGGAAACAAAGAATCGCGACGAATGAATGAATAAATGAATGAGTAAAACACGCTCTTTCTCAGACGAGCTCAACAACCCTCCATTTCCTTCCCGCAGACCGGACCGAAAACCCGCGCGCCGATCTACTGACGCACTCTGAGGCGTTTGCGACGGAGAGGGCCAAGGATAAATACTTCCTCTCCGCGCATAACTGCAAGAACAAAAATTTTTTAAATCTGATTTCTTAGGTTGTTTTTTTTTTTTTTTTTTTTACTTTCATAGAGCGGAGCACCCTCACCTTTTCTTTGCCGTACCCACCCTGCGGTAAAATAAAATTAAATGACCAAATTGTGGTGCGGCCGGCGGAGGCGGGGTGGAGTGAGGGGCCTGACGGTGACCCCATCCTAGCCCCGCCCCGCCCCGCCCCGCCCCGCTGTGGCGGCGCCCCGCACCAGCCCCTGCCGCTCTCTCACTTTCGCATATAATGGCTTGCGCACGAAGTGTTCCTCACCGTGCGAAGGGCCGAGGACGGGGATATCACGGACGTCGTCGGGCTGGCTGGTGACATGTTTTTACACCATAGAAAAGCCTCCTTAACGCCCTTATAAAGGATGTGCATTACAGCTACGTTGCAGTCCCCCAAGTGTTTATTTTTTTCGACAAAAAATATTAAATTATCCGCCGTCACCAACACGCCGACCGCACAGCACAACGGCTTCAACCCACATAAAAAAACGACACTTAGAGGCATTTCGTACCGCTCGTTTCAAAAGCCTCGCAAACGACGACACCAAAGTTTCCCTTAATTATGTATTACTGCCACGGCACCGCGGAAAGCAAAAAAGACAACAAACAAACAAAACCGAAACACGACGTCGTGTCAACCTCCTTCATTATTTCTCCGCGGTGCGGTGCAGAGCGGTGCCCTCCCTGGCGCCCTCCTCCTCCTCTCCAAATGGACAGACCTCGTTCATTAGCGACCCACGCCCAACAACAAAGTCGCGGAACGGCTCGGCTCAGCCCGGCCCGGCGGCGTCCGGACGGGACGGTCGCGCAGCGTGGCGCCGAGCCCGACACGACCCGACACGACCCGACACGCGCGGTCAGTGGCGCCGCCGCGCCGGCCCGGCCCGACCCGGCCCGACCTCGGGTTTGTTGAACCGTCCTGGCCGCCTCCATCAAGTGGGCCACAGTATCGACACGGTAGAGTGCGGTGCGGAGCCTGAGTGATGGCTCAGGTCGGGCCGGGGCCGGTCCACGCATTGACTCCGAGGTTAATCTCCCCGTCAGCTAAGTGCACCCCGCCCCGCCCCCGAGGCACGGTCAGACCCAGTGGCGTAGGCTCCGCTCCGCCTGGAACTTACCCAGCACAATAAACGTGTCGGTCAAAAACAAAAAAAGTAATCACAAAACCAACAACGTAAAAAAAGGCGACAACAAATAAAAAATGGTCCGAGCTGGCTGGGCCGGAGGCCGCAGGGAGATGGGGAACTCCACTCTCGTGATAGCGGAGACACAATGGACATCGGCATCCCGATGCTGTCACGTCAAAACCAAACATGATCCACCTACATTCCGAGTCGACCCACCAGGCTGGCCCGCCCCGCCCATCCCCCGTTCCGGGACCCACCTATTCAGCCGTCTCCTCCGCCTAGGATCCTGACCCGGGGAGGCTCCCTTCGAGTGCGAAAGTGCTGTTCATACACCTCCCGAATTTCTATACACACTCCCAAATTCCAAATACCAAATCCTAATTGTTCCCTTAAAATTAACTAATATTTTAGTTGGTGCAACGGATTCTTTTTCCTCCGTGCAACGGGCCCCGCGCCTTGGCTCGCGCTCCAGTGGCTCCAGGTGGCCTTCAGGACGTCTCCAGGGCGCAGCGCAGCAGAGTCATGCCGCCACGCTCATTCGGGCGTCTCGTCATGTATGTGGCACTTACGCGACGCACCGACGCGTCGCCGTGGCGGGGCCCGGTCGGGGTCAACGGCCCTGCCCGGCCCGGCCCGGCCAGTCCGGCAGTCCGGCCCGGCGAAGTGGAGTACGGCACCGCGCCCCGCCCCGCCCCGCCCGTGACAATGACAGTGGCTGGGCCCCGGTACAGTCCCTGACGGCACGACGGGGCACTTTGGCGGGGGCGAGGGGGAATTCCCTTCCGTAATACACTGTACACCATGTATTACGCTGTAATACCCGTAATGTAATACCGAAAAACATGAAAACAATCCCGTAAGTGATCAGATATTGTGTGTAATACCGGTGTAATACAGTGTAATACCGAGTAGTCTGTACAAGATTTTCAGATGTGAATTCCCCCTCGGGCGGGGGTGGGGGAGGGGCGGCTCACTACAGTTTAGTCGCGGGGCGGGGCGGGGCGGGGGCACTCGGGACCTCCGCGGCGGCATAGCGGCGTGCCGCCGGTGCCGGTAGAGATAGCCTTCCATCCCGAGCCGCCCCGCCCCGCCCATATACCACAAAACCCGGGCGGGCGATGTCCCCCGTAAAGCCGCCACCGCGTCGCCGCAGCCGAGGTCCGGAGAGATTCCTTCCCTTCGGAATCTTCCTCGGCGGCGCGCGGGGCGGGGCGGGGCGGGGGGCGGGGGGCGGGGCGGAGCCGGTTCCTCCCCGCGGGGCCTAAAGGTAATTGGTGTGGCTCCGGGAGGTCTCTAGATAGGAGAGAGTGACCCCCACGCCGGGCCAGATCACAACGAGCTTGGGCACACCACGGTCGTGCTGCTGCAGCACGCTAGCCCACCCGGCCCGGCCCGGCCCGCGCGGCCAGCACAGCGCACCGCAGCGCAGGGACAGGACAGGCGTTACGTGGCCGCGAGCGAACGCATCGACAAGCCTCCCTGGACGGCCAGGCCAGACCCGCTCGATGAGGTAATCGTCGCAAAACGCGCGCGCGCTGCTCCGCCGACAGGCAACAAAAAGAGGACAGAACCAAGTGACTGACTGGGTCGTCTCGTAACAGCAAAAGGGGTACGGACAGACGGCAGATAAAAAGAGAAGGCAGGCTGAGGAGGGCGGCCGGGCCGCTGGAGGGCTTTACGTCAACGACGAGGGGCAGGGCGGCCAGGATCCGCGGTGGATCCGCGCGGATCATTTCGCGCTGATGGCGGTGAGGAAATGGCGCGTCCGCATCGGGGGATATCAGACAATGGGCCATCGCGGCCCGCGGGCTCCTCGCGCGCGGCGGGGAGCGGGCCGCCCGGACCAGCCGCAGCCCAGCCCGGTCGCGTATTCTGAAACCACTCTGCTTTCAGTAGCCCCTTCCTCTCTTCGTTTCGAGGATTGGGTTAGGGTTAATTTGAGTTGGATAAGTCCGGTAAGGATAGTCTAGGGTAGTTAAGGTTAGTTTTGGGCCTAGCCTATCCTATAGCATCAGGTTATATAACCTAAACCCAACCTCAATAAAACTAACATTACCCTCGAAACAGGATGTTGGTAGGGGCTGCATGAACTTTGAGAGGCGGGTAGTGACGAAGTTACTTGGAGTTTGTAAATACGCGGCCCGGCTCGGACGGCTTTCCCTCGCCCCGCCCCGCCCTGCCTGGCCTCGCCTCACGTCCAGGACGCCCACCACGCGCCGGCGCAAAGAAAGCACCGCGTCGTTCAATCAAACATAAATTCGCCGGCCGCAGAAGTGCTGGCCGCCCCGCCCCGCCCCGCCCCGCCGAGGCAACCTTCCAAAACCGTCGCGTTGCGTCAACGGCGGCGCGACCGTGGTGGTGGTGCACCCACTCGTGCAGCTCGCCCCGCCCCGCCCCGGTAGTCGCACAGCCCCTGGCCCGCCCCGCCCCGCCGAGGCAGACACGGGGGAGCCACTGCAATACGTCGTAAAGACAAACGAATTATACCGTGGAGACGCGATATAAAACCAGACGGACGAATGCTCCGCTTTATATATACCATCGTCATCGCGTACCGGCAGGGCGGGGCGGGGCGGGAGAAGGAGCAGGCGAAGGACAAAAAATAACATAATAAAAAGAAACAACGTCGAACCATCATTGGAACGGCCCGACGGGCCGGGGGACGGGAGGGGCATTAACATACACGCGATGGTAATTGACTGATCGTCAGAGAGACAACCACCCACCTACGTACGCGACGAGCTTATTGCTCTAGTTCTTACAATCTGTCTCTCCTTTCCTCCTTCGTCGTCCGTCAGTCCGTCACTCCGTCGGGCTGTCCGTCGGTCGGTCGGTCCGTCCGCCCCCCAATAACCAGTCCCGCCCCGCCCCGCCCCGCCCCGCGCTTAAGGACGCCGCTCTGAGCCACGCCCCGAGTGACACGCCGCTCCGCCGATCTCATTGACCCACATATGACAACACATATGCCGAGTGGTTGCGCGCGCGCGCGCGCGGCCGGGCAGGTCATACCGTGTACGGTCATGAGGTCATGACGTCGACAGTCACCGCCGGTCAGGCCCTGCAGAAGTGTCATCCCGTGGTCTCGGCGGCTTGCCTTGCCTGCATACATACCTGGAAACAGAAAGTAAAATTGTTAGTATTCCATCATTGTGAGTGAGAGTGCGGAGCCCGCCGCCGCCTGCGGTCGCGACAACGACAACCACCACAGGACAGGACGGCAGTGTACTTGGGCTGGGACAGGACGAGTCCAGCTCAGCAGCTGAGCCGGGCCAGCCCCGCCCCGCCCCGCCCCGGCGCGTTTGTAGGACTTCCCCGCGCGGCGCGGCGGGGGGTGGGGCGGGGTGTGCCGCGCGCGGTGCGGACTGAGACAGACGCCCCGCCTCGATCGGAGTAATCCACCGCAAGAAAAGCGGCGACGCCCCACCGAGAGCCAGGGAGGTGTCGGAGTCCAACTGCAGCTAACAGGAGAAGAATGTCGTGTCCACCAAAACGAGCGAGGGCAGGTAAGGGAAGGTGAGCGATGCACATCTTCCATCTTGCCCTGCCCGCACCTGTACCGCCCGCCCCGCCCGCCCCGCCCACACGACGGGGCCGGGCCGCACGCAAAGCTCAGCAGAGCGCGCGGGGGAGGTGAAGAACCCCAACGGCGAGCAGGGCGGGGCGGGGCGGGGCGGGGTGGCGAGGGGGGCGTTGCCCTGAAGCCGCACAGGGACCAGATGCACATATGCAAGTCCGGCGTGGCGGCGCCGAGCGCCGTGCGCCTCCCCCATCAATCCAATCACCCGGCGGCGCCAGCAGCACAACTACATACCAGCACCACACCCAAAAAATTGTGTTCCTAATTCAAGAACATTGCCATAAAGTTGTTAGAACAGAGTGTTCTTAATTTCAGAAATTTAACTTAGTTTAATGACGAAATGCGCTTTACTCATGCAAACTGTTCCTAAAACTTTAAGAACACTAAAAAATTAAGAACATAGTTTTCTGGGTGCACCACACCACAGGCGCAGGTTTAGGCCAATAGAGGAGAGCGGGGGTTGCATACTAACAAGGGTTTTGTAAAACTACTTTTCGTCAGGCGGTTTACTGTAGCCCGGCGCCGTACCAAAACCAGCACCGCTCAGAGCACCTCCAGCAGCATCACTACCACTATGCCATCACACACACCAGCGAGGTGAAAGGAGAGGCTTCCCCTGTCCTGTGCGACGCTACCCCCGCCTGCCCCGCCCCGCTGCTGGCTGATTGCGCTCGCACATGACCCCGTGACACGCTCGCCCCGCCTGGGCTGGGCCGGGCACGGCCAGCGCAGCGCAGCACAGCCAGCGGTTTATTCGCAATCTACGATTCCGCCGCATTTCCATAGTACCGCGCCGCACCGCGCAGCAACAACACGTCCTCATGTCGTGTCTCTCTCACTCTCCGCCACCGGACCAGGACCAGCTCGCTCCATTCTTGTTCCCCTTCCTTTCTCTCGACGCCGACGTGTCCGCGCCTCCCTCCCCCGCAGGCAGGCCGTATAGTGTACGTCCAATGCATTGCATCCGATAAGCCCCTCCTATCCGTTGCTCGGCGCCGCGCGGCGCGGCGGGACGCGACCCCCTGCGCCGGGCCGGGCCGGGCCGGGCCGGGGCTGCAGTTTCACTTTCCCCATGCAGCTCGCCAGGCCCGGCCCCCGGCACATGAGGCGCGCCGTGGGCGAACCTCTGCAAGTTCAACAAATGCAATAGGTTATTTCCGCTAGAATGAAACCGAAACCTACAGAAGAAGTATGACCGCTTGGTTCTGTTTCCTCCTCAAATATGATTGGTCGACGCTGCCGTCACTGTCGCCGTCAGCCAATGAGCGCACAGGAGGAATCAGAAGAGGCGGGCGTGATCTTTGTTTTAAGGTTCCGGTTCCACTCTATAGCGGAATAGCCTATTCGCCAAATGTCTACAAAAATCCAAAAGGGATACATGGTCAGTGTCGAGAGACTACCTAAGCACCTCACCTCCTGCGCCCCATACTGTGATGCAGCAGGCGACAGGGAGGGTGCCGCTATGGGGCGGAGGGAGGGGAGACGCAAACCGTAAGGATGCTGCAGGTATGTATCCGGGGGGAGCGGAGTCTGAAGATTCTCCGTCATCACGGGATGTAGGGCAGGCAGGCAGGTAGAGATGGGTGCATACCGCTTTGGGCCCCGCCCCGCCCCGGCCACAGCAGGCGCAGCAGGATTGCACCACACTGGGCCACAGTGTCCCGTCCTCCTGCTGGTCCAGCAGGAGGCCACCTGCTGCTGCGGCGCCCGCCTGCGGGACCCGGACAAGTGACCACAGAAAAAGCGGACCCGAACACAAGTTCACCCCAGATTAGTTTGGACCACAAACTCAGAGTGAGCAGATTTTACCACATTTTACAAAGACGACAGCTGAACGTGACTCAGTGTGACCGGCCCTCCCCTGCCCTGCGCTGCCCGGCCGGCCGGCCGGCACCTTATCGGTCATCGCCTGGCCGTGCCGTGCGGTGCAGCGGACGTGCCCTGCCCTGCCCTGCCCTGACCGGCACTGCGGGCCTGGGCCGCCTCACACGCGCCCAGCGCAGCAGCGTTACAGTACGAGCCGCAGCGCAGCGCCCTCCTCTCCTCTCCTCGCCGCGTTCTGCACTTTAATTGATATCCCGGACAGGCTCCGCGGCGAGGATTGACAGGGCGGAGCCGCCCGCCCCGCCCTGGCCCCGCCCCCACGGGTATTGTGTGCAAATGTACCGGCCAAGCTGAGCCCCGCCCCGCCCCGCATTGCAGCGGGCGCGGCGGCGCGGCCCTAGGAAAGGGAACCGAGAAGAAAGCTTGGAGGATGGCCAGTGCGCGGCGCCCAGGCCGCGGCGCGCGTCACCACGACTCCTTGGCGCCGTCCTGCGTCCCGCCGCCTCCACGCACGGCACGGGCGGGGTGGAGCGGGGCTTAAGTCCTGGATGGGACATCCAGGACTTAGGCAGGGCGGGCACGGCAGGGCGGGAGGGGACGCGGCGAGGAGGGGCAGGACGCGGCGCGGCGGCGGGGGATGCAGGGATGCTGCCCTGACCGTGGAGCCGCCGCGCTTCCGCGGCACGGCCCCGCCTCTCCCACGGTTCCCCCCGCTACACCGAGGGGTAATTCGAGGCGCGATGTTCCTTTCCGGTGCAGAACAACGCCGTCATGACTGCGAGGCTGGCGGGGCGGGGCGGGGACGGATCCATTCGCACGCCAGGCGGGAGGGCAGGGGACGGGACGGGCCGTACCTGTCATCTTCCGTTTCACCCGCAGTGCCGCAGGCCGGGTTGTTCTGGACCGGCTGCTCCGACACGCAGCGCCGCCCGGCCCGGCCCGACCCGACCCGCCACGGCAGGTATTTAAACATTATTCATACAACGCCACATTCCAGCCCGCCGCACGCCCGTTCGGCGATGATCGACTTTAACTCGCTAAAGTATACAGCAGGTGGTGCGGGCAGGGGTGAGCAGGTCGCCCGGGCCACACGAAAAAAAAAAAAAGATTGACTGTCACAGCCAAGATATTAGTTAATTTTGAGACAGCCAACAAATTCGCTGTGGCCCGGTGTAGGACCTGTGCCTGCAGGCCAGGGCAGGGCGGGGCGGGGCGGTGAGAACCCCTTCCGCCTGCGTTGTCACACCGCGCCGCCGTGCACGGGTGTGTAGGGGTTGCCTACCCTCGACCTGTAAGGCGCTGTGGTTAGCGGTGCTTCGCCGCACGGCCCGCCAGAGTGTATTTAATGCAGTATGTACCGGCTGTTTCAGAGATGCGAGTTTGCCTACTCGCTCCAGCCGTAAGGCGGTAGGCAGACCCGCCATACTGTCACGTGTCCTCTGCAACACCCTGTACGAGCACAGGGCGCCGGCAGTCAGTCCGGTCGCGAACACCGCGTCCACGCCAGTGGAGGGCAATAAGCAGGCCTCAAGTGAAACTAAGTTTTTTTTATTTTTTATTTTTATTTTGGGACTAGCTATAAAGCAGGCCAACGACGGGCCATAAGGTAAAGACAATACACGCGCTGGCCGGCCGGGGAGTTTTGTTTTTTTCCCCCCTTGAGAAAACCCTCATCCAATTTCGCAGGGCCTGAGCAGCAGCCTGGCCGGGCGAAGAACACCAGTCCAGTCCAGTCCAGTCCAGAGCGGCGCGGCGTGAATCAGCGCGGCCCGAGCAGCCTGGGCGGACGGGCAGGAGCTCCGAGCTCACCTGCGGGGCGTGGCGGGGCGTGGCGGGGCGTGGCGGGGCGTGGCGGGGCGTGGCGGGGCAGGGCTCGCTTGACCTTGGCGCCGCGGCGGCCGCGCCGAACAGGCCAAAAGCTCAGCGGCGAGCAGCGCAACACACACACACAGCGCGGGTGCCGCTGGACTCGCAGCCGATGGCCGCTTCCCGGAAGCGTTGATTCACGACCACCGCATTGAAAAAAGGACACGAACAACCACTTTGGGCCGGAGGGGAGGAGGATCACGAAGCACAGGACGCCTACAGGTCTGCAGGCCTGCAGCAGCGGTAGGTGTACGAGTGTACGGCGACCACAGGCACTTCTATCACAAGCCGAGCGGGTAATCAAGTCTGTTTCTTTTTTCCAACGCAATTCAAACAATAAATGAACCATTCAATGTTGAACCATTCAATGTTGAGGAAATCTCAAAAACTGAGAGAAATTCTCACATTTTTGAAGAGACTTCGTAGAAATCTCAGTAGTCCCTCAGTAAATTTTGTGAGTTTCTTCAAGTATTCCCTTTTTCCTCATAAAATCAGGCGCTGTTTTTACCGTGCAGTGGCCAGCCCACCACAGCCCGGGTGCGGGCCGGGCCGGGCCGAGGCCGAGCCCCTCTGCAATTAACACTTGCGGAGCACAGAGTGGGCAGGGCGGCGACTGGACTTGAGCAGGCCGAGGCGGGGCGGGGCGGGGCGGGGCGGGGCGGGCCTGGAACGCAACGCGCTGCAGCGCCCCGCCCCGCCCCGCCCCGCCACTCGCGGCACTGGCGTCGCCGTACTAACCGGCCGACCGTGCGTGTGTTGGGACATACACACGACAGGAATCCGTGTCAGTTACGTTCGTCCGGCCAGCGCCTCGCCCCGCCCCGTCAGGCAGACCAGTATCTGCATGTTAATAAGTAGACTTTACCACACAGACACTGCCACGCCCCATCCCTCCGCCTCTTTTACTCCATCCATCTCCAGTCCTAAATGGCCGTGAAATGAGTGAAAACGCTCCGTAACAGCACTACACGCGCGCGCGCACACACACACACACACACACACGCGCACACGCGCGTGTTGGGTGGCGTCACGCCCCGAGGCGCGCGTGCACCAGCCTTTATACTCCACGCAGCCCAAAGGCAACATCCCTCATCCAAAACGCACTAGAAAAACAAAGGTAGGACACCACAACTTTTAAAGGCGTCGAGGCATTAAATGCTCCAATGACACCCTTGGGGCGCTTCAATGCCTTATGCCTTAACTGAGGCACGGAGCGCAGACTTTCCTTAGTACACCACGAAAGGTGCGATACCTTACCTGTACGCGGGCAGGACAAGAAAAAGCCAGCAGGTTGAAAAAACAAATGAAATGTAAAACAAAAAAAAAAGTGCCTGCGGTAGTGTTTGAACCTCCGGTCCCACGCTCTGCTCGCTCTGCTCTCGTCCCACCGCATCGAGTGACAGGTGTGGATGTGGCAAACAATAAAGCCCGCTCTCTTCCTCATCTCCTCTCCCACGGCGTCAGCATCGCGTCCTCCGCGAGCACTTCCCCACCCTGCCTTTATGCCGAGGATAACTCCCGGCCCGGTGGCGCATCAGTGCAGAGCACAGCAGACCAGCGGAAGAGCGACGCGGAGCAGTCGGAGAAGTGCAGGGGGAGCGGTGCTGCTAGACAAGAAGGCAATGAGTAGCCCCAACTCAGTGGATAGCAAAGCGGGCTTCATCTGCGCCTGCCTACTAGGCAAAAGCTTAGCGCAGGTGCGTGCATGCTGCCTAGTACACAGGCGCAGATGCAGCCAGCTTTACTCCACTGTGCTTGAGCTACCTATTGCCTACTTCTCTGGTAACGCTGGAGAAGAGGGATGCAGTGCAGAGGAGCTGCGCGGCGCGGCGCGGCGCTCGCTCCAAGAACATGAACATGACTGCATGGACGATTAATTATAAAGACGCTCCTCGCGGCGCGGCGCGCGCTCGAGACTCTCCCGCCTCTCTCCCTCTCTCTCTCTCTCTCTCTACCTCGGCCCCCGCCCTGTCCTCCCCTCCCCGCCATCCGCCCGCGCGGAAAAGGATGCTGTACCCTTGTATACGTAGTGGTAGGCAATGCGCGGGGCGGGGCGGGGCGGGGCGGGGGCTTAACCTCGCCTGTCCTGCGGCTCGCGGCTCGCGGCCCGCGCTGGGCTGGGGGCAGCGCGCTGCTGGCAGTACGCTACAGCTCTGTTGTCGCGGCTCGGCTCCAGCGGGCCTTGGCACACTTACACTTACACTACTTTACCCCCTGCGCTGCGGTGCGACTGTGCTGTATGAGTTGGCGGGAGCAGCGGTAGGAGAGGGCACCCGTGGCGCGGCGCGGCGCCACCAGAGGAGGGCACGGACCCCCACACCGAGTATGCACGCGTATGTGCGCGCCGCGAGTCATGTTCCGGGCGTTTCAGTTCGGAGGACACGAAACAGTGTGCGGGTTGCCTACCCGATCCAGCCGTAAGGCGCCGTGGGTCCCTCGGGTAGGCAGCCCCGCCCCGCAACACTGTTACATGTTCTCTGAACGGCCCCCCGCCCCGCCCGGTACAGCTGGCTGCCAGCGCGTCTGCCCGGCGCGGCGCGGGCGCGACCGTCGGTTAGCTGCAATACAAAGGTCGCCAGCCGGACTGACCCGCTCGCGCTCGCTCGCCTGGCCTGGCCCCGCAGCCTCCCAAGGTCAGTGGGATGCCGGCGCCACCTGTCGCAGAGCGCGGGCGCGGGGCGGCGCGGGGCGGCGCGGGGCGGCGCGGGGCGGCGCCGACACTGACAGCACAGCCCCGTCCTGTCAGCGGCAGCGCCCTCCACAACATGACCGCCTTCATCTTTCACTCACTTTAGGCTTTCCTTTTTTCGGCTCCAAGGGCGCAATAAACGATAAAAAAGAATGTACGACAAGTAACGGGGCGCCCACTCCAGGCCGGCCTGGCCTTCCCCGAGACGATCGAGAGCGTCTAGAACCAAGGACGGGCGACGCAGTGCTGCCAACGGCCCAGCGGCACGCTGCCAAGCCTGCCAACCCAGCGGGCAACGACACGCCGTCGCGCTGGCGGACAGGCTTCAGGTCTTCCCCTTAATGCAGGTGCTTTTCGCACTTTTTCCCCGCAGAGCAGCGCCTGATTACAGGATGGGCCGCGCGGCAGCCTCGCCTCGCCTCGCCTCGCCTCGCCGCTGCAAACGGAGATCCATAAATTGAATGCTCCGCACGTTGTAGAGACATCTTGAGGCGTGGCGGGGCGTGGCGGGGCGTGGCGGGGCGTGGCGGCAGTGCCCGGCCCGCGCATAGCCGCTCCAGGACTGGTCAGGGGAGGGGAGGGCAGGGGAGGGGCGCGGCCGCGAGCGACATTCCTGGAAGCGAACGCGTGGCCCTGCGCGGCCCTGCACTCAGCACTGCGCGGCCCTGCCCCTGCCGGCCGGGTGGCGTTGCGCAGGGCATCACTGTGGTCCTAGAGTGAGAGGGACGCAGGGTGTGTCCTCTAGCTCCACCATCCTGATACCAACCGGAGAATATGTTTTCCGCCGATAACTTCTAATCCGTTGATGCTACGGGCGAATGGTTAGCGAGCCGATTGTAGTTCTCCGTCAAAGCTACAATCGGCTCGCTTACTATTCACGTCTAACATCAACGGTTTAGAAGCTATGAGCTGCTAAAAGCCACTCTGCCGGTAGGAAGGTTCTACGCGAAAGTTTTCAACCCTGCGTTTAGCTACTCTAGGACTCCAGGCAACACAAGCCTAGCCGGCCCGGCACCGCGCCAACACCAAGCGCCCCGCCCCGCTCCCCGACGTGATGCTCTGCCTGCGGCGCCACGCCGCGGCTAGCCAGGCCGCGGGCCTCCCGACACAATCACGTGACCCCACTGCGCACAACTGCCACGAGCCCGGCTCGACAACACAACGTCACTGTGTAACTAACGCTCGGCACTTTCTACGTCAAATGCAACAGAGCCCCGAGGGGGTATGCACTCGCGTAATAGTCGGGTCACTTTACCTGTAATGAAGGCGTAATAGGAGCGTAATAGCGAAAATTCTATATTTTCCTACTAATTTTTGGGTGGTTTTGGCCTGTTTTTGCTTGTCTTTGGAAAAACTTGTAAAATTTCGGAGCGTAATACAGCGTAATAGTCGCGTCACCGATTTTAAGAGTGAATACCCCCTCGGCCAGCCCCGCCGTCAGCCTGGACGCATCGGCCGCACGGTGGCACCGCACCACACCGGGCGTGCAGCAGAACGGGCTGGTCACCGCACGCGACAAACTCCTCCTGCTGCGCCTGCTGCGCCTGCAGCTGCGCTTGCGGCTTGCGGGCGAGGCCCCATGGCCCCCGGGGGGAGGTTGCCTCGACCTTGGCGCCACCGGCGGCAGACCGGGCCGGGCCGGGCCGGGCGCGGTGCGGTAGTATGGCGCTCCCGTACCACGCAGCGACGCCCACGGGCCAACTCCAGCCAGACGCCCCCTCCCCCCCTACCCGGGGGGGAACCAGGTCAGCGCACGGGGGGCTGACCCGCCCCTCCCCCTCTCCCTCCCGAGCGCGGGCGTCGCGGAATCAAGTGCAATCATCACCGCGGCGTTCAAGGAAAAGGGTCGGCCGGGTCGGGTCAGGCTGATCGTCAGGTCGAAAAGGCCGCAGAACGCCCCGCCCCGCCTCAGCTCAGCCGCGCGGTGCCCAAGGCCGGCGAGGGTCTGGCGGGGCGGGGCGGGGCGAGTCTGCAGCAGGCGGCGTGCACCGGAGCCGTACCGCACCGCGCGGGAGGCGCGCGCGCGGAGGCAGCGAAGGGCGCCCACGCCGGTCGATAAGTTCCACGTCAATCACCTTGATCCTCAACGAGCCACCTGCCCCGCGAGCAAACAGCACGCCCGCCCCGCCCCGCCCCGCGCCATGCAGCGCAGCCCGCAGCCAACGCTTGCGTCACCGCCCCGCCCCGCCCGCTTGAACTGATCACAAATTGGGAGAGACATTCGCGCGACTGCGAAACTGAGGCTCCCCTCTGCGGGTCTGGCCGCGCCGCACCGGGCCTGGCCCTGGCCGGCCTGACCGGCCCGGGTTTCGTTCTCGTTCCCAGGGCTTCATTAGGTCCAGCCCCGACCAGATCGCAATCCTGCCGCCACGCCCCGTGGGGCAGAGGGGTGGGGTGGGGTGGGGGGCATGCGTGCAGGAGAACCGACAAGTCAAGTGTGTTGGGTTAGGAGGGCCAGGGTGGCCACTTGCCAGTACCCTTCGAAATTCCCGGCTTATTCCTGGGTTCTTCCAGGACCAAAAACTAATCATTATGCGAATGTTACCCTTCAGAGCGAGCAGCAGCAGCAGACGACAGCAGCGTCGACCACTTTGGCATATTTCAACCCGAAGGCGCCGAAGAATTTTCATCGCAATTACAAAGACTTCGTTTTGCTTACAAAAGAAATTTGTTCGTAAGGCGGATGGTTCCTAAGCTTGCGAACAATTTTCCTTGCAATTGCGAAGCAACCAGATTCTTCGCAAAATTTCTTCGCAAGGGTACGTATAACAGTGGGGGGGGGGGGGGGCGTATCCGCGGGGCGTCGACACCGTGATGGCCGTGACGATGGCGAACGGCCAGGGCAGGGAGCGCCGTGTCGCCTGATCGGGCTGCTCCGCGCCGCGCGCCACCACGCCCCGCCCCGCCCCGCCACAGGATGCAAACCAAAAGATAACGATCTCATATCGTAAGCAATTATGTCCGCCAGGACGGGCCGGGCCGGGTCTGTACGTATAGTAGGACGGGGCGCGGCGGGCACTCGAGCGGACACAGACACGCTCACTCTCACACAATCACCTGCATTGGAAGGTCCCCCCCCCCCCCCCCGCCCCGCCCCACGCATCCTTTTCTTTTTTACTCATCTACTTCTCGCCGTTGTTGTGGGCGGCGAGGGTCATCACATCCCCAAGCAGGCGCGCGCACTCACGCATGGACTCCGGACGTCCCTGCACTCCCGGACTGACCCCCGGCCCGGCCCGGCCCAGCCCGGGTCCTGCAATCTGGCAACAGGGCCGTCCTGGCGCGGAGCTGGCCGCTGGGCCCGCGCCCCTGCCTGCGCCCCGCCCCGCCCCGCGAGACGCGGGGGTGCCTGCCTGCAGCCCGGCTGCAGCCAGCCTACAGGTGCAACGAGGCCTAATCAAACGGGTTGCGGTGCATGCTGGGTGCGCCGCGCCCGCGCCGGCCCCGCCCAGCCCGGCCCGGCCCGCGAGAGAGGGTCTTTGCTAGCGGTGCTGGCGAGGCGCCGCGCCGCGCCGCCGCTTGGCCCAGGCACAGGTTGCACGGAGCCGACTGCAGCCAGACCAGAGCCCCGTTCGGTTCGCACCGCGCCACGCCGCGCAGCGCCAAGCAGTCCGCGGCACTGCCAACAAAAGTCGCGCAGCGGCAGCGGTCCCCGTCCGAGCGAACGCTTTCCGCCAGACCAGGCAGGGAGAGAGAGAGAACAGGACACGACAGGACAGGCGACGTGGTTGGCGGCGTCCTGGCCTCCGGGCGTCCTTCCGGTAGGGGAGCGCTACCCTGCCCGCCCCGCCCCGCCCGGAGGGGTGCGGGGTGCAGTGCGGCCGTCAAGCGCGACCGGCCAACCCCAGCACCACTCCACCCACGCCCACGCGGCCGCGGCGTGGCACCAGGTGCACCGGCGGGGCGGGGCGGGGCGGGGCGGGGCGGACTACACACAGCACCCCCTGCCCGCCCCGCCCCGCCACGGCGCGGCTCTGGGTCGGGCCGCGGGCGGGGTCACAGCCGATCATCGTCTGCGCTCACCTTTGCGCCGACCCGGCCGGCCCGACGCAACGAGCGTGATGCGGAGGGGCCGAGCCCAGCCGCGAGGCCACGCGGATGAGCCGGGCCGGGCTGACCCGCGGGGAGCCCCGGCCCTCCAGGCACGCACAGGTCCAGTGCCGTGCTCTTCACCCCGCCCCGCCCGGACCCAACAGGTTAGGCAACCCACTCGAGCCGTGGTGCTGAGGCCCCGCCACCTCACCGCCTAGCCTGCCTGGACCAGGACAGCCCTTCACTCGGGGTAAGTTGGCAACGCCGGCGCGGCGCGTTGATCGGCCCGGCCCGGCTGGCCCAGCCGTTGCGTCACGCTCGGCCGCGCCGCGCCACGCCGCCGTATCGAGTAGTATTGTGCCAGCGGTCTGAACGGCATCTTCTGCTATAGCGCTGCGGTCCACCTGGCGGAGGGGGGCGGACACGCGCGCCCCGCCGCGCCGCGTCACCACCGCCACACGGTACTGCATTTTCGGTAAGCTCGGAAAAGACACTCATCGATAATGATGTGCGGTGTACACGCTGAGCCCCCCGCCCCCCCTTTCCCCCCGCCTGCCTCGGCCTGCAGGAGGGAGAGAAAGGCGCGAGGCTCACGCTCGGCCCCGGTGTCCTTGGAGCGGATGTTTTAGTCCAGTCAGACGAGAACTCAGCGCGCCCTGCCCTGCCCCGCCGTGCCGTGCCGAGGCCCCCGCCCCGCACTCAGACACGCGTTACCCTTCCCTCGCGCATCAACAGTCACGTGACCCCGCCCGGCCGCCGGGGAGGAAAGGAAACGAAGAGAAAAAGAAACGGCACGAGAAATATAAATCACTCGCAGCGTGTGGAAGGGGATTCGATCCCGCCCGCGAGCAGAGCGCGGCCGCGGCGCGGCGCCCGCATTGTGCTGCTCATCACACGGGCGAGCCGAGCGGGGGCTGACGCAACGCGACGGCCAGGTGTGTATGTACTGTACCGCGCGGCGCGGCGCGGGGGGCGGGGCGGGGTGAGCAAGGACAGCCCTGGGCGTGGGGCGTCTCCAGGGCGCCGCCGCGACGCGACGGTCAGCTGTGGCCAGCAGGACGCTCAGGGGCAGGGCCCGGCCTGGCCCGGCCCGGCAGGGTAAGGCCCTAGCAGGGCCGGCTGAGGGCACGCGACGCGAGACGAAGGGAGGGCGCGTATCGATTGGCCTCACCATTTGCGGTGCCGCGCCGCCGCGGCGTGCGGGGGCGTCATGGGGAAAGGGCGGCACTCGTCTTCGACCGGGACGCCGCCGTCCAGTCAGGGACCGTACCCGGAAAAGGCCCGGAATGCGTACGACAACGACGAGGGGGAGGTGTTCGGATAGAACATCTCTCTTGCGGACCGGACATTTCCGCGAACCGTCCGGGTATCCGATTGAGAACCCTGCAATGGTGCTGCTGTTTCCAGTTCCACATCCTTCCCCCTGCAGGCGCGAAGCGGCGAGGGCGAGGCCAGCCCGCCCCTATGCAGAGAGCGCCGCCACCGCCGCCGCGCCGCGCACCTCATGCGAGGCGAGGTGGACGTGGACGTATCCGCTCGCGAGCGGCGCCGGCGTGAGGTGCAAGGTCACAGTGGCGGGGCGGGGCGGGGCGTACGGTGGAGGCAGGTGCGCACACACGCATACACGTATACACACACAGACAGGCGTGGACTGCTTTGCGGAGCCGGTGCGACGAGCTGATAACCGCTAACCTAAATACGAGGCACGACGGACCCTGCCCCGCCCGGCCCGCCCGCCATGCCATGTGACCGGACCAGTCCGTGCCCCACCCCGCCCAAGCTGCCTCTAGAGAGGGGGCTCCTCTTCCCTCGGCCACATCCGCCTTTTAAGCCCGATTCGGCCGATTTCCTCGGCGCTCCCTCCCAGAGCGTTTTCGTTTAGCAAATAAGGTCAACAAGGCCTCGCCGAGGACCTGAACTTGCACAGCGCGGCGCGGGCGCGGCCCACCCCGTCCTGACCCAGCAGGATGCGGGCCACGCATACGCGTCTTTTGTGCGGCGCGGCGGGGCCGTGACACAGGCGAGCCGCGGCGAGGCACGTACTAGCACCGCGACTGAGTCACCGCCTTCCAGAGACGTGACGTGTGACGTGACACGGCGTGACGTCACTGCCGCGGCCCGTCCCGTGTCCATCGGCCTGGGCGTTGGCGGGTATTTGGCGACCGGGCCAACTCATTGGCGGCACACCGTCCCGTCAACCCCGATCAGCTGATCCGAATGAATGGGTGCAAGTGTCCATACAAACACGCGGCGCGGCGCAGTGCCGCGTGCGCCCCAGTTATCGCCGTGCGTCGCGTCGGGACAGATTCGCCGATAAGGACGTTATCGGGGGCCTAGGTCACGCCAGACCCTCGCCAATTTCTCTACCTCGTACTTCCCGTGCAAAGCGACCGCGCCCCGCAAAGCGCCTCTCCTCGCTAGATAGAACGCCGCCGGCGAAAGGTTAAAAGCCGGACGCCGACAGCAAAAAGAGTCCTCCGGTAACGCCGCGACAAGAGCGAGGCGTGGCGTGGCGCAGAGGTGCGGGTCCTTCAGGACGCACCACCAGCGCACTTCGGCAGACCGGCGATGAATCGGCGACTGAGCCAGACTTCCTTGAACGATAAGCCCCTCCCTCGAAAATGGCGCGCGGCCCAACCTTTCGCCGGTGACCCGTTACTGCTCGGCAGCCGCCCCTCGCGCCGCGCCCTCCCGCCCGGGCAGACTCGGCTCCGCTGCACCGTCCGCACCGCAGCGCAGCACTTTATGGTGTACTGGTGTACACTTTATGGTGTACTGGTAACTTACTCCACAGTTTACGTCGTTCCGATATAAGAATACGAAAACACTTAAGAAATGGCAATGGCTAGCGAATTAAGCACCGTAAAATGTTTGAATGTCGGGTAGGTGCACCGAACCTCGCGTCTCCCTTGTCTAGCCTGACTTGATGGCGCCAGGACCGCCCCCCGCCAGCTCACGAGCGCCCGTGCCCGTCCGCGACCAGACCGGAGGAGGTTAGGTTTTGGCGCGGGTGGTACTCGTTGTACTCGAGGCTCTGGGCCGGGCCCGGCCCGGGCCCGCTGCTGGAGCTGGAGTGGCGGGGCGGGGCGGGGCGGGGCGGGGGAGGCCTGGAGGGGGGACGCTCCAGGCCGGTGTCAGGGCGGGGCGGGGAGGGGCGGGGTGGGAAGGAGGAGGTGCTCGTTGCCCGGTGGGGTCGGAACCGGGCCGTCAGCCAGGCGGGCCGGCAAACTTGCCTGCCAGACCAGGAGAAGAAACTGAGGATTTCTGAGTTTACTTCCTGGATGGGAGGGTTTTTAAAGTATCGGGTTGTTGCTGCGCGGGCGGGTCTGGTCTGGGCCTTCCCTCTGGTCTGTTCAGGACCGAGACCCTGCCGCGGAGCGGTCCCTTCGACGCACCTTACAGCTAACAGTCTGAGCAGGACACCCTTGCGATTCTGTTGCCATGACTCACCTTGCCCGAAGCCTTCTTGTAGCGGACCGTAGCCTGCTTGACGAGGTCCTTGACGAGGATGTCGCCGTCGCCACACGGCACGACAACGCGCACCGGCCCGAAGCACACCGTCACTTTCATCTTGGTATTCCTCGCATTGGCTTGAGTCTTGAATTGAGAACACTTCACCACTTATTCCTTTGGTCACCACACGCCACTGACGATTAAATCAAACACCACAAAATAAAACTCACTGGACACTAGGCACAACACGGCACTCATATACACACACACACAAAGCGCACCTCACGGCGGGATGTACTGCGAGCGCGGCGCGCACCGAATCACCACGCCTGACAACGAGAACGCGTACAGGTCGAGCACAAGTCGTATGTGGCGCGCACCGCGGTACACGCTGGCATGTTGCCGCGACGAGCACGGCGTGCACACTGAGACACGAACAGCGCACCGCGCCGCGCGCGCCCGGCGGCCAGGCAGGCAGGCAGGCAGGCAGGCACACCGGCCCGCCGCGGGACAGCCAAGCGATGGCCGACAGGCCAGGCCAGGCAAGCCAGCTGCAGCAGCCGCCCCCCACCAGTCAGCCGCACCATAGTCGCTTCACCTCAAGTTGGGCTGGGCTCTCCAGCTCCAGCTGCCCTGCCGCGCCGCTCGCTCGGCTCCGTACTCCAGCGCGGCTGCCCGGCCCGGCCCGACCGGCTCCAGGTGCAGCGCCAGCGCTCCAGCACCAGCACAGCCTAGCGCCCCGTACAGTCCAGGTCGCTTGTCCCTGCCGCAGCTGCAGCGCGGCGAAACCGACACGAGCCCCGCCCGCACCTCAGGAGGCTTCACAGGCGACCAGGGCCTGGGCCGAGGCGAGGGGTTGGGAAATCGTGCTCTCCTCCCTGGTCCAGACTGCTGTGTACCTGCGGTACCTGCCCGACCCGAGGTGGAGACCTGGGCGGGGCGTCCCGGGCTCACGTCTTTGGACCGCGGCTGGACACCTGGGGGCTGATCCAGGCATTCTGATCCAAACCTCCGTGCATCTGTTACGAGATAACAGAGGAAAGGAACGGGGCAGTAAATGTGACAAGGCGTGCTGCGCGTGCTGCGGAGTGCTGCGCCAAGTTGGATGAATGAGCTGACGCTAGTACATACTTGGTGATGAGTACACGGGTTTCATTTTCAAAACCTGGGCACCTGGGCAGGGACTGGAGACTCCAGTGCCATAGCTCGACTCCAGCGACACCTACCGGCCGCACGGTTTGCGACTAGTGTCGCTTGCTGTAAGGGGTATATCTACCAGAGAGCCAGCAGCAGTCGAAACAGTTCAATCTACTTTTAGTTCATGGAGGTGTGTTCTCAGAAGTTGTGACGAAACCTTCACAAATTTTAACTGATTTAAATTTATTCTTAATTTAGAACATTTAAAAAGAAAAAAAATAATGAACTAAAAAATCATTCTTAAACTATTTCAAAAGGAAACATTTAAAAAAATTGTTTTAAACTTAACATGACTACCCTGATGGGTATTGTTATTTAGTTAGTATTGATATACTTTGATCAAATTGAAGATGGCTGGTCCATAATAACTAAAAACGGTCAGACACTGAAAAGCGTTTGATAAGCTGAATCCCATCTGATCTCACAACAAAATTACGGTTGACTCCTTCACCTTCTGGAGAGTTAAGAAGATTGGCTACTATAAGGTGATCTCTTGTGCCTGCATAACAAGGAGATTGGGGTGGATCAGAAGAGTATCATCTCTTGACCATTAAGTGGAAATTAAAGAAGACCGGGAAATACCTTTTCTCAAAGCTAAATTACGAGGAGTGAAACCTGAGCGATTGATCACATTTGCCTCTGCACCATGCAACAGTAGCCATCGAGTGAGTGTTACATGGCCTGCTTTAGCTGCCAAGTGCAGCATACTGTTGTTGTGGATGTTAACATCATCAACAGAACACCCTATGGCAAATAAAAGATAATGTAAAAGGCATTTTATATGTATGCTTAAAACTGTCTCTCGCTGTCTTACCAGCATTCCACAAAAGGTTCAGAGCCCTTGGATCCCAAGTTTTGCTTTTGCTCACTCTATAAGCTACTAAATAGAGAGGTGTTTCAGAATTATGATTGTTAATACTAATATCGGCACCTTTAAGGACAAAAAAATTTACTGTTACTATACTTGGTAGTTTCAGTTAATGAATGAAAATAAAAGTTAGCAGTTTACCAGCATTTAGCATGAATTGTATCAATTCAAAATTGTTGTTCCAACAAGCTCTCTGTCCAACAACAAAGGTCCAAAAATGGATATTACAAAACATCCTCAATAAACCAAACAAACAAAAGTCAGACTAAGAGCCAGTAAAAGTGCTTACCAGAAAAGGGGTGTAGCCATATGAGATGTGAGGGTGCTCACTCATAGGCTTATTAACAAACTCAGGGTACTGCTTGAGTAGCCGAATACATTGCGTATTGTTGAAAACATTGGGTGTGGACTGTGAGTGCATTAATATTTAAGATTAGAAACTTTAAAATATTGACACTAATATTTGAGGCTTATATGTTGACTTACTCCTGAGTAGAAATGAATGCTGGATAGAGCAGATGTACCTTCATCCACATGAACTGAAACAAATGCAATAAGGTAAGCGGGCACCCTACCCTCAGGTTGACAGAAAAATATGAACCATAGAGGAACTACATACTAAGCAGCTAAGCAATCACTAACCGTTCGGAATGGACGCCCTGGCCCTCCACCTCTTTAGCAGAATAACGGGAACAGACAATAAGATGATACCCGCGGTGGCGGCGGCGGCAATGGCAATGGCACCTGATGGATGGAGTTCTTCTGTCATATCCCTTATTTCTTCCATCATGTCCATCATCATGAATTTTAGGTATTCTGCGAGTGAGAAACACAAACTAAGTCGAAACTAAACAAGGACAAAAAAGAAATGTCAGTATGTCCGAATAAACTCACCGGGGATAGGAATAGACATCTTTTCTCCGATTGCGATCTTTTCTCCAATTTGACCTTTTTGGAGACGGTTAGACCTGCTGTAGGATTCGAATCTTAGCCACATGGAGGGAAAGTACGTTCCTAAAATAAATGATAAACAGGCGATAGTGATTTGGTGAGCCCTTCTGTCCCAAAAACCTTCAAAATATCAGGAAATGTTTCAAAGAAAACCTATTTGTAAAAATTGATCGTGATCTTAACAATAAAAAGCCAAAAAATCTTGACTTCTGAGTTGAGCGATCGACCGGAAGTGACCGACTCTGACTCGGTCGTTGCCCCCCGCCCCTTGCGAAAGTGGAAACAAAAACATCGACTCCCCCCGAAATCTGGGACGAAGGGTGGTGGGAGGGGCGGAGTGGGCTACTGCAGACGATATGCTTCACCAAATTTACATTTTTCAAGACACCTGCCACTATGGCTTGTAAAAACTACTACTACTTCTACTTCATGGCGCATTGAATTTTACAAGAAACTTGGGAAGAGGTGCGGCAGTATGGCTCGTCAAGGTGTGACGACGATTATCATACTATCAGCCCTCTTTGCAACGTTTTGCATTGTCGGGGGGTCTGAAGGGGACCAGTCTCCTTTTTACCGCAATTGCATCGATAAATGTATTCAAGCGAATTGTACAAAAGGCAAGTTTAAAATATCAGTTTCCCTCTTGATTCGTGCGTTTTGAAAGGTTATGAAAGTCCTTGATAAATAAGCTCCATGTCTTATTTTCTTGTCACACCATCCTTTCAATTGTTCCTAAGAAATTTTTTGGACTTGTTTTTTCAGGAGGAAAATTTGCTAACTTCAGTAATGTGCATTACTCAACATTAGACTCTTTAATTGGGTGGACGTGCCAAGATGAATGTAGGTATACATGTATGTGGCCAACAGTTGAGGCGTTCAGAGGACGGAACTGGAATGTGCCTCAGTTTCATGGAAAGGTGTGTATATCACTACTGGTGATTTTCTTTTGTGTAGTACTTGATTTTAGAACTCTGGAATTTTCTTGTTTCAGTGGCCATTTGTTCGAGTTCTTTGTATGCAAGAAGTGGCCTCTGTCTCTTTTTCAATTCTCAACTTTATTGTTCAATTTAATGAATGGAGAAAGTTCCGAAAAGAGGTGAAACCAGACTATCCTTTTTATTGGATGTGGTCATTCTACGTAATGGTATGATTAGTTAGAAATTACCATTGCATCTGAAAAACTAATGCCCATGAACTTTAAATTATCATTTATAAAAATTTCTAGGGTTTTTATTGTTAATTTTCTTGTATTTGCCTCAGATATGTCTCAACTCATGGATATGGTCCATTGTCTTCCATGCAAGAGATACTTCATTTACAGAAATTATGGATTACGTGTCAGCTTTTTCAGTTGTAACTTATTTTTTGTTTTGCTTCGGTGTCAGGTAGGTACTCAATATCGATCAAATTATATACTAGCCTTTATCTCTATACGCTTAATTTTATCAGGCCTGTATCCAAATTTAATGTCCTAAATTACGACAATTTGTCTTCTCGGCAGGGTGGGAAGCCACTTATTTAGAGGTGCACCTGTTGTTCACGCCTGCCTCTGCATTGCATTATACGTCTTCCATGCCACTTATTTACTGTTTGTAAAGTTGGACTATGGTTATAATATGGTTGTTAATGTCAGCGTAGGTCTGTATCTAGATTTCATATAAAGTATTTCTTATTTATGTTCTTAATTTTACTGTAGAAATAAGATAATCAACTTAACACCTTTTCACATAGGTGGTGTTACTTCAATTGTCTGGTTTGCTTGGTGTGTTAAAAATCGCAAAGAGCTTCCACATACCCATTACTTGATGCACTTTTTATTGGGCTTGTGGGCTACTATGCTCTTTGAAATTCTTGACTTTGAACCAATTTATTGGATCTTTGATGCCCATGCTGTGTGGCATTGCACTACCATACCTCTTCCATACCTGCTTTTCAGGTAAGAAATCAGAGTTTTCATATACTGTTATCATGGAGTATTGTAAAAGCAATTTCTCTGAACATCATGACTTTTGTTTTATCTTGCAGATTTGTGAAGGCTGACTGCAAGTACTTACATAAAGAAAAGGAGAAAAATATTTGATTATTGCTTTTTTTCTTTAGAAGCTTAATGCCTATCTAAAGACCGACTTCTTTTATTTATGAAATATTTTACCAAAGGACTGAATTGCAGAGCACTATCTGCACGTTCCACTAGTCAGTTGTGTAGATAGTGAACTCACAACTCACTTAATTCTATGAGACACACTGAATCAAAATTTATTAGTCTTACAGGACAACTACTGTGATTAACTTTTGTTCAACTCCAACAATTTATATTTTTTTTTGTTACAAAATTTATGATGTTTTTATATAGAAAGTGGTCTTGTTTTGTTCATTTTGTAAGTGAAGGGTAAGATCTCTTTTCTTTCTTCTTTCTCTATGATTTCTTTTGAATGTTTGTCAAAAGTATGGACCAGAATCAAGTATATTTTTGTGTGGCTGTTGCCACATGCTAAAATTTAGTCCATTTATAGTCAACAAGGCCATATCTCTTTAGTGATTTTTTTCCCCATTATGTTTAGGTAGATGGGTACATGTATGCATTTTGTGTTGGCATTTATTGTTTACGTCATCATTTTTAAGTGCTAGTGCCTTTGTTAGTAATGCTTTATTCAAAATGAGTGAAACAATGAAATTTGTTCTCAGAATGGACAAAAGTAGAAAACGCCCACCTTATTTGTCTTTATATTATCAAAATATATATATCTATGTTAAGCAAGCAACAAACTGATGTTTTACTGAGATTTTTTTGTGTTTGTGAAATCTTGTTTTGGTATTGTGTTGAAAAAATTAATTTTTTGCGCTGGAAGCCATCATGTCATATTAGTGCCTTAATTATTATTATTATTATTATCTTTATTATTATTGTTGCACCTCTTTTCAAATTTTAGTAAGATTCCTGAAATTGTTGTTTAGCTTCACATTGTGATAGAACTCTTGTGTGTTACGTTTTTCTTCTGCACCTGCACTTTGTGTGATTTTTAGTGTTTGATTTTTGCAGCGTTTTTGTTGTTTAATATTTTTAGATTTATCAAAATTTTTTTCTTAATGACAGAGTTGTACAAACATTGTTGATATTTGCCTCCTCTCTCTTCAGCTTTCTGCTAACATGCATGCTGTTACCAACTGTTGTTATAAGAACAATCTTCTTTTAGTATAGAGCTGATCCTGATATTGCTTGACTGTAAAGATTTTTCTTCCACAAATCCACACAAATTTCACAATTTAGTCCTGAACTTATGTTAGTTATTGTGTCTTTAGGACCTAACATTGTGTTTTTTTGTGCTAACAAACTTCATCTTAAATTTAAAGACTGCCACATGAATATGTTTAGTTTGTGTTTGGTTAAGTCAGACCATTTTATGCTTTGAAAAACTGCCTGAAACTTGTTCTGAATATTAGAGAGCAGTGTGCCATTTTATATTATACCTCTTGAGTTTGCCATTCCCTAAAATTCTGTGTATACCTTGTTTACAGATCTAGAATTGTGGTTAAAATTGTTGTTTACATCTGTTACTTGTGTTATATTTTGGAAAAAAAAATCAAATTTAATCACAAATGCAGAGTAATTTATGAAATGTTAGATTGTTTCGTCTTTGGTTTATGAAACCAAAAGCAATTTAAAATGTAAAATTTTATATAAGCTTCATAGTTTGCAAACTTCTAGATTTTAGCTAAGCTTGAAATAGCAAAGCTGTTAGTGAGAGCTTCAGTAGATATCTATGTAACCTGTTGTTGTAGCCTCTATCTTACATTTGTGTTTCAAAAACTTGAAATTAAGTATAAAACTGTTTATGGTGTAAGGTCTATTTTTAACGAGGTCTGATCCTCAAGAATGAATTTTTATTTGTTTTCATTCAAAAGAACTGTTACATTTTTTTGTTCTGATGGTTTCATGTTAATTTAGGTATTTCACCTGTTTGTTTTTTATTTGTAAAATTTTGAATGTTTTAAGCACCAAAATGTGAATGACTTTGTTTTCCAACCAAGCTGGGGCTTGGCTCAAACTTTATGTGTAGTTGATGTTTCGTGTTCTATGAAAGCAGTTCACAAAGTGACACTATTTGATAGTAAAGTTGTTAAAATGTTTGTCAACCCAACCAGTTAACCACCTGTGAAATGTACCAAATTTCTTTAGTGATATGAATCAGATCTTTTATTGTTGCATATGACGTACTGGATTAAATTTGGAGCTGAAGTAATTTTTGCCTTTATTGTTTTCATGTTTTGCCGTGCCCGCGGTTTTGGGTCTGCCTGGTCTGGTCGTGGCCGTTTTGCGACGGGTGGTGCGATTAACTTGGTGAGGCCAATAATGGGCCTCCAATTTTTGTCTCTCCCCTCGGCTGAGCCCGCCCCGCTGCGTTGCGGGCATGGCGGTAGCGACTGTCCTGGCCTGGACGCTAAATGACTTCTTGTCGCGGAAGTCCTGCCTGTTCCGTTCCGAGTCGCCTGTGCTTCCATCTCCCGCCCCGCCCCGCCCCAGCTCGGGCCGCCGCCGTCCCGCCCTGCCCTCCCGAGTGTTTATCCACCGTTCTGGACAACTATTTCCGCCAGCATAGGGCAGCGGCCGGCACCGCCAGCAGCAAATGACGGGGAACTGCATCCCGGACGGCTCGAAAGTGCAGTTGCACACTAAATGGATTTGTATCTTTTATTTGTTCAAAGTTATTGAATCGAAATTTTCCCACAAATTTGTGCGCCGATCTGAACGATTTTGTGCATACACTTGTACGAGGTCAAGCAGTTTTTCGCATAAATTTGTGCGAAACGATATTTGCATGTTTAACTTTGCACAAACGTTTGCACAGAAACATACAAAAGACAGTACGTGTGTGGAAGGAGGGAAAAGTGAAGGGGTGTTCTCGCACCAGGGCGCCACTGACACCGGCGGCATGCAGCGTGGACTTCCCCCCCGGCCCGTCTGCCGCGGTCGCTCACTTGTCGGCCACTGCCGTCGGCCACGAGCCGTGTGTCGTCGCGTCACCGACAAAAAGTCTTGATGCCCCGGTCATTCCCCGTGCCGGCCTTGAGTCCGCTGGGCTGGGCTCGCGAGCCCTAGGCGCCATCAGCGGAGGCGGAGGCCGGGCTCATCACTTCCGCGTCATGCGTACTGGCCAGCTCCTCCCCGCCCCGCCCCGCCCCGCTTCAGGCGCTCCTCTCCCCCGCACGCTTATTCGTTCATTCTTATTATTCAAGCTGCTTCTGCTGCGGCTGCTGCGTAATTGGCCAGCCCGCCCGGCCCGGCCCGCCGCTCGCCGCCGCTCGCTGGAAATAACCTGCGCAAGTCAAGTCGCCAATTTCCTCTGGCAAACCGCGACGGCACAAGTAAAACAATAATCTAATTGCGGCTAATGGCCGGCGGGCGGGGCCGGGCGGGGCGGGGCGCCTGCCGAGTGCGCGGCGCGGGGCGGGGCGGCCTTGGCTTGCGGGATCCACGGCGTGCGGAGGCGGACGGGGCAGGGCAGCAGATCGCGGACCGGGCAGGGCAGGGCAGGGCAGGGCACGGTGTCTACTGCCGGCGGCTGCCGGGTGCCGGGTTGCGTCGGGCAGCGCGAACAGATTTGTTATCTCGAGAGATGTCTTCTTGGCGCGCGCCGCCCCGCCCCGCCCGTCCGCACCTGCTGCTCGGGGCGGGGCGGGGCGCCTGCTTCCGGGCAGAGCGACGGTGACGCCGCGCATCTTGCTCTTGCCGGTGCGTCCGGCTGAGTCACACCCCGAGGGCGGGGCGGGGCGGGCGAGCGAGCGTCCCTTCCGCGCCGGCGGGCGGGCGAGCGTGTCCGTGTCGTGCACCGGCCGCCCGGGGGGTAGGCCACCCAACTGGCGCCCAGCCCCGCGACTCCGCCCGGCAATGATGAAAAGTTAGCGCAATTGGTCAGTCCTGCCCTGCACTAAAGGTCGCCGCGCCTAGACGTGTTGCATCGCGGCGTCTAGTTTGTCATCAGGTGCGAGAGTCAGGGGGCAGGGGCCGTCCATGAACGGCTGAACGTAGCAAGGTGAGTATGCACGCGGAAGCCAAATTATTCTAAGTTCGTCAAGTATAATAATAAGCTGCGGTACTGAGGGCCCATCCGGGGTGGGTGGAGCAGGGCGGGGCAGGGCAGGGCGGGGCAGAGCGAGAGGGCCCCCGTTACCCAGGCCCTTACTCCTGCAGGTCCTTGTTGTTTCTTTTGGATTCCTGAGCCGCTGGGCCGGGCGTGGCGAGCCGGGCCGTAGGGCCCTAAAACTTCTCCCCCGCCCCGCCCCGCCCCGCCCGGGGTCAGTGGCCGCGGAGGGCAGGGCCCGTGTGCCAGCGGCGGCAGCGCCAGCGCAGCGCCCCCCGCGCCGCGCCGCCTCATTCAAAGGGCAGAGCCGAGCCGAGGCACACTAGCATAGGTGCGGCCCACTCCGCCCCGCCCCGCCCCGCCCCGCCCCGCCCCGCCCCGCCCCGCCCCGCCCCGCCCCGCCCCGCCCCACCTTTCGTGCCTTACGACGGCTCAGCTCCGCTCGCCTCGACCCTGACAATGCCCTACCATAGCGTGCCCAGCCCCTGCCACACCCTGCCCGGCTCGGCTGTTCGTCACTTTAATATCTTTACGATCAGGGGCGGTGCAGCGCGCGAGGCCGAGCGGCTCCTCTATAAATGTCGGACGCGTTTATTCCGGATAACTGATCCGGACCGACTCGAAACACACACAGACACACGCTGCCTAGTCCCCCACCCCTGAGACACACAGACACATACGCGTAGAAATAAGGTGCTACGCTCGGCGTGCCGCCCCGCTGCTCCCGCAGCGTCCTGCAGCTGCTCTGTATGAGCAAAGGCTCCTGACACTGAACTCTGCATTCCGCCGACATCGTAATCCCGCGCCGTACTCGTATACACTCGAAATGCAAGGGAACAATTTTGTTTCACAAAGTAAGTAGTAACGTTTTTATACGCGTCCTGCCACAGACAAAATCGTGTCGTTTGGGTGCACACTTGTGAAATTTGTTCCCCTCCGATGAACAATTTTGTTCCCAATATCGAGGGCAAGGGTCGGGTGTATGTAAATAATTGTCCAACCTGGCGATTTCCCCGAAATCCGAAAAAGCGCTGTCCGACCTAGATTTTGTCCAACCGTGTTATCACGGATAAATTGGACGTAAAACCAATCTGAACGTGGGAGCCACTGGATTTTCCGAGTCGTCCCTAGTTAGGTTATGATGTTACAGTCATCCCAGCAGACGATTCTCTTGATTCTTGTGATGGATCGGGAGCCCCCCCCCCCCCCGCCCCGCCTCCCATCCTGACCCGACCAGGCTCAGTAACAGCTTTCAGACCTGCAAAATTCGTCAAAAATTGTACAATAATAATTCACGAAAAAGTCTCTTTTTTGTCACGTTAGCTGCATTTATTGCCAAAATGGCAGGAAGCACCTCCGCTCAAATCCGAAATTTTTAATGCATCAGTAACGATTGTGGTTAGGTTGGTTTGAAGTTGGCAGCGCTGCAGGGGCATGCCCAAACTGCAGTTTGAAATGAAAAGCGTTCAGTGTCGCCCCGTCTAGTTCGGTACGGCGTTTTTAATCGGTTTTAATCGCGGTTTGAACAAAACTTTTAGCATCTGTGCAAAGTATCGGCGTGAACATACGATATTCAAGTAGAGTCAGATTAGACTAATCTTCGGCAAAAGTCATAAATCGGGACTGTGTGATGTCAAGATCGCCAATGAGATGGCCCTCGTCATCCCGCTGCCGCTGGTCAAATATGTCAGCCGCCATTTTGTAGGACTTTGACTCCGGGGGACTCTGCTGGTAAGTGTTTTACCTGACGGTCTTGTTCAATGTTAGTCATCCTGGGCAAACATCGCAATTATTGCGGCTCTCACTTTATCCAAGGTCAGCCAAAATCTAGGTCGGACATCCCTTTTTGGATTTCGGGCCGGACACAGATAGGACAATCTATAGCTGCACCGCAAGGGTCAGTTTTTCAAACCTTTTCGTTTTTCAGGGGACGCTGCCTTGCTGCCTTCCCGGTGTCGGTGCGGTGGTGTACATTGGAGCCTAATTATTATTGCCTCCTTGTCGTGTCCCTGGAGCCACCCTCGTCATGGCCTGCTTGTCCGCGCCCCTGCTTGACGGCGTGCTTCGGCGTCCTCACACCTCCCGGTAAGTGACCTGCTCCTGCTCCTGCTGCCGCTGCTACCGTAGCAGACCCCAAGGCCGGCCGTGATGGTGTCGGTGGGGAAGCAAAGGGAAAAGGGTTATATTGCCCTTATCAGCGACAAAAAACAACAAGGGGGCCGCAGATTAAAGGGGAAGGGGTGGGGGCGGGGGCGGCGCGGTGCTCCTTTCCGGCTTCCTCCCCTGGCTTTGCGGTGAAGCGCGGGCGGGGCGGGGTCCTACCTGTGGGCCGGGCGGGGCGGGGCGGGGCGGGGTGCGGCGGGCCACCTGAACCACCTGTCGCCCCCCCTCCCCCTCCCAGCAGCACTCCGCCCCACGCAGCCCCACGCCCGCCCTGCCTCCCAGTCAGTTGCGATCAAGTCGTGAAGGTGAGCGCAGCGGGCCGAGCCGAGCCGAGCCGAGCCGAATCCGACCGGACGGGACGAAGTCGGGACGTGCGTGTGTGTGTTGTGTGACGGGACGGGGATGACGACTCTGTGACGGCAGAGTGTCATGTCAGCAGAGCGTGCCCCTCGTCAACATCACCTTTATTGTCACCGTCGTCGGGGGTGCGATACCGCAGCAGTGGCGCCCCCAGTGCAGTGCGTGCCAGCGTGTGTGTTCTAGCGTGTGTGGGTGTGCGTGTGCGTGCGTGCGAGTGTTGAGTAGTGACGCTGCCCTCCTTGGATCTGGAGGACACGCGCTCGCCAGCTTACTCTTTGGATACTTCTTCTCTTGCCTCGCGTCCTTGACGTCAACCCCTACCAAAGGTTAGTCTTGTGATGTGACACCCTCTAATAACATCTAGAGTATTGGCTCAAGGAGACTTAAACGCTGATATAAAGGTGTCCCGGACATCTTATGTACCCACGTCCAACTATGTATAAATTTGAGGTACACTGTAAAAATATTAGTGATTTTACTACCCAGTGGGCCAGGAATTTGCAACGCATAGCTTGGCAATTTACTGAATGGGCTGGAAAGTAGCCTTTACAAGCCCATAATGCTGGGAAAGCCATGGCCGCTTTTGTGAAATTACTGTCAACAGTGGCCAGGAAATTTTAAGCTTTATCACTAGTATACTTCTTTTGCAAGCCGTCTTTTTAGGGTTTACAAACTGTGTCGGAATGGTACTCTACTTTTCCTGCTTTTTGCATCTGCTTGGCGTTTCCTATACATCTGCTCCCCCAAGGTCAGGCGCACATAAAGCAGGCAGTACTAACGCACAGTCAGGGCATATTGCACGTTTAAAACGAATTTCACGCGCCGAGCTCCGTGCCAAATCGGTCGTCATCGCAGTCGCCGTACGGGTGGTGTCGAAACAATCCTTCTCAGAAAAAAATATCTTGTGTCTCTGCCGCCCCCCCCCCCCTCCCCCTTTGCACACATGGCGCGCGGGCCGAGGGGCCTAACTCGGCAGGCCAGGGCGGACCAGTCGCCGGCCCGGTCCGGCCCGCTCCTCTCCAGATGTTCGCTGTCCTTCGGGATGCCCTGCTCCCCCCTCCCCCCGGGGTACCCGCCTCGCTCTCTGGAGTCCAGAGCCGCCAACACACGCAGCGCAGCGCGGCTGGCTCTGTCAAGTGATCCGCGAAAATAAAAGTACCGCGACGCCAGCGCTACACTCGTGCTCACGCCGAGCCGGGCCGGGCTGGGGTAGGCGTTTTAGCGATTGTTTCCCGCGCGCCCCGCCCCGCCCCGCGCCCGTACCGCGACGCAGTGGTGAGCCCAGGGGAGTCGATCCTCCTCCTGAACGCGGGCGGGGCGGGGCGCGGGGCGGGCGTGGCGGGGCTGCTGGCCCCGCGGACCCTAGCGTAACAGTGTAGGCGAGCCTCCAGGATGCCTACCGTGCGTCTCGCTGCCTGTGCCCGGGCCCGCCCCGCCCCGCCCCTCCGCCACCTGCGCGGGCAGCACAGCTCGAGTGAGTTTTTGGCCACAGTCTGCGGAGGCGTCTCCAAGGCCGCTGCCCGCACAGCTCGGCGCGGGGCGGGGCGGGGCGAGGCGCGGCGGGGCGCGCCTGGATCCACCAACGCCAGTCTGGCCCCATGTCGATGCGGAGCCAGGCCGGGGCCGGGGCTTGCACACGGCTGTGGTGAGGCCCACGCATGCGACTCGTCGCCAAGCGCCCCGCCACGCCCCGCCCCGCCGCGCGACGCACCGATCGCCCTGTGTGGCCTTGAGCGCGAGAACCGCGCCGCGCCCTGCCCCGCCCCGCCCCGCCCCGCCCCGCCCCGCCTCGTGCAGCAGGCGCGTCGCGCCCCGTCCAGCCCACCGCTGCACGTGACGTGCACTAGGACGGCTGGGCCGGAGATGGAGATGGTCGGTCACAGCGTGGAGGGAAGGCCCGGCCCGGCCCGGCCCCCGGCCCGTTCCCGCGGCCTGACGGGACGTCGTCGTCGCCGTGAACGCGATTTTTCTCCACCGATAAGGCGGGAGAACAAAACGTCGCCGACGGCCGCGGCGCGGCGGGAGCCCGCGAGAAAGAGGGAAAAGACGAGGTGGAGCGGGTTTGAGCGAAGTGAGGTGGTGCGGGGCGGAGCGGGGCGGAGCGGGGCGGAGCGGGGCGGAGCGGGGCGGAGCGGGGCGGAGCGGGGCGGAGCTCTCCCCCGCAGGGCTGATGGCCAGGAACAACTCCTCTTCTCTTAACTTACCATACTCTTAACCGCCCGTAAAAGTGGAGTCCGGCAGTCCGGCACTGGGCGGGGCGGGGCGGTATTAGAGCGGATGGATATCGCGGACCCGCCGCTTACAAAGTGTCTGCTAATCTGGTCCTGGCCGGGCCGGGCCGGGCCGGGCCGAGTCGAGTCGAGTCGAGTCGAGTCGGGGCGGGCCGAGCCCTACGGACCGGACCGAGCCGAGCCGAGCCGACCGCATTACGATTTGGAACGACGCGAGCATTGTCTGCTGCTTTTAACGGCTCCACCGGGTTAATTGATATTACGGACGCTGCTGGGCGGAGTGGAGCGGGGCGGGGCGGGGCGGCCGAGTGCTGTGTGCTGTGCTCGAGTGATGCCCGTCGCGTCGCGGGACTGCAGTGTGATGAGAGAGGACGTTTTGTGTGGAGCGGTTTGCCTGTTCGTTACTGCGACAGGAACGGGGCTCTGCCGCGGGCCTCCTGTTCCATCTCCTTGTTCTTCTCCTGCTGCTGCACACGCACTGTGCGCACACAGCCGCGGGCGGGGCGGGGCGCGTGTGGCTGCATCAAGAGGGGAACCACATCGAAATCGTGCGATTATGACCCCATTGCGCACACGGCGGGTTATTCGGGTTGAGTTCGGCGTGGTGCGGAGAGGGCCCCCACCCTCACGCCCCACGCCACGCGCACTTCTCTCCACTCTCGGTGTGCTGATGAGGAACGCGGCGCGTCACCCTCCCGTCGGCGACACGTCAGGAGCACGTCGCGGACACGTGTTTAGGCGTTGCGTTATGACATTGTGCAGCCGACGCGACGCGACAGCCGCGGGGGGCCCACGTCACGTGGTGTCACGTGGTGTCACTCCTCATTGCAGCTGCAGCATTGCGCCGCCCGCCCCGCCCCGCCCCGCCCCGCCCATGCAGCACAAATGCATCATTCTGAAACTTATGTTTTTACCTAAACGACGTTTACATCACCATAATTAGGGGCGGTGCCTGTGGTGATTACCGAGTGTGACAGAAAACACGTGTTGAGGTTGAGGGTCTGCCGCGTCGCTCGAGGGGCCGCCATTGCGCCTTGCGACAAGAGCGGGTAGGCAAACCCGCATGTCATTACGTGTTTCCTGTAATCCTCTGTACCCCCGCGGTGCTCTATGGCTGCTGACTCGATGGAGAGCGCCAAGTCTCACGGCGCTGCTCCATTCCATACGTTACTGCAGCCCTGGGTTATTTCCTTCCTAGGTTTCTCCGCGGAGCAACTGTCCACTCACTCCGGCCCAGCCCTGAGCGCTCTCAATGCGTTCAACTACCTCACGCCCGCCCCGCCCCGCCCCGCCCCGCCCCGCCCCACTCCTCCACACCCGCCCCGCCACGCCCCGCCCGTACCTAGACAGTACGGTGTCGTCCGCAAAAGGCGTTTTGTGTTGCGGCTGTACTGTGTGTGTCCCGTTGTGGCCGCGACTCTTATCCGCGTGGCGCTGCGCTGCGGGGGGCTCGTTGCGCTGCTGCTGCTCTCGTTGGCCACCTCATCTCTCTCTCCCTCTCTCTCCCTCTCATTCCGACTGTCACGCCGCTCGCTCCGCGCTAGGTACGGACGGAATGCAGCCTTTAGCCTTTTAGCGCGCTTTTGCTTTTCCACGCCTCTTGCCGTCAGAGTTTGCAGCGCGGGCTGGGCTGGCAGGCGGGCTGGCTGGCCGGCCGGCGCAATTAAAATGGATTAGACGAAAAGCACCGCAGTGCGGATCGATGCGCCGACCAGGCGAGGCGAGGCAAGCGGCGCCGCGGTGCTGTCCTGTTGTTCCGTCCTGTCCTGTCCCGCTGTGCGTCCTGCTGCACCGCTGCTGTCCTGTTGCAGCGTCCTGCTGCTGCCGCGCCGCGCCGCTTCCCTGACCTGTCCTGTCCCGTCCCGTCCTGTGCCGTTGACATCATCACATTAGTGGTCAGCGCAGCGTGCCGCTACGCCTGGCACCGTCACACAACAGCCTCCGGGCCGGGCCGGACCCGGCCGGCCGGGCTTCCTGGTGAGCTGGTGAGACGAGTCGAGCAGACATGTGACCGCATGTGACGGCCCCGCCCCGCCTCGCCCCCGCCACGCCCCGCCACGCCCCGCCCCGCCCCGCCCCGCCCCGCCCGCACTAGTGGCAGTGCGGAAACGACTAATCAAATTTTGTGTCAGTCACTGATTACCTGGATTACTCCCGGATTACCTTACAGATACCTCCGAATTACTTTGGTTTTTCTCTGGGATAACGTTGGTTTTTTCTGAGATTATGTTATTTTTCAAAATTACGTCCTTTTTCTCTCCAGAATTACGTTGTTTTTACACTGGAATTACCTTGGATCACCCCGGGTTACCGTAGATTACCTCAAATTTCCTCGGATTACCCCTCTCCGGATTACCCAGACGGCTGTCAGCCGGATTACCTTAGTCGGGGCAGTGCTGGTGTGCTGGTGCCGCCGTGCTGCTGCAGGCCTCCCTGCCACTGCCACTGCCCTGCTCTGCTCCGCTCTGCTCCGCTCCATGCTCTGCGCCATGGTCCTGCCGTAGTCGCCCTGCAGCCCTGGCCTCACTCCCCTCTGCAGCCTCACCACCTCACCTCTGCCTTTTCGGCGGACTCGGGCGTAGGGGACGGCGGAGATTAGCAACAAAAAAGGGGCAAAAGATTGGCGGAGGAATGCGACCCTGCGCGGTTAGGGACCCCATTTTGCGAAAGCCTCCTCCTCCTCCTCCTACACCACCTGATGGGACGGTCCGACGGAAGGTTGGGAGGGGGAGGGGGGGGGAGTGTGGGATGAATCCCGGACCCAAAGGAGCTTCTCTCAGGACTCCTCCCCACCCCGCCCCTCAACCTCCCCACTTTATTGGCAACCAACTGAAAACATCGTAGGCATGGGCACTGCCGTGCGAATATTTCAAGCCGTCCTGGAAGTCACTTCGGCAAAGAAAAAAAAAAGCAAACTTAGCCGCGCAGAGTAGTAGTGTCTGGAGGCAGACAAATCGCAGGCTCGTATTGAGGGACAGGGAAACGCACTCTCGGGCCGGGCTGGGCCGGGCTGGGACGCACGCACGCCGGTGCGCCTGTCCTGTCTGATGTGGCGGCGCCAATCAGTGGCGCGGGGCAGGGGCGCCACCGGCTGATTGGCGCTCTGCAGCCCGCATTTGCATCATTTGAATCCCGCGTCGGCGCGGCGCCGCCGACCTGCGTGCCGCGCCACTCGACGTATTACGTCTGCCCGCACCGCCACGCCCCCTCCCAATCCCCCCTCCCCCCCCACCTCACCTCACCCCTCTTCCCCCCAAATCCCGCACCCCACCTCTCGCGACGAAGGCGAGTTTCACTTTCGTCCCATCGCCACCCGAAATTCGATCACCTCAGCGGCGTGGAGAAAAAAACCGGGAGGACGGGCACCGCCTGAGGTGGACACGGACACAGCGATGTTGGTGACGAGCAGGGCGGGGCGTGGCGGGGCGGGGCGGCGCGCCGCCATGTTGTGGGTCAAGGGCTGCCGCAGGTCGCCGGGCCGCGCTGCGCCGCTGACGTGTCCGTGTCCGCCAGGCCCGCGCGCCCGCCCGCGCCAGCTGTGGCCCCGGCCGCGGCCCCGCGCCCGCTCGCACCTGCAGGTGGCTCCGCGCGGGGGCGGTGCCACCGCCAGGTGGGGGACGGAAGGACGCCCTGCGCTACTGCAGCTGATCAGAGCTGCCCTGCGACATACGCAGAGTTTCATTGTAAGAGAAAACCCGTAGCGGTACGGTAGGGTGGCGCCTTACGGTGCCAGCGTGTAGGTAGGCAAACCCGCAGGCTGTTACGTGTTTTATTTTGCCCCCGGTATAGTATTTTCGGTCCTGGCGTCGCGCAGGGTTACCTGGTTGCCGACCCGCCCACCCCCTCCCTTCCCCCTCCCGCCCGCCCCTACCTGTCTGCTGCCGGGCCCAGGACAAAAGGCCACCACCCGTTGGGCTCGCAAAAATGCTGGCGACGGTGGCGCGCAGCGTGGTGAGCCCGGGAAATAAACGAGTTTTGCACCACTCGTGTGTGCGTGCGTGCGTGCGTGCGTGCGTGTGTGCGGCGTGCGGAACTCGATTCGCCAAGTGTGGAGGCCAGGGTCTGCGTGCGAATTGAAGCGGAGCAGCAGCACACACGGTGGCGTGCGCCTGGGAGACGGAGAGGGAGGAGACGGGCTCCCCGGAGACAGCCGAGCCCCGTGCGGGCCCCGTGCGGGGGCTGAGCGGTACGGGCCGGGCGGAGGCCTGTGCCGGGCTGGCCGTTGGCTGGGGGCTCATCGCCTGACAATGCAACACATCGGCGTGGGTTTGCGGGCCGGGTCGAGCCGGACCGGTCACCGCGTAACAAAGCCCAAATAAAGACAAATCAAGTGCGGCCGAGCCTCGCCGCGCCCCGCCGCGCCGCGCCGCGCGGACGAATCGCAAGTCGTATGTCTTTCTCCCTCACGGCCTACACGTAGAGCGCGGCGGCGTTGCGTCCTGTTACATACGCACATTCCCCAAGCGCGCACGCGGTTGTGTGTGTGTATGTGTGTGTGAGAGGGAGACAGAGGGGAGATTCTCCCGCTATTTCGTGCGGCACACCCTCGTAAAGGCTACTGGACCGCCGTATTTACTTTGGTGATCGGCACCGCCGCGCGTGACCCGCGGAGCCCTGGGGTAATGGGGGTCGAGCACCTGTCAGTCAGCGGGGCCTACCCCAGGGAAAAGTGTAAGTGGTGTGAGGGAGGAAACAACTCTGAATTTTGGTGACAAACGACGTAATTTAAAGTTATTTTGAATTTTATGTCAGGCCACAAGTTTTCTTGAATTATAACTGAAAATTTGGGGTATTTTATTCAATTTTCCTTAATTTTCTGAATTGCGCGATCCAGCCCTGCTCTGCCCTGCCCTGCCCCCGCACACGGCGCTGGCTCCGACCCAGCCCGGGGCGGGGCGGGGCGGGGCGGGGCTGAGTGTGGGGCGGCGCGGTGCGTGCGCGGAGATGATATCGGACTCGCAACGCCAGACAATGGGGATTGATCTGCATTGTGTTGCGCTGACGCATGGGGTCTGGAGCGCTGGAGCGTCCTCCTACAGGGGCTCAACTGCTCCTGGAAGCTGCACGCACGGGCTCCAGCTCCCTTGCACACACCGTCGCATACGCACTGAAACATTACCAAGTGCAACTAAAAATGAAAATGCACGTTTTCCTTCTGATACATGTTTCTTACTGTGTACTGAGCGCGGCCGACGCGCGTGCCCTTGTTGAAATAGGGAGTAGTAAAGGGCTGCCCAGAGGTGTCAGCCGGGCTAGGGTCAATGACGACGTGTGAATCAGCTTCGGAAAAGGGTTGAGGGCCTTGGGAGTCGGGGCGGGGCTCACCGGGGGGCGGAGGACGGGGGGGGGGGGGGGGGGGGGGTTGTACCTTTGGGCAGAAGGAGGGCGGGGTTAAAGGGTTGATGACCTTCAGAAGGGCCGGCCGGTCCCACGTGACGCAGCCCTCGGGCTCGGGTGCTCCCCCGGCCCGGCCCGGCGTCAAGGTCTCCATCCATCCATTGATCGTGGCCCCCGATATCAGGAGATTATGGCCGGGTTTCCTGCTGCCCCGCCCCGCCCCGCCCCGCCCCGCCACGCCCCGTACACGCACGATGCTCGCTCCTCACACTCACCTGTCCTACCAGCCCGGCCCCGCCCCGCCACGCCACGCCCGGTGCAGGCAGGAGTCTATTTTGTCTGGTCGAGCCGTCCTGTCAGCCGCGATACCCCTTTCTGCAGTCTTGCCGCTCTGCCGTGGTGCCTCCAACCACCGCACCCATTTTCCCCTCGCCCTAGAGCGCCTGCGGCCTGTGCGTAGGCAACCCAACTGACTGCCCTGTGTTCTCTGGGACACCCGGTACAAGATGAGCTGGGCGCCCGGGCACCCCGCGTGCTGCAGTCTCCTCCCGTGTAAATGACCGAATGCGGCCGCGGCCGCGAGGGTGAAGGGCCTGGCCAAGGCCGCCAGCCCTTCAGCCCGTGACCACGCCGCCGGCCCCAAACTCGCCTGATTGATTGATTGGTTGGCCCTGCCGGTGCGGTGGGCCCTTTTACGCGTACTCGTAAAAGCCTCCGGAAACACGGAGGGTCGCCGCGCCTGCCCGGCCCAGAAGGGTCTGCCCTGCCGCGCCGGCAGGAAGCCCTTGGCTGCGAATCGAAAACGATTTGCCGCGCGTCCTTGGCCCGAGGAGGGCGGTCCTTCGGCTGACTACTTTTTCTTTCCTTACTCCTCGGAATTCTAGAAATAAAAAGCACGCACTTCCTGTTTCAAGACCCCCCACCGTTGTTCCGTTTGACGCCTGTTTTGTTTTTCGTTGCACGATATACCTAGTGGCGAAAGAAATAAATACATCTCGCTCTAGCCTCGCCGCTGCCGCCATCTCGCGCGTCGCGGCGCGCCTGTCGGAATGTTACACTGAATGACATCTAGGGGGCCGTGCGCGCGAGCGTGTGCGCGCACACAGCTAGGGCTGGCCTGGCCTGGCTGTTACTCAACGCTGCCGTGACCTGCCCGGCCCGGCCCGGCCCGGCCCGGGGAGGGGACGCACGGCTGCGCACGGCTCATCGCCTCTAGCCTCGTACGTGGCGCGGGTGCTGAGTAGTGCTGAGCAGCTCAGCCGTTCTAGCTGAGTCGCGCTCAGCCGGCGCACTTCTTCGAAATAACCAACAGTTTAAGTACCTCTCTCTCTCTCTGTGCCCCTCGCGCGTAGCTTCACGGCGGGGGGCAAGTAGTGAGATGTGATCTCATAGGTATAGGGGGGTGACGTGAGCTCCTCTCTGGCAACGCAAGTGAATGACTCTTCTTGCACACTTGTAGGCGTTTGTCTTTACTTAATTCATTTCTAGGAACTCCACACAAGTACGTGTGCGACACTTGCTCCTGCGGAGGTGTTGTCGGTGACCATCACTTGTGTCGGCGGGCACGCCTGCGTGGGTCCGGTCGGGGCGGGGCGGGGAGGCATGGTTTAACGCCGAACTGTTGAACGCGCTGAGCTGAGAATCTCTCGTGCTGCAAATGGTCTTTAATTACAATAATTCCTGCCGCTGCCATGCCGCCTTCAGGCGCTGATGTGGGAAGCTCAGGCGCTGCTTCCGGAAACGACTGTGGCCCGCCCCGCCCCGCCCCGCCCCGCCTCCCACCGCCACCTCCTTCCTGTCCTGTCCAGCCTCTATGTCCTCCACACTGTCTTCCTCCCCTGCAGGGGGTGGCTCTGGCTAGACCGGGCCTGAAAGATGGGCAAAGTTTTGCCTACTTTCAGGCGGAAAGTATCGCCCTTTTGCCTACACTGGCTACCGGGACATGGACCCCGCGCCCTGTACTTGGCGCCGTGCGGCCCCTGGGGAGAGGGCGGTGCCTTTGCGCCCCATCAAGACCCATTCAGCAACACCTGTTATTACCCCCGTGTGCGAGTGTGGGTAGAGACGGTCGAGACGATACAGAGAGGAAACAAACCCTCGCCAAGGAGAATGACTACTCGAACCTGCCCACCACGCCCAAGACTGATTCTGTCGGTCTCTCTACCACAGAAAATTGACAACGTAGTTAAACGAAACTTTTTGGTGTCTGTGTATTAGTGTGAGGCCCTGATTGACCGATATGATCTCCCTATGACTTTAAGGGGGCTCAGCGGTAGAGTCTTCATTAGCATACAAAGATATTTACGTACACTCCAAACATATCGATTCAAAGCCAAGATCCTTTTGTTTTTATCCTAGAACACAGGTGGCCCACATCACCTATAGCTGTTTCTCTCTTTTTTTTTTTAAACAAATTCAAAGAGATAAATTTGACCCGATATGTTTGTTCTATATTTTTTCCCGGGGCTGCTATCCTCTCTCTGAGTCCACATCTATGTCTTTCGCTCTCCTAGACAAATAAGGCATGCAGGCCAGCGTCTTGTACATGCAGAACGGGCGTTTGATGGAGCGAACACGGCAGTAAAACCCTTTTGTCGTCGCGGATAGCGAGGAGGGGGGGGGGGGGTCTCTTATGGGGATCTCATGGGAGAACTATTGGGATTCCTGCGCGCTGCACGCCTCGTGGCCCCTCCGCGCCGCGCTGCGCCTTCCCATGCGGGCGGGCGTTAGCGAGCAGGGCGTAAAACACCTCGTAGTGCAACACGCGCGCGCGCGCACGCACACGCCAAGGGTGCATTTATTAACCCGTTGAATCAGGAACGCTTTGCCGGGGAGAACACGCACACACACACACACACACAAGCACGAGCGCGTTTCAGAGAAAGCATTTCCATTCCTTTGAGCTGCCCTGCCCTGCAGGGCGACGTGACGCTGAATATAGCGCGCTGTTCAGTTCAGGAGTTATTACAGGGAGGGGGAAGGGGACGAACAAACACTTACAAAAATACTCTGCACAGCCTTAGCCGTTACATTTAAGCATTCTCGCTCGCCTGAAAGTTTTTGAATAATTTACCGCAAACCTACAAAGTTGAAAAAAAAACTCGCCTATATAAGTGAACGGCATTTCTAATTTCTAAAGTGTACAGATCTGAATGTGGTGCATAATGGCTTTAGTAAAACCTACTGCGATCGTCGTTCGATTTTCGTTGCGGTTCTGCTCGTCTGAAACCTCCTTACATGACACGCAAACAGCGCAGCGGGCTTTTCCCGCTGACGACATATGACACGCTTGCGAGCCTGCATGTGTGTGTTTGTGTGTGCGCGAGCGCGCGTCTGTGTGTGTTCGTAACGTATTAGCACTGCGTTAGAATTCGATTGCCCCACGCCTGGCCCGGCGCGAGAGGTCCTTCGCCCGCCTCGCCTCGCCTCGCCTCGCCTCGCCTCTCGCGGGGCGCGGCGCTGCGGCCTGGAGGACCTCATGTCCTGTCCCGTCCCTGTCAGCGCTTATGTCAGCCAGGTGTATGCTGTGTCGTCGGCACCTCCCAGTGCGTCTTCTACAAAGTGTTTCGTGTATGTTTTCTTTTTCAAAAGGAAAAAATATGACTCTGAAATATCCGTGTTGATTTTTACGTGCAAGTAGTGAAAGGTGCGGTATTTGACAGGGCGGTGCGCTGGATGTGGAGGGAGGGGAGGGGGGGCTCTCTTAGCGGGAGGGTGCGGCGTGAACTTGAGCGCCGCCTGGTTTTATTCTCATCAGCGGGGTCTCAAGGCCGGGCCACGCCCCGCCACGCCCCGCCACGCCCCGCCACGCCCCGCCACGCCCCGCCACGCCCCGCCACGCCCCGCCACGCCCCGCAGCGCCACGCCTCCGCACAGACACCGCGACGCGGCGCGCGCGGGGGCGAGCGCGAGGGGGGAAAGTGGGGGGGCTTGCATAATTGTCATTGCGCCCATTACAGATTGCACCCCCCCCCCCCTACCCCCGGCCCTGCTGCTCCGCGGCTCATCAAAAGCCGTGTCGAAAGGTCATTGACGCTCGGGGAGGGGGGAGGGGGGAAGGGCAGGGTCAGCACGCATAGACCGCTCTGAGGGCAGATAGATAAATTCAGGAGATGACATGCCACGATAAAAAAAAAGATAACATATAAACCAATTTTTCTCTCCTTTTTTTTTGTAACGCGTTGCCCGATGCGTTGCGGTGCGGTGCTGTAGATGGGCCTGCCGTGTTGTGTTGTGGGCGGTCCGGTCCGGTCCATGGCGATCATGATGGTCCCGCGATATCAGCGGCGGCCGCAGAGCAGCGGAGCAGCGGCCACAGCCATGGCGGGGAGGCAGCCATCAGCGGTGACTCATTTGTCAGGCCGCGGCCGCGGCGCGGTGGTGTGCCGGCCCGGGCCGATACGCGTCGTGGTGTACGATTAAAATAAGAGTTGTGGCTGCTCGGCTCGGACCGCCTAGCCTAGCCACTTGCCACCCCACCCCGGCTGGCTCGCCCCGGCCGACTGTAACTTCACTGGCTTCTTATTTGTATCCCGAAATTTCGTCATTCTTCTGGAATTCCAATTTTCGCGGCATCTTTGCCGATTTTCGGCATTCTTCATAGAAAAGACGGACGTAGGTCACAAGCGCTACAGATCACAACCGCTACGAGTCACAAGCGCTACAGCTCGGTAGCGCTACGGGTCACAAGCGCTACAGCGAGAATCCGCGCGTTAGGCGGAGCCGAGCCGAGCCGAGCCGAGCCGAGCTAAACCTTGAAAAATTACGCACGTGGCGTGAAAACATGGAAAATTTTTTGCGACAGTAAACCTCCCGAAGAGGTTGCAGGTTCCCGCCAGGCACAGGGCTTTTACCCCCCATGGCAGCCAACTACTTCGGTGTTCTTATGGGAAACCGGTTGGCTTTCTGGCTGCGATCCTGTCGCGCAATTCGACAGATTTGATCCTCGTACTGTCAGATTTAGTCGCATGGTTAACCGAACTGCCCTGTCCCCAGAGCATGGAATGCTATTTTTGGAGCCAGATTCTAGGGACTTATGACTGACCGACCACCAGTCGTGTCGGCATGGGGACTGAAACTTCCTGGCACGGTCTCGCTGTCGCTACCAGTGAAGAACCTACCTGGGTTTGGAACCAGGTCCCCATGTGCCGAGTCTCACAGACACCCCACGGTTTTCGCGGTATTATTCACCATTAGACCGTCGGCTATTCCAACGAGGGCTCGGTTGGAAATGGGGGCTTGAATTCCACTCTCCAAATTGCTTCCTGCAGTAAATGTTGTGGTAAGATTCGAACCTCCGTCCTGCGACTCTTCCGCGCGGACACTATGCCGGCACGGCTATTATACGCCACGGTACCAGATGCCGGACCACTAGGATTCATGCTGCGCTGGTCACCGAAGAAATGAAGCCGGTGTCATGAGTGCGCCTGCTCTCCGGTCAAAGTGTCGGCCGGCCGCGTAGCGTCATTGGTATCGTCGCTGCTCATAGCATTCTGGGCGGAAGTGGTTCAATCCGCGTAAGTTTTTTCTTTTATTATTTTTTTTTGTTGGACCAGAAGTGCCGTTTCCAGCTATACTGTCCTTAGATTTGGGCAACTGCAAAAAGGCACTGGAAAAGAGCACTTGATCCGAACAAAAAAATAATAAAAGAAAAAACATACGCGGTTTTTGAACCACTTCCGCCCAGTGCTATGAGCAGCGACGATAGCCAATGATGCTACGCGGCCGGGCCGAGCACTTTGACTGGAGAGCAGGCGCACCACGACACCGGCTTCGTTTCTTCGGTGACTGTGGCTTCTCAAAAAACGCAGCATGACTTCCTAGTGGTCCGGCATCTGGTACCGTGGCGTCGTAGCCGTGCCGGCATAGTGTCCGCGCGAGAGTCGCAGGACGGAGGTTCTGAATCTTTACCAAGAAATTTAATTTTTCTTGAGGACAACAATTTGAGAGTGGAATTCAAGCCCCCATTTCAACCGAGCTCCCTCGTGGAATAGCCGACGGTCTAGTGGTCTAGTGGGTGCCGCGGAAAACCGTGGGTGTCTGTGAGACTCGGCACATGGGGCCTGGTTCAAACTCAGGTAGGTTCTTCACTGGTAGCGACAGCGGTTGCCAGGAAGTTCCGTCCCATGCCCACGACTGGTGGTCGGTCGTGGGGTCATAAGTCCTAGAATCTGGCTCCAAAATAGCTATTCCATGCTCTGGGGACAGGGCAGTTCGGTTAACCACCGCAATGACTAAATCTGACAGTACGGGGATCAAATCTGTCGAATTGCGCGACAGGATCGCGGCCAGAAAAGCACCGGTTCCCATAAGAACACCGAAGTAAAGTTGGCTGCCATGGGGGTAAAGCCCTGTGCCTGGCGGGGAACCGCAACCTCCTTCGGGAGGTTTACTGTCGCATTTTCCATGTTTTCACGCCACGTGCGTAATTTTTCAAGGTTTAGCTGGCTCGGCTCCGCCTAACGCGCGGATTCCTCGCTGTAGCGCTTAGACCCGTAGCGCTACCGAGCTGTAGCGCTTGTGACTCGTAGCGCTTGCGACCCGTAGCGTTAGCGAGCTGTAGCGCTTGTGACCTGTAGCGGTTGCGATCTGTAGCACTTGCGAGCCACTCCTGAAAAGACGAAGTTCGGCATTCAACGATGCCGGAAATCGTCATTTTTTATGAAAGAAGCTGAATTTGCCTAAGTATATTTTTTTTTTGGCCTTCCCACGACAACGCCTGTATATATAGGAAACTAAGTTTGTACCGTGTTTTGTGAGATTGTACGTGGATTGTCATAGGGTGGGCGGCAGGCGGCACTCTGCTGCGACTGCGCTTCATTAATAAAACGCGCCGGGTCCGGCGGGGCACCTGTCCTGTCGTCTGCTGTGACTGCTGTTGCGTTACGTTACGCGTGAGCTTACGATCCGTTATCCGCTTTTGGCTGCGTTTTGGGTGCGCCCGCCGATGAGAGCAGGCTCGCGTCCCGCCCGGCTTGCGTCAGACAGACCCCTACCTCCCTCCCCTCCCTCCACTTCTTTTCTTCCTCCACCCCCTCATGACGCAATGATTTGCAGACCGGTATTTCGACACGTGCGGGAATACATCGGCAAAACGCTCCCCGGTGTCAGCGGCGCGAGGGCGGGGCGGGGCGGGGCGGGGCGGGCGGGTGCGCCCCGGTGCGCCCCCTTGCCCCGACCGTATTGGGCAGCTTGCCCCCCGCCGAGCCGAGCCGAGCCATCCCGCGGTGCTGGGGCGGGCGGGGACCCCGCCAGACCCCTCCACAGGACCAAGAACGCGCGCTTTTCTGCGCGTTCGAAACCGTCGTAAAGTTGGCCGTTTTGACATTTTGGCAGGTGAACAACCGCAGTGTGGCGTAGCGTGGAGAGACCACCACAGCGCCGGCCGGCCGGCAGGCATTACCATAAAGTAATTTTCGCGCAGGAGTGCGTGGGACGGAAGTACGTTGAGATGGTCGTGAACAGAACGGCGGAGGCGAGTCTCTCCTCTCCCCCCCCCCCTCCCTCCCTCCCTCCCTCCATCCGGGTGGTTTCAGCTGCTTTTAGCAACTAACACCTCAACAGGCAATCTTTCGCGAAACGCATTTTAACACGTTAAAATGTGACGTTCTCCACTCCCTTATGCTGGGGCCTACCTGTGCAACTTTCTATCAATGAACGAATCTAGCGAGTTAAGTTCTTAAAAAAATTATTTTTATACGGCATTTTACGGCATGTGCCTCAAAAATCCTCAAAGAGGAGGTTTGGGATTTTTGCGCAACGTCAGACGGTATCTGGGCGTGAGTTGTGTGTGCGGAGCCCCGGCCCTCCTCCGATGCCTACCTACCTGATTCGCGGAAATGTGGGCTGGTTAGGGAGGGTCCCCTGGGGGGTGCGGGGCGAGCGGGGCGGAGCCCTCGCGTCAACGTGCATTGTGCGGGCACGTTTCGCACAGGGCATGCGGGTCGGCCTCTTCCAAAGCGTCTCGTCGTGTTTTTCGCGCGTCGCTGCCTCAGCCTTTCCAACTTACATGGGTCTGGACGTAAGAGAAAAATTACCTCGTGGGAGTGATTTTTTTGTTTTTTACATGAAGGTTGAAATTTCTATATTTCTCCTAGAATCAAAGAAAACATTATTTTCTGGGCTCAGGCCGAGCTAGCCCTGTCCTCAGCCAAACTGCCATGCCCAGCGCAGCGAAGCGGAGAGCCTTGCTTGTTTCTTGAAAAAGCGGAGAGTGGGGTTGTGGGAGCTGTACGCACACACGAGCTGCTTCTCAGTGAGCGCACCGCCTTGTCCCAAAAGTGCAAATACAAACGCCTCGCCGCCGACCTTCCTCTCCTGGGTGATGAGCTCATGGCATGGGAAACACACAAAGACACGCGTGTACGGACGCATCGCGCGCGAGCAGGGAAGCGAAATAAATTTGCACGCATAAAAAATGTTGTCGAGTGTAAATCTGCGGACTTGCAGCGCGGCCTTGCCCCGCTGCTGGCGGCCCCGGCCGGGCCCGCCGTATGCAATTATCACCTGCAGCTGCAGCCGCACCTGGGCCGGCCCCAGCTGGGGGGGCGGGGCGGGGCGGGGCTGCCGGTGTTGAATTTACATGAGTCGGGCTGGCGCCTGCTGGCGCCTGCTGGCGCCGCGGCCCGGACTCCTCTAGGCGGCCCTACCCGTCACGCACAGGCCGGGGCCCCGGGCCGGGGCGGCACCACGCGCGCAGCCGGGCCGGAGCAGACATGGCAGAAGGTCCTGCCGGCCGGCCGGCCGGCGCCGCGCTGCATCGCTGCACAGATTTATTGCCCCCAGCTCCGAATTATCGGCGATATTTTATCGCATAGTTTGGCATCCGTGTGTTTTGCGCGCGCGCGAGCGTGTGTCTGTGTGTGCGCGTGTGCGGCCCCGGCCCGGCCCGGCCCGGCCCGGCGCGGCCGGCAGTAGGAGTTGTGCCCCTCGACAGCAAATTGACTCGCGACCCACACAACGGGACCGCGACCGCGCCTACCAGCTGGTAATATTGCATAGTTATTATTACAAATTTTTCGTGCCTTACTTTGTCAGCTCTTATATTTAGCTTCAACATAAACGATATTACCAGTAATATTCAATATTTTATGCTGTACGATTGCAGTTTATAAAATATGTAATGTCAAAGGTATTATCAGCCGGTGTACGGAGGAGTCACCTGCCCTACCCGTGCGACCGCCGCGTGAGAGTGGACACGCCGGCGCGGCTGAGCTGGGAGGGCTTAACGTTTTTTTCCCTTTTTGTAGCAGCAGGCTCGTCGCTGCTGTCACTTGTTAATTAATCAGGATGTGGATGCAGGTAGGTGGGGAGGCGGGCGCGGCGGGCGGACAGAGCCGCGGGTGGTCCGCGCCCCGCCCCGCCCCACCCCGCCCCGCCTTGCTCTTCCCTGCACTGCGCTGCGCTAGCTCTGCACGGCCTTGCACTTCGCGCCGGAAATGCCCCGCCACGCCCGGGCGCACGCGCATGCGCTGGGCCCCGCTGCTGGACCCGGACACGTGCGGGCCGCGCGCGCGGGTCAGCTCTGTGGCGGGGCGGGGCGGGGCAGACGGACCTCTGGATGCGGCTCGCATCGTCCGCACCGCCCGGCCCGGCCCGTTTGTTGCATTGACGGGACGGGTTGGGACGCCTGGTGTTTTACTTCCTAGTGTTTACTGCCTCGGGCTGGGGGCGGGGCGGGGCGGGGCGGGGCGGGGCCGTGCCGTACCTTGTCACGCCACGCCCCGCACACGCTATGTCAGCTGACTGTATGTTTGCGTGTGTGTGTGTGTGAGCGCGCGTGTACTCCGCGGCCAGCAGTCGGCGCCGCCGTCAGGGCACTGTCAGGGCGTTACGTTATTTCACCTGCGCCTCCGACTGAGATTCAATTTCCCGGCGCAATGAAGGGGCATCAGTCCTCCCTAGCCGCAGCCAGCTAGCCCACCTCAGTGCTCGGGCTGCTATTAGTGCCCGCCCCGCCCCGCCCTGCCAGCCTGCTCCGCCCCACCACGCCCCCGGGGGCCTCCGGCCACCCGCCGGCCAGACCTCATCGCCCTCTACGCCTAATATCAGGTTGAAACAAAAATGTGGCCCCTCGTATGTCTTCAATAGATGCATTGTGGACGTTTCGGCTCTTACTCATATGCACTTTACGAGAACAAATCGCGTTTCGTGCCTCTGTGTACTGCTGTGTACCGCCCCGTACCCTTTGTCTTTTTGAGCCGGCTGGATTTCGCGACGCACGACGGCCTCGCCTTGAACTGGATCGATAATCGAGAATCGATCATGTGAGAGATCTGCAGCGTCAGGCCGGACAATTGACCTGGTTCTGTGCTCCGTATGCAGTGCCATTGTGTGTGGCAGTGTGCCGTGCAGCGCGGGGGCGGCGGGGGCGGCGGGGGCGGCGGGGGCGCTGGCCAGGGCGCGGCCACCTCAGCGCTGAGCGGGACAAGCGTATTTGTGTGTGTCAAGGGGCGGATCCCACCTTGGGCGGATCTAAACCGGGTGCGAGCAAGAGGCAAAGTACTGCTTTTTGCCTACTTACAGGCTGTAAGTAGCGCATACTGCTTATCGCATTGTCAGGAAAAAACACGGTATGTGGTACGGTAAATTTTCGGTAGAGAGTACCGAGAGTACAGTACCGTTTAGTATCACAAGCTATTATGGGCACTACGATTAATTAAGTACAGTTAATTCTGTACCCGCACTACGGTTTTCCAAACCTTTTCCTGTACTTTTGGTACAGGAATGTTTACAGTGCGCCTGGTGTTTTACCTAGAGCTTCAGAGGTGGTGGCGAAATTCCCTCTGCCACCCCTAGTGGGGTGTCTTAGCTCGTCGGTAACGAACCCTGAGCCCTGCGTGCGGCCTAGGCCCGGTCAGGTACGGGACTGGCCCGCCCCGCACCGGACACGACGGGCCCAACAGGTTTCATATTAAGCCGTCTGCTGCTGGACGCATGCGTGCCCGCCCCGCCCCGCCCCGCCCCGCCCCGCCCCGCCCCGCCCCGCCCCGCCCCGCCCCGCCCCGCCCCGCCCCCTTGGGCCCGTGGGTGCCTTTGTCCCCGCGGCGCTGCCTGCAGCCACTGCAGCGCGCCTGCAGCCACTGCCCGGCCCGCTCACTTCGCCGGGGAGGTTCATGACCTGCGGTATGCAACGGACACGGAGGCAGCACCGGCACCGGGAGGCACTGAGGCGCTCCCCTCCCCACCGGCCGGTCCCGGCCCCACCGCCGCATGAAATAGGGCCGTTTCGCCTTGATGGCGACAGGAGGGTTCCCTCCTCCTCCCCCTCCTCCTCCTGCTGCTGCTCCTCTGGGTCCAAGGGGGCGTATAGGCTAAGCCATGCAGGGGCCAATGCGACGGCCACTATGTTGCTGTCAGGTGCCGCTAGGTGTCGTCCGTGTCGCGTGGCGCGCTACGGCCCCAGCCCCACCCCGCCCCGCCCCGCCGCGTATGGCCTGGTGCGCGAAGCGGAGCCACGCGAGGCTATCGAACCCTCTCGGCACGGCCAAGCACCACGCCAGGCAAGCTAGCCAAGTGCAGCGGCCAGGCGGGCGCAGCGGTGCGGTCAGGCGGAGGCGTGGGGCGGGGGGCGGGCGGGGCGGTCTTGAGCCAGGCCCAAGGCGCCCAAGGCCCAGCCCGTGCCTGAACGAGTCCCGTCCGATTTGTACAGGGCATGCTCCACCTGTTATCAGCTCGCGCAGGGTCGGGTCGCTAGATGGCGCCGCGGCGCGGCGCGGCCTCCTTGCGGCCCCTGCCCTGCGGCGGGAAGATCACTACCCTTGACATTTGGGTCCCCCGGGCCCCGCGCGGCCGCCCCGTCCCGTCCCGTCCCGGCTGGACACCCCGCCTCACGTGTCGCGACCACAATACGGTAACTGCTCGCCAGATACGTGCCTGCTGCTCGTGGGACCGTGGGGTCTTTGCCCCGCCGCCGCGCCACGCCACGCCACGCCGCGCCCGACCGCCGCTCCGCTGGAGGTGCAGTTGCCGATAATTGTCACGTCCATCTTCGTTGCGGCGCCAGGCGCCGCTGCGTGGCGTGCGCTCTGCGGCCTGCACTGCGCGATTTGCATGGCCGGCCACTGGAGCCGCGCGGAGCCGGGCAGGGCAGGGCGCTGGACTCTGCAGCAGGCTGCCGCTGACAGGCTCTCTGACTGCATGCGCTGGACTCTCCAGCAGGCCGCAGGGCCCTCCGACAGGATGCGCGGGACTCTCTAGCAGGCCGGAGGGCTCTCTAGCAGGGTACGCTGGACTCTCTAGCAGGCCGGAGGGCTCTCCAGCAGGATGCGCTGGACTCTCCAGTCGGCCGCAGGGCCCTCCGACAGGATGCGCGGGACTCTACAAAAGGCTACATGGTTCTCTAGCAGGATGCGCTGACGCTGAACTCTCCAGCAGGCCGCAGGGTTCTCCAGCAGGGGTTTTCTCCGGGCCGAACAGACAGCGGCGGCAGTCGGCACCGCGGACTCGCCATCACTCCCGGTGCGCCAATGTTTTTCTGTGTGGCGGGTAGGTTGTTGCCTTGGAGCGCCACAATGGGCCGAGTGGTAGCAGTTGCAGCAGCGGCAGCAGCTCGCAGGGTCTCTGCCACGGCCCCTACCCGCCCGTCGGCGGCGCGGCGGCGCGGCGGGACGTGTCCTGCTGGGCCCAACAGGGCATCGCGATAACCCGGCGAGCACGCCGCCCCTGCCCTGGCCGGCCCTGCCGCGCCATCAGCAGCGGCCGCGCCGGGGGACGTGAGTCATTAAGGGCTCGCCCCGCCCCGCCCCGCCCCGCCCCGCCCTACCCCGCCCCGCCACGGGTCATTGTGGTGCGGGGTGCGGGGCCGTGCCGAGGAGCCAGGGCGGCACAGGGGACCGCGGCGTGATCACGCCGTCATCACGACGGGTAGGGGGATACGGCTATGTCTTCTCGCGACGATGGCCGCCGAACGGAGTCCCTGAACCTGTCCTGCCCTCTAGGCTATGACGCTAGGATCGCTCTCATCCCAATCTCACTACACCGGGAGAGCGACGTGGACGGAGGTGCAGCGCGGTCCTGCGCGGCGCTTGAGGGTCAGGCGGGGGCCCTGCCAGGGCCCTTCCCGTCCCCCCCAGCAGGATCTCTAGCATGCGACGTGGCGAAAAGCACCCATTTGAGTTGGGGCCGCTCGAGCGGAGGCGTACGGTACCCGCCCCGCCCTGCTGCCCCGCCCCGCCCCCTCTCGTGCGCTCACCCGCCCCACCTCCTGGCACAAGATACCGGTACGGTACCGCCATGTGAGAGGGCTGGGCTGCCCTCCTCTCGGCGCTCGCTGCAGTCCAGGCGCTCCAGGCTCCCCCGGGTCGCGAGGAGCGTGTCCGCCCTCCCCCCCCCCACCTACTAGGTTTATGGTTTGGCAACGGTGTCGTTGATGTGGCCACGGATTGCGACCGAGCTCGTTCTGGACCTCATGGCGATCCACGAGCTCTAACGAGTCCAGGCCTATGGCCATGCCAGGGGTGGCAAAGTACATACTCGCCAGTGCACGGGCCGGGTCGACCAGTGCAGTGACCTGGTTCATGGCGGCCATGGCGGCGTGGGCGCGCTGCGCGCTGCACATGGCGGGGAGGGGCGGCGCTAAGTCTGGGTGCAGAGGCGGCCCTGGCCTGGCTACACCACCACGGCGCCCAGGCGCCCACGTCGGCGCGGCAGGCACGCGCAGTCCTGCCAATAACAACCGACGGCGCTGCAGCAGCGCGTCGCACCGTCTATTGGCACGACCATTATAGGCAGATCGGGACGTCCGTAATGAAAACAACGAGATGAACACGGCGCCACCAGGAGTGGCTCGCAAGCGCTACAGATCACAACCGCTACAGGTCACAAGCGCTACAGCTCGCTAACGCTACGGGTCGCAATAAGCGCTACGAGTCACAAGCGCTACAGCTCGGTAGCGCTACGGGTCTCAAGCGCTACAGCGAGAATCCGCGCGTTAGGCGGAGCCGAGCCGAGCCGAAAACCTTGAAAAATTACGCACGTGGCGGAAAACATGGAAAATTTTGCGACAGTAAACCTCCCGAAGGAGGTTGCGGTTCGCCAGGCACAGGGCTTTTACCCCGTGGCAGCCAACTACTTCGGTGTTCTTATGGGAACCGGTGCTTTTCTGGCCGCGATCCTGTCGCGCAATTCGACAGATTTGATCCCCGTACTGTCAGATTTAGTCGTACGGTGGTTAACCGAACTGCCCTGTCCCCAGAGCATGGAATAGCTATTTTGGAGCCAGATTCTAGGACTTATGACCCACGACCGACCACCAGTCGTGGGCATGGGACGGAACTTCCTGGCAACCCGCTGTCGCTACCAGTGAAGAACCTACCTGGGTTTGAACCAGGCCCCATGTGCCGAGTCTCAGACACCCCACGGCTTTCGCGGCACCACTAGACCACTAGACCGTCGGCTATTCCACGAGGGAGCTCGGTTGAAATGGGGGCTTGAATTCCACTCTCAAATTGTTGTCCTCAGAAAAATTAAATGTTTTGCAGATTCGAACCTCCGTCCTGCGACTCTCCGCGCGGACACTATCCGGCACGGCTACGACGCCACGGTACCAGGTGCCGGACCACTGGGAGTCATGCTGCGCGAGAAGCCACAGTCACCGAAGAAACGAACCCGGTGTCATGAGTGCGCCTGCTCTCCGGTCAGTGCGGGGCCGGCCGCGTAGCGTCATTGGTATCGTCGCTGCTCATAGCGCTGGGCGGAAAGTGGTTCAAAAAACCGCGTAAGTTCTTTTATTTTTTATTTTTTTGTTCGACCAAGTGCTCTTTCCAGCTATACCGTCCTTGTGACTTGGGCAACTGCAAAAGCACTGAAAGAGCACTTGGTCCAAACAAAAAAATAATAAATAAAAAGAAAAAAACTTACGCGGTTTTTGAACCACATCCCGCCTAGTGCTATGAGCAGCGTCGATACCAATGACGCTACGCGGCCGGCCCCGCACTGACCGGAGAGCAGGCGCACTCATGACACCGGGTTCGTTTCTTCGGTGACTGTGGCTTCTCGCGCAGCATGACTCCTAGTGGTCCGGCATCTGGTACCGTGGCGTCGTAGCCGTGCCGGTATAGTGTCCGCGCGGAGAGTCGCAGGACGGAGGTTCGAATCTTACCAAAACATTTAATTTTTCTGAGGACAACAATTTGAGAGTGGAATTCAAGCCCCCATTTCAACCGAGCTCCTCGTGGAATAGCCGACGGTCTAGTGGACTAGTGGTGCCGCGAAAGCCGTGGGTGTCTGTGAGACTCGGCACATGGGGCCTGGTTCAAACCCAGGTAGGTTCTTCACTGGTAGCGACAGCGGGTTGCCAGGAAGTTCCGTCTCATGCCCACGACTGGTGGTCGGTCGTGGGGTCATAAGTCCTAGAATCTGGCTCCAAAAACAGCTTTTCCATGCCCTGGGGACAGGGCAGTTCGGTTAACCACCGTACGACTAAATCTGACAGTACGGGGATCAAATCTGTCGAATTGCGCGACAGGATCGCGGCCAGAAAAGCACCGGTTCCCATAAGAACACCGAAGTAGTTGGCTGCCACGGGGGGTAAAAGCCCTGTGCCTGGCGGGAACCGCAACCTCCCTCGGGAGGTTTACTGTCGCAAAAATTTTCCATGTTTTCACGCCACGTGCGTAATTTTTCAAGGTTTAGCTCGGCTCGGCTCGGCTCCGCCTAACGCGCGGATTCTTGCTGTAGCGCTTGTGACCCGTAGCGCTACCGAGCTGTAGCGCTTGTGACTCGTAGCGCTTGCGACTCGTAGCGTTAGCGAGCTGTAGCGGTTGTGATCTGTAGCGCTTGTGACCTACGTCCGCGCCACCGGCGTGGCTGCTGCTGCTGCGGGTCTGGTGGGTGAGCCAGGGAGGACTCCACGGTCTTCTTGGCGGCGGCGGCGACGGTGGGACGGAGCGAGGCGGGCAGCTCGACTAGTCGAAAGAATGCGCATTCATGATCCGTCTTACCGGCCCGGCCGGCCCGGCGGTGCAACGCCCTGCCCTGCACCTCCCTTACCCCGTGTGCGGCGGGCGGCGGGGTGGGGGGAGAAAGAAAGATGGAAAGGGATATCGCAGAGAAATTAGAAAGAGAGGAGGAAGAAGGGAATCGGAAACTGCATGGCGAATATGTTGGTAATTAGCCTGGCGTGCCTCGTCCCCGGCCCCGGCCCCGGCCCCGGCCCCGGCCCCGGCCCCGCTGGCACGGAGCCCCTAGAGGCTATGCTGCGCAGGGCTGTGGGCCCCTAATGGCGGGATGTACCGGTGCGTCCCTACCCGCCGATAAGGTCGGGGCCGGGCGGGGCCTGCCGGGTATGGAGCCTGCTGAAGCCCATGGGCTCGCGCCCACGGGACCTCTGACACTGAGGGCCGGGCCGGGCCAGGCCGGGCGAGCTCATGAGAGCCCCGCGCTGTACCCCGCCCCGCCCCGCCGCGCTCCGCCGTGCCCCGCCATGTGCAGCGCTGCCATGAGCACAATGGGCACACTGGCCCCATGACGTGACATGACGTGACGTGGATGGCGCGCGGCGCGGCGCGGCCGTAGGCCCATGGCGGCGTATCCCAGCCGGGGGCCTTAACAATGACCTCTCCGTATGGCCCCTCAGCGCGCCGCGACGCGCCGGGGGGTGACCGCGGTGCTGGAGGCCCCGTGGTGCCTGCCCGTGCTGGGGCCCGGCCCGGGCCCGTGCCGGGGCGGGGCCCCCTCCCCTCCGTAGGCCTACGGGAGGTACGGGTTACCCGCGGCCGCGTGATGACAGTACCCCTCTTCTACGCTGTCGGTGTGCCTAAAGGTACCGGCCACTGCTGTTGGTTGTCTTTCTTATCAGTTAAGGTGTAGGAGGAAAAAAAACACGTACGGTAATTATTTCAAGGCTCGGTTGTAGGCTGCCTTCGCTTGCCGCAGGAGATGCCATACATGTAAAGAATATAAAACAGTAGCGGCGATACGTTACTGGCAACGATTTTTATCAAGACGGTTTTGTGATGCAGGGACTAAATAGTTGGGCATGCTCTGAACACGCATTGAAATAAATTTCTGAGTAGTTTATCCGTGCGTACCGTCGGCTGCTCACTGCTGCTGCGGGGCGTGGGGCGCGGGGGGTGCGGGGCGCGGGGCGCAGCAGGAGCCGCCGTTTGCGGTGCAGATGTGCGCGGGTGGTCCAGATGAGGGCCTGCACGGCCTGCACGCCGCGCTCGCGGGGAACGACCGAAGGGAGGGAGGGTTAAAGAGCCATGACCGCTACCGGCTAGGCTGCCCCCTCCCTCCCCCCACCCATATGCTCCCTGCATGCCTGAGCGCCCCCCCCCCCTCCCCCCCCCCCCCCGCCTTCTCACGGCGCGGTTCGTACAAATAGCTAGTGGTGCCCCGTTGCATCCCGCGGACAGTGAACCGCTCGGCTGGGCTCGGCTCGCTGCACCAGGAAGACCATGTCAAAGTGTCCGATGTACGTCGTGCTGCCGAGGCGGGGCGGGGTGGGGTGGGGAGGGGCGGGGCGGGGCGGGGTTGGGCGGGGCGGTCCGGAACGCTTCGGGGTTGCCTTCTTTAACTCCACACGAATCTTTGCCCGGCCCTTGCGTCGAGGTCTCCGCGATGCTCACCCCTATTGCTCCCCGCTTTATAATAACGCATTTCTCCTTCTACTCCCTCCCTCCCTCCCTCCCTGCCTCCATGCCTCCATGCCTCCCTCCCTCCCTGCCTCCCTCCCTCCATTTCTCTCTCCCTCCCTCCCTATATAGCCCCCTCTCTCGCACCTGAATGCGGGGGCGAGCGCTGAGCTGTTCGCGGCGCTAATTGCGCATGCGCGGGCCTCTTAATCACCGACCACGCCCCACCCCGCCTCACCCTGCCCCACCCCACCCGCCCCACCCCGCCACGCCCCGCCACGCCTCGCTTCTAATCAACACAATTTGCCTCGATGGAGGTTTGCGGGGCGGGGCGGGGCGGGGCTCGGCGCGGACGTCCCGCGGGTCGTAATACGAGTTACACACTGCCATTGAGGCCTGCAGGGGCAGAGGGCGTGCAGTTGGCGTGCAGTTGGCGTGCAGGGCGTGCAGCAGCGCCACCGCGCCGCGCCGCAAGGTGAAGGACCTCGTGCTCGCCTAGACCCTCCGCGCCGGGCCGGGCCGGGCCGGGGTCCCCGCGCCCCCCGCAGCCCCTCAGTGGTGCCAGCGCGGCACGGGCAGGCGTCACCCTCTCCTCCCCGCCACCTCCTCCTCCTCCTCCTCCCCCTCCTCCCTCTCCTCCTCCCCCTCCTCCTCCTCCTCCTCCCCTCCCTCCTCCTCCTCCTCCCCTCCTCCTCCTCCTCCTCCTCCTCCTCCCAACCGTCCGGAATAGCACGGCGATGTGATGGTCGTGTGCAGTGGGAGGAGCGGCGCTGGCCGCCCAAAAGCCATCACATTGGCGATAGCGCCTCCCAGCCCGCGCTGAGTGACAACTTTTTTTATGTCCTTCTCCAAACCTATTCACTGCCGCTGCTATGGACAGCGTGGTGGCGCCCACCTCACGCGTAGCCACGACCCGAAAAAAAAAAAGAAACGAAACTCCTTTCCGATCGAAGCGTGAAAACACGACTCTAGTAGAAAAAGCGCCTAAACGTCAGGCTGCTGCGCAGGGTGCAACGGTCAGCTGACTACGCTGGTCAGGAGGGCGGGGCGGGCGGGGTGGGGCGTGGCGGGGCGGGGCGTGGCGGGGCGTGGCGGCGCCGGGTCGCGCCTTCTTCTTCAAACCGCAGGCTCAACTCGTCCGGCCTCAGCCCAGCCCCTGCCGACTTATTCCGAAGATTGCTCTTGCTACCTCTCTTCTTGTCGCACCTATAGCGGTGCCCTATGCTGGTCGTGGACGAGTCCCATGAGTGCGACAAGGACAGCAGTATGAGAGCGATCTTCGGCTGACGGTGCCTTAAAACTCTTGCCGCAGCGTGCTTCCTCCGCGGAGTGTACCGACTGGGACAGGTCCGCTGCCCTGCGCTGCGCTAGCCGAGCTGCCGTTGTTCTCCGTGATTGTGTTCCTCTCCTAGCGTTCTGACGTCGTGCCTCGCGGGCCTGGTGGGGACGTGACCAGCACGCTGCCGGTGCAGCATGAGCTCTAGCTCGCTCTCGTGGTGCTTGTCCTGCTGCCTACGCCCCCCCCCCTCTCTCTCTCTCTCTCTCTCTCTCTCTCTCTCTCTCTCTCTCTCTCTCTCTCTCTCTCTCCTCCTCTCTCTCTCTCTCTCTCTCTCTCTCCTCTCTTCCTCTCTCTCCTCTCTCTTCCTCTCTCTTCCTCTCTCCTCTCTCGCTCTCTCGCTCTCTCGCTCTCTCTCCCTCTTCCGTTTCGATAAAAGCAATCGGTCGTTAGCGCTTGTAGTTGTAATTTGAATGCAGTCCTTCCTCTCCGCCCTGCCCCGCCCCGCCCCGTCCGGTAGCCGCTGCCCCGCGCGGCCCGGCTGGTCCGGTCTAGCATTGCTATGGGCAGCGCGCTGTGGTAGCCCTGCCCTGCCCTGCCCTGCCCTGCCCTGCCCTGCCCTGCCCGGCGCTGCCCCCCCCCCCCTCCCCGTCAGCCTGGATGTTCAGCAGCTCTGCCCCCTCTGCCCAGATACCATCGGCCCCCGCGAGCGCTGGGCGCACTGCTCCCGGAGCTGGCCAGCGAGCAGGCGCGCGGCGATACACGAGGTAGGCAACGTCGGCGCGCCGCTGTGTGCGGGTTGCCTACCCGCCCGGCGGCCCAGCGCCGGGCCGAGCCGGGCCGGGCCGGGTGGGCAAAGAATGTGTGGAGACGCTGCAAGTCTCACGCGCACGCCTCCCCCGTCATTACCCCGCGTTTTAGAGTCGTTTGCGCCTCCCCCCCTCCCTCCTCCCTCCCCTCCACCTGCAGCTGCAGCTGGTACGTATAGTGCTGCACCCGCCGCTACTGTGCGCGCGCGCCTGCCTGCCTGCGGCCAGCCCCAGCTGTTTTTATCTTGCATCAGTCGTATGCAGATGGAGCGAGGGGGAGGAGGAGGAGGAGGAGGAGGAGGAGGAGGAGGAGGAGGAGGAGGAGGAGGAGGAGGAGGAGGAGGAGGAGGAGGAGGAGGAGGAGGAGGGGGGGGGCAGAGAGAACGCAACTCCAAGCGGCGCGCGAGGTGATACGGAGGCGAACACGTGTCCGCGATTCTGTCACCCTAATTCCAGCCTGTTGTTTCTCTCCCGCTCTGTCGCTCTCTCCCACCACCGTCTCTCTCGCTCCCCACCCTAGGGAGGTGTGTGTGTGTGTGCGCGCGTCACTGTGTGTGTGTGTGTGTGTCGCCCGTCGTTTGCAGAAGATCTCACGGCGGCCCGGCCGGTGTCGCGCTCTTGGCTCTCGCGGGAGTTATGCCCGTCCCCTCGAGATATTTGGATAAGAAAAGCGGGGAGGGTCTCACATTACCGCGGCCGAATGGAGTATGAGCGCAGTGCGGCGCGGTAGTCTCGCAGTCTCGCAGTCTCGCGAGGAGAAGAGTTGTACAGTGGAAGGCATGGCAGGGCCGTACATTTATAGTATCTTCTTTCTTACCCTCCGCTCTTCATACTGCTCGATGGTTTTTCTTTTTTCTGCCCTGCTGCCACGCGGCCGCGGGGGTTATTATGAGTTGCCGCTCTCAGCAGACTGATTCAGAAGAGCGCTCTGTCTCTCTCGCACCTATACGGCGCGCCTCATGAGAGGGAGAGAGACAGAGCGAGCAGTGCTCTTCTGAATCAGTCTGATGCTCCGCGCGGTGGTCAAGTCCCGCGTGTAATTTACGACTTGCTATACGCGGTGCCGATGGTCTGCGCGGGCCGCGCGCTCCGCACCCGCGGTCCGGCCCGCGGTACAGCAGGGCCGGCCGGGACGGACCCGCACCGGACAGGATAGCATCCGGCCAGAGCGGCGCGGCGCGGAGGAGGCCTTTTTCAAATGACGCGCGTGCTTTCGAGTGTGGGTTTTTTGTCATCACATCTTTTCTTCTTTTCTTCTCTCTCTCGACTGGACGGGGCACCGCTCAGCTCAGCAGAGCGCGCGCCGCGCCGCGCAGAGCATCACCTGCTGCTGCTGCTGCTTTTAAAAGGCGCGCGCGCACGTCCATGCCCGAGTAACGAGTGAATGGAGGATGACTTGTGACATCCGCTCCGCACTGTGCGCCTCGCCGCGCCTTACCCAGAAATATTTTAAGTTGTGCAGCAGTAACTGTTGGATGTATAGTGCAAGGAGAGCCTATCGAGGGCTTAAGAAATTGCTATTGTAAACCAGTATTTTCAATCAAATGACACTAGTATAGCTTTGGGAAAATTCATGTTAATTTAATTTTAAAAATTATTTGGCCTAATGTAAGTTAAGGCCGAAAAATTAAGAAGATTGAAAAAAAAAAAAAAACTTCGTGTTTTTTTTTTGTTTGGTTGGCGGTGGAGGTGGGGGCTTTGCTCCATGTATCCTGGCCGCGGCGCCCGGCTCGAGGACGTAAATCCCTCCACAGCAGGAGGTTTCCCATGCCGCTACTCGCTGGAGGGAGGGAGGGAGGGTGATTATTGGTGATTATCATTGAATATTCGTTACCTCATAACGGTAGCGCCCGCCGCGCAGCAATCCGCTATCAGAGGAAAGGCATAAAAAACGCAACCAGAAACGCGAATCGGCCCGCGGAGCGTGGAGTCATCATTAAATTATACCTACTCACGCACGCACACACGCACAGAGGGCGGGAGCCGCTCACTTTTTCATATCGCCCGGCGATAAAATTGAGAAGCGTAAAGAAGTAACAGTGCTTTGCTCTCCCTATGCGGGCCGGGCCGGGCCGGGCCGGCATACCGAGTATGGCTGGGCACAGCGGGGAGATAGCCTCTCGCCGGCACGCACAGCGCAGGGCCCGTTGCAATGCCCCGCCCGCCCGGCCGCCCCCTCCGCACGCACCCTCCAGGATCTCCAGGCCCTCCAGGCCCTCCAGGCCCTCCAGGCCCTCCAGGCCCTCCAGGCCCTCCAGGCCCTCCAGGCCCTCCAGGCCCTCCATCCTACAGGCTGCTCCAGGCCCTCGAGGCCCTCCAGCCTCTAGGCTGCTCCAGGCCCTCTAGACACTCCAGGCTCTCCAGACCTCCAGGCCCTCCAGGCCTTCTTGGCCCTCTAAGCTCTCCAGGCCCTCTAAGCTCTCCAGGCCCTCTAAGCTCTCCTGGCTTTCCAGATCCTCCAGACCCTCCAGACCCTCTAGGACTTCCAGACCCTCCAGACCCTCCAGGCCCTCCAGACCCTCCAGGCCGAGCAGAGGCTCCAGCTTCATCGCAGTGCGAGCGTATAGCCGTTGCGATAATCCCCATCCTGCACTTGAACGCCAGTCCCTCGTGTATTATTTCAGCGCCACTTTGCTCTGACACGCCATGTCTCTTCTGCTGTTTCAGGTGAGTACACGCGGCGTGGAGGCGCGCGCAGAACGGTGTGCTGCAGAAACCCCGCTGGATGAGAAGACGCGGCACCGGGTACGTACTTGTACGTACGCCCCGAAAGCTACGAGCACTTGCGCGCGGTTAATATCGCAAATTATTTCTCTCGTCATTTTGCGGTCTGGGCCGGGTCGGGTCGGGCCCGCAGGCTCGCTAGCTCGCGTCTCGTTATTTTCTGAGAAGAGGTTAAGATTCCAGGCGCGCTCCAGTCACACTTCAGCTTCACTGACCTTGTGCGGCGTGTCGTGGCGGGGCGTGGCGGGGCGTGGCGGGGCGTGGCGCGGGGGCCCACCCGAACGCGAAAGAAAGCGCGGCGCTGCTGTAATTGGTGTGATGCGGTGGCGGGGCGGGGCGGGGCGGGGCGGGTGAGCTGCCCGTAGTCGCGAGTGGGTGCGGCAGGGCGTGGGCGGCGCGCGGCGCGCGGGACTCATGTCAAGGCCACAGTCAAGGCCGCCCGACGGCTGCATGGGGAGAAAGAGGGTAATGAGTATCGTGTCGCGTTTCGTAAAGCGACAATCTCCATTTGCTTATGACAATAATTCAATAATTACAAGGTAGACGTACGTTAAAAACGGCGTAAAGCTGAGCTAAAAGTGTGCCTACCTCAATCGTAATACGCGCCGTTGCATTCATTTAGTCACGTAAAGTTGGCTAATCTGATGCGGGCACATCTCACGCCTCACACCATGATTCATAATGTAAAATTTTCTTGTATAAATGTACAACTATTTTCCACAGTGGACGATCCGTTCACCGTTAGGAATTTTTGAGACCTGCTTGTCACACCGTGTGCTCCGCTCAGCTCTGCAGCCGTGCCGTCGTCGTCGGGCGCATTTTTCTGAAACGACCAGACCAGCCAAACGCCGCGCGACTCGCCGTGATGTCTGCGGTAGCGGGCGGGGCGGGGCGGGGCGGGGCGGGGCGGGGTAGGGGGGGGCGGAGCAGGGCGGCAGCAGGGAGCACTGCACTGCCTCTGCCAGGAGTGGCTCGCAAGCGCTACAGGTCACAAGCGCTACAGCTCGCTAACGCTATGGGTCACAAGCGCTACGAGTCACAAGCGCTACAGCTCGGTAGCGCTACGGGTCACAAGCGCTACAGCGAGAATCCGCGCGTTAGGCGGAGCCGAGCCGAGCTAAACCTTGAAAAATTACGCACGTGGCGTGAAAGCATGGAAAATTTTTGCGACAGTGTTGCGGTTCCCGCCAGGCACAGGGCTTTTACCCCCGTGGCAGCCAACTACTTCGGTGTTCTTATGCGAACCGGTGCCGACAGATCCTGTCGACAGACGTACGGTGGTTAGTCGTACGGTGGTTAACCGAACTGCCCTGTCCCCATGGAATAGCTATTTTGGAGCCAGATTCTAGGACTTTAACCGACCACCAGTCGTGGGCATGGGACGGAACTTCCTGGCAACCCGCTGCTACCAGCGAAGAACCTACCTGGGTTTGAACCAGTCATGTGCCGAGTCTCACAGACACGGCTTTCGCGGCACCACTGGACCACTAGACCGTCGGCTATTCCACGAGGAGCTCGGTTGAAATGGGGGCTTGAATTCACTCAGTTGTCCTCAGAAAAATTAAATTTTTGGTAAGATTCGAACCTCCGTCCTGCGCGCGGACACTTATGCCGGCACGCCACGGTATGATGCTGGACCACTAGGAGTCATGGTGCGCGAGAAGCCCAGTCACCGAAGAAATGAACCCGGTGTCATGAGTGCGCCTGCTCTCCGGTCAGTGCTGGGGCCGCGTAGCGTCATTGGTATCGTCGCGCTCATAGCACTGGGCGGGAAGTGGTTCAAAACCGCGTAAGTTTTTTCTTTTCTTTTTTCGGACCGCGCCTTTTTGCAGTTGCCCAAGTCACAAGGACGGTATAGCTGGAAAGAGCACTTGGTCCGAACAAAAAAAAATAATAAAAAGAAAAAAACTTACGCGGTTTTTGAACCACTTCCCGCCCAGTGCTATGAGCAGCGACGATACCAATGACGCTACGCGGCCGGCCCAGCACCGCCCAGAGAGCAGGCGCACTCATGACACCGGGTTCGTTTCTTCGGTGACTGTGGCTCGCGCACCATCACTCCCAGTGGTCCGGCATCTGGTACCGTGGCGTCGTAGCCGTGCCGGCATAGTGTCCGCGCGGAGAGTCGCAGGACGGAGGTTCGAATCTTACCAAAAATTTAATTTTTCTGAGGACAACAATTTGGAGAGTGGAATTCAAGCCCCCCATTTCAACCGAGCTCCTCGTGGAATAGCCGACGGTCTAGTGGTCTAGTGGTGCCGCGAAAGCCGTGGGTGTCTGTGAGACTCGGCACATGGGGCCTGGTTCAAACCCAGGTAGGTTCTTCACTGGTAGCGACAGCGGGTTGCCAGGAAGTTCCGTCCCATGCCCACGACTGGTGGTCGGTCGTCATAAGTCCTAGAATCTGGCTCCAAAATAGCTATTCCATGCTCTGGGGACAGGGCAGTTCGGTTAACCACCGTACGACTAAATCTGACAGTACGGGGATCAAATCTGTCGAATTGCGCGACAGGATCGCGGCCAGAAAAGCACCGGTTCCCATAAGAACACCGAAGTAGTTGGCCGCCACGGGGGTAAAAGCCCTGTGCCTGGCGGGAACCGCAACCTCCTTCGGGAGGTTTACTGTCGCAAAAATTTTCCATGTTTTCACGCCACGTGCGTAATTTTTCAAGGTTTAGCTCGGCTCGGCTCGGCTCCGCCTAACGCGCGGATTCTCGCTGTAACGCTTGTGACCCGTAGCGCTACCGAGCTGTAGCGCTTGTGACTCGTAGCGCTTGCGACCCGTAGCGTTAGCGAGCTGTAGCGCTTGTGACCTGTAGCGGTTGTGATCTGTAGCGCTTGTGACCTACGTCCCCTCTGCCGACTGGTCGACTGCTTATGATACCGCGAGGCCAGTACTATCGGCATCGAAGCGCACAGTTACACTCTACGTACCCGCCTTACCCTGATTCGTCTCAGCCCGCCCCGCCCCGCCCCGCCCCGCCCCGCCCCGCCCCGCCCCGCTGTACGCAGCTTCTCGGGGGTCAAGCGGGTCGGCAGCCCTGCAAAATATATTTACGTGCTTTGCAATTAACGCCACGGCTGCTGCTGCGGCTGCTGCAACCCGACATAGCGCGGTCGCCCCACCCCGCCCGCCCGCCCCACCCCGCCCAGCCCCGCCCACCCCGCCCCGCCCCGCCCGCGGTGCTCAGCTCGGCATGAAAATGGAGTTGTTTAATTAACTCGGCCTGTGCCGGTCCTGTCCTGGGTTGGCCGGGCCGGGCGCAGCGGCTGCACCGCTGTACTAGGTCTCCTGCTAGCTCGGCTCGGCTCGGCTCGGCTCGGCGCGATTGCTGAATTGTGTTGCCTCCCCGCCTGACCAGCCAGGCGTGCCGCAGGCGGCCCGGCCCGGCCCGGCCCAGGGCGTGCTGGTTTTGCGAAACGACAAACACGGCCACCGCGGAACTTGGTTGGCGGCGGCGACGTTCGTCGTCGCGGCCCTCGCGGGGACGCGGTGTGCAGAGGGGTGGGGTCGGGTATGGTGCCTGGGCCGACCCGACCCGACCCGCGAGGAGGCGCTTGTTCCGGAGACAACAGCCGATATCCTGGCGGTAACCGGTATCTTAGTCTTTCTGGTCGTCTAGTAAAGCGGCCGCCCAGGTCCCTCGGGCAGCACGACGTGGTTGGACGTGGTCTTCGTTCCCTTGTCGGACCCCCTCCTCCTCCTCCTCCTCCTCCTCCTCCTCCTCCTCCTCCTCCTCCTCCTCCTCCTCCTCCTCCTCCTCCTCCTCCTCCTCCTCCTCCTCCTCCTCCTCCGCCCCCCACTAAGGGCCTCGGGCCCGACCGGACAAGACCGGACTGGCACCACTAGCGCATGCGTGTTGCGAACCCCGCGGGACCCGTTAGACCCGAGGGCGGGGCAGGGCGTGGCAAGGTGGGGCGGGGCAGGGCGGGGCAGGGCGGGGCGGGGCTTTCATGCAAACGACAGTCAGATGGATCGCGGTGTCACCCGTACTGAGTGGGTACTCGAGCCGAGCCGGGCCAGGCCGGTGTGAGGTGAAGAACCTACCCCCAGGATAAATAATACCGGGGGTACCATCATCCTATAGGATGAACATAACCCCCTAAGAAGGTATTTCTGCTAGGGGGTACCATCATCATAGAACGATGGTACCCCCAATGTGGGAGGTATCACTATCCCGGGATAATAATACCCCCGGAAAATAACGAGCTAAATTGGATTTTGACAGCACTAGTCACTACTAGTTGTCAGTGTGTAATGCGCGCGCGCGTTTGTTGCGGGGAGCAGTGAGCAGTGCGGGGTCAGCGCGCCTCGCGTCCTGTCCCGCCTCCTGGTCTTTTGCCTCGCCGATGTGTGCACTGCGGCCCGGCCTGGCCCTGCTGGTGGGGTTTCCGCCGGGGTGATTCACTGCCGGTCTGGCCTGTGCCGAGGTGCCGTACGCGGGCACCAGTACCGGCGCCTCGTCTCTCTGTCTCTCTGTCTCTGTCTCTCTCTGTCTCTCTGTCTCTCTCTCTCTCTGTCTCTCTGTCCGCCTCCCTCGCCCCGCCCATACGTGTCTCAGTATTTGCTTTTACGGCCGGCCAGCGGTGCTGGGGCGTGCCTGTCTGCCTGGGCCTTCCCTGTGACGCCTTGGCGGGGCGGGGCCCGACGGCGCGGTTGTCTTGGTGATGGAGGTGAGGTGCTGCCGCCGCGCCCCGCCGCGCCACGCTACGCCACCACCCGATGCGCGGCTCGGATAGTCCTATGGTCGGGCCCACGTCCACCCCTTTGCTGATGACGGACGCCCTGCAGTCTCACCACGCCCGTGCAGTGCGAGGCCCGGCCCGGCCCGGCCGCAGACTGGTTTATACTGCAGGTTATCGACTGCACCATGTGAGAGGAGGGCGGCGCGGCGTAATAGTCGGGTCACTCAATCTGTAATAAGTGCGCAATAGTAAGCGTAATAGCAGGGTACTAGCCGAAATTCTCTATTTTTGTTGGGTCGTTTTCGGTTGTTTCTGCCCGTTTTGGGCTGAATTTGTACGATTTCGGAGCGTACCACAGCGTAATAGACGTAATGGTTGGGTCACAGGTTCTAAGGAGGAATAGCCCCTCGGGCTTGACGAAACACCTCTACAGCGCTGTCCGTTTCATCTTTCCTTTTGTTGCGAATGAACGTGCTGGCTCGTGGCGCTCCCGGGCGCCTGGAGGGTAGGCAGCCGCAACACACCCGTGCGTTGTGTTGCCTACGCGCCGGGCGGTCCGCTCGGCCTGCGAGCCGCCGCGCCGTGCCGCGCCCCGGAGGCTGGAGCGGCTTTATCTTGACCTTGCCATCGGCTGCTCCTGGGGGACCCTCCCGCCTCGCCCCGCCCCGCCCCGCCCGCCCGCGCAGGCCGCCGGGCAGCAGCGGACCCCCGGCCCGGCCTCCTTGACCACGGAACAGATTGAACTGGAAAAACATAACTCGGCACGGCGTGGCACGGCTCGACTGGCCGACGGTAACGCTGTTTGTCGCGCCCCTTGTTGGGGTCGTTATGTTGCTTTATAATTCTTGCTCCATTTTGTCCGCGTCCGCGCGCCGCGCACCGGGAGTTTGTGTTCGCTGCACTTTTTTGTTGCTCTTGTTGTCTTTGTAAAGCCCTTTGTCTGGACAGCTGTTTTTACTGCTATTGTTTGTTATTTTGAAGGGTGCGGCTCCTGCCGGGGCACCGTACTATGCGGGCCGGCCGGGCAGGGACGGACACGTTGTGCATCACGACGACGTCTTTGACTCGACTCGTTACGCCGCGCCGTTCATGTCAGTCTGGTTGTTACTTCATCTTCTTCTTATTCTCGCTGGTATCTATGATAGTTTCACGGTGCTTTTTTTTTTTCTTACCCTCGAGTCTCTCTACGTCTTTTCCTCGTTTAGACCTGTCTGAATGGCGGAACATGCGATGACAAGAAAGTGGCGTTAGGAATGCCATCTTGGGGTAGATAGAAAAAAAGTAAGACGATAGACGCGGACGGGCGGGTGAAGTGAAGAGGTTGTATTTTGCGGTCACCCTGTGTGGGTGAGAGTCCACCACGGCCCAGCCTCCCCCCTCCCCTCCCCCCTAACCCGCACGCAACTCAACGGCGCGCGCGGCGGATATTTTCGAATGACGGGAAATAATGGTAAAAAAAAATAAAGGCTGACGTTGTGGTGGAACTAAGAGGTGGAAAGCAGCCTCGTGCGGTGGTGTGCGCCGGCGGGTCTATCTTCTGTCATGACGGGTCAAGATCCGTCGGACAAAACGGCAATATAACGGAAGAGAACGGCGCTCTCGCCGTTATGCTTGCATTATATTTTTTAGGTCACGAAATATAAAGAAAAATACAGAGGCATACTGTTTCGATAGACCATTGTAATTGCGTTTTGTGAAGGAAGGCCGGGGCTTCCGACGCTGTTCAAATAAACGCGTCTCGCCGGCCGTCACTCCGCCTTGTCGAAGCGTAAAAAGTTGGAAAATATATTTCTCGCTTCATGACGCAATATCATTACCATGCCTGCCGGCGCAGGAGTCGTTCATCATCGCGCCCTACCGCGCCGCGCCACGCCACGCCACGCCACGCCATTCCACGGCCATGCCGTATTTGGGCCGGCGATCACCGCTAGTCCACGGGCCACACCTACCCCGCCGCAACCTCCCCGGCGCCACTCGCACTAAAACAATTGAAATTCGCCACCTGTTATGTTTTTCCGCTTATTTTATCGGTGAGTTTTATGTTATTTTTTAGCAGATGATACGTTGTAGCTAGCCTTAACTTAAATGACAATTACTTAACGTGAGAATCCTTTCACCCCGGGGTAATTATCTAAGAGGACTTCCCTTTGAACCGATCTTCGCACAGCGATGCAGTATATATACTTATTTTTTTCCCAATCGCGCTCAACCGATATTACAGCAGAAAATGAACGACTTAACCAAAATTGCCAAATTTTGCATTCTGTAATAACGTACCGGCTAGCAGACATTTGGCCTTTGATCGGGACAGGGACAGGGCGTGCTCGCGGCTGCGCCTGCTAGGCACCGCCGTTACTCACCCGTCCGCGTTTTTGTCGGGATTGGTCCACGGCCCCTTGCCCCGGGCCCGGCCCGGCCCGGCCCGCCCGGCAATACTTTCCCTTTGACAGATTTGAGCGGCTGCTGCCTGCGACATTGCCTTATTGCGTCACCGCGCCGTACTTTTTGTTTTTTACTTCCACCCCTCTGAGGCGAGCAGCGGCGCGGCGGTTTGTTTCTAGCTGCGTTAAGTCAGCGGACCAGCACGACGGCTGGCCGATGTCATACCAGCGGGGTAGGCATGCACGTACTGAGGGGCCTAATGAGGGGCTCACCGGGGGGAGGGACGGGGATCGGAGGCAAGAGCGAGGCGTTTTACGGGAAACTGCAGTAGCAGTGCCAGGGACAGGCGCGTGTGCGCGGCCGGGCGTGGCGGGACCACCCACTCGACACGCGCGCGCGGGGCGGGGCGGGCCGAGGGGGTCCATACCGCGTATGGCGTAGGGTAGGGCAGGGGAAGCTCGCAGGCCGCCGACCTGCAGCCGACTGATTCAGAAGATCGGTTCTAATGCCTCTGTCCTTGTCGCACTCATGGAGCAGCCCCATACGCCCTCGTGAGTGCGACAAGGAAAGAAGCATGGGAGCGATGTTCTGAATCAGTCGGCAGCAGGACGCAGTGCAGCAGTACCGTGCACGAGAGAGTGGCTGTTGCAGTGCAGCAGGACCGTGCAGGACGGGGTATGTCCACTGTACAGCGGCAGCAGGACTCTGCCAACCGCCCGGGTCATGGCCCGGGATGCCGAGCGGCAGGGACGGTGCTGCTATTCAATTATTAAACTGTAACCCGTGACAGCAGCGGGCGGGGCGCGGGGCGGGGTGGGGTGGGGCGGGGCGGGGCGGGGCGGGCGGGGCTGGGTGCAGCAGGAAGCACGGAGCGAGCTATCGCCCTAGCTCATCGCCGCAGGCCCGGCCGTGGCGGGGGGCGGGCCGGGTGGTTGGTTAGGACCTGGGAGTTATGGCCATCCCAGCAGTGCCTGCCTGGCTGGCGGTGACAGGACGGGACAGCAGGGCCTCTCAGGGCAGTCCCGGGCTGGGCTCTCACCGCCTTGCTTGGCATGATGATGTGACGGCCTCCCGCCTCCCGCCCGACGAGCCCGGCTCCTCAATGAGAGGGGACTGCAACTTTGAACCGCCGTGGCTGCAGCGAGCGCCAGCGGGACGTGGACGGGACCCCGCAGGACGTGTCCGGGACTCGCACCGGGACAGCCTGCAGGCCGATTCCGCAAACGCATTTCGTCGCTCTGTCTCTCTCGCACTCAAGGAACTTACTGCATAGGTGCGAGCGAGACAGAGCGACTAGACGCGTTTGCGGAATCAGCCTACTGCTCCTTTATAACCTCCCCGGCCGGCCCGGCCCGCTCCGTCCAGCGTGTTTAGAGAGATTCTTATATTTTTTATACGAAACCCTCGAGCAGCTCGGCTGCAGCAGCGACAGGAAGGAGAGCTGTCAACTTTTGATGCGACGCGGCGCGGTGCGTAGTGAGGCCCGCGGCCGGCGCGGCCCGAGGGCGTTAGCCTGTTGGCAGCGCTGGTGTGGCTCGGCCGCGAAGTTGGTACCCCCTGCGCGGCGCGGCGCGGCTCGGCCCGGCCGCTCCCTCCCGGCTCCGCCGCTCACCTCACTCCAAGATGGCAGCCCGGCCCAGGCGGACCGTGTGCCGCTCCGCGCCGCGCCAGCCGCGCTAGCCGAGCCGAACCGAGCCGACCGCAGTGCCGCACCGCGCCGCGCGCAGCTGCCCTGCCCCCGCGACCAGACTGGATTATCGCCCAGCGGAAAAGTTCGAAAAAGTTTTACACGCGTGTGAGTGTGCGTGCGCGTTTGGTGCGTCGTGCTGTGCGTGTGTGTGAGTGTGTATGTGATCTTGTGCCGACTGGATAACTCCTTTTGGATTAGCGGCCCGGCGAGCGAGCGCCCCCAATGCGGCGCGAGGCTCAGGCGGATACAGGATGTCGGAGAAGTGTCGAATCTGCCCAGGTGAGACTCGACAACAGCGCACCATGATATCTGTTCTTGATTCTAGAGACACTAATGTTATCGAAAAAGAGTTAGACGAGGTAAAACATAACGACCTTTTATCTGAAAAAAATCTTTGTTTGAAAATGAAGATTAGAAAAGCCTTCATTGTGTTGCTCGATGGATTATTTTCGTCTCGGAGATGCAAATCGTGGCTCTTTATTGCAGACCGCGGTAGAAAGACATTTCTCTGTAAACCGACTGGAAATTTATTGGATTGTTTTTCCTGAATCCCTCGCTTAATTAAGTCACGTTTACCGTATAAGGCCTTAGCAAAGCAGGATATTTAGCACTACAGTACTAGGAGAATGAGACTGCGAAACATTACGTCTGAAGTTAGCCGTATGCCTGTGATAATGTGACATACACACGCAAAAAAAAGTTCAATCTGCAGAAATTAGAATTTAATAATTTTGCAGTATTGTGGAAAGGGGAAACAAAAGGCTATCGCCAAAAAAGGGGCGAAAAGTCAAGGACTCGTGTGCATGAGTGCGTGCGGGCCGCTCTGCCGCCGCTCGCCTCACTAAAGAGCGACAAAGAGGGAGTGAAAAAAATGTGCGTGTGTGTGAGTCCGCGTGTGTGCGAGTGAAGGGGGGAGTGGTTGAAAAAAAAAGAAGACAAGATGGCACGCCAGAGTTTACGGTGAAGTCACTGATGAGGCTGCATTACGTGAGACGAATCTCGTGTATGTATGTGGATGAGATCAGACGGGCCCGGCCGGGCGGGGACGCCCCGCTACGAGCGGGACGAGCCGAGTCACGAGCGCAGCGCCCCGCCCCGCCCCGCCCCGCCCCGCCCCGCCCCGCCCCACCCGGACGACCTGTGGAATGTCCGTGCATAGCGTGAGGATTTTTGTTCTGCTTTTCTTCTTTTTTTTCGAGATTCGGAGGCTTTTGGCGAATGCCTGTGAGAGGTTTGTTTTGTCGTAACCTCGGGCGTAACCAGTTGTTCTTTCTCGGGGTTGCCCCTTGTCAGGATAATCAGAAATTATTGGGCTCATAGTGTCGGTGTAAAGAAATCCTTCAGTCTAACTTATTGTCCAGCTTACAATTTTTTCTGAAAACTCTGGTAATCGTCTACAATTTGTTTACAAAGTTATGAATAATCTAAAATATGTCAGATTTTTTTTTGTTTTTTCATAGAAATGCAAGGAAACTTATTTGTTCATTTCCTGGCCATGTTATGATGTATGGAAGCCGTCATTGGCCGTTTTCTATTCGAAGTGAGTCATTAAGTAGCCCAAGTCCTTCAACCCCTAACCCTGATCTATAGCGCGTGGAGTCACTGGCGGAGGGGAGGGGGAGGCTGAAGTTCAAAGGGTTCTCAACGCGGCCTGGGAGCGGCAGCGGCGGGGCGCGCGAGCGGGGCGCGCGAGCGGGGCGGCCGCAGCTGTGCTGCAATAATTCATCTGCTGGCTGGCCGCTGATTGGTTGGGGCCGCTGCCCCGCTGACCAGCGATTGGCTGCTCTACCCGCCCCGCGCTGCGCCCCGCTGACAGAACACACCCTGCCAAGGGCCTGCTGCTGCCGGAGCCGCAGCCGCAGCTCCAACCAGCAGCGTAATTGCATAAAATGTTATCGACAGTTTTAATCCGCAGACTATTTGGCACCGACGGGAAGGCTTTGGATAGACTCCCTCCGATAGAGCTATAAGCAGAAGTGTATATGTATGAGTGAGTTTGTGTCTGTGTGCGGTTAACCTCCACTCGACGCGCGAACAGGATTTGCTGAAATAAATTCTAAATCAGATCGGCGTATACAGTATATAGGGAAAAAAAGAACAAATCTGCTACTTTTACAGAGATAGGGAGAGGGAGTGAGATAGAGAGGGGGAGAGGGAGGGGGAGAGAAGAGTAAAAAGTTGTTGCACTAAAAAAAAACGCGCGTCTTTGTGCAGACGATGCAACGGTACGGTTTATTGGGCACGCACTATGTTCTGTTGCACGGCCTGTTGCACGCCTTATGGACAGGGAGGCTGGACCGGACCGGCCCGGCCCGGTCGTGCCCGGCCCGTCCTCGTGCTGACCTCCCGGAAACCAGTCCACTCCGGGGCGGCGGCGGCCGGCTAGGCTCCGGGAGGCTCCGGCCGGCAAGCCCTAATAAGACCATACGCACACAGTTGAGGCGGACCAGTCCCGCCCCGCCCCGCACCAATTGAGAACAGATGCAGCAGGTGTGTGTCTGCGTTTTGCGTAAGCGAATGTGCAATGACTACGCGGCAAAAAAAAAAAAATCTGCAGGTGTCTCCGCCTGCTTGGGTGGGGCACACTTCTTATTTTCCTCCGCTAACTTATTCTCAATTTATGACGTCCGATGCAGCGTGGCTGCGGCTCCGGTCGGGTCGGGTCTGCTCAGGGGCAATGCTCCGCGAGAGAAGCTGCCGCCGCGCCGCCGCGCTTTCCGTGACCAAAACTGATTGAATTAATCATCGTTTTTATTGCAGAAAAGCGTGAAGCTGGCTCAGCTCAATGACCGCCCAACAGGCCTGCGGGGCAGGCGTGCACCTGCGCAGGCGCAGGGGGCGGTCACGTGATAGGGAGGGCGCGCTGGCTCGCGACCAGCAGAGCTCTTAGGGCGCACTCAACCGCTTAGAGCTGGTCGTCGTCGGTGGCTCTTTCACGGGCGGAGGTAGGCAGAGAGCGATGTACCGCGGGCTGCATACAGGGTAGGGGCCGTGCCCACTTCAGCCGCTCGCGTTGAACCTAACAACTTCGACTTAACGTTCCTGAAGAAGAGGCCTGACGAGAGCATCTAGCGCGGTAGAGGGCGCATGCGCGGAGTGGTCGTCGTTATGTTGTGAGCGACAGCGACGTACTGTATCGCGATGCGCTTGCCATATCCAATCGGAGCGCAGCCGGATTGGAGCGTTATCTCTGGGCGGCTGGATCACTGCGGCGCGGCGCGGCGGGGCTGATGTGAGCGGAGCGGCCTGTGCGGCGAGGTCCCTCCCGCCCCGCCCCGCCCCGCCCCGCCCCGCCCCGCCCCGCCCCGCCCCGCCCCGCCCCGCCCCGCCCCGCCCCGCCCCGCCCGACCTGCTGCTGCTCTCAGATCGCTCTCCGCGCCGCGCCCCCTCCCGTCCGAGCTGAATCTATCTGGCTCGCTGTGCTGCGGCCCGGCCAGCCTGAGAGGAATGCACCGGTGTGGAGTGGGGGCCTCGCCGGGCTGCGCTGCACGCCACGCAATGCGCCAAATTATTATGATATAGCATGAGAGGAGGACCCTTACCTGCCCTTCCCTTCCCTCTAAGCCCTTCGCTCGGCTGAGCGCGGCGCGGCGCGGCGAGCGGGGAGTTTGCCGTAGCATTACAGGGCAGAGTGGGGCGGGGCGGGGCGGGGCGGGGCGGGGCGGGGCAGGCGCTGCGCCCTTGCCTTGCCTGGCCCCCCGCTGTCCCCCGCCCCGCCCCGCCCCGCCCCGCCCCGCGCTCGTTCTGCCGTAAATTGTTTGAACACTACGGGCAGAAAAATGATTGCTTTCCCATTGTTGGGTGGCTGGTGGCTCAGCAGGGCTGCACTCAGCTCTGTTGTAGGCGCAGCGAGTTCTGCAAATATTTTTGCAATATTTGACGTTTTATATCGTTTTGCGTGATTGTTATTATTATTATCAATGTAATTAGTTTTTACCTGTGTCCTCGCCCGACATTTGTGAACTCCGTGGTGTGAGTAAGGTGTTCGCGACGGCGTGTTGCGAATAGCGTTGAGCCGACCTGCGTGCTGGGCCGCACACGCTATTTGCAGTGCAGTGCCGTCTGGACCACTTCTTGTTTTCTTTCGAGTAGTGCAAGCGAAAATTATCCCAGGTCTGGCAAGTTGTTTGAGCACGTCATAAAAAGGAAGTAAAGTCTGTCAGGAAACAGTCAATAGCAGAAAGGTTACCACTAGTGTAGTGTGCGACCACTGCAAAGTCGTTGGTAGTTTGGAGTGGGTATATACTCTTTTGCAGCGGTCCTATACGAAAATCCAAGTGCGCGCGTGACCTCTGTGCTTTATACTTGCGAGAAAGTCGAGGAAATGTTATCAGTGACGCAACAAAAGGGGTTAAAGACGTATGAAAAATGATGACACCTGGTTGTAATGGTGCTTTACAGGTTCATCACGGGAAGAGTCAGAGCGCGACCCGGAAGAGAAAATGTTCTCGCGTTGTTTGAGCAACCGTGTGTAAAGTTTCTCTCCCCGCCCGGTCTTAATTTCTTCCCGCGGCGCGCCGCGCGGTCGCCTAGTTGTGGCTTTAACACCCGAGCCAATGCGCGAATGCGCTGGCGCGTGAATTGAGCGCCACACAGGAAAAAATTACTAAAGTTATTTTTGCTTTTTTTAAAAAAATATTTACATTTATTATTTTTGAGAGCAGCCCCGCTCCTGCTGGACGTGAATGGGCGCCGGCCCTGCTCATTGGCGGGTTACGGCGGAGCGCGGACCGACTGAACACGGCTGCCAATCATTGCGCAGCAGCGCGCTGCGCCAATCGCAGGCCGGGGCAGGCCAGGCAGGCCAACAAAACCTCATCAAAATCTATCCCAGTTTGTTACGACGCATTGTGTGGTCTCTGCTGCGGGGCGGGGCGGCGGCCCCACTGGGGCCCCACTGGGGCTGCGGGGCTAATGAAGCGCAGTCCGGCCCGGCGCGCTCGCACCGCACCGGCCGCGAGCGCGAGCGGCAGCGGCAGCGCTCGCGTAGGGGCGGGAAAGCTATCTCGCGAGTGTCTGTATCAATTTGCTTTTCACCTTATTTTAAGGAAGTAATCACTGGTAAAGCTAAGGGGTAGTTGCACGCTTGAAGCCCTTACGCTCTTCTTGAAGCGTTCAACTACGCTTCAAGGAAATTCCCGCATGCATTAACATAGGAGGGAAGGAGCACATGAGCTCTTGTACGCTTCAAGAAGGGCGTCCGGGCTGCATGCTTCATGAAAGGCGCTGGGCTGGGCCTATGTTACGACTTGGTTTTACCAGTGAAGGCACTGTCGGCAATACAAACTAGGGTGTGCTATCTAATTGTAACAATTTTTGCGAGCAGTTCGTGGGTCGGGCAGCGGCTGAGCAAGGCGCAGGTCAGAGCATGGCGCGGTCGGTGAGCAGCAGGCCGCCTCGCCCCGCCCCGCCCCGCCCCGCACTGCTCCGGTACAGTCATAGCGGCGTATTGAGTTGCGTAATGTGAACAGAACCGAACCAAGTCCGAACGCTCGGCTCGGCTCGGAGCTCCCCGGTGAGGCTAAGAGGGCCGAGGGGCGTGGAGCGGAGCGAGTGGGGAGGCTGCTGGCGGGCTGGCTGGCTGGCCGGGTCTCCGGTGTGGCAGACAGCTCAGGGCAAAAGCGGGGAACGCCCATATACACCGTGGAAATAAGCATATGGAAGTCATACTCTTGCCGGGCCGGGGGCGCATCCCAGGGACCGGGCCGGACCCGCCCGCGGGCTGAGCTAGCTCTGCGCCGCCTTCTCTATCGCTCTTTTCTCGGAAACACTTAGACGCGCGATCATCTCGCTTCCCGCCAAAATATGCAGGGCTTTAAAAAATATTAGAGAATTCGAAGTGTTACTGTGTTTTCATTTGTCCGGGTACGTGTCACGCGCCCTTGTGTCCACCACGTTGTTGTTCCGACCGTTTGCCAACGCCGCGCCCTGCTCACCTTCGTTCGCCTCCTACGCCCCGCCGCGCCCCGCCACGCCCCGCCGCGCCCCGCCCCGCCCCGCCCCGCCACGCCCGGCTCCATGCGTTTGCGGCGGAACAATGATCAGTCGAGGCCAGTTGGGGCGGGACAGGGGGGACCTTTGGCTCGCGCGCAGCGCAGAGAGGCTTTTGGCTGGCCTTTTGGCCTGCCGCCTCCATATTGGGCAAATGCAAGTCAAGGGCAGCCGTCGGGACGGGCCGGGCCGGGGGGAGGGGGCGGGCGGGGCCCAGCTGTCCCCGTACCCGCCCCGCCCCGCCCCGCCTCGCCCGCCGCGGGCCCGTCCCGCACCACACGCACTGCCGACGACTAACTCTTTTCCCATCATTCTTCTTCTATTCTGCTGATGTAAAATTTCGTAAAGTAGCCGGTAGGCCAGGCAGGCAGGCAGGCCAGGTCGGTACCCGCGGGTACGAGGGGAGGGTCTCTGAGGCTCCGAGGCCTGTGATTATCGGTCGTGAACAAAAGTCCTCGTCTCTTTTCTTGGCCGCCGTCGTCGTCGTCGTCGTGGTCGTCTTCTTCTTCTCCGTGTCGTGGGAATCTCTTGTCTCGCTCTGCCAATCATCTTGAGAAGTGGAGGGGGGGGGGCAGTACGCACCAGGAGGGAGTTTGGTTTTTAGGACTGGCTGGGCAGTCGAGTGACCACGAAGGTCAGCCGGGCTGCAGGAGGAGAGGAGGTAGTACGCACCGCCCGGGCCGGGCTGCAGCGAGTTGTAAAAGGGTACAAGCCGGGGCGGGGCGGGGTGGGGCGGGGCAGCAGGCTGAACACCAGCTCTGCGCTGTGCCGGGGGTGTGGCGCCGCCTGCCGCCCCACCACGCCCCACCCCACCACGCCACGCCCCACCACGCCCCGCCCCGCCCTGCCCCACCACGCCCCGCCACGGCGCCGCGGCCATGAGTGTGGCGGCGCGGCCTTAGTCGCATTTCCTATTTGGTCCGGCCGGCCGGCCGACACGAAGGAGGCGGGGAGAGGGGCGGGGCGGGGCGGGGCTGGCCGATATCTCGGAGTACATGACATACTGCGGGCTGCACCGCGCAGCAGATACGTGGTGGTGGCTTTTCCACTAGGCCGTGTGTCCTTACCGCGTCCGCCGCCGTGAGCCCCCCCCCTCCTCCCCGGGGCTCCTTGTGCCGCCCCTGCCTGCGGCTGTGAGGGCGACGCCGCGTCCGGCCCGGCCCGGCGCGCCGAGGCGCGGAGGATAGGCGCAGCAGCGGCAGCGTCGCCCGTTTCCGGTGCGTCGCGGCGGCGGGACGACGGCGTCGCCGGGGCCGACTCCGTGTGAGTGCGTGCGTGCCGCTATGGGCTGCCTGCACCAGCGCCTGTGCGCCTTTTGTATTCCGGCGCGGCGTCGCGTGAGACGCGTGGGCCAGGCGGACGTGCAGACGGACAGACAGACAGACATACAGACTGCCTTACAGACAGAAGGAATACAGCGGAACACGTGAGTCACCACTTCTGGTGCAGCCTACGTTGTCGCCCGGTAAGAGCGTTAAGTTTACAATTCGTTTACTGGCTCACCGTCAAACCCCTTTCTTCCAAAGTGTGGTGAGTCCAAACCGTGTGCAGACCTGTAGCTTGCCTACCTGACTGGTACGTAAGGCACCGTGGCACGCAATCCTGCCAGCAAGCACTTATCGGATAAGATGCAGTATAATTATTTACAATGATTTTTTTCTCGATTTAAATTTCCGGTTTTAACATGGACGTATTAGTGTGAATACAAAAGAGTCGTGGTTTTTGTAGCTAAGGCTGAGAGCTGCTTGCGGCTAGCCGCGCTGCGTGTGTCGCGCGCTGCCGCCGCCAGGGGGCGCTGCGGTCGCGAGAGGGCAAGCGGCGCGTAATTCATGAGGCAAGGTTAGCCGGCCACACACACACACACACACACACACACACACACACACACACACACACACACACACATCGTCATCATCACCCCATCGTGTGCGCCACGCGTCTCCTTCCCGTTTTATAATCACTTGGAATCCAAGTGCGTAAAATTAACAAACTTGGGTATCCCATTTATATACAAAATTAAAATATGGACATCGAGTTATGAGAAACTATTGCACTCTCTGTTTGGCGACTCCGCAGCGCTTGCCCGCGTCCGTGTCCCGCAGGTCCTGCCGGGCCGAGGGGCGCTGCCGCAGGCTACTCTGCTAGTCTAATTGTAGAACAGTTTGAAGTGGCGAACTTTTGTTCTGGAGTTTTAAGTGTGAAGCTAAAAGGTTCGCCACTTAAGTGCCGAACTCTCTGATACGCAGGAAGGATATTCTCCTCGCACGAACTTTTTATTTTAGCTCTACCCTTAAAAGGGGCGGACTGTTAAGTTCTACACTTAAAACTGCGGAATTAAAATTCGCCATAAATGGCTTTGACTAGCAGAGTACAGGCCTGCCCCGCCGGCCTCAGCCGCCTCACCTGTAGCAGGTTCTCCTCGATTTGCATACCGACCAACAACACACCATCCCTTCTAAATCGAGTTTTTCACCGCGGAATGCGAATGTGAATGGAACTCTTAATAGAAACGCCGCGCGCTGCTGTCGCGTGGGTTATTATTCATTCATTCATTTGCTTCTCCCTTGAGTACGGTCGGAGACTGCTTGTCCTCCGCGCCGCGTCTCTCTCGTATACGCATCCGATCCCTCTCCGGCCAGGCCGCAGCCTGCAGCCCAAATACAGTCCGTGTTGCACTAGGCCGGGAGCAGGAGGAGGAGGAGGTGGAGGGAGCCGCAGTGAAGGTCCCTCACCTCCGTATGGTCATGCTCCGAGGACCTCGGCGCGCGCGATGCTACCGCTGCTGTTGTTTGGCTGGTCAGGGCGTGGCGTGGCGGCGTGGGTGGGGGGCGTAACTTTCATGCGTTGGTACTGACCCTCCTTCCCTTCTTGTACACTTGCACTCTCACCGCGAGAGCGGAGAGGAGGTGCCATAGGAGAAGGAGGGGAGGTGAGAGGAGAGGAGAGCTAGCGCGTTCTTCCCGTGCCGTCCCGTCCCGCCGCGTCGCGCCCTCTTAGCGCACTCTTCCTCGACTATCTCCACACCCGCATCACCCCTACCCCGCCCCGCCCCGCCCCGCCCCACCTCACCTCGCCCCACCCTGCTGCCCTACCCTTTCTCTCCCTCTGCGCGGCGCGCACCGCGAGGCGCCCCGCAATAGCGACGCGTTATCGCATGTGTAATTGGCCAGGCAATGTGTGCAACAATATTAGCCCTCCGCCCCTTGCCTCTCGCCTCTTCCTTTCCCTTCTCTTCGCCGCCCCAAAGCACGCGGAACGCAAACGCACGCTCGGCGCATAGCAGCGGCGGGGCGGGGCGGGGCGGGGCCGACGCCTTGTTGGGAATACATTATTTTCTAGCGTGGTGCACCACGCACGCACGCTGCACGTTGCATACGGACGGGCCCCGGCGGGCCTTGCTGCTCTTACACGAGAGCTGCCGTCACCTCACGTGACGTGCACGGCGGCAGGAGGGTACAGGGGTCAGGGAAGATTACGCTGCCGTTTCGAAGCAGGAGAAATGATTCGAAATGGCTGTACATGGACATTTTTTGTTGTGGAGAATTATCGACAGTATTTTTTCCACGTCCAGAGTCAGTAACAAATTTACGCATCCACTTTTTCCACAATTATGGGTGGATGAATTTCGTAGGCAATTGGACACGGTCCTGATTGTCTATTGCTTGTTCGAGCAACGTCACTAGAATGTCTGTGAAATTGCGTCCCAACAGTCTGCTGAGTAACGTTGCAGAGTAGTAACTGTAACTGAATCCTTAGACAAAAAGAGACTATAGTTTAAGTCCTATAGACTTTTAGAGTACTCTCAAGCTGCACTTGCAACGTTGTCCTGATTTAACAAAATTTTCACCGCCTTTTTTCTCTGTTTTCGTTTAGGCATGGCGCCGCACCGGACACCTTGGAGAAGTCCGAACAGGACCTACACACTCCTCCTGGCACTGGTGAGTCGAGCATAGTTTGTATCCTGGGGTGGGAATCGAAATGTTCCTGACGCAGTGTAACGGTGCAGTAACGTTTACCTCCTTCCTCCGCCCGGTCGCGATCCCGTGCGCGATGTGATGTCCCGGTAGCTGACTGGCCCGTCCCGTCCCGTCGTTTTGCGGCAGGATTACAGTCACATTAACGTTGACCGTCAACTCGCGCTTGACGTGGACGTGATGTGTCCAGGACTTCCTCCCCGCCCCCTTCCTCTCGACAGGTATCATCGACGGCGAGACGGCTGCCGGGCCGGGCCGGACGTCTCGCCGGAGAGAAGGGGAGGAGGAGGAGGGGGGGCGTAGCTGTCACAGGTGGATGCCTCGCCTCCACCTCCCCCCTCTCCGGGCGTTCACCTTACCCTCGCCACGCTCCGGCTCCTGCAGCCGCAGCCCCGGCCTGTTGCGGTCTGATGTAGAGCAGTAGTGGCTAGCGAGGACTGACCTCCACCATTCTCTCTCTTTCCCTCTCCCGCCCTCTCTCTCTCTCCCTCTCTCTCCCCCCTCTCTCCTTTTCCCTCTCCCTCTCCCAATCTCCCTCACTCACTCGCTCACTCGCTCGCTCACTCACTCTCCCCGTCTCTATAGAGACGGGTATACCCTGGCCCTAGGACCCTGTCCCGGTCAGCTCGCTGACGCTCTGGTTGCGAAGTGTCCTGAGCCATACCTGGATATGCCATGCGGGCCGGCTCCTCTGCCCATCTATCATTAGCGACGGCACCGCCGTGTCAGGCTGTCGCACCACACCTGCAGCTGCAGATGCCCCGCTGCAGGCGCCGGGGACGTGCCGGCCGGCGCGGCGCGCGTTCGCATGCCGTTGGCATTTGAACCGGTCCTCCCTAAGTGGTCTTCCCTATCGCATAGGCCTAGGTCGGGCCGTATGGACTTTACGCTCTGAAACGCACAATAAGGGCCGTAAGGCTGGGCGTGCTGCAATACAGTTATAGCGTTATGTTTTATTTATCATCCTCATGAGCGCGCGGCGCGCGGTGCGGCCCTAGCACGCATTTAACAGTAAAGACGAGTCTGGCCGGCCAGGGCTCCGCTGCGCTAATTAGACACCAGCGCGCCGCGCCATAAGCAGCCACGATCCCCGAGCAGGAGAACGAGGCGGAGAAGAAGAAGCGGTCGAAGAAGCTGGCTGGGCCGATCGCCGCTCTCTGCGCTCGCCCGCCCGCTCGCACGGTGTCCCACGCTCTTTTGTCATTGTGTGTCGTCATATTATAACGCTGTGGTCGTTAAGGCGCGGCATAGCGCAGCACGTGAGGACCTGGAGGGGGAAGGGTTCCGGACGGTTAGTCCTCCGGTGGGAACCCGATGGGAACTGGAGGAGCGTGAGCGATAGCCTCTCTCTCTCTCTTTCTCTCGCTCTCGCTCCCTCTCTCTCCCTCTCTCTCTCTCTCTCTCGCTCTCGCTCTCGCTCTCGCTCTCGCTCTCGCTCTCGCTCCCTCTCTCTCCCTCTCTCGCTCACGGGCCGGGTCCGAGCGGCCAGTGCCCCACTCTCATTGTCTCACTCGGCATGCGGCGCTGTGATATTTTTACGGGACCGATATGATAGGCACTGCGGGTGGCGATTGTCTCGATCCGTCTCTCTCTCTCTCGCACACGGGCGTGAAACGGGGGGAGTGCAGGTGGTCGCGTCTCTCTCGCACACGTTGTGCAGCGTTATTGTAGCGTGGCGTGACTTTTTCTCCGAGCCGACCGACGAGGAAGTAGTATGGGCGCGGCCGGCCCGCCCCGCCCCGCCCCGGCCAGGGTGCGAGAGGTTGACACTTACTGGTGGCGAACGGCTGGCCGCCCCGCCCCGCCCCGCCCCGCCCCGAGTGACGCAAGGTTTCGCGCCGCCGCGCTTGCCTCCGCGCGGCGCGCCCGCTGCTTTTGTATTAAACAGGCTTTTGCCGTAAAGCCCCGGCGCCGCTACGCCCCGCCACGCCCCGCCCCGCCCCGCCACGCCACGCCACGCCACGCCACTCTGCGGTGCGTGATTTATGGCTAGGGAATTTGGCGGCGGCGGCTGACGGACGGGCGTGGCGCGGCGCGGCGCCTGGTGCTCTAGACTGTAGCTCTGGCGCCGCCCCGCCCCGCCCCGCCCCGCCCCGCCCGGGCTCCGTGACGCGTCATCCGACTACGGTCATTTTCGCTCGTTGCGACGAGTGACGCTGCGTTCTTTCGCTGCTGCTGCTGCTACAGCCCGATACGGGGCGAGGCGGGGGGAGATCTCTTCTAGTCGCAGCTGCGCTAGCGCCCCTTAGCGTTGGTGCCTTATGCATGCTCACACGAAGGAAAAAGAGTATCTAATTTAGCTGAAGCTATTGGCTTGTATAGCCTTAGTCAATTATTTAGCTGTATCGGCTGCTTATTTCGAGATGTAACAGCTCTGATGTTTAGCCCTCACGGCATGTGCGTTTTTTTTTCTAGGCAACTGTGAGAGCTACACCGAAAAAAACGAGTTCTTAGTTCAAGGAAAATGTCCTTGATCACGGAATCCGCATAAGTAGTATGGCTTTATCCAATGTCCGTGCGGATTCCGTGGTCAATTATATTTTCCTTGATCCATATAAACTTAGTTTTCTGGGCGTAAATCGTAGCTGTTACAGTTGTGGAAAATCGGATGAGACAGCTAAATTATTAGCTAAGGCCATGCGAGCTAATGCATTATAGCTATCTTGGCCAATATTTCTTTTTGCCGCTGCAGGCAGCGGCCCGCCTGTCTCGCTTGCTCGGGTGCTAGTTTCTATCTCTCTCCGTCGCTCGGCCGGCCCGGCCCGGCTCCGCGTACCGTACCGTGCTTTTATCTGCTCCACTCGGCCCCGCCCGCATAATGTCGCAGGGCGCGGCGGGCCGAAGGGCTTAAGTGCGGTCATTACTGTGGACTGCCCTTGGCGTAGGTGGACTTTCACCCAGTCAGCGTGCGGAGTGGGCCTCTCTGCTGCTGCTCGAAGGGATTCGGCGGAGGTACACGAAGGACGCGTGTCGGAGAGAGAGAGAGCTAGAACAGCAGCGCGTGAGGAAGAGGGAGAGAGAGTGCGCAGATCACGCGGGGTGGTGTAATATCAGTTAAGAGCGGGGCGGGGCGGGGCGGGGCAGCGACAGGGGAACCGCACTGGTTACCCGATACACTTTGGCCCGGTGGTCCGCGGCGTCCGCTGCCCGCGGCAGGCAGGCGCGGCCCGGCCCAGGGGCCCGCGGGCGGGGGCAGGTGAAGAGAGGAGAGGTGAGGCTGCGGCCGGGCCTGCCGGGCCTCTGGACGGCACGGGAGTTACTCAAGCGCCCCGCCCCGCCCCGCCCCGCCCCGCCCCGCCCCGCCCCGCCCCGCCCCGCCCCACCGCGCCCCACCACGCCCCATATGATTCATATTATTCAATAGCCCCCCCGACCCGGCCAGCAGGCCCGGCCCGGTCCGGCGCGGCCCAGCTGATGAAAGTGGACTTTCTCTGGACCCCTGCCCGGGCCGGGTCGTGTGGCATGGCGTGCGGTGGTGGCCGCGGGACGGACGGCAGCCGCCCCAAACGCGCGCGTGAGAGAGAGAGACTGTGTGTGTGTGTGCGCGCGCATGGTTCCAACAAGTTCAGGCGTAGCCGTATCGTGCCGCGCCATAGGCACGCGGCGAAACGGCCCATTGAGAAAATGAAGCGCGCCGCCGTTTTGGTGAACGTAGTGGTGCGGTGGGGCGGGGCGGGGCGTGGCGGGGCGGGGCGGGGCGGGGCGGGGCGGGGCGGGGCGAGTGGACCGCTCAATCTCGCTGCAGCCGTCTGGCAGGGCTTTGGCGTGAGCTCTTTGGCCGGCGCGTGCGTGCGTCGTCCAGAACCAGCTACCACGGGCTCTGCCCCCGCCCCGCCCCGCCCCGCCCCGCCCTCTCTCCTGTTGGGCTGGGGCCGGTATCGCCCAGCAGCAGCGTGGCACCGTTACCACCGTACCGGACCGGACGAGACTTAGCGGGCCGCGTACGGGACGGCACACGTGACGGTACCAACACCACGCTCGGCCCCGCCACGCCCCGCCACGCCCCGCCACGCCCCGCCACGCCCCGCCACGCCCCGCCAATCCCGAACGCGCAGACAGCCGTGCTTAAAATATCCCGCCGCCTTATTGTGTCCCGCCAGGAGCCTGTCGTCGGCCATGCAAATTAGGACGCGCCTTTTATAAAAAGCAAACTGTTGTGGCGGGTTACGTGAGCGGGGCGGGGCGGGGCGGGGCGGGGCGGGGCGGGAGGTCCTCGGGGCCGCCTCTCTCGGCCTGCAGCAGGACGCAGTTCACCTGCGCCCCGCCCGGAGGGGCGCGCCACTGCCACCCCGCAGGCTCATGGCGGGAGAAAGCGCTGGTGTCACTGCAGCCAGGGGACGGGACGGGCCCTTGTTACTCTCTGCAGTTTGTGACTCGCATCATAATAATGGAACAGCGCAGCTGAGATGAGCTCACGTGGCTCGTTAGCCTTAGCTCATCTAGTAGAGGCGGCGGGGCGGGGCGGGGCGGGGCGGGGCGGGGCGGGGTGTACCTGTGAGCACCCCGCGCTCTTGTGCACCCCGACGCGACGACGCTTCGTCGACGGCTTCCTCATATGTGTTCCTCCGCCCGCATTTGAACAATGACAGCTATCATGAAGAGGGTTAACTTTAACATCAGCTCGGTGTACTTGAAGTTAACTCTTTTCCACCCTGGTCAGCAGTGCCTCAGTCGTCATACACCTCTGTCTCCTCCTCTTTCCTCTTCGTGGAAGTCCTCGTCCTTCCTGCTCTCCCGCGCCGGTCCTGTACCCCCCTACCCTCCCCGCCGACAGCGTGGTGCTGGCCGTAACCTCAGGCGCGCGGCCCCGGGGGCCCGCCCCGCCATTGTATCTGACGTACAGGTGTGCCCTGCGGCCCCGCCCCGCCCCGCCCCGCCCCGCTGGGTTGCGCAATGAGATGTCTCCCGAACTCATTCCCGGCACGTCCGCCCTCCCGTCTGTCTGTCCGTCCGTCCGTCCGTCCGTCCGTCCTCTCGACGGCAGACGCATGGATATGGGACGTGACGGGCAGCGCCGTGGGTGTCCACACACATGCGAGGCCCAAGGTCTTCCCTCTCCGCTCCGAGCCTTACCTCGCGCGCCCGCGAAAACCATGAGAGGAGTTCGAGGCGGAGGCGGAGCTCTACACTGAAAATCCGAGTGTACGAATGTCGCTCACTTGTAGATGAGTGAAAACATTCACTCACTTGTAGGAGAGCAAGTGAGCGACATTCGTACACTTGGATTTCCAGTGTAGGCTAGGCGGGCGCAGTGAGTGAATCTCGACGATACGGATAGTCTTGACACACATTGCCTCGCGCGCGGGGAATCGAATCGTCCCGTCCGTCCGTCCCGCGCCGCTCAACCGCGTCATTACGGACCAGCCTGAGCCGTGTGCAGGCCGACTGTCTTTGTCGCGGGAACGTAACAATCAGTCGTACCGTCATTGAAATCATTACAGTGTTGTGTAGGCTGTCGGCAATCAGTCGGCACGCGCGGGTCGCGGGGCGGGGCGGGGCGGGGCGGGGCGAGGCGGGGCGGGGCGGAGCGGGGCCCACCTGGACGGTCAATTATTGTCGCTTGTTACTTAGAGGAGAGGAGGGGTGTGGGGCTGATGAGGCGTTTGTTGTTGTGGTGTAGCGTTGCGGGCGGGGCGTGTTGTAGGGTCAACGGTGCGGCAGGGAGGGGTCACCGCCGCGCGGGAGGCCGTCGTGCCAGAGCAGCGTATCGTATCCTGCTCCACCGGCCCGGAGCCCTGCCCACCCGGAGCTTGTCGGCTGCTGCTGTTTCCGCGTGCGAGAGACGCTGCTCCGGCGCAGATGGATGGGTAGATGCGGCCGCAGATTCGTTTCACAGCTGAGCAGCGCCCGGCACGACGCTCTGCCAGTGTCAGTGTCAGCCATCCGTCATGTCGGCGCGGAGCGGGGCGAGGTAAGGCGTGCGTAAGGTCTGGTCTGGGAGCGGTATGGCCGTAGAGGCCTGCAGGCTGGCGGGTAGGCCGCCCGCACGCTCGCGTGGCCGCGCGCTGCCTACCCTGCCGGGCGCTCCGCTGCTGCTGCTGCTGCTGCTGCTGCTGTCGCGCGGTGAAGGTGACTAGGTTTCCGTCAGCGGCATTCCTATAATGTATTCCACTCTGCGCCGCTTTCTCCATCGCGAGGCCGGCCGGGCCGGCGCCAGGCGTCGCGACGCCCGTCGTCGTCGTCTGGGCGCCGCCGGGCCGGGCGTCGGGCGTCGCCAGAGGCGCCGCGCCGCACCGCCTCCGGATGTCAGGGTGGCGGGGCGGGGTGGTGGGAAACGCGCCCGCGAGGAATCAAAAGATACGCAACCTCTGGTGCCGGAGGAGGGGTTTCATGGGAGTGAGTGAGTGAGTGCGAGAAGAGAGAGAGAGGGAAAGGGATAGGGAGTTAGAGAGAAAGAGAGGGAGAGGGAGGGAGTAAGAGGAGGAGCGTGGAGGCGTTTAGAAGCGAGACAGAGACACGGCGAGGGACCATAACTCACCGCTCTGCTGACGTTAATACCCGAGACTTGACGAATCGCGCGGCGATGCCCGCCGTAATGGCGGCCGCTCTGCCCGCCCCGCCCCGGCCCGGCCCGGCTTTAATTCGTGACAAATAATTGTTGCCGGACGGACGGTCAGAGAGAGAGAGAGAGAGAGAGAGAGAGAGAGAGAGAGAGAGAGGCGGGCGTGCCGGCCGCTCTTGTGCTGACTGCAGACGAGCCGACGTCTACACTGTCATTTCAAAAGGCGTGCTGGGAGTGTACGGCAAAGGTGGATATGCTGTAGAAAACAGGACTACCTCATTCGCCTCCCCAGGCGTACTGCTTTTTATACGTAAGACGCTGTACTGTCCCATCCGCCCCCTCACCTTAGAAAGCTTTCCGCGAATCTCACTTGTACAGTCAACCCTGCAGCACTGAAGCTTACGGTGAATTTTTACCGTGTGCAACCGTGCATCAGGGTGCACTGTACCTTAAAGTGAAATTGGCCGTTAGCATTTCTTATTGTGCTCATCTGTCATCGCGTTATTTGAAAGAGCGCGCCCCGCCCGACCCAACGACCCTGATCTCAAACACCGGAGAGGTATTGGCTCACCGGGGCCGGGCCGAAGCCGGTAAGTCAAATCGCGCGCTCGTGGTCGCCGATAACGAGGTGCCTATCCATCAGCCGCGCGCGTAAATCCAGCCGTCAGGGCGACACGACCTCTGTCGGCGGGTCGCGCGTTAGAGGAGTCGTAAAGGAGAAAGAATAAGAGTGAGATGATCGGGAGGTGCCAGCTTCACTTTGACTTTGCGCGTACCCTGACTTTTGCCTGATGAACACTTTTTGACTTTATTTATTTGACTTTTTGTCTGCCTTTTTTGACTTTTACCCGAGTGTTTTGACTTTAGCTTGACTTTTTAGCAGATGATACATTCTAGCTAGCCTTAACTAATTAAATGACTATTACTAAACGTAAGATAATGTGTCAGCTATATTCCCTTTACTTGAATGTTCTTTTTGATTCTGGAATCTGCCCGATTTAATCGTAAGTTTTGACTTTTCCGACGTTTTCCTGACTGTTATTATTTCCCTTTGCGAGGTGCCGTACAGTACTCCTCGTGGTCGCGGGTGCGGTAACAGCGGCTCATAGCTCGCTCGAGATGATGCCGTTATGATGCTTTTATTGCCACAGCCGCAGCCCGGCCCGGCCCGGCAGGCACACGCGGCCCAAGTTCAAGATCGCGTCGCCGCACTGCAGCAGCAGCGGCAGCAGCAGGCGCGCCGGCGCCGCAGGGCTGAGCAGGACCTGCTGCGCTGCAAATAGGCAGGCAGCGTCTGCAAATAACGTGTCCTGTTCTAGGAACGGGCCCGCTGCTGCGGCCGCGCGCTCGCCCTGCCCTGCCCGGTCCTGTGGAACGCAGAGTTTAATGAATAGATAATAGTGTTAGTCTGGCGTGGCGCGCGGCGTGTTCGTGAGAAACTCGTGTCGTCGGTCGGTGAGGAGGAGGAAGAGGAGGAGGAGGAGGTGCAGGGCGAGGAGGAAGGAAATTGAATAAAAGCTGGTACTACTAGTAGAAGTAGTCGAGATAAGCGTCGTGCGCTGGCTGTGCTAGGCGGGGCGGGGAGCGAGCGGCAGGCAAGATTCGATAAGACTAATCCAATACAAGGGAAGGGTGGGGCGTGCACGGCGGGGCGGGGCGGGGCGGGGTGGGGCGGTGCAGGGTCGGTGCACTTGGCCCTGCCTGCATCACCCCACGGCCGGGGCGGGGCGGGGCGGGGCGGGGCGGGGCGGGGCGGGGCGGCTGCCGAGCTAGGGCGGCACGCGCTCGCTCTGGTCCCGCAGAGAGTTATGTGCGCGAGAGTGAGACGGACGCGCGCTGTCTCTGCTCATCTCGCTGTCTCTGTCGCACCCGCTGCGGTGGTGGCTCCGCGGGCCGAGCGGCGATTGTCAAAGGCCGGCCGTTAAGTACGCGAGGAGAGGACGGCGGGGAAGCGCCGCTGAGCCAGCCGACACAATGGACTCGTACATCCAGCCGCCCGGCCAGCCAGCGCTGCAGGCTGACCGAGCAGCGTCCAAATCACTTAATCGCGACCGCGCGCAACGGGTGTCCCTCTCTCTCGCACGCTCACGCGTGCTCTCTCTCTCTCTCTCTCTCTCTCTCTCTCTCTCTCGGCAGGCATTACAGTAGTAGTGTATTGGACGTTATGCCGTTATGTAAATTGCCCCGCTGGAGTGCAGCTCGCGCCGGCAGCCAGCAGGTTGGTCGGGTTCCGAAACAAACTGGGAAGCACGATGCTCTCGGATTGCGGTGGCGCTTCTTCCAGAGCTCGTTGTTCCGCTCGTGGTGCGGGGCGGGGCGGGGCGGGGCCCCGACCCGGGCAGGTAGGCCGCCCGCCCGCCGCCCCAGTGACCTGGCCCGGCCCGGCCCGGCCCGGCCCGGCCTGGCCCAGGGCGGGCGTGCGGTCACCGGGGCGGTCACGAGCGACCGCAGCAGCCCGATGCGCAACAAGCAGACGCCGACGCCCGGGCGCCGCGGCGCAGGGATTGGAGTCGGCGGCGGGGAGCAGTGTTGCCAGTAAAGTAGGCAATAAGTAGCCCAAACACAGTGGAGTAGCGCGGGCTGCATCTGCGCCTGCCTACTAGGCAGCTCCCGAGCACAGGCGCATGCGTGTTGCCTAGTAGGCAGGCGCAGGTGCAGCCCGCCTTACTCCACTGTGTTTGGGCTACTTATTGCCTACTTTTCTGACAACACTGACGGGGAGCCTCGAGGCGCCCGTCACTGCCCCGTCACCGTCGTCGCCGTCCTCGCCGGCACGGCCCGGCCCGGCCGGTGAGCGCACCGCGAGCCTATAGGTGGCCCGAGGACGCCGAGCCGCTTCGTTCACCTCCATGACGCCCCGGAGTTACCTCACCGCCCGGCCCGGCCCCGCTGACCTCAGCACCACCGGCCGATAACGTCGGCCCGCCTCACGGGGCTCGTGTGTAGGAAGTAATTTGAGCGGCGGGGCGGGGCGGGGCGGGGCGGGGCGGGGCGGGGTCCTCGTCTGTATTTATGGCTCGGGCGGATGATTTAGGCCCTTCGTCATGGTGACCTCGTTGTGGGAGCGGAACGGCGGAGGGTGCAGCCGCCCGCCGCGAGCGAGGGCGCGGCGGTGGCACCGAGCATTGCGTGGTCCGCGCGGACCGGCTCAGGTTGTGTCTCACTTCGGCCGCCGCGAAAAACCGCAAAACTTGCATAATTAGTGTCGGCGGGGTGTGCGCCTCTAGGCCTGCGGGCGTTAGGGGAGTGGCGGTAATGCTGAGCGGCTGCGCCGCCGGGGCCGGGCCGGGCCGGGCCGGGCAGGGCAGCCTTTAGACCGGTAGCTCAGCCGCGAGGGGATCGGGTTGCCCACGGAAACCCCCGGCACCCTCCCCTCCCGCGCCCTCCCTCTGTACCGCCTGGACCGCGCTTGTCCGATGAGGTTTCATGCACCAGTGCAGGGCGCCGCCGCCGCTGCAAGGTTCGCAGCCTTTCGAAATGAGAAATTTTCGCGCGCGCAGATTTGAATAACCAGGCGAGATGAGAGGGACTCGGGGGGACACGACTTTCTCTCGTTATACCATACAGGCGCGTGTATATCCTAATCCCACCCTCGCCGTCAGCCTGTTGCAGCGGCTGAATACTGTTGTATACGGTTATGAGCGACAGGCGACACCACGGCCAGGGCGGCCGGGACCCGCGGGCCGGGCCGGACACGGAGCCACTTCAGTCGCCTCTGCGCCGTCGCCTCGCTTCCGGTCCGGATGACGTCACACGGACGCCGACGGCCTTGATCACCACCGTCTCGGCGCCACACACACACACACACACACACACGCAGAGAGGAGGTTCGCGGCTAATTTGCATGATGATGCCTCGGTGGCGCGGGGCGGAGCGGCCTTGACGGCCGGCCTATTAGCTCAGCGGCGGACCGGTCGCTTTTCGGAAGGCGATCTGCTCAGCGCGATAACCATGCCGACGGGAGGAGGAGCGCCGTGGGAGAGGGGGAGGAGGAGGAGGAGGAGGAGGAGGAGGAGGAGGAGGAGGAGGAGGGCGAGGGGGAGGGGAAGGACGACGACGACGAATTTATACGCGCGCTCCGCCGCTCCGCCCCGTGCCCGTGCCGTTCCCATGGACAACAGCACGCACGGTGGCCTAGGGCAGAGGCACCTACCTACTACACCCGGGGCGGGGAGCGGTGACTCGTAATGAAGCTGTTCTCCATCGAGTGTCGCAGCGTCGCCCCTGCCCTGTCCTGCCCTGCCCTGCACCGTGCAGCACGCTGCTTCCCTTCTCTTCGTTAAGCACCGTGGGAGGGAAGGCCGGGCGGCCTGGCCCGGCTGGTCCAGTCCAGTGTGCGACAATCCTTTCACCCTCGCCGCCCGCGCCGCGCCGCGCCACGAGGTCCGGTGCTCGGCTGGGGCTGGGCAGTCGGACTTTCTATTTTCCGCGCGGGTCCCCCCTGGCCCATCCACCCACACAGTCCACACAGGCCGGCCGAACGTTTCCTGTTTATTTCGCAGCAGCATGGACTGCACGGGGCAGAACGATAGCGACTGGACTGGAGGCGCGTGATGGCGCCCGGCCCGGCCTCATTTCTAGTCGACAGGGTCGCTGCGCTGCGGGGAAACAGCTCTGTTTGCTAGAGTACAAAAATGACGGAATTTAGAGAAAAAAATGATTGATATTTTTAACCTGAATAACGTTCTATTGGCCTGAAGTTTTAGTAAATGTCCTTACTTCATATTTTTTAAATATTTTTTTTTGTTTTAATTTCAAGGCTTTTGATTTATTTCTAATTTTTTTGCATGGCGTGTCGTCTGTGTGGGATTGAAAATCTTCAAAGTTGTCTATCCCCATGGTTGAGGCAGCCCACGTTCGAGTTTCAGAGGTGCGTGTCGTTGTATCGACGCGGGTGCGCAGCCCGGCGCAGCCCGGCAGAGTGCAGACAGCTCGGCTCGGGCCCAAAAGAGACGTGTCGAATAGCGGGGCGGGGCGGGGCGGGGCGGGGCGGGGCCCGGGGTAGAAAGCGTGTGAAGTGACTGTGCGGGCTGCAAAACCACAGTACTGGTGATCTGACACTGACACGACGCGCCCCTCGGCCCTTTCACCAGCCCGCGAGTCAAGCCGCCCATATAATCAGATCAGGTGTCCGAGAGCGGTGTAGAAAGAGTGCGAGAGAGAATAGAAAGAAGGAGATAGGGGGTGGGGGAGAGAGAGGGAGAGATTATTGCCGGGCTTAGCTGTAAACACTGGCCGCTGCAGTGCAGTAATATACGGCGTAAACCGCTTCCAGGTGCGGTAGCGCCGTCAGGGGTCTGGCCGCCCTGCCCGGCCCGGCCGCTGCCCTGTGGCACAACACTCTTTTTTATTGATCACGATCGTTGTGTAAAACATTTTCTATATTTTGCTTTACTAAAGAGGCCGGACCCTGGCGCGCTGGGCTCGGCAGGGGGCGCCCCGCTGAGCACCGCCTGGCCTGCAGTCACGCCCTGCAGTGCCGTACTGCCCCTGGAGAATTCTATTTCTTTCAGTAAAATACAAAATATACTTTTTATCGATATATCGAAGCAAATAAACTTTTCCTGGTGCGATTGGCTGATATATCATGAAATAGCCAAAGTTAACCCCTGTTAGTTGTAAAGCTACAAATGTTAGCTGTACCGAGTGTCAAGTCTAATACTCCCCAGTGTTGCGGGGCTGCCTACCCAAGGGGCCATGGCGCCTTACGGGAAGATCGGATAAGCAAACCCGCACGGTGTATTAGACTAATTGACACACGGTACATGTAGCTAAATTTAAGCTGCGTGGTTAAGGTGTTTCTTTTTCTGAGAAAGGTCAAATTTTGCGCGCTTAAAAATGTCCGATATTAGACTTTGGTAAGAGGTTGTCATAAGCTTTCTCCTCCTGACGTTTGTCGTCCGGCCCGGCCGGTGGAGGCGGATGCTCGCGGGGCGGGTCCCGGTGGACCCGGGGCGCTTGCACTGTGCGCCCCGCGCGGCCCCGCGCGGCACGAACACGGCGGAGCGGACGGTAGGAAGAGAAGCTCTCGGCCCTACTCCTCCGCGGAAGTGGCGGCATTCAGCGTGTGCATGTGTGTGTGTGTGTTGAATACGGTCACTAACATGGCTCCGCGGCGGACTCATGACATGTGCATTTCGCCTTTTGCATTTCTCTCCGTGCTGCCGGGCCGGGCCGGGCTGCAGGGCTGCAGCTGCAGGAGAGACTCCTCCAACAGGAAGAAGACTCTCCTGCTGGCTGCTTGTCGTGTGTCCGCTGCGCTGCGAGATGTGTTCATCTCGCACTGCCGGCCCCCGGCCCGGCCCCGGCCCGGCCACGGCAGGTTGAAAATAAAATAAGTGTATGTCGCCGGTATTCGACCCCTGTTTTGTGTCGCGATCTTCATCTCGGAGGTGTACCAGTGTGGCGTGGCGTCCAGGCTCCTTGCCTGCGGTTGGGGAAGGAACTACTGTGACTTACCACTTTCGGTTAGAACAATACAAGATTTTAAAAATTCTGACCACTTTTGGTTACAACAATACAAGATTTGTAAAAAATTGAATAACATTTAAACGTGGTTGAAAACAGCAAGTTTGAACTAAACTGTCCTATTTTTATTGGCTGGGCTAAATTTGAATTTAATTTGAGCTTTAAATGCGCCAAGGGGAGACCGACGGGCCTGTGCAGGCGGTGCATCACAGCTGAGGACGTAGGTCACAAGCGCTACAGATCACAACCGCTACAGGTCACAAGCGCGACAGCTCGCTAACGCTACGGGTCGCAAGCGCTACAGCTCGGTAGCGCTAGGGCTCGCTAGCGCTACGGGTCACAAGCGCTACAGCGAGAATCCGCGCGTTAGGCGGAGCCGAGCCGAGCTATACCTTGAAAAATTACGCACGTGGCGTGGAAACATGGAAAATTTTTGCGACAGTAAACCTCCCGAAGGAGGTTGCGGTTCCCGCCAGGCACAGGGCTTTTACCCCCCGTGGCAGCCAACTACTTCGGTGTTCTTATGGGAACCGGTGCTTTTCTGACTGCGATCCTGTCGCGCAATTCGACAGATTTGATCCCCGTACTGCCAGATTTAGTCGTACGGTGGTTAACCGAACTGCCCTGTCCCCAGAGCATGGAATAGCTATTTTGGAGCCAGATTCTGGGACTTATGACCCCACGACCGACCACCAGTCGTGGGCATGGGACGGAACTTCCTGGCAACCCGCTGTCGCTACCAGTGAAGAACCTACCTGGGTTTGAACCAGGCCCCATGTGCCGAGTCTCACAGACACCCCACGGCTTTCGCGGCACCACTAGACCACTAGACCGTCGGCTATTCCACGAGGAGCTCGGTTGAAATGGGGGCTTGAATTCCACTCTCCAAATTGTTGTCCTCAGAAAAATTAAATTTCTTGGTAAGATTCGAACCTCCGTCCTGCGACTCTCCGCGCGGACACTATGCCGGCACGGCTACGACGCCACGGTACCAGAATGCCGGACCACTAGGAGTCATGGTGCGCGAGAAGCCACAGTCACCGAAGAAACGAACCCGGTGTCATGGTGCGCCTGCTCTCCGGTCAGTGCTGGGCCGGCCGCGTAGCGTCATTGGTATCGTCGCTGCTCTTAACACTGGGCGGGAAGTGGTTCAAAAACCGCGTAAGTTTTTTTTCTTTTTCCTATTTTTATTTTGTTCGGACCAAGTGCCTTTTTTGCAGTTGCCCAAGTCACAAGGACGGTATAGCTGGAAAGAGCACTTGGTCCGAACAAAAAAAAAATAAAAAAAAAAAAACTTACGCGGGTTTTGAACCACATCCGCCCAGTGCTATGAGCAGCGACGATACCAATGACGCTACGCGGCCGGCCCAGCACTGACCGGAGAGCAGGCGCACTCATGACGCCGGGTTCGTTTCTTCGGTGACTGTGGCTACTCGCGCAGCATGACTCCTAGTGGTCCGGCTTCTGTTACCGTGGCGTCGGAGCCGGGCCGGCATAGTGTCCGCGCGAGAGTCGCAGGACGGAGGTTCGAATCTTACCAAGAAATTTAATTTTTCTGAGGACAACAATTTGGAGAGTGGAATTCAAGCCCCCATTCAACCGAGCTCCCTCGTGGAATAGCCGACGGTCTAGTGGTCTAGTGGTGCCGCGAAAGCCGTGGGGTGTCTGTGAGACTCGGCACATGGGGCCTGGTTCAAACCCAGGTAGGTTCTTCACTGGTAGCGACAGCGGGTTGCCAGGAAGTTCCGTCTCATGCCCACGACTGGTGGTCGGTCGTGGGTCATAAGTCCCTAGAATCTGGCTCCAAAAATAAGCTATTCCATGCTCTGGGGACAGTTCGGTTAACCACCGTACGACTAAATCTGGCAGTACGGGATCAAATCTGTCGAATTGCGCGACAGGATCGCAGTCAGAAAAGCACCGGTTCCCATAAGAACACCGAAGTAGTTGGCCGCCACGGGGGTAAAAGCCCTGTGCCTGGCGGAACCGCAACCTCCTCGGGAGGTTTACTGTCGCAAAATTTTCCATGTTTTCACGCCATCCTTTCATTCGCGCACGTGCGTAATTTTTCAAGGTTTAGCTCGGCTCGGCTCGGCTCCGCCTAACGCGCGGATTCTCGCTTGTGACCCGTAGCGCTACCGAGCTGTAGCGCTTGTGACCCGTAGCGCTTGCGACCCGTAGCGTTAGCGAGCTGTAGCGCTTGTGACCTGTAGCGGTTGTGATCTGTAGCGCTTGCGAGCCACTCCGCACAGCTGACACTGCTGACAAATCCCGGGCCGGGGCGGGCCGGCGCGGGTCTGCCCCGTGCAGCGCGGTTGTCACGACCGGAGCGCAGGCCGGGCCGGAGCGATGGGCTGATAGCGGCCCGCCGCATGTCGCAGTTTGCCATTCGAAACCCCCCGGCCTGTCTTGCGCCCCGCGCCATGGCGTGCGCGAGAACGCACCACCAAGCGCCTGCCTAGGCGCCTACAGTGCGCCCCTGCGTGGCCCGGCGGCGCGCATAGCGCAGACTTTTACTTTCAAACGTTCTCATATCAGTTTTTAAATTATTGTTTTCGGTCAAACTCCGTAGGTTAATTTTTTATTTAGAGCAAGTCGCTCAAAAAGTGGCCTTGCTGCAACAGTACCATGCATTTAAAAAAAATTCTGCGGGCAGTCAATGCGGGAAAAAACCTCTTCGGTCTTGTCGTGATGTGCGATGAGTCACAAAAGAGGCCGCGTTTATTATAATCGCGTTTATTACACGGAAAGCGCGCGGCAGACTTGCCTCCCTGCCTATTTCGAGTCGGCGGAGCGGGGGGTCGAGTGGGGCCGGTCCGGTCCGGTCCGGTCCTGGACGCTTGACCGGCGGGTTACGACCCCTGCTTGACCGCAATTATCGCCGCACTGACCGGTCCGGTCCCGGGCCGCGCGGGGAGGCGCTATAGGCAGAGGCCTATTAGATCCGTATCGCGAATTAATTTTTCCCCGCCCGCCCGCCTGCCCCGCCCCGCCCCGCCCCGCCCCGTGCAGCTAGCTGAGAGGCAGCCAATAATGAATTGAACGTGAGTTCGCCTGGTGGTGTGCCGAACGCGTAACGCAACGTGAGGTTATTGATGAGCCTATTCACAGCTAATTACGGACCGTGGCCCACTCCACTCCACTCCCCGCTCGGGGACCTCAACGCCCGAGTGGCACGACAGCGCGGCGCTCAACACCGCCTCTCGAAAACTTTATTCGTTGCTGATTTTTGTGTTGGCCGGTACCGAAGCGGGTATTCACCTCCGTAAGACCTGATCCGGGTATTATATGCAGTAATACCACACTGTGAATTCCAGAGCGTGGATTTTCGCCCCAAGGAGAGCAGTAAATTTTCTCGCTCCCCTGAGGGCGAGGTTTCGTTTGCTCGCTCGATTAGAGCAGTAGTTTTAAAAAGCTTACTCTATTTGAGTGATAACTGGGAAATCTCGCCGACATTGAGGGAGGATTAATCTTACTTTGAGTGGTATTTTAGATTATACTTCTCAAAAAGAGCGTATTATTATATATGAACTGTTAAAACCTGTTAAAACAGCGATGCACTCTGATCCACCGCTGCTATTACAGAGCCATTCACCATAGTCTGCCGTAAAAATTCACCGTAAGCTACAGTGCTGCAGGGTCTACTGTAGTTTACAGGCAAATTTACCCTAAGCTTTTTATTAGAGTGTGGAGTGAGGGCCCGGCCCCGCTCTGCCGTGTGATGTTTGTGTTTGCGTTGCGCCATCCCCGCCTCACGCCCTGGCTGACTGGCTGGCCTACCCACTCTGCGCTCAGCGCGGCTCAGCGCGGCTCAGCGCGGCTCAGCGCGGCTCAGCGCGGCTCAGCGCGGCTCAGCGCGGCTCAGCGCGGCTCAGCGCGGCTCAGCGCGGCTCAGCCTCGGCACGAGTTCAGTCATCCTGCAGCGTGTCTGTCTCATTGTCACGTCGTCACCTCGTTACGCCCAAGGGCGTGGCGGGGTTATTTGGCCTGGCCGGGCGGTGCACAGACTCAACTGTTATTTTTTTGTCTGCATTCTTTGCGTTAAACTGTCCAAAATTTTTCAAATTTTATAAAATAATTGGGTAGTTTATGATTTGTATATTTCGCTCCCGGAGGCTCCTGGCACCGGGCCGGTCGGTAGGGCGGCCTCCTGCTGGCCTGCGGCGCCTGTGGCGCGTCGTCCTGCTGCCCTGCTGCACAGACTATTGTCTTGTGGTCCTGCAGCTAGGCTCACCGCAACATCCGCCGCCCCACCGCCTGCTGTTCGGCCGCTCCGCTCGTTGCGACACGGAGAGGAGAGAATGAATCGCAGTCAAGTACGCCAACAGGCACTGCGCGACGCCCATTTACGAGTAGGGAAAAAGAAATGGATTTTTTCGGCTGTTGTTGAGAATATCCGAGTTTACCCCTTTGAATCCCGCGGCAGCTGCGAGAAAATATAACGTTGGTGCTTAATGCTGTAGTACAAACGCTATGCAGCGTCGTCGAAAAAAAAAGAGAAAAACCATAAAGCAAGTGTCGAGGAAGTGTCGGCGACTGTCGTCGCGCCGCGTAGCGCAGCGCTGCTCGGACCGGACCGCGGGGCGGGGCGGAGCTCAGCTCAGCGCGAATGAGCGTTTTTTATCGCGCTCGTTAGAGGCAGGTGCGGTACCAGTACTAGTACCCGGCGGGTACCTGCCCTCTCCCCCGGGCGGGTACTTCACATGCAGCGGCGGGGCGGGGTAGGGCGGGGCGGGGCGGCACTAGTGTTGGTCGTTAAATGACTGGGTCCACTACTAGTCTGCCCCATTGCAGATCCCATATAGTGTCTATAATCCATCTCCTGTCACGTTCACGGTAAAATCGATGATATAAAGGTCCTAGTAATTTCATATTTTTCCTTTGTCTTTCTCAGTAGGGTGGAAATTCTAAATCTTTCGTCTGAAAAGAAAAACAGACGTATTTCATACTTCACGTTTTTTATACGTACTCGCCCCCTCGGAACAAGCTGGCCGCGGTGTGGAGAACGTGGGAAGTTGGGAGACTCAGGCGACGTTTTTATCGTTCACGGTTTGTCGGATGGCCTCCGCATTTCCGTGTAAAGTATGGCCCCATACGCATCTCTCTAACGAGGAATATAAACCAGAATATAGGGAATATTATTTTGCACGGTCTTGTTGCATTCCCATATTTCAAGTCCCCCGCCGGACCGGCGCGGCGGCGGCAGCGGCAGCGACGAGACCCGGGACCTCCCTGCTCCTCAGCGCACAGATATGCAGATCCATAAAAATTATACCGCGAAGTCTGTCGCGCCGCCGCCGCCCAGGCCTCGGCCCAGGCCCAGGGATCGACGCCTCACACGCGGTGCGGGTCCAAGTCCACGGCTGCTGTTGGCAAAGTCGTAAAGCTCGCTGTCCCATGCTGTGCGATGCGATGGCGAGTCGGCCGTGGGATCCGCTTTGGCTTTGACGCTTCGGCTGTTCCGCGCTGCCCCGATGATCAGGCCTGCTGCCCCGCGCTCTGTCCCCCGCCGAGTGTTTCTGCTCCTGTTTTCTGCTGCATGAGCCCGGGCTGCGGCCCGGCCCGGCCCGGCGCGCCGCTGCGATGCACGCACTCTACGACCATCAATATTGGCCGAACCGGTTGTGGCAGAGCAGCCTGGCCTGGCGGGGCCGCAGCGTCCTTGCCCAAGGACAGGTTGGGCCGCCGCGCCGTCCTGCAGAGGGGAGGGGGCAGAGCAGCGGCCCTCCCCGCCACGCCACGCCACGCCACGCCCCGCCGGACAAATTTGTTTATGATTATTTTCGTGCCGTCCCGCTATAAATTAACAAGCGCTGCCCTGCAGTTTTGTTCTGATTGCGCCCCGTTGCCGCTGTTTGTTGTTCCTCCTGTTGCTCTTGTTCGGGCTGCGGCTGCTGGTCTGCTGGGAAGAGTCGCTGCGGCTCCTCTGGCCGCTCCGTGCGCCCCGCTGCACTGTTAAAAGTTTACGCTGAATATAAAGGAAAACCGCTGTGAACCCTGCTGTTCTTAAGTTTGATAGCAACATATATCATTACAAAGAAAACCAACTTTGTATTGTTACAAATTTTTTTGTGCAGGAGCAACTCCAAAATCACTACTTTTGAAGGAAAATTTGTTTCAAAAAAATTTAATGAATATTGTTGTATTACAATATTTTTGTTAGGGAACAACTTAACAAATATATTGTTAATGTACAAAAATAATTCTAACAGTCTCCAGGTTACAGTTCTGCAGGGTTTTCTGTAGCTGAAGTCAGCCTAAGATTTTATTGGTGTGGTGCGGGTTTGCCTGCCCCCAGTCTGGCCCGGAGTGTTGTGGTGGAATGCCTTTGGCTCAGGCCCTGCATCGCCTGCATGCGGACGCACGCGGCAGCCAGCGCGGCCGGGCCCCGGGGCGACACGCGCTGCAGCGCCAGGCCCGCCCCGCCCCGCCGACAGGAGAATAGCACATTTCTCGGCCTGCTCGTGTATGTGAGAGAGAGAGAGAGAGAGAGAGAGAGAGAGAGAGAGAGAGAGAGAGAGAGAGAGAGCGGCTTCCTGCCAGTTGGGCTCCGCTACACGCTCGCCACCTTTTGCATACACTCTCCTGTCATTTCGGAAGCGAGGGCGCTGCAGCAGCATCTCTCCACTCTATCTTGCCTCTCTCATTCCTCTCCTTTACTCTCTTCCTCTCCCTTCTCCCGCTCCTCCTTTCTCTCTCTCTCTCTCCCTCTCCCTCTCTCTCTCCCTCTCTCTCTCTCCCTCTCTCTCCTTCTCTCTCTCGCTCTCTCGCTCTCCCTCGCTCTCTCTCCCTCTCTCTCGCTCTCTCTCTCCATATCTCTCTCTCTCTCTCTACCTCTCCCGCTTCCTCTCCCCTTTCAGGTGTAGGACCAGCGCGCTGCCCCACAACAAAGCCATCGCCGAGCGATGACAGACGGTGACGGCAAGAGCCCCGGGGCGTTGTGGGGCGGGGTGGGGCGTGGCGGGGCGTGGCGGGGCGTGGCGGGGCGGGGCGTGGCGGGGCGGGGCGGGGCGCAGCGCTATCTGCCCGGGCGCATCGCGCACGCACACAGGCGCCTTGCCCCGGCCCAGGCCGGCACGGCGCCACTGCAGGGAGGCGTATTATTATTTTTATTGGAAATTCAAATTTTCTACGCGGTATTATGGCAAGTGTCTGCACCCGCGAGCTGTCATTGTTTTTTGCGATCGCGATAGCATTGTCTTACAGGAGTGATACTTGTGTGTGTGTACTCGATTTGCCAGGACTTCTTTTGTTTGACTGCAACTTCCAGCAACGAATATTGTACTCGAGGGGAGTTCAATGCTCTCCGAAATATCAGATATAAGAGAATTGTACTCAACTCAAGAATAAGTCCTGGGTGTATGGCATCCGCGTGCGAGCGAGCGCCCGGGGAACTCTTTTTCGTTGTAACCTTGCGTGCGTACCTCAAGCTCACTTTTTCGCTTCTCTCTTTGTCTGCAGGTGAGTTGGCAGATTCCATATTCTTCCCTCTCGGAGGATGAGCGCAGCGAGCACGAGGTACAGTGACGGCACACCGGGCGTCGTCGTTCCGCCTCAAAACGACACACAGTAGCTATTTTCACGAGAGAAAAATGATGCTGGACGGTGGAGTCGAGTCATCGACCAATCCGGTGGCGAGCGTGTACACTGTAATCAAAAGTGTTCAACTGACACACACTTCAAACTGTTGAACACAGTGTTGAACACATTAAGATGCTTGCTTAAAAAGCGCCAATTTCATTGGGACAAAAGTGTTCAACACCTTAGTTGAACACTTTTTAACTAAGCATCTTGAAGGGTTTAACTCGGTGTTCTACAGTTAGAAGTGTGTGTCAGTTGAACAGTGTAAACACGTATCTCGTCATACACCTTGGGTCATTTCTTCCGGGGAAGGGAGCTCCGGGTCGAGCTCCGGGCACCGGCGCAGGGTCGCGACCCGGCCTTGGCTCGTCTGGCCAATCACTTAGCGCGCGGTGACATCACGTGCTCACACACGGTACATGACGTCACCGTGACGTGCCCGTGACGTCACCACCTGGACCGACGCGGCCGATGATCGGACGAGTATCGTTCTTTTCTTTTTCCGGCCCGACTGGCTGGCTCTTCCGCTGTAATGATGCTTCTTTTGATTTCGTCTGCTCGTCTCGACCCGACTCGGGACGGCTCACGGCCGCAGTGGAGGTGAAGGCTGTGACCTCACCGTGTCGGCCCGGCCCGGTCCTAGAGTACAGCCAAAGCAGGGTCTGGTCTGGCCTGGCGATTCACTATAAATATACGTGCCGTCTACTTGTAGTGTTAAAATCTACAAATCATCTGTGCCGCGTATTCGGAAAAATATGGAATAAATAGCTGCGGGCGTAGGCACGGCACAGGGGGCCACCACCATTCTGATACAGATTTTAAGCGCGAAAATGTCAGTTTTTGGATGTGAATATATGTGAAATATAGGCACATAAGTCACAGTGAGAATGTGTGATGATTATAGGCTAACCTGTACTATACACAGCAGGGTGGTGGTCCCCCTGAGCACAGGAAACGCTTCCCATTTACTTTTTCGTTGCAGTGTACCGTGAGGGAGGTGCTGCCGAGGGGCGTATCCTGTCACGGCGCATATCGCGGGCATCACGGCCACGAGATTAACAGGAGGGGACAATTTGCTCTGCTCGAGGAGAGAGGGAGAGAGAGAGAGAGAGAGAGAGAGAGAGAGAGAGAGAGAGAGAGAGAGAGAGAGAGAGAGAGAGAGAGAGAGAGAGAGGGAGAGAGAGAGAGGGAGAGAGAGAGAGAGGAGAGAGAGAGAGAGGAGAGGGAGGGAGAGAGGGGGGGAAAGGAAGGAGGAGGGAGAGGGAGATCATAGGGTGCCCTGCGTCGCTGTGCGTTGCTGAGGCGAATTCCATTCCGGAGCGCCAAAGTCGACCAGTTGATTCGGAATCCACGGCGACGTCGAGCAAGAGCGGCGGCAGCAGCAGCAGGCAGCGCGGTGGGGAGGGAGGGGTGCCGGAGGCAATCCAGTTTCCTCCGGGCTCCGGGCGCGCTGCTCGCAGACTCTGAACAGGGTCGAGTTAAATATTTATGGACAATCTCACTGGCTCTGCGGGCCGCGCCGCGCCGCCCCTGGCCGTCAGGCTGTCTCACTCCTCCACTGGACGCCGCTGCCGCCGCCGCCGCTGCCGGGGAGTCGCTGTTCTGTCGTTGTTTTATCGCTGACGCGGCCGCGCTCCCGCTCGAAATAACTTGTTACGCCAAAAGGAAAGGTCCTGGGAAGGGAAAACAAGCAGAGTTGCGCCACTCTGGCCTGGCGTCGGCCGCGCCCTGCGGCTGCGAATAAAACAAGGATATGAACGGGTTTCAATCAGGAGGTCAAGTTGCGGGCTTTGTTGCTCCTTACTCAGCTGGCGTATCTGTCTGGGGCTCGCAGGGCGCATAGGGCCCCTGAGGGCTGCTCTCTCTCCGTCTCTCTCGCACTCACTGCCAGGGGTGGCCGAGGCGTATCAGGTGGATGTGAAAGTGCAGTTTGGCGCTCAAAGGTCGCGATCTATCGGCGGCGGCGGCGCTGGTCGAGTCCTGCCGCCGCCGCCACGCCCCGTCACGCCAAACCGCCCCGCCCCGCCCCGCCCCGCCCCGCCATCTTGTGACCTTGCCGCGGTGCGACGGCGCCGCGCTGCCCCCTCGCTCCACTGCGCCCGCCCCGCCCTGCCGCGCCCTGCCGCGCCCTGCCGCGCCCCGCCGCGCCCTACACTGCCGACAGACCTCGTCGCTTCCTGTCGGCGAACGCTGGCCGAGCGAAGCCCCGTGCGGGGTAGGCAACGCGTGGACGTCGATGCGTTCGGCTGAGTCGGCTGCATACACTGCCAGGCGTTGTGCGGCTCACGCCACACTTCCTCCTCCGGGCTGGCCGGCCCGGCCCGGAGTGAAGCGGCCCGGAGCCTCCAGGGCCGGCTAGGTGGAGATAAAGGTCAGTGGCGTAGCCGGGACCGGACCCAACCTCTGGGCCCGTGCAGTGTGACTGTGCCCGGCCCGGCGGGCCTGCAGCTACGCCCACGCCTAAAGGTCACAGCCGGGCTCACTTGCCGGTCGGCCGGCCGGTCGGTACCCTTTGACGCCATCGGCTCGTCACGTTTCCTGCTGTGTGTGTGTGTGTGTGTGTACCGGGTGTTTCAGAGAACATGTAAAAGTACGCGGTTCTCAACCTTTCCCGCGGCCCGCGACCCCAAAAATGGTTTAAAAAAAATTTCACCAACCCATGAAAATTTTTTGTGACCCTATGCGACCTTAATTTCCCCTCTTCCCTTTTTTCACAAAAAATTACTACTTATTTTCGCTTATTTCAAAGAATATTGTGTATTTTCAATCGAGGTTTACTTCTTAGTGCTTTCATTGAGCATTAGTACCCCTCCTCCCCGCCCCTCCCCGGTGGTTTTTCACATCTCGCCGCACAGGTGGTACCCCTTGGCTGTGGCCTGCGGCAGCCAGGCTGCACTGTGTGTGTGTGTGTGTGTGTGTGTGTGTGTGTGTGTCTGCCGGAAGCTGGAGATGCGCACCCCGCCCCGCTCCGCGCGTCACGCCCCGATCTGGCTGCGTGAGCTCATGACACGGTGCTGCAGGGTGGGGACACGAGCCGTGCAAATAAGGAAAGTGATGTCACCACCCCCCTCTCCTCTGCCCTCCGTTCCTCTCTACGCCGCTCTCGATTGCTGCCCCTGCGTCCAGGTGGCCCTGGGGTACACACTAAATCTTCTACCAAAATTTTTTTTCGTATAATACAAAGAATTCTGTGCAACCTTAATGTACAGAAAATTTTCTTGTGTTACAAAAATGTTTGCTTTGTACTGTATTACATAGATTTTGTTTTTGTATTAGAAAGTAAATTTGGCTTTGTATCACGGTTGCACGGAATTCTTTGTAATACAAGAATTTTCATTGTAAGAATTTAAGAGTGTAGGCAGGAGAGGGGAGGACAGGGGGGCTGTTTTACTTGGAGCACGCGGCAGCGAAGGCCGCGTGGTGCTCGGGTTAGTCTCTAAGAGGTTGTGTGCGGGGCGGGGGAGGGGGGGGGGGCGCTCTCATGCTGCATTAGGCTGATGGGGGAATAATCGCCTGGGATGATAATTAGCAGGACTGTTTTAAGAAGCTGTTGATGTCACGAGAGGCGGTGCCGCCGCCAACTGCTAACACAGATACTGGGTTGGCGTCATGCGCTTTTTAAAACGCGCGGTTAGGCGCGTATGAGTGTGACACTGGCGAGTAAGCGGCGGGGCGCAGCCACAGTCACAATGTTTCACGCCTCTTTTCCTCTCATTTTTTTTTTACATTTAATTTTTGGTTTGTAACCACGAACGTTTTTCTTTACCTACCTCCCCAACTTCTTTCACTACCTTTATCGGCAACCTAGGCTCAAGAGAGAATGACGGTGTCTTTTTTATTCACCTGCCCTACCGGACACCGGCGGCGCGGCTCAGTCGGCACCGGACACCACCAACACCGTCTCAAATCTGGTTCATTGCTGCTACTGATCGAATTGACAGGCTCTCTGCATGACCCCCCCCCCCCCCCGGGTCATCCCCGTCCTCTTCTTCTCTCACTCACAAACACGGTGCAAATAAGCCTCCACACACGACTCAACTCATGGGAAAAGGCCAAGCATTTTCCCACCTCACCTCTCGCGTTCAAGTATACGTCTCGCAGCGCGGCGGAATTCGTGCCTTGATTTGCGGGCTATTTGCGCGCGCGGGGCGGGGCACTCTTGTTCTGACAAGGACCAAAAGGAAATAAAGAAAATGTAAAAGGGAAGGTATAAAAACGGGCGCGGGGAAGTTGAAGTTGAAGTCCTCTTGCTCGGGCCAGGCAGGCCAGCCGGCCGCCCCTTGTCTTGTTTTAATTACCTCCTGACGGATGTCGCGTCGGTGGCTTTGTGTTCGTGCGTGTGTGTGTGAGCGAGCACGTACTCGTGCATGTGCAGGCGTCGTACGCCCGAGCCCGCACTCGAGAGTATGTGAGCCCGTCTCTGCGAGCGCGTCGGGGGTATCACATCATGTTGACGGGATATCACAAACGACTCTGTCGTAAAGTACTTTTGTTTAATTCCACTCATTATCATTTTCGCCGGCCTGTGACGCCACGCCACGCCGCGCCGTGGCCGGACGGCGAACTATAAGGAATGGAGACGAGGGGAAAAAAAATAAGAACCTCAAACGTACAGGGAAACGTGCGCGCATGCGGCCGTCGTGGTCTGAAAATGATGTGTGAGAGAATTCCCTGGCCTAAAAGCCTCATGATCTCGCGCTACCCCCTCTATGCTCGTCTCTTTGCCCGCTCTCTGCGTACACAGACACTTACACGAAATTAAATTGCGCTCGTCTGTCTGGGGCGTCAGATACGTTTATGTTACGGCCCGACAGATTTACGAGACTCTCCCTCTCCTCCTCCTCCCCTCCTCCTCCTCCTCCTCCTCCTCCTCCTCCTCCCCTCGCTTCATGAGGTTTACCCGTACAGGTCGGCCGCACCAGGTCATACCCGTAACAGGGTAATTCCTTCGGCTGCGTCGTGATTTACGGGCCGGACCGATACAGAACACTCGATGTCGATGATAGGCCCTCCTGCGCGGGGCTTTTCTTTTACGGTTTTCATACCGCGAGAGATTCTGACAGCAGTGTGGGGTGATGCTTGCGTATGGAAAACTGACGAGTGATAAGCAGTCCCTTCAGGGGAGCGCGAGGAAAATGTTGGATTTTCATAGTAGTCTAAGACGCGGTGGTTTAAGAAGTTAGTTGAGGACTGTGGCTTAAGCCCTGGCGGAGCTTGTGTCTGGTCGGCCGGCTGTTAATGAGCGGATATAAGGCGTCTTGCGTGTCGATAAAGCAGCGGCAGAGGAACAACGCGGAAACAGAACCCAGCCTTTCGTAATTATGGGACTGTGTTTTAGCCCTAACGAACAGCCCGCGTCCCCCTCCCCTCCGCGCGGCCATTGTAAAATGCGCAAGCTGTGCGCGAGCGCGCGCGCGCGTGTTTGTATGTATGCATGTGTATGGCTCCGCTGCTGCGAATCGTGTTTCTCATCGCAAGGATTCGCCAGCAGACGACTCGCATGTGGGAATGTCTGCTGGAGTTTGGGAAGAGAAGCAGGACCAGCAGATGCTGCTGGCCTTGCGTGGATGGGTAGGGGACTCGATCATCTCCCCGCAACGCTTCTGAATACATATGGATGACAAGTGCGAAATAATTCCTGTACGATCCGGCCCGGCCGAGGGGGCCGTGACCCGATTGCGCTATTATTATGGCGCCACCGGTAGAGCGCACGGCGCGGCACGTAAATGCGTGCCACTCGTCTCCGCTCATCACGAGTATTTCAATTCACTACTACTCTGTACTGCGTATACTTTTTGTATTTTGCGGCAGCGGCAGGAGTAATTGTTGTTGATGAATAAAAATAAAAATACGTGATGGCGGCGGAAATGAGGACGTATAGAGGATGCGTATGCGGCGGACTGCGCTCAACGTTTTTACAGGCGGCCGCATCTGCCTGTGTGTGTGTGTGTTGCATTTAATATTCAAATGAGCGCGCGCGGCGCCGCGTGTTGAAACGGCAGCGATGAGTAGAAGCGCAGGGGGGCTTTACCTCGCATCTCCTCCCCTTCCTTTCCTTTCGTTCTTCCTCTCCCTATCTCCTTTGATAAGCGGCTGCTGAAGACAACGCCGCCCTTTTTGCACCACTGAAACAAAACACACACGCTTATACACGAACGCACACGAGCTCTGCCGGCACCGCGTAGGCGTGTGTGTGTGTGTGTGCGCGCGCGCGGCCGCGGGCAGGGGGGGAGGGGAGGGCAAACACTGGCGAGACAATTGTATTGTACCTGTAATTGTTGCGAAGCGGTGACCCAAGGCCCAAGGTAAGGTCCCCCTCTCCCTCGTCCCTCTTTAACTTAACTCCCCCCTCTCTCTCTCTCTCTCTCTCTCTCTCTCTCTCTCTCTCTCCCTCTCTCTCTCTCTCTCCCTCTCTCGATATTCGGTGAGCGGTGGCGCTGAGGGCGTGTGGACGGCCTGCCCCGTGCTTGGGGTCGAGTGAGACGTCTCCTTGGCGTGCGGCCTGGTGCCTCGCGTCGTCCACTTCCTGGACCGGGCGGGGCGGGGCGGGGCGGGGCGGGGCGGGGCGAGCCCCACTAATGGAGGTGTTTCCTTCATTAGGCTGCCATCCCTGCGGAACGCCCGCACGCGCGCGCTTGTGTCTGTGTGTGTGTGTGTGTGTGTGTGTGTTTCTGGATTTGCGAGTGGGAGGGGGGACGAGATTTGTGTTTGTTTCACCGGGCTAATCTGAGTGAGGGGTGCCTCCGTTCGACCTGCCACTTTTCCAGTCACACACAGTCATTTCCCAGTCACATCGCGTCAAGGAGAAATAACGCAAACCAGTCGCTAAATTCCTTAATATCCCCCAAAATATTGTGGGAATCGCGGGAATACCCGAACCTTGTGTCACTGGTTTTTTTTTTATTTAAGTACACCTGGCGTCGAATTATTTATACAGTAAAATCCAGTGATTGTCCAGTCACGCGTCTAGTCCTAACCCAGTCACATCCAATCTTTTGATTCGTACGGTCAGTGTGCCATCTCTGGACTGTGAGGCACTCCTCCCCCTGGTGCAGGACGCTGGACTGGGCTGAGCTGGTTTAGGGATAGGGTTGGCCTGTACCTTGGTGTAGTGCCCAGCCCAGCCCCGCAGCTGGAGGAGATGCGCGCCATTGTAGTCTGGCCTGCGCCCCGCCCCGTCCTGCCCCGCCCCGCCACGCGTCGCTCTGCGCTAGCCTAGGCGAGGCTAGCAGCTCACTTCCGGCTCGTCCGCCTTGAGCAGAGCGCGTCAATTAGTCACTGGCGGCTGGACGTGTCCGGCGCGGCGTCCGTCCGGCCCAGCCTGGGTCAGCTGCACTACTGTGACTACTGCGGCTTATTAGTCAGCCTTTTTTTGCGTTGCCGCGATCGCGCCGGCTGTTTGAAAATTATGGCGCACTTAGGTTTTGTGCCGTACGAGTTATCACGGCTGCGAACAACGCTTTAAACGCTCTCTTGCACATTATCACATCGCGGTAATTTGCTGTTTGGCGGAATTCCCTTGACTCGTAAAATTCGTCACGACAACTCTTAGTCAGTTGCTAATTCAGACCTTATTAATTAGGGGTGGAAAAAACCATACATTTATTTATTTATCCATTTATTGTTATAGATTGTTACTTAATTTTAATACAGTTAAATAAATGTGTTTAGAAAACTAAGAGCGGTGGTCCTGGGGAAGTCCCCGTGGAATAGCCAGGCCAGAACCAGGACGGCCGCCCCAGTGTATGGCGTGGCGCGGCGTAGTGCAGTGCGACGCGACCTAACCCAGATACTGGCGCGGCCTTCCATACGGGAGCGTGGCGGTGAGTTGGGGGAGGAGAGGGGAGGGAGAGGCGATCGGTCGTATTGCTGACCGCGTGGGCGAGTGCAGCACAGCGCAGTGCGGCGCGCTGCAACCGGGGGCGGGCGGGGCGGGGCGGGGCGGGGCGGGGCGGGGCGGGGCGGGGCGGGGGCGAAATGGAGCGGCAAACTACAACCAAACAGCCTGCTGCAAGACGTCTGAACTTGACGAATGAGGCTGTGAGTCTGCGGCAGAGGCTGGGCGGAGGTTACAAACAATCAAATGCATGGGTACGTTCCTTCTTATTGTACAGTGTGTTTAAGACAACACGTAACAGGATGCGGCATTGCCTATCCCTACCCGCTCCTCTAGCCGTTAGGCAATAGGCGCCGTGGCCGCTTGGGTAGGCAGACCCGCAATACAGCGACGTGTTCTCTGAAACGCCCGGTACGCAGAGGCTGCCTCCCCGTGCCTCCCCCTTCTGCCCCGTTTCTCTCTCTCTCTCTGTCTTTCTCTCTGACGAGCACTTGCTCTCTCACTTATAGGCCGCGCTTTGACATACTTCTCAAGGCTGTCTGCCATTCACACGACGCGATGGGTCGGCGGCCAAAAACGGTCGAGCAGGGAGAATGTCACCTCCACTCCACTCCACTCTAGGAGGCGAGCGCGTCGCCTGCTGCCCCGGCCCGGCCCGGCCCGGCCCGCCGGCTCAAATGAAATGTCAGACGGTCGTGAAACTGGCAGGTTGGGCATCGCAACTCCCCGATTTTAAAGAAAAAAAAAAGAAAAAAACGCATGACAAATGAAAATCACGCAAAAAAAAAAAAAAAACAACAAAAAACTTCTAACGGAGCAGTTGGCCCCCCCTCTTGGGCGGCCAGGTGCGGGCGGCGCACTGCACTGTAAGTTTGTTTTGTCATTTTACAACATATTTTGTGACAAACTAGTTGTGCAAAAATAGAAACAAAACTTCTGTCAACCAGACAAAAAAATTGATCACCGAATAGATTGTCATTTGATTTTGACAAATTATTTGTCAAACTACAACTTATTAATCGACAATAATTGTTGTCACTGATAATAGTTATTTAGCTGTGAAGTCTGGGAGTTTTTTTTAATACGGATGTTTTTTTACGGCTTCTGACAATTTTTTTTCTTGGATTAATGACAAGTAAGTCACGTTCCACTTTTATCCAGATGATATTTGTCAAAAGACAGTTTTTTTTCTTACAGTGTGCGCTGCCGCTCCGAAACGCGGGAGCGAGTACCTATCGGAAACACCCGCGATCCCGCGCCTCGGCGGCCCGTTATCCGAACGCGGCCCGTGCATTGGCATAGCCCGTCCCCTCCCCCCTCCTCCCCCTGTACTAGCGGAATGCGTAATTCGACAGTTAGCGGGAATTTATTTGCCATTGCACTCCATCTATTGTTACGTCACGTCGGCTGGTCCGGCCGGGCCGGGCCGCGCTGGGCTGGTCCCGCGCACGATTCATTTCCAACAACAGGCTCGTGATAAACGCAGCGGCGGGGCGGCGGGGCGCGGCGGGGCGGGGCGGGGCGGGGCGGGCCGGGGCGGGGCGGGGCGGGGCGGGCCGGGGCGCAGACTGCGAATCAATTAGGAAAGGCTCGCTCGTGAATATTACATGGAACCGTCCACTCACTGGGAGATATGTTTGTAAGGGTTACGGGAAAATTTCAACAAATATAACTACAGGAAAAACATTTTTTTATTCACCACAAAAATTGAGCGCAGTGTCCTAAGACATTTTTGGCCTCACACCAAAAAGTGTGAGACTGTCTCCGACTTTGATTTCCAGAGAACACGAAGAAACGTATCAAGACAATTAAAACTGTCATGAAATGACCGTACTGGTCTCCTTGCAAAAAAGTGAAAGGGAGCTGTTATCCTTTTGCAATGCTTCAAAGTTTCAATTATTTTTTCCCATGTTTTTTTTTTTTTTTTTTTTGTTGCCAAGGAAGAGTTGTTGAGCCATTAATCTCGCCCTTGTCTTAAGTCTTTACACCGGATGCCCCCCGCCGCCGCAGTCCCCCGTGCAACAACAATTACTCGTCTAGTATAAAGAGTTGTGAGTGGAGGACGCAAGAAGACTTGAGTCCTGAGGGCGACCGGACAGGACCGGGCCTGGTATGGCAATGCTGGTTGAAAAAAAAAAGAGCGCTTGTTAATTGTAGGCGACGAGTGCGCGGCGCTGAGCGCTCCCGGTGGGCCTTCCCTTCCTCGTCTCCCCCCCCCCCCCTCCCCTGCGCACTCGCCCACCGCTCACACGCTCGCGCGGGGGTGGAAAAAAAAAGGAAGAACGAAAAATGCGCCGCGCCAAGTCAAGTAACAATTTGTCTGTCATGCGATTCGAGTAGCGAATACGGACTGCTCTGGCTAGGTTGAGTTTGAAAAAAGGCGCATACTCTGCAAACTAGTAATAATCATCAAAATGTCTTCAATTCAAGGCATTATTTCAAAATTGGTTTTAGTTTCTTGCGCGAATCCCAAGAGTAATTTTTGACGCGCCTAACGCGTCCTGTAGTGGAGGACCCCGCGGTTATTCCAGCCATAGCCGCTCTGCTCTCAGACTTCCTCCCCTCGCCCGCCTCCTTCTCTTTTGCGACATAACGGCTCTATGGCGCGCGGCGCGCAAATTGTCGATAAGGTGCGGCGGCCCCGCCCCCGCCCCGCCCCGCCCCGCCCCGCCCCGCCCTGCCCTGCCCCCACCCCCGGCCGGCCGATAAGAGTGATAGTGTGTCGCTGGGCGCGGCGGGGCGTGGCGGGGCGTGGCGGGGCGGGGCTATCTGGCGCAAGCGTAACAAGTGTTAACCTCAATGCAGAGCGATGCGGGGCGGGCTGGGGCTGAGGCCAGACGGCCAGCAGCTCAGCCAGTCAAGCAGAGCGACCAGAGGGACACCGAGCGCCGCGCCGCGCCGCGCCGGTGCTGAGCAGCGGCTGAGCAGCGGCTGAGCAGCGGCTGAGCACCCTATCCTATCACCTGCTGCAGCTGCAGCCGGTCACGACATTGCTCTCCGCCCCGCCCCGCCCCGCCCCGCCCCGCCCCGCCCCGCCCCGCCCGAACTGGACCCGCAATGAAGCTGTCATCTCTCGCCCCGCCGCCGGTGTCATCTCCGTAATATTTTAATGGAGGCTGAGTAGCGGCTGTCGGCCGCCCCACCCCACCCCGCCCCGCCTCGCCACGCCCCGCCATGCCCCGGCATCGGTAGCAGCTCAGTCGGGCTGGACGGAAACAGAGCGGCAGGTAGTAAATGAGACGGTAATAACAGAGGAGGGGGCGGGAGGCTGTGGTCCAGGGCGTGGCGTGGCGTGGCGTGACAGCCGTGTAACGCTCGGGCCCCCGCTGCCACGCCCCGCGGCACGCCACCACTCTGTCGCCCTTACAGATGTAACGCTGCCCGGGTGCGTAACGCTATGGCTCTGCCTGCGGGCTTTCTCTCTTTCTCCGTATCTCTCTCTCTCTGTTTCTGTCCGCGCGGAAGAGATAGCTAGGCAGGGTAGGCCCTGCTGCTCCAGCCGCTGCTCGCCCGCGTAGCGTTAGCGTTATAGCGTTAGGCCCGTTTTGGTCTCGTACTGAACGTCTGAGCACCGCGTGCCGGTAGGCGTAATGGGCCGCCCAGCCCTGCGGGGCTGTAAGCAGGGGAGTGCTTAACTCGCTGCAAACGCTAATCGCAATGACAATCGATCGAGCGCCGTATGGTGGCAGCACTGCTTACGCCGTGTGTGTGTGTGTGTGTGTGTGTGCAGAGGGCTTATCTCTTCTCGAGTCGGATCGCTACGTCCTCTTTGATCTGATGCATTCTTATAACCCCCCCCCCCGCCTCCCGGCAGGGCTGTGTGTTCTTCCTGGATGCGTCTTCGCGGGGCGTGGCGGCGTGGCGTACGGCGAAGAGCGGGCGGCTTATTCGCATAATTTCAATGATTCTCGAGTGCGATATTCATTGGCAAACTGCGCCTCTAACTCATCGCGAACAGGTTCTCTTTCTCTCTCTCTCTCTCTCTCCCTCTCTCTCCCACTTATGCTCCTCCCAGCTCCACCTGTACTGTACGAGACCGCCATGCTCGAAGCGCACCCCGCCCCACCCTTACCCCGCCCCACCCCACCCCACCCCACCTCGCAAGATAAATACAAAGCAGCCAAACCCTTTCGCTGTCTGTATTCCCCTTTACTGTGTTAAAAAAAATATAACATCTTAATTTTAAGAACATGAGTTTTGAAGTAATCAACAAAGCAAAAATTAGATTGCATAATAATTATTTTTACCATGCAGCTTACATTCATCCCGCTTAAGCACCGCGGGTAAAATGTCTCAGTTGTATTCCAAGTGGTCCTAAAACGATGAAGATGACCTGCAACGCAACGACCCTCTCTCTCTCTCTCTCTCTCTCTCTCTCTCTCTCTCTCTCTCTCTCTCTCTCTCTCTCTCTCTCTCTCGAGCGGAGCCGTGCTGCTGTTCCCATGCTCTTCTCTATATTCCATTATTTCATCAGTGGGGCGCGGCCCGGCTGCTCTGACGCAACGCGACTCCATTCTTCCTCCTCTCATGCGCGTCCCGGCCCGGCCCGGCCCCCCGCAGCGCGTGGTTGTGTTACCGTTATTACAACTATTCGTTATTTCGCGATGATGCGATGGATGCGGGACCCGCGAGAACACCGCCCGGCCCGGCCCGTGCGGTGGGGCGGGGGGGGTGGGGTGGGGTGGGGCGGGGTGGGGCCCCGAAGTGGCGGCGGAGCGGCGGCCAAACCCGCGCGGGCCAAACCGCCACTTCCGCATCCCGCGGAGCCCCACGGCCCCGCCCAGCCCCGGTTGGGGCCATCTGGACGATTTTCCCTTCAGATTTGGGAGGCTTCCCTTTCCCTGCGTAATACCCAGTGTGGCTCCGCGGTTGGCGAGCCGCTATATTTCTCAATCACACAATTGTTGTGGTTTTACCTGAAACGGATGTTAGTGGGTAAAACGTGTTATGCTTTAAACTTTCTGAAAAAGAAAAAAAAAGGTTGGGGGTGGGGAAGGGGGCAAACATGCGAGTTTTAGCGACTGTTTAGAAAGCTTCCCTTTAAAAATAAGGGAAAGAAGAAGACTGCGCGACTCTGTGGTCACGTGGTGCTCCTGCCTACAGCGCGCGCGCGCCTGCACGCGCTCAGCAGTGTCACGTCTAATTGGGCCGTGCCGGCGGGGATCAGCAGCGGCGGGCATTTCTCATGGTTCTGCGGCTCAGCGGGGCGGGGCGGGGCGGGGCGGGGCACCACACTTACACAGCACTGCGCGCCGGCGGCCCAGGAATGTTTCGGCATGTCACCGTGCCGCTCGATGTGTGGCGGGGCGGGCACCTGCAGGCCTTTTACTCGTTGTGTGTGTGTCTGTCTGTCTGTCTGTCGGTCTGAAAATTTGAATTTGAATTTTGAGTTTGATTTATTACCACTGAACAATTGTATGGTGTGGACAGATACAGATTTAAATACAAGAATGAGATTGGGAGATGAAATAGCATATTGTGCCCTCAGGCAGTCCCGCTCAACACCACTGCGTGGCGGGATTGCCTACCTTCAGACCCCTTGCCACATAGTTTTTCGTTCCTTCCTTCCCCGTTCTCTCCCCTCTCACCGTCCTTATATGGCCCGTGGCCGCTGCCCCCCTGCCGCATGGGGCGGTAGCAGCTCACCCTGTGACGGGGAGACATCTTTATGACGTCAATAACACACGTGTCGGAGCGCGCTCATACGTGCAGGACAGCTGCAGTAGACTACTCGCCGTGGTCGTTGTTGCTAATGTTGGACGAAGTGCGTGAGCATTTGTGTGGTTAAAATACCACACCGCGAGTGCGCGCCTGCACTGCTCAGCTTTTGCACTCGTTCGCAGAAATGAGAGGACTCGCATGTTTGACGATGGAAGGTAGAAAGGCCTCATGACACCCCTCTCCCCATGGCCGATGTCACAGGAGTGGCTCGCAAGCGCTACAGATCACAACCGCTACAGGTCACAAGCGCTACAGCTCGCTAACGCTACGGGTCGCAAGCGCTACGAGTCACAAGCGCTACAGCGAGAATCCGCGCGTTAGGCGGAGCCGAGCCGAGCCGAGCCGAGCCGAGCCGAGCTAAACCTTGAAAAATTACGCACGTGGCGTGAAAACATGGAAAATTTTTGCGACAGTAAACCTCCCGAAGGAGGTTGCGGTTCCCGCCAGGCACAGGGCTTTTACCCCCCGTGGCAGCCAACTACTTCGGTGTTCTTATGGGAACCGGTGCTTTTCTGGCCGCGATCCTGTCGCGCAATTCGACAGATTTGATCCCCGTACTGTCAGATTTAGTCGTACGGTGGTTAACCGAACTGCCCTGTCCCCAGAGCATGGAATAGCTATTTTTGGAGCCAGATTCTAGGACTTATGACCCCACGACCGACCACCAGTCGTGGGCATGGGACGGAACTTCCTGGCAACCCGCTGTCGCTACCAGTGAAGAACCTACCTGGGTTTGAACCAGGCCCCATGTGCCGAGTCTCACAGACACCCCACGGCTTTCGCGGCACCACTAGACCACTAGACCGTCGGCTATTCACGAGGAGCTCGGTTGAAATGGGGGCTTGAATTCACTCTCCAAATTGTTGTCCTCAGAAAAATTAAATGTGTTGGTAAGATTCGAACCTCCGTCCTGCGACTCTCCGCGCGGACACTATGCCGGCACGGCTACGACGCCACGGTACCGAAGTCGGACCACTAGGAGTCATGCTGCGCGAGGAGCCACAGTCACCGAAGAAACGAACCCGGTGTCATGAGTACGCCTGCTCTCTGGGCGGTGCTGGGCCGGCCGCGTAGCGTCATTGGTATCGACGCTGCTCATAGCACTGGGCGGGATGTGGTTCAAAAACCGCCTAAGTTTTTTTCTTTTTATTACTTTTTTTGTTCGGACCAAGTGCTCTTTCCAGCTATACCGTCCTTGTGACTTGGGCAATTGCAAAAAAGGCACCGAAGGCAGCGGAGAGTCGCAGGACGGAGGTTCGAATGTTACCAAAACAGTTACTTTCTGAGCGACAACAATCTTCGGTGACTGTGGAATTCAAGCAGTCCGGCCCCATTTCAACCGTGGCGTCCTCGTGGAATAGTGTCCGCGCGAGTCGCAGGACGGAGGTCTTACCAAATGGTCTGAGTGGTGCCGCGAAACCGTGAATAGCCGACGATCTATGTGAGACTCGGCACATGGGGCCTGGTTCAAACCCAGGTAGGTTCTTCACTGGTAGGGACAGCGGGTTGCCAGGAAGTTCCGTCCCATGCCCACGACTGGTGGTCGGTCGTGGGGTCATAAGTCCTAGAATCTGGCTCCAAAAATAGCTTTTCCATGCTCTGGGGACAGGGCAGTTCGGTTAACCACCGTACGACTAAATCTGACAGTACAGGGGATCAAATCTGTCGAATTGCGCGACAGGATCGCGGCCAGAAAAGCACCGGTTCCCATAAGAACACCGAAGTAGTTGGCTGCCACGGGGGGTAAAAGCCCTGTGCCTGGCGGGAACCGCAACCTCCTTCGGGAGGTTTACTGTCGCAAAAATTTTCCATGTTTTCACGCCACGTGCGTAATTTTTCAAGGTTTAGCTCGGCTCGGCTCGGCTCCGCCTAACGCGCGGATTCTCGCTGTAGCGCTTGTGACCCGTAGCTACCGAGCTGTAGCGCTTGTGACTCGTAGCGCTTGCGACCCGTAGCGTTAGCGAGCTGTAGCGCTTGTGACCTGTACCTGTTGTGATCTGTAGCGCTTGTGACCTACGTCCGATGTCACCAGGAAGAAAATTTGTACTCTCCAAAAGTAATGCCGTCCTTTTTTTTGGGTCCTCTCCAGTCAAATGAGACCTCCTGCTCGTTTTCGTTCTCTTCTCACGCGGGGCGTAAGCAGGACCGAGGCAAATAGTGAGGATAGAGACGGTGAAAAAAAATCCTGAAATGAGGGAAACAGACTATAAGGCAAATGGGAAGCCGGAAAAAAAAGCAGAGCCCCATTAGGACCGCGCGGAGCCTAGCCGCGGGCGTTCCGAAACACCATCCCCATTTCACACGTCGGCACATCGTGTGACATTATTTTTTATTCTCCCTTGATTCTCCCCCCTTTTTTTTCGCTTTGTTCGCGCCGCGCGGAGTCACGCTGAGGATAGAGGGGGGAGCGACCGAAGTGCTGGAAGGGTTTTAAACAGTCTCCGTGCGGAGGCCTTTGAAAGCACTTTGGAAAACCAAAGTTGGAACTTTGTTCGCAAGGTTTTTACGGTGCACATTGAGGCGGGTGCGGGTGGTCCGCATGTTGGGCCTGCAGCACGGACGGGGCGGAGAGCGTTAGAGCTGGGCCGAGGCTCTTGCGCTGCAGTCTCACATCGTCACGGTCGCACCGGCTAGTTTCCACGCTGCTACGCGGTGCTCGCGCCTCGCCTCGCCTCGCCGGGCCCGACCCGCACTTCGCAACCCCACATGAGCCCCCCCCCCCCCCCCCCGCGCGTCCAGGACAGCCAGCATAATATTTACTCTCATTGCGGTAAGGTGACATGGCGCTCTGTCGACACCCGCCCCGCCTGAGACTGCGGGGCGGGGCGTGGCGGGGCGTGGCGGGGTGTTCCCGGGTGCACCGCCGCACTCCATGCACTCTGCCGCCGCGCCGCTGCCGCCGCCGCTGCAGCTGGCGATGACCATTGTCTGCCTGCCCGTCACCCATCGGTCCCCCGACGCGCCGCGCCGCGTGCATGTATGCATCCTCCCTGACTGCGCGCTTGTAAAATGGAAATTGAAAATATGCTAACACGAGTCGGGTATATAATTTGATTCGTTCCGTATCACATACCGGAGGAGCCCTGCTCGCCGCATGCACTGTAAAAATTTTGCGAACCTTTGTGGCTGCTTTGCAATTGCGTACCAAATTGTGAACGATTTTCTTTGTAAACAAAATCCTTCGCAATTGCGAACAAATTTCTTTGTAAGCTTATGAAGCAGCCGAATCCTTTCGCAATGCGAACAAATTGTTCGCAAGGATGTATCAGAGTGGGCCTCGGTGTGGGCCTCACGGCTCCGCACAGCACGGTAAATCCTGGGACGCCCAGGAAAGAAGGTATTTTTCCAGGAAAGTTCCTGGGTATTTCCAGGAAAAGTACTGCTGGAAAAGCCAGGAACTTTCCTGGAAAAGTACCTACTTTCCTGGGAGGTCCCAGAAAATAGATCTACCGTGAGCGCAGCGCAGCTGCTGTTCCTTTCGTCGGAAGCCGTCGGTACTCTAGTGCCGTGCCGTGCCGTGCCGTGCCGTGCCGTGCCGTGCCGTGCCGTGCCGTGCCGTGCCGTGCCGTGCCGTGCCGTGCCGTGGTTCTCGGTACGTGTCACCGTCGTATTATTAACTGATGCGCTGTGGTTCGCCCGGCCCGGCCCGGCCCGGCCCGGCAGGACGAAATGAGCTAAAGGCTTATTAGATCGCGCTGCTGCTGCCGCGCCGTCCGCGGGGCATTGACTATTCAGTGCCATGTAAATGCGCTGCCGGCGCTGCACGCCCCGCCCCGCCCCGCCCCGCCCCGCCCGGCTAGCGCAGCGCCCCCGTGAGCGATGCCCCCCCTTGGGGGTCTGAGTTCTCGGAACGGGACGGCCGCCACCGCGCCGCCGCTGGCTGGGAGTCCGATAGATAGTCCCTCGAAATATGACTAGATGTATCGAGAGGAACTAGTTGCTTCTTTGCATATACGAACCGCGGCCGCCGCGGCTTCCGATACGGAGAAGAACCAACGAACGAACAGCGAGGACCGCGTCGCAGGCCTGCAGGCAGCAGGAGCTAAGGGCGACGTCCTGCGGCCCTGTCGCGTCCTGCAGGCGCGGCGGGCTGACTCCGGACCTAGGTCAACAGGGACAGGTGCAATAAGTGCCTGTCGCGTGGTGGTATGCAGAGGGAGATCGCCAGCGGCACTGTGCGTGTGCGAGTGTGTGTGTGTGAGAGAGAGGGGGAGGGGGCGTAGAGGGGGTGGGCGGTGATGCGAGTCGTGGGCGGACCTGCCTCGTCCCCGGTAGCGGTCCTGGACAAGGTCCTCCGGGACCCGTGGCACTGACCTTGGTCGTTGACACACACACACACAGCCACGGTAGCAAGCAGGAGCGCTGTCCCCGCCCAGCAGCCGGGTGGGCCCTTACACTGGGCTGTTGTAACGGTTGGTGAGCTGTCCCCTCTACAGTGACGCTCAAGTAACGTTGTCTGTCGAGCACATAACGGCAGAAGCAAGCGTACTTCTACGTACCAGCGCGAAGTCTCTTTCGTCTCGTTGTGCGTTTAGGTCTCCGTCATTTTCTCTTGTTGGTTTGTATAACGTGTTGATCTATATGCTTCGTACTTAATCTCGCTCTTCAGTAAGCCTGTGCTGGCCCCTCGCTGTGATGAGCCCGTTTTCCCCGCGCCGGACCAGGGGGGACCGTACCGTACCGTACCGTACCGTCAGCCCGGCCCAGCCCGCCATTGCGCAACGTTACAAAACCGCAAAAGGAGCGGCGAAAATGGCTCGCGCTGCTCAGAGCGCCTCACCTCGGCGCCACGCCTAGGCGCGCGCCCCGCCCCGCCCCGCCCCGCCCCGCCCCGCCCCGCCGGCGCCGCAGCCTAGATGATCCAGTAATTGAACCTGAACCTCCACGGCGGGCGGGGCGGGGCGGGGCGGGTGCGCTCGGCAGGTACTTCCACGCACATAATAGCCCGTCGCCTTACTGCGCGCCGCGACGATAACCCGGGGGATCGGGAGGGGATCGCCCCGCCACGCCCCGCCACGCCCCACCACGCCCCGCCACGCCCGCAGCTCGTAAGGAAAGTTTTATGTAGTCGCCCCGGGGATCGGCCCGGAGCCCATCAGTGCCCCGGGGTCCGCGGGGGCCTGCCCCGCCCTGCCCCGCCCCGCCCCGCCCCGCCCCGCCCCGCCGTTGTGATGGCTTCATCTGCCTGTGTCGCGGCCGAGCGGCGGCGCTCTCACGACGCTGTTTGATGAGTTCTGCCCCACGTGCTACTAGTTAGCCGCACATCGATGAGGCCCTGCTTGAAAAAACGACACTGCAACGCAGACTCTAAAGCATATCGCGATGGTATGTTCCCGCACGCGTGTTTGCACGCCAGGGTAACACTTATTCTAGTTTTACTATCAGGATCTCTATAATAAAGTAGCAAACTGCCGACGGCCAAGCTAACAGCAAGGAAAGAAAAAATAAAATTAAAAAAAAAAACGAAGTATTTCTCGCTTACGAAATGGCAGACTTTTACGCGCAGCAGCCTTGCCTTTCGCTGATCTCGTTACGTTCTGGTTGGGCTGGCGCTGCAGCCCGCTGCTCCCCCAGGCACCGCTCGGCGGGGCGGGGCGGGGGGCGGGGCGGGGCGGGGCGGGGCGGGGCTCAAGGAGCTTGTTTCTGTCAACTAACTGGGGCTGTCCTGTCTTGTCCAATCGCTGAACGCCTGAGCTGAGCTGAGCAGCCCGCTGAACCCGAGCGGGTTGTTGCGGCCCAGGCTAACAGGCGAACAGTGAAAGCCACCCCGCGGGGTCAACACGTCGAGCGCTAAGTGGCCGCGGGCCGGGGACATGACGATTCTATCTGGCGCGCCCGCAGCGCCGCATGGAAAATACGAAACGAAACGAACGCACAAGCGCAGGTTACCAGCTTACGATTTCACGGTAAAAAAAGTTTCTTGAATTTCAAGACCCGGTCTTGGATCTTATGGAGAACGTCAATAGCATCCAAGACCGGGTATTGAAATTCAAGAAACTTTTTCTACCGTGTTGCAAGCGGACAAATGGGCGTTCGCACACAAACTTGTGTGTGAATATTTTTGTCACAGACCTACAAGTGTGTCAAAAAAACTACGATACTCACCCTACTCACCTGCAAGTGTATTCCGTCCCTTTGAAGTGCCTTTAACTGCCTTTAACGACCTCATCAGCGGCCGAAAGATATTTATGTGTTTATTTTATTAATAACTTGCGCGCCGCGGCCATTGAGGATGATGTGCACTGGGGCCGTGGCGCGGCGCGGCGCGGCACTTCGATTCGTGTCCCTTTCACTGGTGTCACGACAGAACGACGGCATCGAGGAGGAGGAGGAGGAGAAGCGCCGGCATCAAGCTATGGGGACTTTTCGAATCGCTCTCCCCGGCCCGCGCCCTCGCCACGGCCGCGCGCGCCCTGCCCTGGCCGTCATGAATGCCAGTCGGAATGCCTCGCGGAGCCGAGCCGAGCCGAGCAGCCGCTCTGCGCTGCCAGAGTCCGTGATAAGGACCCGAGCCACAGCGCGGGCCAGGGCAGGACCCGCGCGGACGAGATTTTCCTTTCCCCGAGAGAAAGAGGAGGAGAGAGAGGGAGAGGGACAGAGAGAGAGGGAGCCTCTCCTCTCCTGGGCGCCCTGGCCACGACGAGACCCTTTACCCCGAGAGTCGCGCGGTGCGGCGCGGAGCCGAGCCGTGCTCACCGGCAGGAATCAATTGCTGATGGCCGTCTCACGCGCCAGGGCCCCACCGTGCCGCCGCCGCAGCGTGCCGCAGAACAGCAGACCCCGCCCCACCCCGCCTCGCCCCACCCCACCCCACCCCGCCCCGACCGCGCGCCCACCCCGCCCCGCCCCCGCACGCCTATCCCTCTGCCGCGGGTCGCAGCAGGGAAATCGCTCAGCCGGACACGCGTCACTTTCGCTTGCCTTAAGATAAGATTTTTTTTATGGTTTTAACCTTATTCTATCCCTCATGTTTTCCCTTTTTGTTTATTCTGGTGCAGCTGTGAAGTACAATTCATGTAGTGCGTGACACCTTTTCTACATTACATACAGGTCTCACGCGGGTTATGCGCGGACCTCTGGGCCTCCGACGACCTTCACGGCTTCTCCGTGCAAACTGCGACGGAGCGCGAGGGGCCTAAATGAAATAGCAGTAGGCTGCTGTAATTCACGCGGGTGGGTCCCGTTGTTAATTTTGGTTGCGGTGCGCGGCGCGGCGCCGGTCCTGGCAGATGCGCCCCCGCCCCGCCCCGCCCCGCCCCGCCCCGCCCGCGGTCGTGTACGTCGCCCCGTGCTCCGTGCCACAAATTGATGAGACGTCATAAATCAACGCTGTGGGCGGTGCGGCGGCGGCTTAGCTCTCCGCCCGAGCGTTCCCACCCCGTCGACCTGCAAATGCGTATTGTGTGTGTGTGCGCGCGCGCCCGTCTCGTCTGCGGTCGTGATGTAAGCCTTCGCCAAAAAATGAGAGATCGGATTTTTCGAGTCTGGCGGTAAACGTCTTTAGTGGAAGTAAATAAGTGCTGTCGTCACCGGCTGAGCCTCTTTCTATGATGCACTCTGTGAAGTTGCACCGCCTGTGCGGGGAGTCCATCTCCGCGCCCTTAGCTCGACAAATATTGGCGCTGGCGGTTAGGTTTGTTGGAGGTGCACACTGGGGGGAGGGGGCACGCACCGCGGGAAGGCGCACGGTGCTAAGCAGCTCGGCTTTACGAGCGCTGCGGCCGGGCCGCGTGGGAGGCGGGGTGCACGGCCTGCACCGCCACCCACGCCCGCGCGGAGGAGAAGGAGGAGGAGGAGGAGGAGGAGATAGCCAAACGGCAGGGCGCCTGCCTGATCAGGCTGGACGCGAGTGGAGAGGCGAGTGACTCTGGTCGAACGGGGCGGGGCGGGGCGGGGCGGGGCGGGGCGGGGCGGCCAGGGCGATGAACTTGCTGCGCTCTGAAGCTTTGTTAACACGACGACGTTGTTGGTGGAGAAGGAGTAGAGTGGAGTGAGGTGGGGTATCGCCGCACACGGCGAGCAGGCCCGGCCCGCCGCGCCCGCCCCGCTGTCACTGTCGGCGCCGGCCGGGCCAGGGCCCTGTGCCGGGTACCTCCCCGCTGCGCGCTGCGCCCGGCTCCTGTCGTGTCCTTTATCGCGTGTACGCTAAACCCCGCGCAGTTGGCACAACTATATGGCCATTCACAGTTTTATCTGATGGTCGCTGCGGCGGTCCGGTCAGTGCGTAAGGCCGGCAGCCTAAGGCGGCCGTTGACCCACCGCGGCAGCGTTATAGGGTGTCCAGCAGGCCGAGCTGAGCCACTCCTTTAATTTTTGATTTCGCTAAAGTGCCAGTAGAACGTGTTTCTTTTTCTTTTCTTTTTTGCGGTGCAGCTGCGCGCCTTTGCGACCGCGGCGCGAGTGCATTGAGGCGTGGTGGTCGGGGCGGGGCGGGGCGCGTGGGTCCGACAAGGTGCCGCCGTGCCGTGCCGGGTGCGAGGTGGGCGGGAGAACGCCCGCCCCGCCCCGCCCCGGCGCCGCGATAGTGACAGCGAGATAGCTCAGCGGACGTCCCTCACGCGCGGCGCGGTGTTTTTACACATCTGTCTGGTCGCGTTTGGTTTTCTCTCCGCCTTACCCAGGCCTGTCCGGTCCGCTCAGCTGCGAGGGAATCCTTCCCCTCCTCCACCCTTCCTTTTTCCGGCGCGTTCGCGCGTATTTATACGGTGTGATGAGAATAACATGAAATGTCGTTTGTTGTTGTGAGCGCCCGGCGGGGCTGAGGGCGTGGGGTGGGGCGGGGCGCGGGTCAGTGAACTCTGTGCTGCGTCATGCACTTGATGCACCGGCCGCCCCGCCCCACCCCGCCCTGCCCCGCCCCGGATGATCCCGGAGCGAAGCGTCCGGCCCGGTCCGAAAGGTCAACATCGCGGCAATGGCGGGGCGGGGCGGGGCGGGCACGCCCATGGCTCGCTCGTCGGCCGCGCCCGTTTTGTGAAAATCTCCATAGCAGAGAGGGGAGAATAGAGGAAAGGCAAAGAAGGCTCGATCCGCGAGACTCCATCGCAGTTCCGATCCGTGAGGGCGCGCGGGTGGGAGGGTGCGGGGGCGCCGGGGCGGGGGGCGGCACGGACCTGGACCCGAGGAACACGTAGCAGAGCAGAGGCTCCTAGGCAGAGGCTCGTGCTGCTGACAGCTCAACCTCAGCTCCAGTCCAGCTCAGTCCTAGTCCAGCTCCAGGTCAATGCCCCCTCCCTCCTCAGCTCGCAGCAAGCCGCTTCACTAGTGTGAACGGCTTCCTTATATGTGTCCCGCGCCGTGCGTGTCCGCCCCCCGCGCGTGCCGCGGCACCCTTACCGCGTGACGAACCAGGAGGGGGCCCGTCTAGGAGTGACGAACGTGACAATCGCCACAGTCCCTAAGGCCTTGTCCCACACACACACTCACACACACAGCGGACGGACCGTGCGTGGAGAACGGGAACGTGTCGGCCGGGGCGTCAAAGAGAGCCCCGTTTGTCGCTGAGGCGCAGGCCGCCGCGCCGCGCCGCGCCCCGGAAGGGAAGGGTGCCGGCGGCGGTGTGTGGAGGAGGGGCGGGGCAGAGGCAGGGGCAGGAAGGAGAGGAAGACGTAGGAGAAGAAAGAGAAGAGGGAGCTGGACTACCTCGGAACAATCCCGCATTGTGCGGGCTGGGCTGGGCTGGTCGGGCTGTGCCGCCGTGTATTGTTGCATTGTCCAGCACGCCACTGGGCTGGAGCTGCTGGAGCTGCTGGAGCGAGCGGCCGGGCCCCAGGACCACTACTGTGATTGACGGCCGGGCGGGCGCCATGCGCTGCGGCCAGGCCCGGCCCTCTAGAGCGCTCTGATTTGTATTATTTGAGGAATGGGTGTAAGAACGGACGCCTTCGCTTCGCCCGCTAGAGGCCGGTTTTGGGGCACCTCCGTCCCCTTTGACATCAAAGTGTACCCCTTTCCGTTTGGAGTGATTGCTAATGTCTGTCTTTCTCTCTGTCGCAGGCGGCACTCGTGAGCTCCACGGCTGCGGCGGCGGCCGCGCAGCTGCCGGCGCAGCAGCCTCCGACCACCACGAGTAAGTGTATGCTTCAGCGCCTGTCGCTACTGGGTCGACGCCCCGCGCGCGCGCACTGTTAAAATTTGTCTTGTTTATCTCGGAGTGGCTCGCAAGCGCTACAGATCACAACCGCTACAGGTCACAAGCGCTACAGCTCGCTAACGCTACGGGGTCACAAGCGCTACGAGTCACAAGCGCTACAACTCGGTAGCGCTACGGGTCACAAGCGCTACAGCGAGAATCCGCGCGTTAGGCGGAGCCGAACCGAGCTATACCCTGAAAAATTACGCACGTGGCGTGGAAACATGGAAAATTTTTGCGACAGTAAACCTCCCGAAGGAGGTTGCGGTTCCCGCCAGGCACAGGGCTTTTCCCCCCCGTGGCAGCCAACTACTTCGGTGTTCTTATGGGAACCGGTGCTTTTTGGACTGCGATCCTGTCGCGCAATTCGACAGATTTGATCCCGTACTGCCAGATTTAGTCGGTGGTTAACCGAACTGCCCTGTCCCCAGAGCATGGAATAGCTATTTTTGGAGCCAGATTCTGGGACTTATGACCCGACCGACCACCAGTCGTGGGCATGGGACGGAACTTCCTGGCAACCCGCTGTCGCTACCAGTGAAGAACCTACCTGGGTTTGAACCAGGCCCCATGTGCCGAGTCTCACAGACACCCCACGGTTTCGCGGCACCACTGACCACTAGACCGTCGGCTATTCCACGAGGGAGCTCGGTTGAAATGGGGGGCTTGAATTCCACTCTCCAAATTGTTGTCCTCAGAAAAATTAAATTTTTTGGTAAGATTCGAACCTCCGTCCTGCGACTCTCCGCGCAAGCACTATGCCGGCACGGCTACCACGGTACCAGATGCCGGACCACTAGGAGACATGCTGCGCGAGAAGCCACAGTCACCGAAGAAACGAACCCGGTGTCATGAGTGCGCCTGCTCTCCGGCCAGCACTGGGCCGGCCGCGTAGCGTCATTGGTATCGACGCTGCTTATTGCACTAGGTGGGCAGAGGTTCAAACACCGCGTATTGTTTTTTGCTTGTTATTTTTTTTTAATTTTTTTTTTCGGACCAAGTGCTCTTTCTAGCTATACCGTCCTTGTGACTTAGGCAACTGCAAAAAAGGCACTGGAAAGAGCACTTGGTCCAAACAAAAAAAAATTAACAAGAAACAAAAATACGTGGTTTTTGAACCACTGCCCACCTAGTGCAATAAGCAGCGTCGATACCAATGACGCTACGCGGCCGGCCCAGTGCTGGCCGGAGAGCAGGCGCACTCATGACACCGGGTTCGTTTCTTCGGTGACTGTGGCTTCTCGCGCAGCATGTCTCCTAGTGGTCCGGCACCTGGTACCGTGGCGTCGTAGCCGTGCCGGCAAAGTGTCCGCGCGGAGAGTCGCAGGACGGAGGTTCGAATCTTACCAAAAAAATTAATTTTTCTGGGGACAACAATTTGGAGAGTGGAATTCAAGCCCCCCATTTCAACCGAGCTCCCTCGTGGAATAGCCGACGGTCTAGTGGTCTAGTGGTGCCGCGAAAACCGTGGGGTGTCTGTGAGACTCGGCACATGGGGCCTGGTTCAAACCCAGGTAGGTTCTTCACTGGTAGCGACAGCGGGTTGCCAGGAAGTTCCGTCCCATGCCCACGACTGGTGGTCGGTCGTGTCATAAGTCCCAGAATCTGGCTCCAAAAATAGCTATTCCATGCTCTGGGGACAGGGCAGTTCGGTTAACCACCGTACGACTAAATCTGGCAGTACGGGGATCAAATCTGTCGAATTGCGCGACAGGATCGCAGTCAGAAAGCACCGGTTCCCATAAGAACACCGAAGTAGTTGGCTGCCACGGGGGGTAAAAGCCCTGTGCCTGGCGGGAACCGCAACCTCCTTCGGGAGGTTTACTGTCGCAAAAATTTTCCATGTTTCCACGCCACGTGCGTAATTTTTCAGGGTATAGCTCGGCTCGGCTCCGCCTAACGCGCGGATTCTCGCTGTAGCGCTTGTGACCCGTAGCGCTACCGAGCCCTAGCGCTACCGAGCTGTAGCGCTTGCGACCCGTAGCGTTAGCGAGCTGTAGCGCTTGTGACCTGTAGCGGTTGTGATCTGTAGCGCTTGTGACCTACGTCCGTTTATCTACAGCTATGCAGGGTGGACTGTAACTTGCCTAACTCGTCGGGAGCTCATAGCGCCTGCTGCGTAGGCCGTCCGCTATACACGTCTGCGCGACGGAATTAAAATTGCCTATCCTGCCCTGCCGGGAGCTTATAGCGCCTGCCGCCTAGGCCGTCCGCTCTACTTGCATGCGCGACGGACTTTAAAGTTGCCTATTCTGCCGGGAGCTTATAGCGCCTGCCGCGTAGGCCGTCCGCTATACAGGTATGCGCGACGGACTTAAAGTTGCCTACCCTGCCAGGATCTCATAGCGGCTGGGAGGTGGTGCGGGGGCCAGGGGGGGGGGGGGCTGATTTGACCAATCAATAAGAGGGGGTCTGCGCGTGTCTCCGAAACTGTGCAACGCTGTCGCAACGACAGAATCAGTCTGTCAGTCAGTCTGGGCGGTGTGGGATCGTGGGCCCTCCTGCTGGGGTGCGGCGCGCGGCGGGCCGGGTGGGGTGGGGTGGGGCGGGGTCGGATGGGGTGGGGCGGGGTGGGGCGGGGGCACGCATCCACTTTGCGCTGCAGCCTGTGACCTGGAGCCTGGCCGAAACTCGGCGCGGCCCGGCGGGCCTGTCTGACCTCAAACGTGACCCGCCCCGCCGGCGCCGCCGCCTCGAGCGTTTTGAAACGGCTGGGCGGGGCGGGGCGCCGGGCCGGGGGCCGGGTGGGCGCACGCCCGGCCCGCCAGGCTTTTGGGCTGTGGCCTGGCCCGGGCAAGGACCGGGCGGCGGGGCCAGTACGAGGCAGGGCTGGCAGGGCTAGCTAGCTGCGAGGCAGCATTACCAACTAGAGCTCCACTTTAGTCCATTTCATGTTCTGCGCCGACGTGTTGCTGGACGTCCTGGAGGCCCTCTGGAGGCGACGCAACCGCAGGGACAGTGCTGTTCTCTAGAGCTCTACGGGTCTTCCTCGCGCACTCACTGAAGGGTTTCTATTTACGCGGCCCGCCAGGCCCAGGCGTGCGCAGGGCAGGGCCGGGGCGTTGACATGGCGACGCAGCGCTGGGAGCGTTTGTCACCTGCTCACACAAATACACATACACACGCGCACGCACATGCGGCGGCCCGTGTCGGATGTCTTTGGCTGCCTGCGTACCAAATCGAGCGCGAAATCGACCTGCGAGCTGGACAAGAGTCGCGCGGCGGGCGGGGCGGGGCGGGGCAGCGCGTGCCACACACTGTGGCGAAAGCGTTAGCTGTTGTTATCGGGCGGGGCCGGGCTGGGCCGCCCTAGCCAACCCACTGTGCCTGTTATGGCTGATTTTCGATCCGAGTCGTGTTGTGTAGCGGGCGCGACCATAGCAGACGTACGGGGCAACAGTGGTCCTGGCGGAGTTGTAAGGGGCCTTGAATTGGCAGGCCTGCAGGGCGCGCCGCGCGGTACCGGTGCGGGCGGGGCGCGGGGCGCGGCGGTGAGGCCTGGGGCCCGGTCCATGCGCCAACAGGCTGGTCGGTGATGACTTGACGTAGATAAGAGGAACACCCCTCCCTCCCCCCTCCCCGGTACGGGTGTGGGTCGCTGGGTCGGGCCGGCCTGCGGCGCGGCTCTACGAGGTCCCCGAGGTGCAGCGGGAGCCTCCGTCCCTGCGGCGTGGCGTGGCGCGGCGTGGCGCCGCGGTGCAGAGTGGCCATTGACCCTCTGCGCTGCACCGCGAGCTGCAGCGGGGCCCAGGGGGGCGGGGCGGGGCGGGGCGGGGGCGGGGCGCCCAGTACAGGCACTAGCCGCCCCCCCCCCCCCCCCGGGCAGCGCGGGACCCGCCCCGCGGGAGGGGACTGCAACGGTACCGTCTAGTGTGCAAGGGCCCCGGGGCCCAGCGGGCCCAGCTCGGCTCAGCCAGCGGGTCCCCCTTCTCCCCGCCCCGCTCCGGTCCTCGCGCTGCACCGCGCTGCACTGACCCTGCCTGCATCCTCCGCTCCATCAGCCTGGGAACCGTCCCTAAGGTCGATGTCGTGGGCAATAACGGGCCATCCGTTCTGTCCGTCCGACCCGGACCGGACCGGACCGACCCGCAGGTCGAGGACCTCGCCGCGCCGCCCCGCCCCGCCCGGAGCGAGCATAGCTGCATGCGGATATGGCGTTTCTTCGGAGAAAACGATCGGTGCTCCATTACTTTTTGTAGCCTTCTCATCTGCCCGACTCAAATCTGAGTTGATTAGAAGAGGAGACTGTAGTTCCGATCACGTTTCCGATCGAAACACAATCGGTCGCACTTTTTTCCCCTGTTTGGCACCGTCATTGCTGGCCGCCAGCGAGCCAATTGGTCACTTGCCCCTGTTCTTCTCTCTCCGGCTCTGAACTCCCATTTTCTTTCTCTCTTGCAGTGTCGCCGGAAATGGTCCAGGACGTGCGCATCGACTGCAATAGCAACGAAATCGCCGTGTCGATTGGCGGCGACCTGGACGCCAACTCTCTGTTCGACGGCATGGTGTACCCGCGGGGGCTGTCCAAGAACTCGTCCTGCCTCGCCGAGTTCAGGCGGCACAAGGGCCCGCTGCGCTACCGGCTGCCCCTGCGCTCCTGCAACACCATGAGCACCGACCTGGTGAGTGCCATGCCATCAAGTACAAGCTGGTCTGCAGCCGCGTGGCGTGAGTGCGCACACATGTAGTGCGGTAGGCCATCCCGGCCCGGCACACCGGCAGCGGTGGTGGTGTCATGGTCCTCCGGCAGGGCAGGGCCAGGCCGGACCCCCTCGAGGACCCGCGGCCCCGGCCCGGCCCGGCCCGGCCAGCTGCAGCTGCTCAGGTGCGCTCTGCTCCGCTCTGCTCTGCCGCTCCTTGGCCGTGGGATGCCTCGCGCGCCGCGTGGCCCTGCCCTGCCCTGCCCGGCCCGGCCGCCGCGGGCCGCCGCGCCAGCGGGAGCAAACAGCTGTTGCAGACTGTGTTCATTGCCACCACTCGCCAGCCTGACACATGCTGCTGCCGCGCGGGTCCGCCCCGCCCGGGTGGTCCTGGTCCTGCCCGCCGTCCTGTACTGCCTGCAGCCCAGACCTCCACTCGGGGACTGCCCTCCCCTACCCCGTACAGTAGCAGGAATATGTCTGACCTGCGTTCATGCTTTCTGCCGGTCCGACTGATTTTCCCGCACTAGTGATGAAATACAAAATATTGCTATTTACACATTGAGTGCGGCGTGACTTCTATATGGTCACGGTCACATAGCCCTGGGATAAAAACTCCCCTCACTGAACGCGTTAAATTAGCAGTAAGGAGAGATAATATGTAGAGACGGCAGAGGAAAGGCGTTAATACATTATTCCCATCCAAATGTCTAGCAGTGTAGAGGAAGGTGCGAGTGTGGAATTTAGCGGCGGTGTTGGCTCATCACGGGCACGACAGTAAACGCTGCGCAGCGGAGGCGCGACAATGTTGTGGTCTTGGGCCCGGCTCTGTGGGGTGGGGGAGGGGGGGGGGAGCACCGCGGGGTGGGGCCGGGCGGGGTGGGGCCGGGCGGGGCGGGGCCGGGCGGGGCGGGGCCGGGCGGGGCGGGGCCGGGCGGGCCAGTGCGGCCAGCCGAGGGAGGCACGGCGGCGGCCTTGTTGCAGCCAACGCGGACCAAACATGGAGACACTTGCAACAGCCAGGGCGCGCTGCATCGGCCCGGCCGGGCCGACCTGGCCTCCGCGCCGCGTGTGTGCCGTGGGGAGGGGGAGGAGGGCGCCCTGTAGTGATGACCAGGCCGGATAGAGACGGGTATCACCTTGAAAAATGAAGAGGAAAAATATCTAGAAGATATCGACTGTGCTATTTAGAAATCATCACAGACTCAGCCAAACCATACATTTTATTCATTCATGTACAATGCAGAATATAAATTCAGCAGCACCCTGTTTTAAATTAGCACATTGTGAGTTTTGTTGCGCGAAGGTGGCCTTCAGGCGGGGGCATGTCATATCGCCTGTCGCGTGCAGGAGCTCCTGCGAGCGCGAGCCTCCCCGCTCCGCCACGTACAAATAGGCGACGCGACGCGGCGGCCCGTTTCTCATCATTTAGGCGTCCGCTCCGATAGCATCGGGGACTTGCGCCACGGTAGCGCGGGCCGCGCAGGGCGGGGCGGGGCGGGGCGGGGCGGGGCGGGGCGGGGCGGCGCGTCGTGGGACGGGACGCCGTACGCCGTAAGCGTGGCGTGGGCGTGGCCGCCAGGCCGTGCGGCGTCCAGCACCGCGCCGCGAGCGCGTCAAAGAAATTATTGTCTCCCACCTTCTAATCCTTTACCAGCGGCAGCTGGGGGCTCGCGGCCCGCGCGGCCACCCACTGAGGGTAGCGTGCCCCTCCCTCACCTGCACTGCCGCGCTGCGCTTGGCGCGAGGATTCTGTAGGAGGATGTCTTGGGGCGGACATCCGGTGTCGGGTAGGCCCTTTTCTTGGGAGGGTCCATCCCAGCCACGTCACTGTTCGGATGGCGATTCCGTCATGGCAGAGGGCGTGGGAGGGGCCGTATGGGGCGAGGGGAGGGGCGGAGGAGACTGTATTCCCGTGTACCGAACCGGACCTGGCACAACGATCAGCAGCGCGCTGTGGACACGGATCCTCGATATTGTCACTGCAGGCCGGCGGGGCGGGGGCGGGGCCTCGTGGGGTACAGCTGCAGCGGGCCGAAGCGAAGCGCCGTGGTAATTGGGCGTCATTGTGTTGCAGAACGACGGAGGCGTCGAGTACTTCAACACGATCGTGGTGCAGCCGCACCGGAAGTTGGTGACGAACCAGGGGCGAGGCTTCCACATCCGGTGTCGCTACCAGACGAGGGACAAGACCATCTCCAACGCCGTCAACGTCAGGTGAGTCGGAGGCGAGGGCGGGGCGGCCCTTGGCGGGGCAGGGCGGGGCGGGGCGGCGGGCCCGCGGCCCGGTGGGGCGGGCGCACCATTGTGTCCTCCCTCGGGGTCCCGGGCGCATGCCACGCCACGCCACGCCACCGCGGCGTCGAGGAATATAAACGACGCATCACCCGAGGCGCGTGGGAAATGAAGCTAAATAAGAGCCCGTGATTAATGCCGTGTCCTGTCCGTGCGGTTGCAGCACGGCGGAGCCCACCCCTCTGACGGCCACGGCGCCCATGCCCGGCTGCAGCATGAAGATCTTCTACGGCGACCCCGACCAGAAGGAGGTGGCTGAGAACGTCAAGATCGGTGACCCGCTCACCCTGGCCATCAACATCGACGACCAGCCGCTGTACGGCCTGCGGATCTCGGACTGCCTGGTGCGCGACGGCCTGGGCTGGGGCGAGCAGCGGCTCATCAACGCCGAGGGGTGAGTCGGGCCGGGCGTGTCAGGAGCCTCACGCTTGCTGACGTCACGTCCATAACGCTGCGTCCTTAACGCGACTTGTGTAACAACGTGACGGTTTGCGTTCCAGGTGCCCCGTGGACAACGAGATCATGGGGCAGTTCGAGTACTCCGAGTCCAAGACGCTGGCCCAGGTCAAGTTCCAGGCCCACAAGTTCCCGTACACCGCGTCCGTGTACTACCAGTGCAACGTGCGCCTGTGCCTCAAGACGGACAACGGCTGCGACGACTCGGTGAGTGACGGGGCGGGGCGGGGGTGGCGCGGCGAGGCGTAGCGGCGCCAGCCGCGCGCGTGCAAAAACGATATGACGTGCCAATCGGGGCGTAGCGGCCGCGCCACGCCGGGCCGGGCGTCGATACATTTCCGTTTTCACCCCGCGGTGCTGCGCGGCCGCTGGGCTGGCAGGCAGGCCTACAGAGGCTGAAGGTGTCCTTTCCACGTCATGTTGCAGCCACCCGCGTGCGACGGCTCCAGGAGGAGGAGGCAGGCGGCGGACGGCTCGGCCGTGCCCAAGGACGGCGAGGACGGCAGCCCGGCCACCATCGAGGTGTACTCGGGGCTGTACGTCAACGAGGCCACCGACCTCAACAGGGCGGACCTGCTCGACGACGTCTCCAGAGAGCGGGTGAGTACCGGGGCGGGGCACGGGGCATACCTGCCAGGCGACCTCCAGGCTGGAGGTAGGTGGGGTGGACCACCGCGTCCTCGCTGACACTCGCTCTTGCCGCAGGCCTCGGACGACCCGAACAGCATATGCATATCGCAGCGCAGCTTCGCCATCGGCATCGCGGTGGCGGGGCTGATCCTGATGCTGGCCGTGCTGGCCGCCATCCTCATCCTGCTGGCCAAGCGGCGCCGTAAGACGGCCTCCACGAGCGGCTCGTCTATCTACTCGGGTCCCTACACCAACACGGCGTACAGCCGAAGCAGCTAGCCGCCAGGGGACGTGGCCCGGCCCGGCCCGGCCCGGCCCAGCCGGGGGCAGAGCCCGGTCGTGGCCTCGGCCTCTGCCAGTGGAGAGGATCTAAGTCATTGCACCAAGAGCCATGGTCTTGAAAAGGCTTTCGTTCAGCAGCCATTATGACCTCTTTCTCTTAAAAGAAAAAGGGAGTCATTTCATCAATGTTTTTACTCGTTCTTTACCCCTTTTGTATGTCTTATCAGAAATGTATGTATTCTCAGAAAATATTTTCTATATTGCTTATATTGACATTGTGTTAGGTTTGTGCTGCTGAAATGACTGTCTTTTTGCTTTGGCCAAAACTGTAACCCTCATCATGAGCCACTTATCTCGATCCTGCAGTTGCAGATTGTTTTTTGTTTTTCTTTTTTTTTATTCTACTTGGGTCACCTCTTGTTGGTGTTGGTTGTGTCATTTTCTAATTAGATATCAGTTTGGTGTCAACTGCAGTGATTGATTTTGTGGATGATGGTTACTAGTTTTCATGGTCACAAGACATTTATTACTTAATATAATTAATGCTGGCATCTCACTCCAATATTAATTTGAAAACATAGTATTTTACTGTGTACTTAGTCGAGACAAGTTCCTTCAAAATGCATTGGAAGCAGTCAGCTTACTCAAAAGAAAAAAAGTGCCACCAACTATCTATGTATCCCTGTTATTTTTTTTTTATTTTTTTTTTTTAATAATTTTGTGGGGGTAAGTAAAGTGTATTGTTTTGTTTATGACTGTTGGTGTTCTTTGTAATTTTACAAGTATCTTTCTTTTATTGTACTTAGTTTATCTTTTCGAATGATGCTTAAGAGTGTGATGGTCCAGCAAAGAGTTTAGGAACTGTTTAGAGGAGTCTCTGCCTTCATGTGCCCACAAAGTACCTAATAAACGTAAGGATCTTTAAAAAGGTATCCCCTGTAGGTATTAGTAGAGTACAGTAAGAGTTTACATACTACCTCATACTCACCAGAAAAATTTATCTTGGCTAGTTGCAAATTTTCTTGAATATTTCTATTCACAGTCTGATAATTTTTGTCTAAATGTTAGTGTTGAAAAGTGGTACTCCATCTTACATCTTATTTTTTAAATTGATTTTAAAATATATTTCATTAAACATTGATAAATACTGTACTTGCAAGCTCAATCCCATTCACTAATACCTACAGTTTGAATGTTAGACTGTCATTGCTGTCTCTTAGAAATGATAAAATCTTATTGAGTGCATGTTCATTCTTGACTCACTGTGCCATAAGAGATATGAAATGCTAGTTTGCATTTCATGTGTGCATCAGATTTATTTCTTTTTAACTAATTAACATTAACTAAATGTGGGTGAAAGTAGAATAAGTAGATGCAGATGTCCAACAAGGTAACATTTGGCAACGGTATTTTTTTTAAAAGGTATATTTTATTTTTATTTATTTTGACCTTATGTTAAACTGTTTTAGCTGTTTGCCATCTGTTACCAAGGGACAGTAGGCTTTCCCAGCACATTAAGAAACCTTTCTGTCCCTAGTTGACCCAAGACTTCAGTTTCCTAGACTATCGCAAATCTTTTTATCAAAAACACTTCTAGCTTCCCACATGTTCAGTTGAAATAATTGACCTTTGTTCTGCTTTGAAAAAGTGCAAGTGTGTTGTTTTGGCTCACTTTCATGGGTTCAAGGTGATGGAATCAATCTGCGATATTATAGATAGATGCAATATTATAGATAGAAAAGTAAATTTAGTCTGCCTTACATCTCCATTGTCCTCAATTTGTTACATGAGTTTGTAATGTGTGTGTGATTTTCAAAAATTCCTTTAGCAATAAAGGGTACCTAAAGCAATGCTCATAGGTTTTGAGGATAAGGTGACGTGGCACTAGTTATGTAATTTGGCACTGGTTCACAACTCCAACGAAATATCTTGTGTTTGAATGCGCTGAGTGATAAGTATGTCTTTATGTACTGTACGTGAATGAAACATCTCAGTGGGTGTTCTGCAATATAAAGAAGAAAAATGTTTTGTTACTTATCTGAATCTGTGATTAAATTATTTTCTTGTTGAAAAATCTTTTTTAGGGTAGGTATTTAGATCAATTATTACTATGTTGACTTTTAGTTCTGAAAGAATGTAATTTTTTCCCTTTTATTTGGTTTATTTGTTTTTTGAGTCATTGAATTTAGGATTTGAATGTTATGGAATTTGTCCTGTAATGGCATGCTTTTATTTGTTACCAATTTGTGGAATCAGATTTTCTTCAAATGCCTTCTTTTGCAAAGGTGCCATTGAGTGTTAAATATTTTGCAGTTGAATGGGAATAGTTTGTGTAAGGATAAAAACATGGAATTCTTACTGAATACATCCATATCAAAGTAAACGTTTTGGTCATTTCAAGATAAAATTTTGAAAGTTTTCTCCTTTGATTCCATGTTACTTGGGGTAAGCAAGATGTTATTTTCCCCCTTTATATGTATGTATGTATGAATGTATGTGTGTGTGTGTGTGTGTGTGTATGTGTGTAGAGAGTCTGCATGTATGGCTTTGGTATGACTGAATGAATTGACAGAAAAAAAGTAATTTTAACAAAGTTTTGAGTGGGGATCTGGACCTTTGCCGGAGCAAAAAATTGAATGTATCGTTCTGTACATAGGATGTCTCATTTAAAATTATCAAGTAAAACATCACTTACATTAGACCTATTTACGAGAATTAAAACAAAATTTTGGACTGTACGTACTTAATAACATTCTTACTAAAGTTGTAATGTGTAATGTTATGCACCACAGGAAGAAGTATGATTGATACATTCCTACGAATATGGTGCTTACTCATATTGATAAATTCGGAAATAAGACAAAAGAAAAAATTAATACCTCAGTTACGTTGGTGTGAAGAGTGAAAATGTTTACAAAACATAACATCTCCAGCATCTCAAAGTAATGTGTTAAATTTTCTGAACTTGGAAATTAATTTACATCAAAGTTCTTCTGCACATTTTAAATGCTCAAATTCAAAACTTTTTGATATTTACATGAGTGGCTGTTGTAATTAAATCTCAACTAGAATGTGAAGCTTTGTTGAACGTGGAAAATAAAAACATGGTGCTTAATTTATTATATATGCATTTTTATTTAAAACACCACATGGCCTCGGCGACACTGTGAGCCAAGGGCCTCGATTCGCTCACAGTCTGGATGGCCCATTTTCAGTTGGAAAACGTTTGTGACGCGATTGAAGAAAAGTAAGCACTGGCGGTACGATTCGCCGTCCCGCGCCGCTTCACCACAGGGAATGGATATAAGCTTAACTTACTCCTGACTTCTGCTCAAATATTAACATTTAAAACCCACCGTAATTAATAAAACCCATCTTACACTATCCCACTAAACTAGTATACAGTCTAGTACAGGAATGCAGTATTCCTGATAGCGCGCAATGTGTTCGGGCGAGGTGCCTTAGGGGCCCATTTTCTCACTAACGAAGTCCGGTATTGGACTCCTAGGACTTGCGATGTGTTTTTTGGTCCCAGAAGAAGGTCACCAGACTGATCCCAAAATTTCATTTCTTTGGAAAAAATGAGACAAGTAATTACTACTGCGAGGGAATGCAGTATTCCTGGTAGCGCGCAATGTGTTTGGGCGAGGTGGCTTAGGGGCCGATTTCCTCACTAACCAAGTCCGGTATAGGACTCCTAGGACTTGCTCTGTGTTTTTCGGTTCCAGTAGAAGGTGACCTGTGAATTTGGTCGAAATCGGAGACAATTTTTTTTCGCCCGAAAATCGCAAAAACGCAAAGGCTATAGCCTTTGCATTTTTAACGATTTTCGGCCAAAAATTAATATTCTTCGAAATGACGGGGGTTGTACAGGGGGACTCTAGTGTACCCCCTGATCACTTCCCGAGTGTTGATTGAACCATCAAACCGGGGTTTTCAGCGAGAAAATGCATTCTTCCTGAGACAGCAAACAGCAAACCTCTTCTGCTGTGTTGTTGTTTGTGTTGTTGTTGTTCTTGTTGATGGTGCCCGCCGCTGGTGTCTGTTTTTAGGGTAAGTTACTACATTCAATTTCCTTCGGAAAAGTGTTGGTTTTGTGCCGTAATAGTCTCTTCCTGTTCAAATTTTACTCGTTCTTTACCCCTTTTTGTTGGGTATATGATGTGAAGGTAAAAAGAACGAGTATTAGTCCCGGCTTGGTGTAATTTAGCAACTCACTTTCTTCTCGTTAAACACAGCATGTACCCATGTGAAAATATGTTCTCAGCAATTAACACTTGAACACTGACAAAAAATGCGAGTTGGTTTTATCAGTTCCTGCCTCACATAAAAAATATTGCAAAAACAAATTACTGTGTGAAGATAGGTTATGTTCTCGTCATATCAGAGATTGAAAGTATTGACAAATCTGCATCTTTTAAAGACGTTTTGATATTTTGAAGTGATTTTAGGGTGATTTAGTTGATTTTAAGGTAAGCACATAAAGAAATTAGAAAAGTTACCTCAAGATGCGAAAGGTCTGTGTCATTTTTACAAGTCCCATTCATTGTCATTGAAGTGATCAGATGAGTAGTTTTTAAACTTTAAAAGGTGCTTTTGTGCTACACATTGTGCTAGTTAAGTAAATTATTTTTTTGAATTTATTCATTGAAAAATGCTATTAAATGTAAAACTATTGAAACTAGGTGAAGGTAATTTTTCTGGGTTCAGCACTGACACAGGTATTAGCTAATATTAGTTGCTCAGTAAAGACATATTTTCACATGTTAGAAGGGTAAAGAACGAGCACTATTTCTAAACGACTTTATGTCGGTTAATTTGGCAACTTGTTTTTTTAGTGGGCTTGTTGAATTGACACTGTTGTATGTCGGATATCGTTCTTATATGATTAAGATATCGCATGTAAATTTGTTCCTCTCTGGGTTAGGTTATGTTGATTTTTGTAAGTGATGTGTTTCAAGCCTGCATTACAAAATCGTGAAATACTCTTAAAGTCATCAAGAGTCCTCTTACTTGTATTTCTCAAACTCAAATGGAAATTAGGAGACATGTTCTACAATAAGTCAGTGCTGCAACATTAATATTTCCTCAAAATTTGCTGGTTTTCTGTTAATTCTTTTGTTTGAATATATTTACCACTTTAGTTTGGAGAAGAAGTTTTCAATAGATGTTTGTTGTCAGTAATGTTATGGAATTCGTGGTGGTTAAAAGAATTCTGTTTTGTTTGGCTCTAAGCGTACCCATTACTTGTTGTTGAGCAATGTTGAGACAGTATTAGGAGCCCATTGTTAAAATAAAAATTTGTTAGGAATTGCGGAAGAACTAAATTTGCTTTAGTCTTTTATTTTTTGTGAAATAATTGACAAACTTTCTAAAATTGTAATAATTAGTATTCTACTTCTTCCTTGGCAGGGCTATTATCGTGGCCCCTGCTCACTTGGCGCCCCCAGGATCCCAGGATCCACTGGCTACTGCTCGTCAGAAGAAAATGCAAAATGCAAATCTGCAAGGTGAGCAATCACTGAGTTGGTGTCACAGCAATTACCGCTGATCTAATTTTTGAGGCTCCTGATAGGGGTGCCTATTGCTCATGCCTGTGAGCTTTAAAAATTTTTTCTTGTTTAAAGTCATTTTGCGTAGCCTATTTTTAATTTTCCTCTCATAAGCTTGTTTGCGTTTCAGAGCTCGTCCCGGCCGTTCAGTGATCTGTCGTATGAAGCCCTCCCGAGAAGGGAACGTCGTGGTTGACGGAGTATCGCCGTGAGCAGCATTCGCAGGCTTGGCATTGGTCATCGGTGCGCGGTAGTGGTGGAGTATCTCTGGCGCTGAAGGAAGGCGAGTATAGACAGGTATAGATTCTTTCGTCCGGGTCGTCCGCTAGGTGGCGCTTGACCCGGACGCTTAACTTATTTGCGCGGTGTGTGCCCACAGAGGATTTCCTATATTGTTAATTCTCGTGGGGGGACCCCCGAGATGGTGGTGGGGTTGCGGGTGGGGGACATACTTAAATATACGCGCACTTTTCATCGCTTGAATTTTTATTGTGATACTTTCTCATCCACAGGGTTGGCTCTCCTAGTTCCACAACTCTTCGCCTTCCAGGCTGATGGGGAGGGGGCCTCCACGAGGTGCATCTTGTTACCGAGATGGATCAAGCCTTGAGGAGCTGCATCAAAACCTGAAGAGAAATCGCAAACATCAGGGTGAGAATGATGACTTGGATTTTATTTCAAATATTAGAAATAATATTTATAAAACTTACAATTGTTTTCTTCTTGTCAGGTCTGTTGGCTCACTTGTTTTCTTCAAGATGATTCCTCTCTTTGAGATTTGCCCATCAACATTCAAGTCATGGAAGCCAGACGGCAGTAAACATCATGTGCGAAACCATACACTGCTTCACAAGGGGATCAACAACGCTGCTTGAAAAACCTGGGTCAGAAGAGAATATTGTACGTTTTAAAAAAAATTATTTCAACACTTTAAAATATAAACTCAGTTTCAATTTTTACCTCATCAAATCCACCAATCCCAACCAAGCCGCTTCCTCATCCAAGAACCTCTCACATTATGCGTGTGAAAGAAAACATAGAAATGTTGTAAGGTTATTTATTGTTTTAAATCTTCTTCCCTTCTCCTTTGCTGTCAAACATGTTGCTCGAGGAGCAGGTCCTGTCCTTCCAGGTAGTCGTAGGCACCTACAACATAGAAATTTCAAAAAAAGTGAGTTGGTGTCACAGTGCTTACCACTCAAGTCAAGTCAAGTTAAGTAATATGGGGACGAGCAGAGCTCTGCCAAATATTGTCCCAGCCTGGGACCCCCAGGAAGACCGAATCAACTAGGACAGCATTTAGCAGAGCTCTGGGGGGACCCTTTATCCTCTGGGTGAGAGCCGTCTGGTGCCGAGTTTAGACTCTAGCTGGCAAAGAGTATTTGCTTTAACCATAGCAACCATGGGGTTGTTTAACCACAACAACCAGGGGGCGACACGGCCTCGCCAGGCCACCTACAGTGTGGAAAACACACAAACTGCAGGATTTTTTTCACCCACACCCCAGCCCTCGGGGAAGCTACAAGAGATGTTATTAATTTGCAACTTTTAATAGCCAACAAAGTCTGGCCAGCAATAAGCTTATGAGAGCAACGCAAAATGACTTTAAACAAGAAAAAAATTTAAAAGCTCACAGGCATGAGCAATAGGCACCCCTATCAGGAGCCTCAAAAATTAGATCAGCGGTAATTGCTGTGACACCAACTCAGTGATTGCTCACCTTGCAGATTTGCATTTTGCATTTTCTTCTGACGAGCAGTAGCCAGTGGATCCTGGGATCCTGGGGGCGCCAAGTGAGCAGGGGCCACGATAATAGCCCTGCCAAGGAAGAAGTAGAATACTAATTATTACAATTTTAGAAAGTTTGTCAATTATTTCACAAAAAATAAAAGACTAAAGCAAATTTAGTTCTTCCGCAATTCCTAACAAATTTTTATTTTAACAATGGGCTCCTAATACTGTCTCAACATTGCTCAACAACAAGTAATGGGTACGCTTAGAGCCAAACAAAACAGAATTCTTTTAACCACCACGAATTCCATAACATTACTGACAACAAACATCTATTGAAAACTTCTTCTCCAAACTAAAGTGGTAAATATATTCAAACAAAAGAATTAACAGAAAACCAGCAAATTTTGAGGAAATATTAATGTTGCAGCACTGACTTATTGTAGAACATGTCTCCTAATTTCCATTTGAGTTTGAGAAATACAAGTAAGAGGACTCTTTGATGACTTTAAGAGTATTTCACGATTTTGTAATGCAGGCTTGAAACACATCACTTACAAAATCAACATAACCTAACCCAGAGAGGAACAAATTTACATGCGATATCTTAATCATATAAGAACGATATCCGACATACAACAGTGTCAATTCAACAAGCCCACTAAAAAAACAAGTTGCCAAATTAACCGACATAATGTCGTTTAGAAATAGTGCTCGTTCTTTACCCTTCTAACATGTGAAAATATGTCTTTTACTGAGCAATTGATATTAGCTAATACCTGTGTCAATGCTGAACCCAGAAAAATTACCTTCACCTAGTTTCAATAGTTTTACATTTAATAGCATTTTTCAATGAATAAATTCAAAAAAATAATTTACTTAACTAGCACAATGTGTAGCACAAAAGCACCTTTTAAAGTTTAAAAACTACTCATCTGATCACTTCAATGACAATGAATGGGACTTAGAAAAATGACACAGACCTTTCGCATCTTGAGGTAACTTTTCTAATTTCTTTATGTGCTTACCTTAAAATCAACTAAATCACCCTAAAATCACTTCAAAATATCAAAAACCTTTTAAAAGATGCAGATTTGTCAATACTTTCAATCTCTGATATGACGAGAACATAACCTATCTTCACACAGTAATTTGTTTTTGCAATATTTTTTATGTGAGGCAGGAACTGATAAAACCAACTCGCATTTTTGTCAGTGTTCAAGTGTTAATTGCTGAGAACATATTTTCACATGGGTACATGCTGTGTTTAACGAGAAGAAAGTGAGTTGCTAAATTACACCAAGCCGGGACTAATACTCGTTCTTTTTACCTTCACATCATATACCCAACAAAAAGGGGTAAAGAACGAGTAAAATTTGAACAGGAAGAGACTATTACGGCACAAAACCAACACTTTTCCGAAGGAAATTGAATGTAGTAACTTACCCTAAAAACAGACACCAGCGGCGGGCACCATCAACAAGAACAACAACAACACAAACAACAACACAGCAGAAGAGGTTTGCTGTTTGCTGTCTCAGGAAGAATGCATTTTCTCGCTGAAAACCCGGTTTGATGGTTCAATCAACACTCGGGAAGTGATCAGGGGTACACTAGAGTCCCCTGTACAACCCCGTCATTTCGAAGAATATTAATTTTGGCCGAAAATCGTTAAAAATGCAAAGGCTGTAGCCTTTGCGTTTTTGCGATTTTCGGGCGAAAAAAAATTGTCTCCGATTTCGACCAAATTCACAGGTTACCTTCTTCTGGAACCGAAAAACACAGAGCAAGTCCTAGGAGTCCTATACCGGACTTGGTTAGTGAGGAAATCGGCCCCTAAGCCACCTCGCCCAAACACATTGCGCGCTACCAGGAATACTGCATTCCCTCGCAGTAGTAATTACTTGTCTCATTTTTTCCAAAGAAATGAAATTTTGGGATCAGTCTCAAGTCTTGACTTTACCTAGTTATGGTTCGTGTGGGCTGGCCGGGCTGGCCAGGAGACGACGCTGCCGCAGGCCGCCGTGACGGCAGGCAACCCACCCACCTTCTGAGTCGTACTGGATGCCTGCCCATCTCACCTCATCGGCGCTTTGCAGACCCGCACACTAAAACGAATGTGAATCAAGGTTCAAGGTTCCCAAATAAAAACAATTGACTGAGGAGTAAAGTGGGAAAATCAAAAATGTATCTACACTTCCCTTATCTTAGCTTTCAGGATCATCAACGCAGCAAAGCAATATCCAGTGTGCATTTTAGAGATATTTTCTACAAAGCCCGTTTTGTATAAAATCCGCACACTAGCTCGTCCTCTCGAGAAGAATGTTCTGACAGCTGTTCGCGGCGCAGTGGTCTGAGACTGACACATCATCATGAAGCACAAGTAGTCTGATACAAGCTCTAAAGGACGGGAATTATGCTCTTTGCAACGTTTCTCGGTTACCTCATTTTTTTGGCAACATGTCTTTACGGATTAGATATATTTAGAAAGCCTATAGATGACTTGGAAAAGAAGTATGGTTCCTTTCCCGACGATCTCCGCCTTCAGCTACGCGAAGAGGCGAGAGAAATGTTTTACTTTGGGTATAATAATTACATGAAACATGCCTTTCCCTTGGATGAATTAAATCCTATTATGTGCTCAGGCAGAGGCCCAGACTATGCCAATCCGTAAGTTGACAGCAAAGTCAAAGAGTAGGAGGTTGAGGTTAGAGTTTGTTGACCTATAAAAAGGATAAATAAAATATTTTAACCAAAGTCCTTCCTTTGATTTCTCTGAACTTATAAACGTTCAACCCCATTTTATAGTTTACTCTAAATTTTATATTTGCTCTTCTGTTTTTCAGGTCCAATATCAATATCAATGACATATTAGGTGATTTCAGTTTGACATTAGTTGATTCACTTGACACTTTAGCTGTCCTTGGTAATGCATCAGAATTTCAACTGGCTGTAGAAAGAGTTATAAAAAATGTGTCATTTGATAAAGACAATGTGGTACAAGTTTTTGAGGTTAATATTAGGTAACTATTTATTTTATTCAATGAATATAACGTCTACAGCTATTTTGTTTTATCTTAATAAAATGAATTTCTCTGTTTAACCAGGGTACTAGGAGCTCTTTTGTCAGCTCATCTACTGATGACAGATGCTGTTCAACCGTTGGGGCAACTGAAACCTCCCTGGTACAACAATGAGCTATTACATCTCGCCCGGGACCTTGCTAACCGACTCCTCCCTGCATTAACTGAAAGTAGCACTGGTATTCCATACCCTCGAGTAAACTTACGTCATGGGAGACGTTCAGTATTAAGTGCAGCAGCTCGATCAGTTGAAACATGCACAGCTGGTGCAGGATCATTGGTTTTAGAATTTGGATTGCTGAGTCGTCTATTAAAAGATCCTACTTATGAAGAACTTGCTAGGAAAGCAAGCCGGACCTTGTGGAATCTACGCTCCAAAACTACGGGACTTTTGGGTGAATTATTCTATTAAAATTATGATTAGATATTCCCTTCACCTCTGCTTTCATTTTTCCATTATATTTATTTCTTACTTTCATTATTTTTCCCACAGGAAATGTTATTAATGCTGAATCGGGACAATGGATTGGCCGTCTCAGTGGGCTAGGAGCTGGACTTGATTCTTTTTATGAGTATCTTTTAAAAGCCTACATTATGTTTGGTGAACAAGATGATTACAAAATGTTCTCTGAGTCATATGACAGTATTAAACAATACATGCGTAGAGGGTAAGCTCTTTTTTTTAATTCTTAGGACTAGGTCTCCATTTTCTTACCTTATTTTCCATTTTGTAAGTATGGCCTGATTTTGAAATTTTCATCCTAGACGCCCTCACTGCAATAAAGGAGAAGGTGATCACCCTTTGTATGTTAATGTTGATATGCAAAGTGGAGATGTCCATACTTCTTGGATTGATAGTCTCCAAGCAGCTTTTAGTGGTATACAAGTTCTTCATGGAGATGTCGAGGAAGCTATCTGTTCACATGCTTTGTACTATTTTATCTGGAAGTATTATGGAGTTCTACCTGAACGCTGGAATTGGCAGCAGCTTTCCGCTGATGTGGCATTCTACCCGCTTCGTCCAGAGCTTATAGAATCTACATACCTACTATATCAAGTATGTCTTCCTTTTTTTTCCCCTCATGTGAACACTTCCTAGATATCTTAGTATTTTGATAATCTCCTCACTTTCCCAGGCTACAAAAAGCCCATTTTATCTTCATGTTGGCAAAGATATTCTTCGAAGCTTAAATAGCCTAACTAGAACTACATGTGGATATGCTACTGTTCATAGTGTTTTGGACCATAGTCTCGAGGATCGAATGGAAAGTTTCTTTCTAAGTGAGACTTGTAAATATTTATTCCTGGTAGGCAATGCAAATTTTCTCTCTGATTTTTTTGAATTACGTATCATTTTAACAAAATAAATAATCATTCTAATACCAAAAATGGACATTTTTGTCCTCTTTATAGTTGTTTGATGCAGACAATTTTGTTAACAAAAACCATGGACGCTACATCTTTAGTACAGAAGGACACTTGCTGCCATTACTTCCTCAGTTCAGAGATACTGAAAATAAAAAAGTAGTGTCACCAAAAATAAGTTTCTTTTCAAACACATCAACACCAAAAGTAAGTTTGGTTTAACAAAGTATTCTATCCATACCAACTTTATACCTTACTCAGTTTTCTTCCCTCTTATGCTAGTGTGATGCAGTTGATGCAGAGAGAACATTCTTTCTACCACTGAAGTCTAAGTACCTGGATCAGATAAGCAAGCAGTTGGGAGTTGTCATCAGTAATTACTCCTAGTAGGTATTCAAAATCCAAATTGTATTGAAAATCTTTTGAGAAAAAGCCATTTGTTTGCCTATAAGAATCATCATTTTGTTGTGGTTATTTATATTGTCATTAATTTCTTCTACATAAATTTTATTTTTTGTTAATTATTTGTTAGGAGAATGTATTGGTAGAGAGTGGCAAAATGATTCATCTAGAGCTATTATTTTGTCTTTTGATAAAATTTTCAGTGTAGTAGCATATGACTTCATGCTGTGATTTAAACTTCCATTTAAGAAGACTGCCAATATTACTTACTGTTCAAATGAATGGACCTATGTGGATGATGGATCTTCCACTGTGTTTTATGAGCTTTTTGCAGGTCCAGAATCTGTACAGAATTGACAAGTTAGGCAATTTATAGGATTGACCTGTGAATAAATCTAATCTAAGTACAGATTTTGTCATACTTTGAGCAAGCTCAAAAGTTATCAAAGTGCCTTCCGCAACATGTGATTGTTGTCTAGTTAAGTAAGAGGTAAACATTCCATTCCTTTTGCTCTAATTTGTTATGTTCATGTGAACAGGTTTTCTTTGTAAAGGGGGGTATGAAAAGCAAATTATTTTCATCTATTGTATTTAACAGTGTGTTTGTGTGTATGATTGTGTAAGTGTGCTGCTTGTTGACATTCTACTGTATTTCAATTTTGACATGTTATCAATTGTGTTGTACGGAAACTGTAGTAGTGATAGGTATTTAGTACAAATTTCTGCTTTTCCAAATTTATTTCTATCCCTTTCTGTTGTATGGTCTAAAAAATATTTTCAGTTGTAATAATGTGAAATGCTAAAATTCCTTCCATCAAAATGTTAGGTGTGTCATGAGGTTTACCAAAGGCTATAAAATTTACTATTAATATCTGTACCTGTTGAAATGATGATACATTGTTTGCTGTTTGAAAAGACATTTATATTTTTCAGTGTAGAAAACTTTGCTATTTTTTTACAAAGAAAAAAGAAAACACTTTTGTACATTGTATGTTAGTACCTGAACATCATTGTCTTTCGTTTTTTTTGTCTTACAATGTCAGAAGGTGGGATTTTGTGCAAATGTTTCTATTGTCTATTTTCCGAGATTGGTACTGTACGTATTACCTTTTTGATTGTCGGTCAAAGATATTTTGTTGAAACAATTGTTTTTAAAAGAAAAAATAATCCTGAATTCTGTTGGGACCAAAATTAATTCAGTTGTTTTTCCAATATAACATTTCATGGCAGAATGTTGTGTCAGGCCACTGTTAATGTTACATAGATCACAAATTGATACTACTCTTTTCTTCAGTCATAATTACTCCTTAATCATTCTAGTTTGGTCCAAGGTTGTGATAATAAATAAAACAGCTGTTTATCTTAGAAATTTTTCTTATAGCTATACAAAAATCTTATCTTCTTATACTTACACCGATTACAATGGCTTCAGTTTTACTTCTTTCTTTTTACTGCGATGCGACATGATAGGTTTACTGGAGTTGCAACCATATTACTTGGTATTGAAGTAATACTAACCGCCTGGAACTCTCCACTTCCCTCTAAGTCAGCTAAGGACTCTGCATGATACACTTCAACAGTCTCACATCTATAACCCTCTGGGAGTTTTACCAGCTCAGATGAATCCACCAGATTAACTTGAACAATTTCATATCCTTCCGGAAGAACTGCAGAATCTGCTTCATTCACATCACAGGAGGTATCTGAAGACTCATCAACTAAAATTTGACTATCTTCAATTAGGCGGTTTAAGGGATCTTTCTTTTTGTCTTTCGAAATTAGATCTAAAGCTGATTCTTCTTCAGCTGAAGTTCGTCTTGCATCTGTCCCTAAAAGATGTATGCACTTTTTGTGTTTTCGAAGAGCTTCACACATAGCAAATCTTTCTCCACAATCCGAACATCGAAATGGTGCTACATCTGGGTGAACACGCACAAAATGTTTCTTCACATGATTGCTATTGTTGAACCCTTTTCCACAAAGATCACATGAGTATGCTCTCTCTCCAGAATGAGTCCGTTGATGGGCTGTTAGTTGCGCTCGCTCATAAAATTTCTCTTCACATTCATCACAAGCAAAAGGCCTCTCACCAGTGTGGGTATGTAGATGAATCTTAAGGTCATAGCGAGAGACAAAAGCATTATCACAAAGAGTACAAGGAAATGGTCTCTCACCTGTATGAGTCAACATGTGACGCTTGAGGTACGTGTTTTGCGGAAATGATTTTCCACATTTTTCACAAGTGTACGGCCTTTCACCAGTATGAGTTCTTATATGTGCTCTTAAAATTCCTTGAGTTGGAAATTTATCCCCACAGAGAGCACATTCAAATGGGCGCTCATTTGAATGAAAAACAGCATGTTTCTTCATCAGACTGCGAGTATAGAAGCGTTTATGACAAGTTTCACATTCAAAAGGCTTTTCTCCAGTATGTATTAGCATGTGTACTTTTAAATGTCCTTTGCTAGAAAATGTCTGCCCACAAGTGGGACAAAGGCATCTTTTCTTTTCTCTGTGTGTTAGCATATGTCGATGTAGTTCATCAGCCCATACAAACTTCTCATCACATTTGGTGCAACAGTGAGAAGGTGACATCTTATGAATTTCAAGGTGCTTCTCACGATCAGTCTCTAGCATGAATCCTATTCCACATTCAGGACACTGGAACGGCTTGTCATCAAAATGAACTTCCCAATGATCTTTCAATTCAGCCTGCTCAGCAAACTTGGCACCACACTGCACACATTCAAATGGTTTTTCTTTAGAATGCTCTTTGGTATGAGCCCATAATGATGTCCTCCAAGTAAAGGACTTTCCACATTCCTTACAGTTGTGTGCTTTAATCCCTTTGTGTTGGTTTAGGTGATCTTGATATACATGCTGAGAACGATAAGTTTTTCCACATTCTCCACAAGCAAATGGCTTCTCACCAGAGTGTCCTTTCTCATGAACTTTTAACATGAAACCTGTAGTGAAGGTTGCAGGACACTGAGAGCACATGTGCGGCCGTTCTCTGGCATTCTTTCCTAGATGGGTATGATTTCTTAGAGAACGCTTGGTAGCAAAACCTTTTCCACATTCCACACATTGAAATGGTCTCTCTCCAGTGTGACTTCTAACATGTTCTTCGTGGTGAACACGGTTAGTAAATTCTTTGCCACATGTTTCACATTTAATGACAGTTCTTTTTCGTGGAGCAGGTGCTGTGGAAGTTGATTCGGAGGAACTGTCTGGCTTATCATGCTTATGAGATTTAAATGAACTTAGACGACTGAAACTTTTTGGACACTGTGAGCACTTAAAACGTTTGTCATCAGTGTGAACATGTTTATGAACTGTGAGTTGAGCTAATTTCTTAAAGCTCTTTCCACAAACATCACAGATGAACTCTTCATGTTTACTATTTTGAGGCTGTTGGGTCAAATTTGATGTTGCAGAAGAATGTGTCCGCTTGTGCTCTTCAAACTCTGTTAGGTCTGTGAAGTGTTTCGAACAGTGTGAACATTTGAAGTCTTTATCAGTGGTATGACTTACCAGATGAGAGTCCAGTTCAGGTTGATTTGTAAGAATTAAGTCACAAAGGTGACATTTAAGTTTTACAACTGCTTTACAGCCACCTTTGTGTTTTAGAAGAGTTCTCTTTTGCGAATATCCTTGTCCACACAAATCACAGATATATGGTTTCTCACCAGTATGACTTCTCACATGCTCTTCATAATGAGCCTTCTTTCCAAATCCTTTGGAGCACACTGAGCATGTAAACCTGTTGGTTTCTGAAAATAAGATACAGTTTTAAGCAACAAGAATCAAGTATTATAAACTCACACAATTCAATAGAACTCAACAAACCTTGTGTGTATTTTGGATTAGGAACTGATCTTCTGTGACCTCGCCCCATGCTGTAAGACGATTTATTATGAGTTCTGGATTCCGAAAGCAAAGCAATTAAGATGAACTGCCCGAACAATTTTACCTCTGAAAAGTATTTTGGTCGACATTTATCAGTGTATCAGAAGAAATAATATTTTTCTCCATGGTAACAATTTCTTTGATGAGATCAGCATTCATATCTGATTCTTGAGCTACATCCTTTTAGGGGTAAGTAAATATTACTCAGGTGAGATATAACAATACAAGCACTTCAGAACCAGATGTAGGTAGCTCCTCGTGAATTACCTCTTGTATTTCTGATGTCATTTCCACAACAGTTCCTGACAAGGTATTTCTTACTTCATTTTCATATTTAATTTCCTCAAGATTTGCTGGTACTCTTGAAATGTTCTTATCACTTATACAAACTAAAGAAGATGAAGAGTTATTGGAAGAAAACTCCCCTCCTAAAGGAAAAACTGAAACAAATGAAATAATATGTATAACATTAAGATATTCACTTTAAGCCGGATGTTTATCAGTTCTTAGCCATCAAAGTTTTTGAGGTAGAAGTGCTCCACTCTCCGTAAACTGACTAGAAATCATTTAATTTTGAGAATACTTGTAAAAATTAGTAAACTTACTGTTAGAGTTACATGATAAAGTATCCAACTGAGGCTCTCTCTCTTTCACTTCCTCGTAACCCTTCAGACCCTCAAGAGTGATATTGTTCCTGCAAGATAGAAAACACATGACAAAACTAATAAGCATGTTATCATGCAGAAATTAGGAGTTGAGTGACGTCAAAAATGAGATTTACCACACCTATGAATATGTATCATTGTTGCAACTACATGTTGACACTTCCCTGACTTTCCATCAAGACAAGAGCATTCACAATGCAACAGACGAGGTTCCTCTACTACAGATATTAAAATTGAGTAAGGTGGCTGATCTTCTGAGCTTGATTCGCACAAAGCTGTTATATCACTGACACCAATATCCCTCTCCAACACATTGATTTTTTTTATGCCGCCTCGGTTTGCAATTCCTTCTCCTTCAACAAGTTTTACTTTGAAATCTTTTAGTTCTCCAACAACTTCCAAAATATCAACATATGACACAAGAGCCATCCTTAATGGAACAAAATTAAAGCTTTGAGAAAGATATTTCTTCAAGCGTTTTCCAGGCGTCAAGATTTTGCAAAGCAATTTTCCCCTCTCGGTAATTAAGTTGCGAAGACAGAAAAAATGTACTGGGACTCTACTGAAACCTAAGTAAAGGTGTACAAGATACAAACTTTGTTGTCAATAACATGACTCAAAGAACGGAGGAGGTTATGAAGTTCTCATACCTATGACAAATTTAGTTTAGCATCAAAGAGGTGGGGCCCTATGGCGGCAACTTCGAACGCTTCGAACGACTAGCAATGACTCTTTTTAAAAGTTGTTTTTTAAACAAAAAGTGTCGTTTTCAAGAAGATATTTCAGCATTGCTTAGTTAGCTTATTGGGAGGGGGAGGGGTTAACAAAAATGATACTATGGGGCAATGTATTTTTTATTCTCTTTCATTAAGGCTTTTCAAACTAAGTCAAAAAGAAGAAAGGGCACCACAGTTCACAACCAAAGAAACTATAGCAGTACACTGGTATCACGCAAAACAATTTTATCCAGCTGTACAAAAACCCAATTATTTTTTTTTCCTTTTTAATAACAAAAACAGAATAATTTTTAACTTCTTGGCACTGTTAGCATTTCCTCCAACAAAGTACATGTTCCAAGGAACCCAAATCCCACTGAGTAGACTAGAAAATCACAACTTGTGAATAAATAAAAAAAAGGTGGTAAAGAAACTTTGAGAGTTGAGAGTTCAATAGTGCAGCAGCAGCACTCTTCAAAGCTAGGACTAATATCCAAGCCAATTGGCCAGTTCTTGATACACAAAAACATTAAAGCAGAATCAGTCCAGGTTACTGACTAAAATTCAAAAACCCATCGCACGCACAGCCATAGAACAGAGGGAACGTTTGCAGTATTTTCAGAATTTTTTTGAGTGATGATAGATATGAGTCAACAAGGTAAATGATCCAAATTAAAAATCCTTTTGCTTGCCAAGTTATGATAGTACGCATTCACATTTCAACCACAATTCCTTAAAATACAAATTACCTAAGAAAAATATCAATAAAATTTTTTAAAGCATTAACAGGATAAATTCTTGATAAGCTCCATTAAGGGAGGGCACTAAACCAAATATGACGCCAAGCTTCAAATATTGGCAGAAATTTTAGATGCTGGAAGTAAATGGCAAAAGATGACACCTTTAGAGTTGGAATACCAGTCTGGAGAAGAGAAATCTCTTGTACTTCTTATTGATAATTTAAGCAATCTCTTACTTCAAGAAAAAAATCTCAATTAATCAGTCTGTTGAGAGGTAATAAAGAAAACTTAACACAGTAAGGTCCCTTAGTAAGAATAATAAAAACACATTAAGTCTATTTTCATAAAAATTAACACATGGAATAACAACAAATTCAACTGGCGATGCTACAATAGTCAGTTAAACTAATACAAGTGTGGTTAAAATCTTTCAAGAGAACATAAAATACTGCAAAACTCTTGCACCAGTTTCAAACCCTGGGGTTAACAGGAAGGAAGTGAACAGTCTTCTTGATGTAATTGCTTAACATTAAGTTTTTAGTACTATTACAGTTTTTTGGAAACAATATTCAAAACCCTTCAAAATTAAGGACAGCAATAAATTGAAACAATTATACTGTATATCTCTACTAGCTGGGGTAATGTATGAATCTCAAGAGTGTAGAAGATAACAAATCAAGTTAAAAAATATTCTTGGCAGGAATGGTATCCCTTCATAACATCTTTATCCACTTGGCCAAAATTCATTAGCTAGTTTTGGTGTGAGGAGACCAACAGTTATGGAAGAAATTAAGTTGACGCAGTGATTATCAAGGAAACGGATACCACTAACATGGCGAATACCTTTCCCACTCCTCTCTACTACTACTCCAGTTCGTTCATCAACACCTGATAAAAGCAAACATTTTATTACATGTACAAGAAAATTTTAAGAAAAATAATAAAAGAAAATAACATAATGATAATAATAAACACAGAATTTTATATGAGATACTACTTACCAGAATATTGTAATGTAGCTCCAAGGATGGAATCCAGCAAACTCCCAAAGAAACCTGCAAGTGCTCCAGCTAAAATAAGAGGCCACTGAGGTGGTGAAACAAGTAACTGTTGGGAATCTATAAATATAACTGTGGCTAAGTAATGAAAAACTCCAACTAATGAACCACCAGCTGCAGAGAAAATTAGTCCCCCAATGGTCACGCCTCCATTTGTTCCTTAAAAAAATAAATACATTAAATAAGTAAGTAGTAATAAATAGCTAGAAGCTTGACCCAACATTATGATAATATTACCTCTAGGAACTTTCCTCCAAGATGTGATCAAATACGGGTCAGACTTCCCTATAACAGTTCCTAGTTCCGATGCCCATGTATCCCCATTACAGCAGGCGAAAGCACCTGAAAACATTTACAATCATTATTAACTTTTTCCCTTAAATTTGATATAAAATCAATATTTGTAAAGGGTACTGTAAAAAAATTACCTAAGATGCCGAGGTTCAGCCAAGAACCTCGATAATCATCAATAAAGTTAACAGGACGTTCACCACATCCTAAATCAAGAATGTAGAGGAAAGCAAGCTGTGCAGCCATACCTCCATTGCATAAAACTTGCACCCAATTTCTTTGACCACCTTAAAAATTTAAAAATAGATTGGGTATGATAATATTTATAGCAAAAAAATATCTGAAAGATAGATTAAGAGAGGGATACCTTCTTTAAAATGTTCCTCAAGCTTCTTTTTTTTCTCCTGTCTGAATTTAGTAGCTTTAGATGAGGAAAAGAAAAACGCTATCAGACAGGCTAAGAATGAATAGCTTGCCAGTGATAAAATAAATGCAATGATTGAGCCTGAAAAATTTTAAACATTGATAGATATTTCGATCTTATGCACAAAAGCAAAGACAGAAAATAAAATCATAGAACATACCAAGAGCAGCTCCACTCTTACTAACTTGCTTTTTCCGTAAAGCATGCAGGACAATTACTAAAGGAATCAGTGTTGAAGCAAGCCATCTTGTAGGGGGAACAACTGCCAAGTCAGCTGTAAAATTTATGTTAAATTGGTCACGGTGGAAAACTGGCAATCAGAAAGTTAAAAAGGCAAATATGGCACTTACAATCAAGTCGAGACGTTTCTTTTAAAAATGAGAATGCCAAATGACCAATCCACATTAACATTGAAATAGGTATTGCCACAACAAAAAGGAATACAGGAACTAAACTCTCTGGCATAAACATCTGCAGCCTGAGTGATTTCTTTGACTTGGACTGAGGTTGATTCAATTCATGTGCATCAGTGGAATTCATTTTGAAGATTTGTTGAGATAAATGTCTCAGTCGACTGACAGATTGCTATGGACAAAAGTACTCCATTAAAAATAAGACATAAAGTAATTCGGGATTATTCGTTTAATGCGTAATTCTTGCAATACTGCAAACCCACCAGAAACGAGGTTATAACTTCGGCACGCAGGACAATAACAACACACAAATCTCGAGAAACACGGCTGCTAGATTTCTTGACAAACCATCACAACGAAACTCAAATTAACTCGCGTCGCATTGCATGAAAAGACAAGAAATCATTAGGCGAAATACGCCGCAATCGAAGTAGTCGGCAAAAGCGACATTTCACTGAGCAGACGGCGATGAGGATGAGGAGAGGAGAGAAAGCAAAGTGAGGACTCTGCTGGCTGGCTGGACTCTGCCACCAAAACAAACGACGTTGGACCTTGTGGTCTTGTGGTCCAATACCAGCGCCTCATTGGTCCTCTAGCCGACCAATCGCCAAGCTGTCGATCTCGGCGGCGCGTTTTTTGATCGCTATCGCAGATTGCGAGGGATATTGGCAAGGACATTTATTCGCATGGATATTTCGAGTTTGATTTTGAATTGGAGCACCTTCAGTGGGGGACCCCTCAGTTACGCACCATTTTGTTCGTTTGCGTGACGGCGCGGTGTGCATGCACATGTATGTAGCCGTTATTTGGCATATCGCGTATTACTGAAGTATCTTTGTAGTGGCTCAGGCAACACAACACAGCGACAGTGCCTACTGGGATTGCCTGTCACCGACGCAACCGGAGGACGACCTACGAGAGCACCCAGAACTTCACCACCCAGGCCATGTCTGTCGCTGTAGTCCGTGTTGACAGAGAAGTAGGCAATAAAGTAGCCCAAACCGTGCACAAACCCGGTGGAATAAAGGGGGCTGCATCTGCCTCTTGGTACAGGTGCGTGCATTTTGCGGAAGCAAATGAATATAGTCTTAATTACTCTACTGCGTTTGGGCTACGTATTGCCTACTTTTCTGGCAACATTGGTGTTTGTAGTTTGTGTGTAAAAAGCGTGAGAGTGATCAGCGGCAATCGTGCTGCGCGCGTCGCGTACTGGGTGAACCCACCTGCGTGTCGTGTCGTCTCTGCCCCGTGACTGGCTCTGAAGGTGTCCTTGCTTCAGCCGCCGGTGGCCTTCCCCGCCCCGCCCCGCCCCGCCCCGCCCCGCCCCGCCCCGCCCTGGAGACCGCCCTGTCCCGTCCCCCGTCCCCTTCTCCCCATGTGTCAGCGCCGCGGCTTCCTGGATACAAAAATTGTCCTTGACACGTTCTAATTTCGAGGGAGCAGGCGCAAGGGAAATAATTGCCGCCATTACACTTCTCACCAAATAATAAAAAAGACGAAAGGAAGGAGAGGTACTCTACCGACACAACACAGCCAGCTTTTACTGCTGCGCCGGTCGTCTCCAAAAAGGCAGCCCGCAGCCGGTCGCTGCGCGCGGCGTGGAATCGAACCAGAGAGTGAGATTGTAAGGTACGGGGATGGGAACTAAGGGGAGGTTATCGGCACGACTCGATGGAGCTCGGAGCCACGACCCACCTGGCTAGCGCTGTAGAAAACTACCCCAAACTAGCTCGCTTCAGAATTTTAGAATGAGGCTACAAAAATAACATGACAGAGATGCGATCAGTAACGAATGATTTGTGCTGGGCATATGGCAGGGCAGTGAGGTGGCGTGGCGAGAGGGGATCAGAGTGAACCTACACACTGCTAGCAGAGCTGCTGCAACCAGGGTTGTTGCGCGTGCTGCGTCTGCTGCGAACAGGTCGGCGGCGGGCGAACGTCGATATCGCCACGCCCCGCCCCACCCTGCCACGCCACCCCACCCCGCGCGCACTGACCTACCTTCCTCGGAATCACCTTACGCCCGGGCGTGGCAGGGTGGGTGGGGAGGGGAAGGGGGAGGCGGAGGGGAAGGAGAGGCTGCTCAGGACCACCAATGCAGCAGCGGGGTTTTTGAACGCGGTGGCGGGGGACGGTGGCCGGTGGCGGGAGGCGGGGGCGAGGCCCAGGGCCTGCCGGGGGAGATTGGTACATGCGGTGCTGTGCACTGCCGTGCACAGCATGCTGTCAGGGTGGGGGTGGGGCGGGGGTTGGACCAGCGGGGCCTGGCCAATGCTCGTCCCTACCTCGGGGCCCAGAGGCCCAGGGGGCTGCCGGGGCGGGGGTGGTAGAGAGGGGCAGATAAGCGGAGGGGGTTGTGCTCGGGGGTGGGGGTGGGGTTGGGGGTGGGGTGCAGGCCTCTGCTGCAGATCGGTGCACCGGCCGGGGCCGGGTGCAACACCGCCCCGCCCCGCCCCACCTCACCCCGTGGCTGCGCGGTGTGCGTCCGGGGCCGGGGGCCGGGTTGGGCCCTGCCGCCCTGCCTTCCGCGCCGGGCCGCGCCGGGATCCCCAGCCCAGCCAGCCGGGCCCGGCCGCCGCGCCGCGCCGCGCCGCCGGGAGGGAAGAGGTTACTCAGTCGGACTCGGCACATCGCGGCGAGCACATCGGCCTGGTCGCGCTGCTCAGGCTCAGCCCCCGCCCCGCCCCGGCCCCGGGCCCAGCTCCGCTCTCGTGCGAGCGCTGTCGTTATCAGCCCTTCCCGGCACCGGCCCCGGCCCGGCCCCGCGGTGTCATCGGATGGGTGCGCCCCGACCCCGGCCGCCACACCCCGCCGCACCCCACCGCGCCCCGCCGTCCCCGCCAAAGTGATGTGCAGTGCCGCGCCCTCCCCCGGTGCGCTCAGGGCGTCGCAGCAGCCCCTATTGTAGTGACAGGACCAGCTCAGTCCAGCCCTCGCGGACCCGGCCCGTCCCCTCGCGAGCGCCCCGCCTGGACCGGCCCTCCTGCGCGGACCGGCGCGGACCACCGGTTGCACGCCCCCTTCACTGACAGGTGAGTGCGGCTGCGGGCACGGCTGGCATTGACACCTCGTCAAGCTTGTCGACGACCTCATACCCATCTAAATGTGATCGGGCGATGATCACCTGCCCCCGTTTCTGCGAAAATCGACCCGCGCGCCCCGTGCGCATGGCACAAAAAAATTTCGCGCAACATCCTTATCTTCGGCAGTTGACGAGATTGTGCGAATGGGAAGACGTTTTGAGCTGGAGCGATCTCATGAAAGCGTTTTTCCTTCTCTATCACAAGCGACGACCGTCGGGGCGGGGTGCGCAGCGCAGCTCGGCGCGGCGCGGCGCAGGGGTTGCGCCCCACTATGTATGTGTGTGTGTGGTTATGGTGTGATATCGGCCCGCTGCAGGCGAGTGGGGCGGGGCGGGGCGGGGCAGGGCGACCGCTTATCAGTGTCCATCGCTGCGCGTCACCACACCACACCGCACCGCGGCGCTGAGAGAGAGAGAGAGAGAGAGAGAGAGAGAGAGAGAGAGAGAGAGAGAGAGAGAGAGAGAGAGAGAGAGAGAGAGAGAGAGAGAGAGAGAGAGACAGACAGAGACAGAGAGGGGAACGTAGAGGGAAGCGAGAGGGAATGTGGGATAGAGAGAGAGAGATCCCCTCGCGATAGCCACTCTCACACCGGATAGGTGACAGCTCCGCGGCCCGGCCCGGGCCGGCGGTGCGTACGCGACACGTGTGTGTTTTTATTGAAGACGACGCATCCCGAAACCTGAGCGATACGCCACCGGGATGTCCCGGCCTGCCGCTGCTCATTCAGTTCTGATCCTCCCCATTCAGTTCTACTCGCGTGCGCCCCCCCTCCCCGTGCCCTCCCTCTCCACCTACTGCCACTGCCTCCTGTCGATGCGTCGCGTCGCGTCGCCTCGCGGCGGTGCGTGCCCCGGGTGCCGAGGAGCCGCAGCCGCCCTCAATGAATGGGCCCATCATATCCATGGCCCTCGCCAGGGTTCCTCGCCAGGGTTCGTCACCAGGGTTCCTCACCAAGGTTCCTCCCAAGGGTTCATCGCCAGGATTTCTCGCCAGGGTTCCTCGCCGAGGTTCCTCACAAGGGTTCATCGCCAGGATTTCTCGCCAGGGTTCCTCGCCGAGGTTCCTCACAAGGGTTCATCGCCAGGATTTCTCGCCAGGGTTCCTCACAAGGGTTCATCGCCAGGATTTCTCGCCAGGGTTCCTCGCCGAGGTTCCTCACAAGGGTTCCTCGCCAGGGTTCCTCGCCAGGATTTCTCGTCGTGGTTCGTGTTCCCTGTTCGCACACGGTCGAGCGCTTATCCAGAGCGGGCCCCGGCCCCCGTGTCGACAGGGGCGGGGCGGGGCGGGGCGGGGCGAAGCGGGGCGGGGCGGGGCGGGGTAGTGGACCCCGCGAGCATCGGAAATGCACGCCGTGGACGTGGTCGTTTCCTCCGACGCTCAGCGCGTGTGAGTGAGTGTGATGTGGGGCCGGGCGGCGGAGTGGGTGGGGTTGCGGTTGACACCTGGACGTCTACCTCGCACCGTGAGAATCGCGTCACCTTGATCGGCAGACGCCGGGTGGGGCGGGGCAGGGCGGGGCGAGGCAGGGCGGGCCAGTGCGAGAAGGAGATCCTGTCCTACCCGACGAGTGCCCGGCGGTGGACGGGACGTACGCGCCGAGACGAGAAGAGACGGCAGTGGTCACGGGCGGGGCGGGGCGGGGCGTGGAGGCTAGGCGTTATCAGTGGCGGGTGGGGCCTCAGGCGGAGCTTCGGTCGGGGGCAGGGCGGGGCGGGGCGGGGCGGGGCGGGCGAGATAGCGTCATAGAGAGGCGCTGTGCTGTGTGTCCACAAGAGTTGCAGCAAAGCGCTCAGGGCAACATCGTCTGCCATGCCATGCGGCTTTGCTGCCACCCCGCCCCCGCCCCGCCCCGCCCCGCCGGCCGCCCACCCCGTTCTGTTCATGTCAGCCCGGTGAATGGCAACTGTGTGTGTGTGTGTGTGTGTGTGAGTGAAAGTGTGTTTGACTGGCCTCCCTGTCGCTGTCCCACCCCTATGTGCGCCCCGCCCCGCCCCGCCCGGCTGTTTGTAGACGGGTGGTCATCACACTGCTCTCCTGGCTGGTGGTGACTCGCAGTGTTGCCAGAAAAGTAGGCAATACGCAGCCTAAGCACAGTGGAGTTATGCGGGCTGCATCTGCGCCTGCCTACTAGGCAGCACCATAGCACAGGTGCGTACATGTTGCCTAGTAGGTAGGCGCAGATGCAGCCCGCTTTACTCCACGGTGTTTGGGCTACTCATTGCCTACTTTTCTGGCAACACTGGTGACTCGTCGTGTAATGCATGTATATCTCAAATGAATCACGCGTCCAAGTGGGTCGGGCCGGGCAGGGCAGGGCAGGGCAGGGCAGGGCAGGGCCAGCGGGCCGGGCCAGGGCGGTCCGGTCGGGGAGATGCGCTGATGATTGTGTGGCCAGCCGACTGATTCCGAGGATATTTCTGTCCTTGTCGCACACACGGCAGTACCCTGCGTTGTTCATGGGAGTGCCCCACGAGTGCGACAAGGACAGAGGTACGAGAGCGATCTTCGAGGAGCGCGTCCAGGGCTGCCGCCGCGCAGCGCAGCGCCTCAGTTTGGCTGGGCTGGGCGGTTCAAAGTTCAGCCTCTGGCGGCGGCGCGGCGGCGCCGGGCACCGCGCAGAACGCGCAAGGCCGCGGGACAGCGTGGCGCGGCGCGCCGGGGAACGACGCGAGCGTGCGTGTGTGCCGCGCCGGCCGGCCACACTCGTACCTGTAATGGCGTCTATTTCTCTAACTCCGTGTGAAGTGCCTCGCCCCGCCCCGCAGTTCTCTCCTCCGCAGTTCAGAGTGCAACACGGTGGCGTTGGACGTAAAAGAGAGACGACTTCATTGAGCGGAAAGCACTCCGACTCGGGCGCTGCCGTGTCGTGACGCAAAGCAGACAAGAGCTGTAGCAGAGACTCTTATTCCAAAGGAAAGAGGGGGAATGAAAAAAAAACTAAAAACGTCGAGGTAATGCGATCTTCACTGAATAATCTAATGCCTCATCTCTCAGCCTTGGCTGGTTTGGTGGCCCCGGGTGGGGTCCGCCGCGCGCCGCGACAAGAGCCCAATAAGCAGCAGTCTGGGGTCCCCTAGGCCCGGCAGCATTGCCCCGCCCCGCCCCGCCCCGCCCTCTCTGCCCCGCCCCGCCCCGCCGCGCCCCGCCGCGCCACGCACGCCTCTCCGATAGTAATCCGCCTTCACCTCCCGACCGTCCCCTTGTTGTTGTCACTCTAGGTGCAGAGCTGCCCCCCCACCCCCTCCTCCTCACTTCATGTATAATCTACAGGAAATCACGTCTCCGACGCTCCTCCCCTCCCCTCGCCCGCCCGCGCGCGCGACGTTGGTCCCTGTCCGGGCTCTGTCCCCATCCCTGCACTCACGTGCCCCTGATCCACCTTGTCATCTGCACCTGATGCACTTGTCCTGACAGCCAGGATGACCACAAGCTGCGCGCCGCAGGTGGTCGTGCAGGGTGGCCACCTCCTTGGCAAGCTCTGGGAGCGGAGCCTGTGGGGCGGAACAGGATGGGACGGGTAGCATCGACATAAGCCGGGCCGGGCCGGGCGCGGCGTCCTCGCCTGTATCGCGGGTCGGTATCAGCCCCCGGCCCTGCCCTGCCCTGCCGGGCCCCGTCGCGTCGCTCGCCACCGTCCTGTACAACTACAAGTTTGTCGAGCTCTGGCAGCCGATAAAACTGAATTGGCGACGTGCTGCACTTTCCTGGGACAGGCAGGGCTGCCGGGCCGGGCTGGGGCCGGAGAGAGGGATGACAGGCTGTGCTGCCGGGCGGGGCGGGGCAGGGCGGGGCGGGCCAGGGCGGGCGGCCAGCTCGCTCGCTGAGGAGGCTTTCTCGCACTCTGGACTACTCCGAACAGCCACGACGACGGGCTTAACGGACCGAGAGCCCAGCATGTGTGCGTGCGCGCGCGCGCGTGTGTGTGTGTTCCGTAAGCGGCTACCTGGGCGCCACGCCTGTGGCCCAGCCCTTATCTCTCATCCTCCCTCCCGCGTGCCGCGCCGCGCCGTGCGCGTGATGGTCACGCAGCCGTCTAGTCTGGCCCAGCCCAGCCTAGCGCCAGTCCGGCGCGGGTCACGCTGGCGCCGTACCCGCTGATAGAGCAGGACCAGGGGTCCCGCCGGGCCGGGCCGGGGGGGACTAGGACGCCACCGCCCGCTGACAACGGGATAAATAAGGACCCCGACCTGCCGGAGCGTCCCCGGCCCCGGGCCTTCAGGTGGGGTAGGTCAGCGGAGGTTAACTGTCGCCCTGCGCCGCCCTGCCCTGCCCGGCCCTGGAACTGGAGCCTGGAGCCTCTCATCGCTCGGCTCGCCGGTGAATAACGCCCCTCTCTCGCCTCTCCCCATTAGCGCCTCGGCGCGGGGCGTGGCGTGGCGCGGCGTGGACCGGCCGCCGCCGCCAAAGAGGGGCTCCCCGATAGAGATCGGTACGCGACACGGCCCCGGCTGTACTCACATACGGGCGGGTATGTGCAGGTAACGTCTCGTATGAGTACGCACGACGCGGTCACCTCGACGGTTATCTCCACGACTGTCGGACAGTCAGACGGACAGACGCACAGACGGACGGCTGGAGACAGAACGGACACATCCCCAGGGCTTTTACTCGGGCGAAGCCCGGCGGCGGACAGACGATTACCGCTCTAGTACAAGGTGCCGCCCTGCCTTCAGTCAGCCATTCCTCGCATTTCGGGGAAACTTTCCAGACGCCCTTCACACCCACCGAGTGGGTTGCACCTGATCCGCACTGCGCCTAGTCCGCAACCCGCGACTAGTTTCAATCCCGCCAGACAGTAAAATCCCACAATAAAAACCAAGGTAAAATCCGAGGCGTGAATCACTAATGGCTGGTGTGTGCGAGCACATGAATTGGTGAGTACTGGGGTATACATTTGAGATTTCAAATGTTCAATTCGCATTTCGATGAAGGTGTAACCTGTGAATAAATGACATTCTTGAACAAAACTTTCAACAAGCACAGGTAAAATTAAAACATGTCTGAAAATTGTCGCTGAGTACAGCTCGATGTGCGCACATTAGTACAGGAGTGAATGGGGACTGATTCACCCCTCGGTACAATCCCCGCGCATATCGCGTTGTTTTGCGCGAAAGGGTTTCAGTGCAGCAGGCGGCGATCGGGGTTGAGAGCAGGGCGTTCTCTGGTCACGTGAGCACGCGTTGGGCGCGGGAAGCACCGCCATTGTTTTCGACGGGCGCGGCGGGGCGGGGTGGGGCGGGGCGGGGCGGGGCGGCGCGGGGCGGGGCGGGGCGGGCCAGGGTCCCATATCGTCCCCCGTGCAAACACCGCGCGCGCGCCCTATTGCGGCGCCACGCCACGCCCGGCCGGCCCGGGCAGGCAGCGGTATTACCGGCGATTGCACCATACTGCTGCCACTGCTGCTGCTGCTGCTGCTTCTACAGTGCCGCAGTCCGATCACACACATGTAGATAAAATGTGCTTCTGATGCTGTTCTCCGCGTTAATCGGCGTTAACTCACACGCGTTATAGAAGTTATAGCCCGAAAATGTCAGGAGTGGCTCGCAAGCGCTACAGATCACAACCGCTACAGGTCACAAGCGCTACAGCTCGCTAACGCTACGGGTCGCAAGCGCTACGAGTCACAAGCGCTACAGCTCGCTAACGCTACGGGTCACAAGCGCTACAGCGAGAATCCGCGCGTTAGGCGGAGCCGAGCCGAGCCGAGCTAAACCTTGAAAAATTACGCACGTGGCGTGAAAACATGGAAAATTTTTGCGACAGTAAACCTCCCGAAGGAGGTTGCGGTTCCCGCCAGGCACAGGGCTTTACCCCCGTGGCAGCCAACTACTTCGGTGTTCTTATGGGAACCGGTGCTTTTCTGGCCGCGATCCCTGTCGCGCAATTCGACAGATTTGATCCCCGTACTGTCAGATTTAGTCGTACGGTGGTTAACCGAACTGCCCTGTCCCCAGAGCATGGAATAGCTATTTTGGAGCCAGATTCTAGGACTTATGACCCCACGACCGACCACCAGTCGTGGGCATGGGACGGAACTTCCTGGCAACCCGCTGTCGCTACCAGTGAAGAACCTACCTGGGTTGAACCAGGCCCCATGTGCCGAGTCTCACAGACACCCCACGGCTTTCGCGGCACCACTAGACCACTAGACCGTCGGCTATTCACGAGGGAGCTCGGTTGAAATGGGGGCTTGAATTCCACTCTCCAAATTGTTGTCCTCAGAAAAATTAAATCTTTGGTAAGATTCGAACCTCCGTCCTGCGACTCTCCGCGCGGACACTATGCCGGCACGGCTACGACGCCACGGTACCAGATGCCGGACCACTAGGAGTCATGCTGCGCGAGAAGCCACAGTCACCGAAGAAACGAACCCGGTGTCATGAGTGCGCCTGCTCTCCGGTCAGTGCTAGGCCGGGCGCGTCGCGTCATTGGTATCGACACTGCTCATAGCTCTAGGTGGGTAGTGGTTCAAAAACCGCGTAGGTTTTTAGCAGATGATACGTTAGTATCAGCAGCTTGTACTGAAGTAAAGTTAAAAGTTAAAGTTGAAACGTCGCCAGTTAAAGTTGTCAAAGCAGTTGTCAGCATGTTGCTGCAGGAAAGTTAAAGCTGAAAAAGCAGTTGCCACAAAGATATATATAGGAGCGTTAAGACAGTGGGCCCCAGCGTGCCCTGGCGTGCCTGCGTGCGTGCTCGCCACCGAGTGCTGTTCAGGCTGCCGCAGCAGCTCGTATTAGCTTCAGCATGGACGCTGCCTCAGCTGCCGCCCGCAGCCGCCTTATGCACAACCCTGGCGCATTTGATGCGCTGTTTTAATGCCACCCATAACTGAAATTCTCCACCTGCAGTCCGCTGAAGCCCTCCTCTGCGCATGCCACCGCGACGCCGCTTCGCCGCCTCACCGCGACGCCGTTGCCGCTCACGCTACAACGCTATATCGTAATGAATCCCAGTATTTATCAGTAAACGTTAAAAGTTAAAACGTCAAAATTTGAAAAGTAATGTGTTGAAAGGTTTAAAGTTGAAAAGTAACTCATTAAAAGCTGAAAAGTTCTGATAGTTCGTGAGACAAAGCTCCCCAGCCCAAAGTTAATACGCTTGCACCGTTCCGCGGAAACTGACATCTCCTCCTGCGCGAGACGCTAAAACTAAAAGCTTTTAAAGCAGCAATAATAGTTAAAGTCTCCTGAGTTTAGTGCCGAAGTTCAACGTTTGAGGAGCTGTAAAATACGTACAGTAAAAGTCATCTGCTTTCACGTTAGCGTTAGCGTTAACGTTTTTTTCTTTTTATTATTTTTTTTTTGTTCGGACCAAGTGCTCTTTCTAGCTATACCGTCCTTGTGACTTGGGCAACTGCAAAAAAGGCACTAAAAAGAGCACTTGGTCCAAACAAAAAAAAAATTAACACGAAAAAAAAAAATTATGTGATTTTTGAACCACTGCCAACCTAGTGCTATAAGCAGCGTCGATACCAATGACGCGACGCGGCCGGCCCAGCACTGGCCGGAGAGCAGGCGCACTCATGACACCGGGTTCGTTTCTTCGGTGACTGTGGCTTCTCGCGCAGCATGACTCCTAGTGGTCCGGCATCTGGTACCGTGGCGTCGTAGCCGTGCCGGCAGAGTGTCCGCGCGGAGAGTCGCAGGACGGAGGTTCGAATCTTACCCAAAGATTTAATTTTTCTGAGGACAACAATTTGGAGAGTGGAATTCAAGCCCCCCATTTCAACCGAGCTCCCTCGTGGAATAGCCGACGGTCTAGTGGTCTAGTGGTGCCGCGAAAGCCGTGGGGTGTCTGTGAGACTCGGCACATGGGGCCTGGTTCAAACCCAGGTAGGTTCTTCACTGGTAGCGACAGCGGGTTGCCAGGAAGTTCCGTCCCATGCCCACGACTGGTGGTCGGTCGTGGGGTCATAAGTCCTAGAATCTGGCTCCAAAAATAGCTATTCCATGCTCTGGGGACAGGGCAGTTCGGTTAACCACCGTACGACTAAATCTGACAGTACGGGGATCAAATCTGTCGAATTGCGCGACAGGATCGCGGCCAGAAAAGCACCGGTTCCCATAAGAACACCGAAGTAGTTGGCTGCCACGGGGGGTAAAAGCCCTGTGCCTGGCGGGAACCGCAACCTCCTTCGGGAGGTTTACTGTCGCAAAAATTTTCCATGTTTTCACGCCACGTGCGTAATTTTTCAAGGTTTAGCTCGGCTCGGCTCGGCTCCGCCTAACGCGCGGATTCTCGCCAGCGCTTGCTTGCGACCCGTAGCGTTAGCGAGCTGTAGCGCTTGTGACCTGTAGCGGTTGTGATCTGTAGCGCTTGTGACCTACGTCCAAAATGTCCCGCGAGCGTGGCCTACTGGGTTGAGCAAAAGAGAAGTAAGGCCTTTAGAGGCGCGGTAGCCCGGCCCTGCCCGGCCCGCGGCCCGGCCCTGGCCTTCCCCGCGCACATCTGGCGGTGAGAGAGTCGTCATGGCGCTCATGACGGGGACCTCGGACGGGGCGGGACGAGCGCTGTGGTGGCCTGGACGGGGTCGAGGGCGCGCACCGCGTACCCCTCGCCGCCCCTCCTCCCCTTCCCACCGCCCTGCGGTTAACGAACTCTTTTTCTCCTTAAATCCCGAAGCACATGAAAGATTGATGGCTGCAACTTTATTAAGGCTGCTTGCGGGTGGAGCCGCGCGGCAGCAGGGTGCGGGAGGAGAGTGGGCCGGGCCGCAGGGCTGGATGACGTTGAGAAGGAGGAGGAAAAATGGAGTAATAATAAAGTTTATGGGCGGGCCATATGGCGCGACATGCATGCTATGGGCTACTGCCCGGCCCGGCCCGGCCCGGCCCGGCCTGGGCCCATTGGTTTAGTAGTGATCCTTGAGGACACACAGAGCGCGTCCGCGTCATGAAGGGAAGGGGTTTAAGGTTTTAGAAGCGATAGGGCTCTTTGCTGGGCTGGTCGCCGCGCCGGGGGAAGGGCAGAGGAGGAGGAGGAGGAAGTGAGAGGAGGGGGAAGGGGGGAAGGGCCGGAGGGTGAGGGCAGTGCCGGAGGCACGAGGACGGGCTGCATGGCTATGGCTGGGTGATAAGCGCTCACATTATGGTTTCCCACAGTGAGCAAGTCGAGCCGCGCGGAGCAACGCCCCGGGGGTCTTATCTGAAGAAATGATGAATATCTTCCAGCAGGCGACTTCCGCGTTGATCCCTTCGAATGAATATGGGCGGGCCGAGGGGAGGGCGGTGCGCGTGTCTGGGGCTGCCACTGCCGCGCCAGCCTGAGCTCAACGCGACGGACGGCGTCGCGCCGACCAACCCTTCCACCCCACGTCTGTCTCCAGCAAAGCCTTGCTGGGCGTGGCGGAGCGGGGCACAACGATGTGATAATAATAGCGGGGGTATATGCCGCTCTCGCGCCGTTACGCCACCGATGCAATGTCTGCAATTGGATTTATCGCCGACGTGCCCTCCAACACTTCCACTCCAACGTGTGCGCGGCGCGCGCGCGGCCGGGCCCACGGGGGCCCACGCCTTCCTCTTGCTCGCCCTGCCAGCCCAGCCAAGCAGCAGCAAAGTGGCGTCGTGGACAGCGCCTAAAGGACAGTGGTAGCGTCCAGTGGACAGTGGCAGGTGGACGGGACAGCGGACAGGGTTCCCTTCAGCCCAGACACACTCAGACACACCGGAGAGGTGAGGTGACGGAGGTGACCCACTTCACGCGGTGCGCCGGGCCGGGCGACAGCAGTGCGACGCCGTATTACATTATATGTCTAAATCTAGCAAGCGTCGCCTGAGACGAGCCGAGCCGAGCCGAGCCGAGCCGAGCCGAGCCGAGCCGAGCCTGGGCTGCCGCGCACCTGTTTCTTTTTCTTTCTCAAGTCTCACGACAGCCACGAGGGTCTGAATGTGTCCGTCTGTCGTCCGTCCGTCGTCCGTCTGTCGTCTGTCCGTCGTCCGTCTGGCGCTTATACGGGCCGCGCATTGTCTGTGATTTGGCCCAGTCTCGCATGACTCTGCGGCGTCCCTTTGCCGTTTAGCGCCCGGCGGCCCTACCCTCTGTGTGTGAGTGTGTGTGTGTGTCTGAATGGTTCCGGCCGGGCCATTCGATGTCTCCAAATATAGTCCCTGTACGCGTGTCAATCACTGCACCTTTCACCGCCCGCCCGGCCGGCCGGTGCGGTGGCACGCGGCAGGCGGCGGCGCAGGTTACCTCCGGGACGGTGAAGTGCGAGAGAGAGAGAGAGAGAGAGAGAGAGAGAGAGAGAGAAAGAGAGAGAGAGAGAGAGAGAGAGAGAGAGAGAGAGAGGGATGAGGGGACAGGCGCATCGCCACATTCCACCACTACCGTTCTGCATCTCTCTTGCACCAGTGTTGTTAGATAAGTAGGCAAAAGGTCGTTCGCACGCACCTGTGTGAGGCAGCCAGGTATCTCTACCTGCCTACTAGGCAACTCTAAGAATAGGCCTACATTTTGCCTAATTATCTAAGAAATCCGTCTCGCACTCGCAGGGAAGGTTTAGTTTTTGCTGTTTGATTCCTGACGAAAAGATATGACCGGACTACCGGGCCGAGTGCCTGAAGCTCCTGCTACTGAGCCGCAATGCACAGGTGCGAACGGTTTGCCTATCATCTCCTGGCAAGGCGCCTTACGCGAGCGAGTAGGCAACCGCGCCACACTCGCGCAATGCGGTACAGTATAAGACACAGGAGTACAGTGAGTCACCCTTGTATCGAATATGAAGATAAAATTAGTTTCGTGCAGCACACTTCCCGCAATCCACCCCATCGGATGTATACGTAAGACCCCCGCTCCGCCCCCCTTGCCCCTGCGTGCGGTCACACGTACACTTCTAAAAATAATAACGCCAACTCGACTCACACACACACACATTCTAACCAGAAAAAACACGTCAGAGACGAAGTACAGGTCCGCTCATGCCTGCTTCTTTCGCTGTGGGCTGTGGGGTCCTTCCCTCATCCCCGACTCTCCTCTCTGAGAGATTCTTACTCCCTCTCTCCTTCCCTCCCCACACTCTCTTTCTCTCTCCCTCTCTTACACGCATACACACGGAGGGCAGCGCAAGAGACGTGCGGGACCATTAAAAAAGCAGAACGGGATAAGAAAAGAAAACACAGCCCGATTATGCCGAGAGGACTTCTTGAACTCGACCCCGCCCCGCCTCGTCCTGGTGCCAGGGCTGCGCGGGCCTGAGCTGAGCAGCCCGGAGCTGCCCGGAGCCCTCCGTGTCTGTGTGTGTACGTATGTTTGTATGTGCGTGTGTGTGTATGTATGAGTGTGTGCCAGTCATGCGATCTACCTCCCCTTTCCCCTCTCCCCCCGGCCGGCCACCCCGGCCCTGCCGAGCCTTGTCCGTCATGGTCTTCATGACGATGACAGCGACACGTGTGCTTGTTGGCCCACACGTGCCCGTGTGTGTGTGGTCCAGCCCCCCCAGCCTCCGACACGACTCTCATTGGCTCCCGCGGGGGCTGGCCGGGTCGGCGGCGCAAAGTGCCGGCCGGCCGGTGAGGTGCGAGGGCTGGTCTGGGCCGGCCGTGTTGCTTTGGCGCGCGTGTAAACACACACCTCTCCGCGCCGCCGCCGCGCCACCCCCGCGCCGCCCCCGCGCCGCCCCCGCGCCGCCCCGTGACTTTCCCGCAAGGCGCGCGGGTGTGGGAACGGGCGCAGCCAGAGAGCACGCGGCGATCATTCAAACAAAACTCGAGCAAAGAGTCGAGGCAGCAGCAGCAGCTGCAGCGGGGAGCAAGGTCGGGACGGAACAGCCGCGAAAGTTCGTCATCATTACGATCGGTTCGCTGAGGAGGTGGAGCAGCAGGAGGAGGAGTTGGAGGTGGAGGAGGAGGAGGAGAAGGAGGAGGATGGCGACGACGGAAAGCTTTTGCAGCACTGACGACTGAGTGCTTACAGCTTTAGTGGCGACATTATTTTCTCTCTTTCTCCCGTGGCTTTAGCGCGCTCGTGTGCGTGCGTGTGTGAGAGTGAATGTACACGTGGCTCCATAAAAATAAAAAGCGAGTGTCCTTGCGACGCCGCGGGGAGTACGTACTACCTCTGTACCGCTGCCTGCCTGCCTGCCTGTCATAGAGAACTGGATGCCCAAACGGAGAAAATGCTGGAGTCGTGGATAGGATAGGAATCACGCGAGATGAGATGAGAGAGAGAGAGAGAGGACGGGGCAGCAGGGCAAGTCGCTGCACTGTATGACGGGGAGGTGACTCGCGCGCCCGCGGCCCGGTGCCGGTGCGTCGCGCGACAGGGGGCCCCGCCCCACCCCGCCCCGCCCCGCCGGCATGAACTGCCGCCCCGCCCCGCCGCGCCCTACCGGCATGAGCTGCCGCCAGCGCTTGAAGCCTCGTTGAAGCCGCTCTGCTCGCCGACCTTGAACGCCTTGAACCCGGCGTGTCGCGGTGCGGCAGCAGCGACGGGTGGCAGAGCGGGCAGAGTTGCGCTGCGCTGCGGTGCCTTCACTTTCTCCGGTCAGATCAGGTGGTACTGTACTGTACCGCACCCGGTTAGGCTCCCGGCTGCACAGGTCCGGCCCGGCCCGGCACGGCCCGGCACGGCCCACCCGGCAGGTTGCGAGTCAGCAGAATAAGCGCCCCGCTGTGAGTGTCAGCCGGAGGAGAAAAAGTAGAGGCCCACGCCTAATCCCCGCTTAGGAACCCGTCTTCTCTCACGGAGCAACGCGGCGGCGGGGCGGAACCACCCCGGTATCGGCCGTAGCATAGGGGACCCTAGCAGGGCGTAGCCTCGCGCGGGGCTGGGCCGGCACCATCCCGTCGCCCCGCCCCGCCCCGCCCCGCCCCGCCCCGCCCCGCCCGTACGTCTCCGCGACCTGGAGGTAAGCCGGCCCCCGGCCGTGCCGTGCCGCACCACCGGCGCGGTCACAAAAGCATTCCATGACGGAAACGCAACGCGCGGCGTGCGTGCGCCGTGCAGCGAGGGGCTGAGGCGGGCGCGGCGGGGCGGGGCGGGGCGGGGCGGGGCGGGGCGGGGCGGGGCGGGGCGGGGCGGGGCTCTGTTGTCACGGCTGACGTTGACGGGCGTCGCGGGGCGCGGCGGCTGAGACGTTGATGTTGAGGGTGACGGTGCCGCCCCGGCCCCGGCCCCGCCCCTGCCCTCCCCGCGACCGCAGGGTTTCCCTCAGTTTGAAGAGGAGGAGGCCCAAAAGTGATCAGGAAGTGATTTACCGTGGCGCTGCCCGCGCTGTCCCGTCCCGTCCCGCTCGGTGGATAACTAATGGAGAGGAGAGGTCCGCACAGTGACAGTTTAGGGCTCGGCGTGGTGGGCCGGGCGGGGCGGGCCGGCCCGTCCTGGGTGACGGTATGACGGCGCGGTCTAAATATACATGCCAATGTGCCGGCCCGACCCCGCCCCGCCCCGCCCCGCCCGCCGTGCCGCGGCCTCCCCCGCCCAGCCGCGCCCGCCCGCCATTCGCTGTCCCATCCTGAACGAGATGTTTATTTCCCCCGCCTAATGCTGGCCCTGCTCCTGCCCGTGCCCGCCCGCGCCCCTGACTCGCACTGCCATGCCGCAGACGAGGGGCCGCCGGGGTCGCCGCCGGGCCAGGCTGCAGCGCGTCCGCGCTCCCGCCGCTACGCTCGCGATGTCGCTTCCCAATGCCTCATGTGGCGAAGAATGAAGCTAACAATCAGTAGCCTACTACGCGCACTGGAAAGAAGCTGTAGGCAACATGCATTCACCAGTTATGCTCAAGTCTCGCCTAGTGAGCATTCGCTCATGCCCCACATCATTGCCACAAAAGTAGGCAAAAAGGCGCCCAAACACAGTGGAGTATAATGCAGGCTGCATCTCCGCCTGCCTTCTAGGCAGCATGTACACCTGTCCTATAGGAGGCTGTGCTGATGCGCCCGCTTTACTCCTCTGTGTTTGGGGGTCTTATTGCCTACTTTTCTGTGAGTGGTGAGGAGGGGCAGTAGGGGCGGTTGCCGCGGTGGAGGCGGACTATGGCCTCGGGGTTATTCTCAGTAGGGAAGAGAAACTGGAAGTCTGAGGTGCACTGCGCTGCGGGGATGATGACTCATCTGGCCCACCAACTGGGTCCCCCTGGGTCTTTAGCAATGCCCGTCCGGGCCCAGCCCCGCCCCGCCCCGCCCCTCCCCGCCCCGCCCACCGCCGGGCCCGGAGGTGGTGGGTGGTGGAGGGAGAGATGCCACCCCCGGGGGGACGGCAGTCGACAGTCCTTGTTGGGGCAGGTCGGGGCGGGTGCGGGTAGGGTAGGGGGGTGCGGTGCGGGACCTGCTCCCCGCCCCCGCGCAGCAGCGCAGCACCCCCGTGCACTCCATCTCCTCCGTCCTCTCTCTATTCTCATGCCCAAGTTTTAAAAGCATGACGGGCTCCCAAACTGGAGGAAGCAGACGACAGCAGCAGCAGCCGCGCTGTATCGGCCCTGCCCCGCCCTGCCCCGCCCTGCCCCACCCCCCACCCCGCCCCGCCCCACCCCGCCCTGCTCTCTTCGCTCCACTTCATTCGGCTGCTATCTCGCACCCGGGGCTGGACAGGCCGTGGTGCTGCTACTGCCCCCCGCCCTGTCCCGCCCCGCCCCTTCCTCGAGACATCTTTATGCATGCCATGAGTGTCGCTGCCATCGAGCGGCGGCGCCCGGCCCATGGCGGCCCTCGGCCCTCGGCATGGTGGCCCATGGTCTCCTGGCCCGGCCTGTGCTGTACGTAGTGGTACCGGGTGTTTCAGAGAACACGTAACAGCACGCGGGTTTGCCTACCCGCTCGAGACGTAAGGCGCCGTATGGCCCCTTGGGTATAGGCAGACCCGCAATACTGTTGTTGTGTGTTCTCTGAAAGCGGCCGGCACGCATGGTCTGTACGCGCTGCCGTCCGACGACCTCACCCGCGAGAGACAAAGCGCCGCCCCACCCCGCCCCGCAGCTGCTTAAAGTACACCGCGTGTCTTTACGACCCTGCTCTCCAAATACTCTCTGTCATCCTATACTATTTCTATCTCCTTCAGCACATTCTTTTTCTTTTCGTTGTCGTTTGTATTTTAGCTCGAGCCCTGCTGATCCTCTTCCCCTCCGCGCTCCAGGTCGGTCCCGCCTTCAATGGAAGTGATATCGCCCCCCGCCCCGCCCCACCCCGCCCCGCCCCGCCCCGCCCCGCCCCCCTCGCCATCCACCTCCGTCCAATAATGGCCCCATCGTGGCGTGGCGTGGTGCGGCAACGCGAAGCACATGGACCTGTGTGTCTGCGGCCTGGCGCACGGCGCACGGGTGGTCGCTCTGCCGCGCCCCGCCCCGCCCCGCCCCGCCCCGCCCCGCCCCGCCCCGCCAGACTGCACCTTTGCACCACAGCGCCCCGCTCAGGTCCATCAGGCCCGCTCCCCCCCTAACAAACACACACAAAGTGACCTACACTGGCTGTCCGGCCCCGACCGCACCCCGCCCCGCGCCCCAGGAGTTGTTGCCCCTCTCGAAAGGTTCAATTGTTTGTCAACCAACTGTCCACATTCTTCAGCGTCGCGTCGTCGTCTGGATCGGTCGTTGACGAAGATTGGCAGGGTGCGGCGCCTCACCCCGCCACGCCACCGCCACGCCACCGCCACGCCACCCCCAGACATGGCCCGCCCCGCCCCACCCCACCCCGCCTCGCCCCGCCCGTCCTGCTCGGGGGTCTTATTGGAAACCGATCGGGCGCGCCATGGCTCTGCCCCCTCCTACCCCTCCAGATGATCTCCATGGGCAGAGCCTGCTCCCTCCTACCCTTCCAGATGATGTCCATGGGCCGAGCCTGAGCCTCCAGCTCCAGCCTAAAGCCCTGCGGAGATGGTGCCTCCCCGCTGACAGCGCAGCGCACCGGTAGCGACAACGGCCCCAGCCCTCAACGCCCCCAGCAACTCCACCTGTCTTACCGCCACGCTGTCCCCGCTGCATTTTGACTCCCGCCCCCCCTTTTTTTTTCCTCCTCCTCCTCCCTCTCCCTGCTTGTCTACCACCCGCACCTGTGCGTACTTCTGGTTTGGCGTCCTCCTTTGGCCCCCCTCGATATCAATTGGGCGCGGACTTTCTTCAGAAATCGGCACATTTACAACCGCGAGGCCGAATCGAAATAGGGAATTAACATACTTGGGTGAGCCCCCTTGTGAGCCCCGCTGCTGGTGGGGCGATAGGAGCAGGCGCAGTGCTATGTGCAGCAGAGGCAGGGAGAGGGGCAGTGCGAGAGGGGCGTCGGCTGAGGCGTCGGCAGCGTCTTAAAGGCGTCTTAATGATTGCCTCCGCATTGACAACTTTCGCGGTTAACCTCCTCACTGAACTCTCCCCCCTCTCCCCTCGCCCTCGCGCTCGCGGCACGAACCCAGCGCCGCGGAAAGTGAGAACTGCGGCAGATGATGAGCCGCGAGGAGCACGCAGCATCGGGCCCCGCCCCGCCCCGCCGAGACCAGACCGCAAGAGGCCTGTTTAAATCGCGTTTGGTCGGCGAGGCTCTGGCGCCCGCCGTTGCAGTGCGCGGGGGCGGTGCGGGGGCGGGGCGAGGGCGGTGCGGAGGTGACCCGGGGGCAGCGCGGGGCGGGGGCGGATCCGTGGATCCGTGGATCCCTCCTATGAGCACACAAAGCCCGGGTTAGCCGCGGCAGATAATGGGGCGGCGATAAGATCCGGGCGCGTGGCGGGCGGCCGCAGGGGCAGCTCGGCGCGGCGGGGCGGGGCGCGGCGAGGCGGGGCGGGGCGGGGCGGTGCTATGCAAAGCCAGAGGTCTGCGGCGCGGCTCGGCCAGCTGTTTGTGCAGGTGACGCGGGCCGGGCGACACAGGTGGGGTGACTAATAAGCGGACCATCTAGCGCGGCTCTGATTAGCGGGGCCGCGCGACTCCAGGCCCAGCTGCACCCCTCCCCCCGGGCCGTATTGGAACAAAGTACGTCCACGACGTGCGGCACGCGAGCATCTGTCATCCGGCGCGGCGAGTGTCATCACTCAGCAGGTACAGGCCGGGCCGGGCCGGGTGACGGGTGACAGTCGTCTCGTACCATCACCGCCCCGCCCCGTCCGGGCCGGCGGAGGCCGCACTCCTTTCACGTGCACTCTGAGGGGGATGGAAGATAAATGGCAGCGCATGCCTGCAAACCTTTTGAAGGTTTGGCCCGACCCGCCGCCAGGCCGACAGTGGCCCTTCCTGCATAGTCTACCCCCGCCCCGCCCCGCCCCGCCCCGCCCCGCCCCGCCCCGCCCCGCCCCGCCCCGCCCCGCCCCACGCCATGCTCGACGCCCGCCCCCGCAGAGCCATTCCGCGATAATGCGAGCAGTGCCCTTGTGTGTCGCCTGCGCTGCGGGGCGGAGGAGCGGGACGATCAGATGAGGGCCGGACGACGTCGCCAAGTGATTTGCAAATGCCGTTTCAGCAGCGTCGCCAAAATAAACGAGCCGTCGACAAGCCCGTCGACATGCCGCGCCGCGCCGTGCTGCCTGCTGCCCTGCCCTGCCCTGCCCTCCAAGTGGGTAATGGCTCCACATACGGAGCAAGGTCAAGTGCAAGGCGTGGCGTGGCGTGGCGTGGCCCCTCGGCCCCCTGCGACCGGCTGGACGTGCCGTGGGGACACATTCTGATCAGCTTGTGTGCGAAACACACATGAATCTGAATTCACTCAGTCTTTCTAAAGGCGAATACCCGACCAGTGTCGCCGGATAAGTAAGTAGGCGAAACTTCCCACCGATACATCTGTGTGAGGCAGACGGGTATCTTCGCCTGCCTGCTGTAGGCAAACTTTCCACACATGAGACTTCCTTTGGTCTCTTAGGCAGGTGGAGATATCATCTCCTCACACACTGAAAATCCAAATGTGTGAATGTCACACACTTGCTACGCAAATTCACACGTTTGCGTGTCCAAGTGTGCGAATTAATCCTCGCACAACTTGAATTTCTAGTGTACCCGTCTGCTTCACACAGGTGTGTACGTAGGAATTTTGGCCTACTTACCAGGCAAAACTGAACCGAGCGGTGCGCCTGCCTGCTAGGCAATACGTTGACACCCGTGCCACAAGGTTGCCTATTGGGCCGAGGCAGGCGCCCGTGAGGCCCGAGTGCTACTGCTGGGTACGGGTCCAGCTTTTTTTCTTTTTTTTTTTTTCGAAAACTCTGCTGCAACAACCACGTCGGCCGCCACGCGCTGACCTGGTCTGAGGTGCGACGGTCAAGGGCGGGCGCCGCGGCGCGCCAGGCCCGGCCCGGCCCGGCCCAGCCGGTGCGTCGACACCGGCTGAGCGCAGCACGGCGCAGCACGGCCAGGAGGAAGTCTGCGGGACGGCACGCGGGTCCTTCGCTTCGCTCAGCGCAGAGGCACTCCGCGCGGCCTGCCTGAGTTTGTTTTCCATTTCTTTTCGTCATGAAAAATCTCCTCGGCCAGCGCAGCGCGGCGCACGCGTGTCAGTTTGGCTGATGGAGCAGAGCAGGGGAAGGCGAAGGCCTACCTGATGTTACAAGCTGACGCGGAGCGTACTACGAGACATGACAGACTGTCCGACGACCTGCCCGGGCCGGGCTGGGCTACTGGGTCAAGGGAGTGGAGTAAAACCCCCCAGTACGGCTCGCGGCCTGTGCTCTGGACCAGCGGAGCGGGCTCACGGGCTTACGTGATAGCGGCGCGGCGGGGCCAGACGAGACTGGGGCCTCAACCTAAACACGACGTCTCACGGCATTAAAACTTTACGGCGTTTGTCTCTCTGCAGGATGAAAAAGGGAGGGAGAGAGGGGGGGTGGCAGTCACAACGACTTGTGATGATTTTCTCATCAATTGATGTGTGTGTTGTGTGTATGTATGTATTTATGTACGTGTATGAGAGAGAGAGAGAGAGAGAGAGAGAGAGAGAGAGAGAGAGAGAGAGAGAGGGAGAAAAGAGAGGGGGGGAAGAGGGAGGGGGGAAGAGATGGATGGGTACTGAGTTCCTCGAGGATTGGAGGTGCTATACACGTGACCGGGAGGCTATAAAAATACCTGTTGTCGTAGAGAGGAGAATTTTTTTTCGGTAAGGCGCCGTGCGTCGCAGTTGGTCCAGTACGGCGCACCCTTTCATCCAAGTCAAAACGACCGGAAATTCCCCTGGTGTATAATGCCGCAAGGAGCCTCTAAGCGGCGGCGATATGTCAACATCAACATCACATGTGGCCCTGCGTGTGTGTGTGTGTGTGTGTGTGCGCGCGCGTGTCTGTGGTGCGTATATGCAGAAATGTTTTCTTTTCTTCGGCGAATCACGCGTTAGAGTTCGGCGAACTAACTGTGATGGTGTGATGCCGAGTCACAGGGGTGCCCCCGTTATACTATAGCGATGGAGGATGTTGGGTAGCCCCGTTTAGTATGTAACGTCATGACGTTGAGAGAACCAGGGCCACAAAATGATCAAAGGTTCTCGGAAATAATATGACTTTCCTCCACTGCACGGAGAGAAAAGACTTGCTTCTACGCACGAAATTCTTATGAACAGTTATTTTACTTAGTCATACATGGTTATAAACTTCTACGAACACGCTGTTCTTCCGTATAGATTTTGTTCATTATTAAAAACGAAAGAGTCAAATTGTTCATAATGACTAACAAAATTGTGCACAGTTATGTATTGGAATTATGCGCAACAGTAGCATGCCCACAGAAGTTTAGCTTGTAGTAAGTACACGCGCTATGTGCCGTGCTGTGCCCGTGCCGGGGCAGGCGCCAGGAGTGGCTCGCAAGCGCTACAGATCACAACCGCTACAGGTCACAAGCGCTACAGCTCGCTAACGCTACGGGTCGCAAGCGCTACGAGTCACAAGCGCTACAGCTCGGTAGCGCTACGGGTCACAAGCGCTACAGCGAGAATCCGCGCGTTAGGCGGAGCCGAGCCGAGCCGAGCTAAACCTTGAAAAATTACGCACGTGGCGTGAAAACATGGAAAATTTTTGCGACAGTAAACCTCCCGAAGGAGGTTGCGGTTCCCGCCAGGCACAGGGCTTTAACCCCCCGTGGCAGCCAACTACTTCGGTGTTCTTATGGGAACCGGTGCTTTTCTGGCCGCGATCCTGTCGCGCAATTCGACAGATTTGATCCCCGTACTGTCAGATTTAGTCGTACGGTGGTTAACCGAACTGCCCTGTCCCCAGAGCATGGAATAGCTATTTTTGGAGCCAGATTCTAGGACTTATGACCCCACGACCGACCACCAGTCGTGGGCATGGGACGGAACTTCCTGGCAACCCGCTGTCGCTACCAGTGAAGAACCTACCTGGGTTTGAACCAGGCCCCATGTGCCGAGTCTCACAGACACCCCACGGCTTTCGCGGCACCACTAGACCACTAGACCGTCGGCTATTCCACGAGGGAGCTCGGTTGAAATGGGGGGCTTGAATTCCACTCTCCAAATTGTTGTCCTCAGAAAAATTAAATGTGTTGGTAAGATTCGCACCTCCGTCCTGCGACTCTCCGCGCGGACACTATGCCGGCACGGCTACGACGCCACGGTACCAGATGCCGGACCACTAGGAGTCATGCTGCGCGAGGAGCCACAGTCACCGAAGAAACGAACCCGGTGTCATGAGTACGCCTGCTCTCTGGGCGGTGCTGGGCCGGCCGCGTAGCGTCATTGGTATCGACGCTGCTCATAGCACTGGGCGGGATGTGGTTCAAAAACCGCGTAAGTTTTTTTTTTATTATTATTTTTTTTTTGTTCGGACCAAGTGCTCTTTCCAGCTATACCGTCCTTGTGACTTGGGCAACTGCAAAAAAGGCACTTGGTCCGAACAAAAAAAAAAAAATAATTAAAAGAAAAAAAACTTACGCGGTTTTTGAACCACATCCCGCCCAGTGCTATGAGCACTCTCCGGCTTCTGGTACCGTGGCGTCGTAGCCGTGCCGGCATAGTGTCCGCGCGGAGAGTCGCAGGACGGAGGTTCGAATCTTACCAACACATTTAATTTTTCTGAGGACAACAATTTGGAGAGTGGAATTCAAGCCCCCCATTTCAACCGAGCTCCCTCGTGGAATAGCCGACGGTCTAGTGGTCTAGTGGTGCCGCGAAAGCCGTGGGGTGTCTGTGAGACTCGGCACATGGGGCCTGGTTCAAACCCAGGTAGGTTCTTCACTGGTAGCGACAGCGGGTTGCCAGGAAGTTCCGTCCCATGCCCACGACTGGTGGTCGGTCGTGGGGTCATAAGTCCTAGAATCTGGCTCCAAAAATAGCTATTCCATGCTCTGGGGACAGGGCAGTTCGGTTAACCACCGTACGACTAAATCTGACAGTACGGGGATCAAATCTGTCGAATTGCGCGACAGGATCGCGGCCAGAAAAGCACCGGTTCCCATAAGAACACCGAAGTAGTTGGCTGCCACGGGGGGGAAAAGCCCTGTGCCTGGCGGGAACCGCAACCTCCTTCGGGAGGTTTACTGTCGCAAAAATTTTCCATGTTTTCACGCCACGTGCGTAATTTTTCAAGGTTTAGCTCGGCTCGGCTCGGCTCCGCCTAACGCGCGGATTCTCGCTGTAGCGCTTGTGACCCGTAGCGCTACCGAGCTGTAGCGCTTGTGACTCGTAGCGCTTGCGACCCGTAGCGTTAGCGAGCTGTAGCGCTTGTGACCTGTAGCGGTTGTGATCTGTAGCGCTTGTGACCTACGTCCTGGCGCCCCCCCCCTCCCCCCAGCTCAGGGCCCAGGTGTGCCCCGCCGCGCCCCGCCCCGCCCCGCCCCGCGGCACGCGTGTGCCAGGTCGAGGCGCGCGAATGCGTGTCTTGGCGGAGCGTGGCGTGCGACCCGCGCCGCCGCTCCGTCTGGGATGAAACAAATTAACTGAAACGAGTCATGGCGCGGCGCGGCGCGGCGCCTCCATTTCAGCGGGGCGTTTAGGGCCGAATGACATATGGCGGCCGGGCCGCTGCGCGCATCGCACCGTGGCGCGCGCTGCAGTGCAGCCGCGGGCCGGGCCGCATGCGAACTCATATGCGCCGGCCGGCTCTGGCACGAAGCCCGAGGGCGATCATCAAATTGAAAAACTGTGTCGGAAACTTACGTGCGTGCGCGCGCGTTTCTCTGTATTGCTCCTCCCCCTCCCTTCCTCCCCCTCCTCTCCCCTAACCAGTCAGTAAAGAAGAACTGCTAAAATCATATAAATGATTTAAAAAATAAAACAACTACACGCAGGTTGAATAAAAAAAAAATGAAGGCAGAATTGGTGGGCGCAAGACCTTGTTATTGCCTTCTGGCGCCCGGCTGCCCGTCCCGTGCCGCGGTGGTGTCGGACCCGGACGGGACGGGACGGACAGCGCGCGTCAATCCCTGAAATTACGGCACCACCGTGTTTCGTTATCATTTTACAGGTGTATTTTTAACTCTATTTTTCTCACGGTGCACTCTCGTGGAGGATCCCCCCTCCTCCGTTCCCTCCTTCTATAACACACACACACACACGCGCGCGCGCACGCGTTCAGGGCCGCCAACCAAACATGACAAGAAGAGTCGCCGGCGAATATAATCCCGTAGACGCTGCTCAATTACAGTGTCGCGGGGAAGGAGGAGGGGGGAGGGGAGGGGGGGGGCGCCCAAGCCTCTCCGCCGCGGGCACGGCGCGGCCCCCCTCATCCCCTCCTCTTTCCTCCTCCTCTATGACTGGCGAATAGTTGTTGTGACTAGCAGTCTGACCGTCACAGGTTTAGCCCAACACCTTCAAACCTTAAAGTGCGTATACCTCGGCCTGCGACGCGTACAATATGAAATACGGGCGGCTTAATTGATTCATTCAGTTACGTTAAGTCGGCTAACTCGACATGGCCACACCCCACCTCGCCTCTCGCCAGCTTCCCGTCGGCCTCCCTGGCGCATTCTCACAGGGCTGAGCATATTTAGATTTAAAAGATAGATTTCAATTTTAATTTATCTCAGCCAAAAAAAAAAAAGCAGAACCATTCTATTCTAATCTACGGAAACAGTCTGTCCCTTTTTTTCTGTGGAAGCGTGGAAGCAGGGGGCCAAGGACGTGGGCGCGAACTGCTGCGCCTGTAGCGGCTCACGGGGGTCATGACAAGCGGGTCGGCGCCGGCCGCGCCCGCCGGCCGCTACCGTAGCAGCGTCCTTCGAACTTCGAGGAACCAGATCATGTTTGGAGAGCGAGAGAGACGGAGTGAGTGGGCGGGATAGTGAGAGCGAGAGAGGCAGGAAACGAAACGCACTCGGTAATCGGGCGCGTGGCAAGTGGTGGGTGGCGGGGCGGGGCGGCCGGGTCTCCCATAGAGGCCCTGGTCCCCGGGTACCCCAGGTGGACAGCAGTGCGTCAGCGGTGCGCAGGCCCCGCCGGCCTGGCCCGCCCCGCCCCGCCGCGTTGTATTTACAAGTCAAGCAGTAGAAATGGGTATGCGAGGCGAGGCGAGGCGAGGCAGGACGAGGAGCAGCCTGGCGCCGCCGCGCCCCGCCGATGCGCTGGTGGTGGTGAGGTGCGTTCAGTTCGACAGAACCGTTCCCGCCGGCCCGGCCGCTCAGCCGAAGACGACCTTGGGCGGGCGGGGCGGGGGTCCGGTCGAGGTGGCAAGCGGACGAGAAGGCTTTCCGAACGGCGAGCCGAACGGAAACCTTTTTCCTGTTTTTCCGAAGCACTTGGTCTGCTTTTGCATCCTGGCCGTTCTCAAACATCGCTGACTTACGCGGCGACCTGGTCGCCGCGGAGGCAAAGCCGGGGAGCGAGGAGCCTATGTGAGCCTGCCCAGGGGCTGGCCCGGCTGGAGCGCGCAGCTCGAAGCTGAGGTCTTCCCCGCGGCTGAGAGGGGAGCGGGGACCTTCCCCAGCGCCGCCCGCCCCGCCCCGCCCCGCCCTGCGGACAGGACCGGAAGGCCCTATACGAGCTCGTCCAAGACGTCCGTACTAGCCGCGCGGTTGCAGCGGGGCGCAGACCCAGGCCGGGCAAGGCCTGCGCCCGCCCCGCCCTGCGGCAGTCCGGCGGAAGCTGACCGTCACCGCATCGGAAGTGGTCCATCCTATCAGCACGCCCCGCGAGGCTGCGGCCGGGCTGGGCAGGGCGGGGGAGGGCAGGGCGGGGGAGGGCAGGGCAGGGGAGGGCAGGGCAGGGTCACCCAGAGGGGCGGTTGGGCGCGATCCCCTTCAGCAGTGGGACGGGACGGGACACCTGCACTACACTCCAAATAGAACGACTTCCCCTCCCCGCCCCGCCCGCTCCGACTACCACCAGCACTGTTTTTTCCTGGTAAGTGCTCCGCGCCGCGCCTGTCGCCCCGGAAGTGATTCCTGGCCCGCCCCGCCCCGCCCCGCCCGCAGGTCACTTAGCGCCTCGCCTGCGGCCCTGATCGTCCACGCGGACCCGGCGGCGCGGCGGGGCGGCGGGGGCGCCAATGGGCGGGCATTATGGACTGATAGAGGGCATCCCTCAAAGGAAATCGGATGGACGCTGCGCAGCGGGCTGTGGGCGGGGCGGGGCGGTCCGGGCCGAGGTGCAGACAGTCCATGAATGGCATGGCGTGGACTCTCAACGGCGTGTAGCGGCGGGGCGGCGGCACGTGCCGGCGGGGCAGGGCGGGCAGGGGCGTGTCTGACTCACGCACACCGGCGGGCGGACGGGCCAGGGCAGGCAGGGGACGCCCCGCCCCGGCGGACGACTACATTAGCCCCCCTGCTCACACGCACTCACTCACACCTCCGCACAGCCGGGAGCAGAGGGATCCCTCGAGATATTTTGGCAAGCTTTCAGCACTTTGTAGATCAGGTCTGGCTGCGGTGGTAGGTCGCCCGCGTTTTGTTCCCCGCTTCAGTGGAATGTAATTGTTAAGTAAGAATAATATTCCGATATAAAAATAATTTGTACCAGCGAGCGGGCGGGGCCGGGCTGTCGCCGCGCGGTATTTTGGGACGCCCGCTGATCGTGAGGAGGAGGAGCAGCAGAACAATTTGCCCGCGGGGGGGGGCGTTACGCACGCGCCCCGCCCGGCCCGGCCGACCAGCACGCGTCACCGCCCGTGTTTGTAGAACGATGACAAACCGCCCCCCGTCCCGCCTGCTCCCCCCCCCCCCCGCCCCCCAAACCCGCTCACTTCTCTCGGTCACCGATGCCAAGATGCCCTACGATTACATGGTATTTGATCGCATTCGCTTTGCTACGCCCAGTTTGGCCCTTTCACTCAGAAATAAGTAAATGTATTTTATTTCCCGTAACAAAAAATTTCGCGACAGAAACAAATGTCATATTTTCTTTCAATTGACGAAAACAAGTTTTAAACGAATGGAAATTTTGTCATATTTAACAGAATTTCAGACCGGTCTGTGCGTTCTTCTTGCGGCAATACGACACCAAGAAAACAAACAACAAAAAAATAATCGGTCCTTGAGACGGGCCTTCAACCTACAGTCGACGCACGCCGATGCATTCGGTAAACTGAATTAAGCCCTCGCATTTTACTTCCGGCTGTTAAAGTGCAACGCCAGATTCCCGATGTAACGGTTGCGCGCAGGCACACATACGCGCGCGCGCGCGCACACACACACACACGTTCGCTTACAGCGGACGGACCTGCACGCTCACTGCGGCCTCCGCTGCATCAAATCATAACTGGTTTTATTTACGGCCGAAATTAAAGCCGGCTGACGGAGCAGGACGCGAGGGCGGGGCGGGGCGGGGCGGGGCGGGGCGGGGCGGGGCAGGGCGCACGCGGCGCGAAATGCATTTCCGATCATCAAGTCTGCCGCTAGAAAGTTCGCCGTGCCCGCTGCTGCGTGCCGCCGCCCTGCCCTGCCCTGCCCTGCCGGCGCTTAGAGACGGGGGTCCCCGCCGCGGTCCCCGGTCCCCGCCCCGCCGCCGAGAAGCGGCTGCTTGGCGGACTCCGTGAAACGATAAATTATTGCCCCCGTGAGCAGCAGAAACACAAACACACATTTTATTTTACGTGATGCGTGAATTTGTCACGCGCGCGCAACTTTTAAGCTGGGCGGTGAAACATTGCCCAGACATCTATTTGTAGCGCAGCAAGCGGTGTGTAATTTTCGTTAATGAACACGCTGAGGCAGGCGAAGACGTGTTTGGCGGAATTGTGCAGCTCGTGTAGAGAGGCGCGCCCGATGTGCCTCTGCTGTTCTGCCGCGGGTCCGCGCCTCCCGATCACGTGACCCAGTCGCCCCGCCCCGCCCGTCCGATGGCCGGGCTGATACACTTGGCGCCGCTCGGACACGCCGGCGCGGGCTCGGCGGGGTGAGGTGGGGCGGGGCGGGCCGGGCCGGGCCGGGGCGGGGCGGGGCGGGCCGGGGCGGGGCGCGGCTCCCCGCTCAGCTCATCCACAGCCCCAGAGTCATGTCCCATTATCCGCGGCCAGCCGTCCGGAAAGCTCAAGTCGAGTATAAGCCTCCGTCCTTCCCTCTGCGAGCTCAGCTCCGTCGTGGCGCGTCCTCGCCCCGCCCCGCCCCGCCCCGCTCCGCCCCGCCCCGCCCCGCCCCGCCCCGCCCCGCCTCGCGCTGTTCTACTCCAGAGGGTTAAGTGCCCTCCTCTCCCGTCCGGATGACGGCTTGGCGGTCCGTGAGGTGTCACCACCCCGTCACCCGTCCCGTCACCGACTCCTGCCTTTGTGGTCGCGCGCACGCACGCCTCCGAGCCGAGTCGAGCTGCGCGTACAGCCCGCCGCGCGCTGCGGAGTATCACAAAGTGAGAGAGAGAGACAGAGTGAAAGAGAGACAGAGAGAGAGACGCGGTCTGAGGAGGGTCACGCAGAGCAAGAAAGGCGCGTGCGGTGCCGGCAAAAAATAATAAAAAGCCATACAGGTCGAGAGCGAGGCGAGGCGGGCGAGGCGCTTGGCGCCCGCTCCCAAGCGCGGCGGGGTGCGGCGGGGTGCGGCGGGGCGGGGCGGGGCGGGGGGAGGCAGGGTTACACTGGTTACACTGAGGCTGATCATGAGCTGAGCGGGTGTCGCTGCTGCCGAGGCCACCCCGCCCGGCCCCGCCCCGCCCCGCTGCGGGGAAGTCCATCCGAGTGCGCCCGTCCGCGCCTCGCCCGCGGCTCGCCCCGCCTCTCGGCAGTCTTGACTTTGAAATCTGGGTCATCGTCGCTGCTCAAGGGGTCAGTGCAGACTTTCAAATTGAATGAAATGGTTTAGCTTTTGTTTTATCGCGGTGGTGGAGGGAGGCTGGCCGCGCTCGCCCCCCGCGCTCCACCACGCCCCGCACCGTCGCGCTTCAGATTGCGAGGAACTGATATCGCGCGAGCGAACCGCCCTCTGAGCTGAGCAGGGAGGAGATCCGCTGCCCCGCCCCACCCCACCGCGCCCCGCCCCGCCCCGCGCGCCAAGGCGTTCCTGGGGCGGGGCTTTCTGCGCCACGCCCGGGGCCGAAGCCGCACCTCTCCTGGTGGGAGATTACTTTTCGCACTTCACTTCACTTCACTTATAGACCTTAGGTCTCAAAAGACCTCTGGTATCCACGTCTACAGTGACAGTCCCACCTGCACCGTTTTGTCACGCAGGGAGCCAAGCCCCATCTAAGGTTGTAGATGTAGTGCGGTAGGCCTACCGTTACGGCGGGGCTGGAGGCGCGTCCACCGCCAGCCCTTGTTGCTCCCTCGCTGCCTCTCTCGCTGCGTCCCTCGCGGCCTTGTTCGCCTTCTGGCGGTCGCGTCGCTCCTCGTGGGGGTCGGCGAAGTCCAGGATCCGCTTGGTGCTGGCTCTCCATGCTGGGCGGTTCTCTAGGGCTGCCTCCCTCCAGTGGGGCTCGACGACGGAGACCGCGTCCTTCTGGTCCGGACCTCGCCCAGCAGGCGGCGGCGGACTGACGCTCCGCGGCGGGGCGGGGCACCGCAGTGCTGCAAGAAAAGTAGGCAATTATAAGATAGTGGAGTAACGCGGGCGGCATCTGCGCCTGCCTACTAGACAACTGCACGCACCTCGACGCAGCCGCACTACACTGTGTCCGGTCCGGGCTAACTCTTGCCTACTTTAGGCTGGAGCAACGCTCTACTCGATGTACCCATTGGGAGAACCTTTACGATGACGTTATCGCGAACACAGCAGCAAAACTGCATTTTCGCGCTCCCTTATGTCTCTGCTTATACCCCGAAATGCGCCCTCCTCCGTCATTCTCTTTTTTTTTATTATTATTATTTTCCCTCCGCCCGCGGCCTTGCTTCCCGGAGGGGGCACGCGGTGGAGGTCGGGTCGGTTCGGTCTGGCTGCGACTCGTGACGCAGATGCCAGGGTACAATGTGCGTGAACCAGCCGAGTGAAAAGTATGCCCCGCCAACACCCGCCCACCGCACCAGAGCCCGTGCCTGCCTGCTGCTAGAGGTCCTCCCTTTTATTTTCACAAATTTACACTCGCGCTGCGTACCGTTGCGTACTCATCCCTCCTAATCGCCCCGCTGCGACGCGATACGCACCGCCGGGGCGCCGACCGCTAAGTGGGTCCCGCCCCGCCCCGCCCCGCCCCGCCCCATGTGTCATATGACGTGTTCCGCGGGTCACCACCGTGCCGCGGCCCGGGCGGGATGGCATGAGATGAGCCGCCATATTCATGAGGTGTAGTAAGAAAGCGTCCAGCAGGGCCTGGACGGGCACGTAGGAGAATTGTGCATGGCGGCGGGGCGGGGAGGGGAGGGGGCGGCCCAGTGGCCTCCTCCTCGTCCTCCTCCTCGACTACGATACACAACAGTGACGTCGCACCCCGCGCGGGCTGTGCCCCACCTGGCCCCACCGCGGCATGTCGCGAGAGCCGAACCCCAAGTACGTCAGAGCCGAACCGAGCTGAGCTGAGCGGACGGAAGAAGACGAGGGAACGGGAGGTGGAGCGGACTTTTTTCTTCCCGCAAGGCGACGCCCGGCGGCCAATAAATACCATAGACGGAAAAAAAGGACAACGTTGACGGTGGTCGGGATGGACTGATGTGGGCGGCGTCCACGGTGCGGACGAGCTTGGGGGCGAGCTTACCAGCGCCATGGCAGCGCGCGCGGGTCCAGACGGCGGCGTAGCCAGAGGCCCGGTCGTCTGCGCGGCGCGAAGATGCGTCCTGTTCGGCTGCCCCGTCTCTCTCGCGCTCCGCTCCAAGACCGCCGTCTCGTCAGTGCCCTAGCTCGGTGCGTCTCTCTCCCTCGGCTACGCCGCCGCCGCCGAGCCCGGCCCGACCCGATCCGACCCGACTGTGTTTCGCGCAGCAGCAGTCTAATTGCCCAATTAGCCGCGCAGCGCACCAAACAGCCGGCCGGCCGGCGGGCGGGCCGCGCGGGGCGGGGCGGGGCGGGGCGGGGCGGGGCGGGGCGGGGCGGGGCGGACACGCACAACAACTGCGAGCCCTGCCCTCCTGCCCTGTCCGGCCCGGTCCGGGCCCACCGGAGGACTTGCGGCGTTATTGCCCATTTCACTCTCCGGTTTTCTTTTTATTTAGAGGAAGGGCCCGGCCTGGGCCTGCCCAGCCCTGCGTGCCCGGCCCGGCCCGGCCGCCGCACACGATGTTGCGAGGTAAGGCAAGGCGAGGTAAGGCCCTGGAGTGGCCTGTCCTGGCCGATCTGTACTGCCCCGCCCCGCCGCGCCGAGCCGAGCCGCATGCTTTGGGGCTTCGATCCGTCTCACTGAATTTCCCGGAATGTGATTGATGCCATGACATTTTTTCTGCTCAAACTGTGGATCTTATTTCCCCATTGCCGATATTGCCATTTCATTTGGCGAGTTACAATTATTTTTTTTTGAATCGTGCTGGAGCTCTGCGACGCCACGTCTTGGCCCGCAGAGTGCGGCCGATAGGCGCAGGCGCGGGACGCTTATACGCAGGACAGGACGACACGATTATTCGTATTTTGACGGAAACCGAATATGTCACCATCTCTTCTGGGTCCCGCCGGCCCGGCCCGGCCCGGCCCGGCCCGGCACGTCCACGCCATTGACTTTCCGATGAAGTTGACGGAGAGGTCCGGGGCCCGGCCCGCGTGCGCGTGCGACTGGTGCTGCTCTGGCCGCTGCTGCCGGGGCTCTGAGTGAGTGCAGCGGCGCGACGGCCGCGGCGTAGCCCGACCCGACCCGACCGCAGGACATGCCATGCGGGCTGGCGCCTCCCGCCTACCAAGCGGAGGTGGGCCGCCAAACGCACGCGACTGCAAATGCGGGTTGCCTACCGCGCACTCCGCAGGCGCTCTCGGGGACGTGCAGCCCCAGCCCGGCCCGGGCCCGGACAGAGCCTTACGGAGCACCCGCGGTTTAAGGGGGCAATGGCCTTTTCCCCCTCACCGCCCTTGTTATCCTCTAGAGTGAGCCGCCTGAACGGTAGGCAATTCGGCCTACAAAGTCCATTTATGCAAGCATCTTGGTGTACACCCCCTCCCCCATCCAGCTGGACATCAAATCGCCCCTGTCGCAAGGCTCGGATCGCCTGCCGGCAGATTCCGCAGAGCGGTTAGGCACCTCTCGTGCACCCGCTCAACCCAGAGCTGGTGCCCCAAGAGTGCGACAAGGATAGAGAAACGGCTTCCGAATCACTATGCGGGCCTGACCCGGGCGATAAGAAGGGACAGGTCATTCTGATGCGAGCCGAGCGCCGAGCCGCGTCCCGCGTCGAGACACGCGTTCGCCCAAACTGGGGCGATGGCTGCCGAGACCCGTACCGTACCGTACCGCCTGGAGGGTTTGGGGGGGGGGGACGAATTTCAAATATCAAAAGCGCTGTCCTACCTGGCTTTTGTCCTACATTGGATTAAGTGACAGCCGCAATAATTGCAATGTTTGCCCAGGATGACGAACATTGAACAAGACCGTCGAGGTAAAACACTTACCAGCTGAGTCCCCCGGAGTCAAAGTCTCACAAAATGGCGGCTGACATAGGTGACCAGCGGCAGCGGGATGACGAGGGCCATCTCATTGGCGATCTTGACATCACACAGTCCCGATTTATGACTTTTGCCGAAGATTAGTCTAATCTGACTCTACTTGAATATCGTATGTTCACGCCGATACTTTGCACAGATGCTAAAAGTTTTGTTCAAACCGCGAAAACGAATAAAAACGCCGTACCGAACTAGACGGGGCGACACTGAACGCTTTTCATTTCAAACTGCAGTTTGGGCATGCCCCTGCAGCGCTGCCAACTTCAAACCAACCTAACCACAATCGTTACTGATGCATTAAAAATTTCGGATTTGAGCGGAGGTGCTTTCTGCCATTTTGGCAATGAAAGCCGCTAACGTGACGAAAAAGAGACTTTTCCGTGAATTATTATTCTATAATTATTCACGAATTTTGCAGAGTTCTGAAATTTGTTACTGAGCCTGGTCGGGTCAGGACGGGGCGGGGAGGGGGGTGGGGTGGGGGTGGGGGTCCCTAACCATCACAAGAATCTGCAAGGATCGTCTGCTGGGATGGGATGACTGTGACATCATAACCTAACTAGGGAGGACACGGAAAATCCAGTTTCTTCGACGTTCAGAGTAGCTTTCATCTCTAGGATTTCCTCCGAATTATTCCGGATTACCTAAAGTTTTCGACGATTACTCTCCAGGATTAGGATTACCTAAACAGCCGGATAACCTTTCTCATTTCCCCCCTCGGGCGGGCAGTAGGCCTAGCCAACACATACACTCATCAGCTGCAGTGCGATCTAAAATAGGATGCGATCTACATCTCAAACACTTGTGTAGCAGCTCAAATGTGTGCCTATGCGCAACAAGTAAAAATGCCCAGCAGAGGCTTCGTACTGACCTGGAGAACTGTAGAGGAGGGCTTTTATCTCGGTCTCTTCGCGCTGATGCTGAGCGCTGCTCATGGCTCTCGACGCGCCGCCGCTAATGTAGTGCTAAGGGCCGGCCACGCGTATGAATCTGCTCGTGCGGGACCTTTACGGCGTGCGGAGCGCAGCGCAGCGCCCATATCCCTATTGCCCCATTCGCGGCGCTCAGCGCGACACCCGATGCCCGGCCCGGCCCGGCCCGCCCCGGCGCACCGCACTAATATGCAAATGGCGTAACTCCCGCGCAACGCCCTGCCATTACTCCCTTTTTTTTTTTTACTTTTTTAAAGCCGCGTGAGTGTGAGATGTGAGCTGAGCCACCTCTTGGTGTTGTTGCAGAAGTCCCTCCCCTCCGCCGCGCGATGCTGCCGCCGCGCGCGCCCTGCAGGCCGCTGCTCCTGCTGCTGCTGGCCGCGGTCCTGGCCGCCGTGCTGGAGGCCAAGCCGCTGGAGCCGTGCCCGTCCTCCTGCCGCTGCTTCCTGTCCGAGGGGCTGAAGCGCGCCGACTGCCGGCACGTGCCCGAGTGGGCCGACCGCCAGAGCGATGCCCAGGACGTGCGCATCCTGCCGCCGCCCGCGGGCCGCGGCGCGCGCTCCTCCGCGCTGCACCTCACGCACTTCGAGGTGTTCCCTAAGGTGAGCGTCGTTTACAATACGGTTAACACCACCGCTAAAAATTTGAGCCGAGTCTCTGCAGTTGATTTAAATTAGCCCCGGTGATAATTTTTGAGCACCTAGGCGAATCTTTTCTCTGTGTGCACTGACACCGGTCGCGCTGTCCCCCTCCCCGGCCCGCAGGTGCTCCAGCTGGCCGTCACCAACCGCAGCCTCATCGAGGTGATCCCGAGCGGCTTCCACGGCCTGCACAGCCTCCAGACGCTGGACCTGTCCAACAACCAGCTCGTCCGCTTCAACTACAAGGTGTTCCTCCGCATGCCCGCGCTGCAGCGGCTCGTCCTGGCCGGCAACCCCATCGCGCTGGAGAAGGACGTGCCGCTGCTCACGTCCAAGTCGCTGCTCTCGCTGGACCTGAGCCACTGCGACATCGTGGACGTGCCGCGCGGCGCCCTGGACGGCATGCGCAACCTCACGTCCCTCTCGCTGCGCGGCAACCCGCTGCGCCTGGAGAAGAACCAGCCGCTGCTGAGCGCCGGCGCGCGCTCCACCGTCGTCGAGCTGGACCTGTCGGCCTGCGAGCTCGACGCCATCCCCGACGGCGTCCTGGACGTGCTGACCGGCCTGCGCCGCCTGTACCTGGACAACAACAACCTGCACACGGTCGAGCGCGGCGTGCTGCCCCGCGGCCTGCACCACCTCGACCTGAGCGGCAACCAGATCCGCGACGTGCCGACCGCCGTGCTGTCCTCCTTCCGCAACCTCACCAAGCTCGAGCTCAGCGACAACCCTGTCAGGTGCACCTGCTCGCTCATCGGCATGCAGGTGAGACCCGGCCCGGCCAGGCGCACGCCAAGGCCCACGGTCCTGCTGTAAACCCAAGATGTCACACACTTGTAGGGGTGGGCATTTCCGTTGCTATTCGCACACCTTCTTGAACACGTGAATAAAGTTTAAATTTTCTTAGGGATTTCATATACTCACACGCTTGAAGGGACAATTGTGGGAGCGGAAATTTACATAACTACAAGTCTGTGACACTTGGGTTTACAGTGCACTGGAAAAAAGTCTTTGTTATTGCAGTAAACTTTCTTCGATGAAAGACAAAAAGTCGCGTGCTGTCACAGATTTACAAAACTCCACTCTCTCTTTCTCTTCCAGGGCTGGCTGTCGCGGCGCCCCGTGGCCATGGAGCGTCCCGTGGTGTGCGCAGAGCCGCCCCAGTACCGCGGCAAGTCCTGGAACAAGGTGGACGAGATGGCGCTGTGCCGCGCCGAGGAGTCCAACAGTACGACGGACACGTCCGAGACGAGCAGCTCGTCGGACGAGTCCTCAGACGATGACGACGACGATGACGACGACGCGGCCGGCGCGTCCTCCGCCAACGCCAACGGGCTGGAGACGGCATTCGACGACTCTCTGCTCGACTCGCTGGAGGACCTGAACTCGCCCGCCTCGTACGAGCACTACACGCACGAGAACGGCCTGGGCCTGCAGTCCTCCGCCATGCCCATGAAGCTCAAGGTGCACACGCTGGACGCGGCCATGCACCCGCCGCGCGTCCTCAGCCACAACGACATCAACTACTTCCAGGCGGACCAGGCAGACCAGCCTTACGACCAGACCACCGCGCACCCCAGCCAGGAGGACGTGGAGGCCACGACCTCCGCCGCCCCCACCGAGCACGTCGAGCACATCGAGAACGTTGAACACGCCGAGACCGCCGAGCACGTCAGCAACACGGAGAACACCGAGACTGCCGAGGCCCCCGAGGCCGTCGAAGCCCCCGCGGAGGAAGATGGAGCGGTTGAGACCATGGGCAGCGAGGATGAGGACGTCAGCGCCGACGAGGACGCCAACTCGGATGCGGAGGAGGCCGACGAGAACGCGCACGGCAGTCTGGACGAGAACATCACCGAGAAGGACGCCGAGACGTTCATGAGGAACGCGGACACCATAGCCATGGGCAAGTCCATGCCGGAGGCGACCGGGCAGGGCGAGGGGGAGGCCGAGCAAGAGGCTGAGGCGTCCACGGCCGCGCCCCCCGCGGCCCCGGCCACCGAGCAGCCGGCTGCGGTGCCCAGCACGGATCTCGTCACCGAGGCCGCGGCCACGGAGGCTCCGGCAGCCGCTCTCCCTAGCGCGGTGGAGAACGTCGCGGACGTCGAGCACCACGAGGATCACGTCGAGCCGAGTGGGGAACACGTGGCCGGAGCAACGCTCGTCGATGAGGCCACGACACAGCCGCCCACTGAGGCCGCCCCGGAGCACGTGCAGGCCGAGGGAGAACACGAGCACGACGAACACGAGCACGACGAGCACGAGGACACGGCGGACACTGCCGTGCCTGCCGAGGGCATGGACACCACCGAGACACCCACCACGACCGCCGCCGCCGTCGGGATCGAACTTCACCCGGTCCTCGTGGACGATGATCGCTCTGCCCATGGCCGGGCACTGGGTGGCGGTGGGCAGACCGAGGCTGAGCACGGCGAGGGAGAGGTTGTGGAAGGGGTGCCCACCGAAGAGCACCCTGGCGGCGAGGTTGCGGGCGTCGTCACTGAACCGGAGACCCCCAGTGCCCCGCCACCGACAGAAGGCGAGCACGAGGCTGGCGTTGATTCCGTTCACGTGGTTCCCGAGGTTCCTCTGCCACCCACGGAGGTGACCACGACCACACCCGAGCCCGTCGCAGAGGAGGAGATAGTTCCCGAAGTGGCCAAGAACATCGTCGGTGTTGGCGAAGAAGGCGACGGAGACGTCGCAGTGGTACCTGAGGAGCGCATCGCTGAGGTCCCGTCCCCGCCTCCCGTGGCACCCGAGAGCGAACGCGAACCCGTGCTGGAGACTGTCGACGCGCCAAAGTCCGTGTCAGGGGTGGAGGCCGTCCCCGCCGCGGCGCCCGACGCGGACAACGTCGACATCGAAACGCCCGACGCGGACGCTGAGGCGGTGGCGGCCGGCGCCGCCGCCGACGCCAAGCACAACGAGGAGCTGGCAGTGCAGCGCGTCACCCCGGGCGAGGGAGAAGGTTCAGACCCCGAGGCCGAGCTGCAGAAGTCCACCATCACCTACGTCATCCTGGGCTGCATCCTGCTGGCCATGGTGGTGCTCGTGCTGTACGCCCTGCTCCGGCGCAAGGCCAAGCAGGCCGACAACGGCAGCGGGGGCAAGCCCGCGCGCATCCGCACCGCCAACGGCGACGCCCGGAGCCACGGCCACCCGGAGGGCACGGAGATGAAGGACATGATGAACCCGCTGCTGCACCCCGAGCACGCCGAGCACCCGGAGCACGGCCGCCGCGCGTCGCTCGTGTCGCTCGAGCTGATCCGGGAGGAGGACGAGACGACCAGGCTTCAGCCGGCGGGTGCCGACGCGCACGAGGGGACGCTGCCTCGTGCCAAGGGCGCCGCCGACACGGCTAGGACCCCGGAGACCGGCCGAGCCGCGGGCAACGGCAAGGCGCCCGTGCCGAACGTCAAGGCCAACGGCGAGGCCAACGGCAAGCCCAACGGCAAGGCAAACGGCAAGGCCAACGGCAAGGCTAACGGCAAGCCCGCGGCCGCGACCCCCGAACTCGTGTCGACGCCGAACTCCACCGCGGCCGCCGATCCGTCAGCGACACCCAGGACGCAGCGGGCCGCGGAGCAGCCTAGCAAGGTCAAGGTGAAGGCCGGCGTCATCTCCACCCCCGTGCCGAGGACGCCGGTGCTCGTCAACCGGTCCAACGGCGTCAACGGCAAAGTCAACGGCGTCGACAGAAGCGTTTAAACACGCCCGTCTGCTTACTGCGTGCAGTATCGCTTGTGCTTCCAAGATAATTCCAAAGCTCAGTCGTCCCCCTGAGGTAGTGCTCAAACTCATTTTTGCTACGAATGGCCGCTGGTCGCACAAGAGCGCTCCTCGCCCGGCTCCTCCCTCAGACTTATTATCGTTGGTGCTTTAGCCAAACTCTTTCGAATGGGAATTTCTATCGCGCTTCCCAAGTTTATCAGGCGGACTTTGGAGGAGGTCTTCCCGTCGATGTACTGCAGTCAGCTCCATAATTGATTATCGTCACTAAACGTATAGCCCGATCGAGGTTATTTATCAAAGTTTGCTGACACATTGACTGTCATCTGGCTGTGTTGTTTTCTTTTACGTCGAAGTAACATGTGTTATAGCTGTAGATTTTATACAAAGACTTTCCTTCTGTAATTGAGGTAGTTGAAATGTTAGTGTGCCTTTGCGAGTTGAGAATGAACATCAGTAAAAGATGTTACTTAATTTATGACTATGATAATGGGTGATATAAAATAACATTATGTAATTTATCATTACTTTAATGAATTACTATAATGGTCTCATGTAGAATAAATATTTATAGTTTTTGTTGATGATAAATCTTACTAATTGTATACGTGAGAAAAATCTCAATAAGAAACTGTTTCGATAAGCTCTTTAGTGTGTGTGCCTACTTTTTGTGCTTTTGCGATAATGTAAACTGCCAATGTTGCTAGTTGTAAGAGGGCCGAATCTGGTGGAAACACATCATGTCTAAGTCTTACTTTTATTGTACATATCATGAGTGAATCTATGTACGGATGCCTGAACCTATACGTGAATGTGAGCTGAGTGTCGACAAAAACATCCCCGCGAGGGCGTTCCCCTAGAGCACGATCGTCCGTCGTGGTGGGTATCACAAAAATCGTTCCGGATTATTTATATCCTAACAAAATGAGCAAGCGTCAAAACGAAGCCATTCAGATTATCTCGGAGTGGGCGATAAGACGGGTGGGGCCGGCGAAAGGCTTGGTGGGAGTAGGGAGGGCAGAAGAGTGGTAGTAGGAAACCACGGTGTAGGAAACCAAACGGGATGGGCTGGGCAGCAACATGTGGACATTGCTCGGCGTGGGGCGAGGCGGGGCGGGGCGACCCGCAGTGTTTGTTCCGATGTCCACTGGCCTTTATTGCATTGTGCGAAATGTTTGCGATAATGCAAAAGTCATTGTGCGCCTTGCCTCCGTCAAGTATGCTCTAAGTTAGGACAAGTAACGGACCTGCAGCCTGGACCACGCTGTGGCTGTCTGGCAGTTACGTGTGAGTGAGTGAGTGAGTGAGTGAGTGAGTGAGTGAGTGAGTGAGTGAGTGAGTGAGTGAGTGAGCGAGCGAGCGAGCGAGCAAGCGAGCGAGATTGTGTAAATGGGTTGAATGTAGTCAGTGTGAAAGCTTTCGTGTCAAAGGTTTTTATCCCCAAACCCAAACCAAAAACGCTCTCCGTACCGATGGCGTATTCGTGCGATTGGATTAACAATTGACAGTTATCACATTTCCTTTGTCCCTCTATGACTTATGACCTTATCACGTCCTTTCTTTTTCTTTCTCCTTCCCTCGTCCCCTAACCAGCTCAGCTCCCGTGTAAATTGTGTAAAATATATCATATGTACCATGTCATATCTTTAATGTGGTGTCCATCTGTATTACAAAGGAACAAAAGAACAAATAAAATTGTGATAAGCAGCCCCGCTGTCGTTTGCCTCTCTCCACTCCCACCCCTCACAACAACAAGCTGCCGTCCGTCCACACACCGCCGTTCTCGTAGGCAACCCATCCTACACCCGGTGGCCGAGAGGTGGCCCATGTGCCGGCGCTTCGATCGATCCCAGCCACTGCTGCAGCTGCAGGCCCCCGGCGGGGCGGGCACGGGCGCGCGCGGCCCGCTGTGCCCAGGAGTGGGAGGCAGCTCTGTGCAGGCAGGCAGGGGCCGGCGCGGGACGCCCGACCGCACCCACATGCAACATTACGTAAAGACGACAACCTGATGACCTCCCCTCACCCTCCGTCTTGTCGCCATGTCTAGCGGCGCCAGCGGCGCCCAGGACAAGACAGGACGTCCAGGCGCGGCGCACACCTCGGCTAGGAGCGCGGCCCCGCTCCGCCCCGGCGGCAGGTGAGGAAGGGCGGCCGGCGAGTTCATACCGCACAGGATCGTTTCTTCTCCTCTCCTCGTCGCCGTCACCGTCACCCCGGTTGCGCCCCGCTGTGACAGGACCGTCGCATCAGCGCGCGGCCGCAGTGACGGCCATCTTCCTCCCCGGGCGGACCGGGACGACGGACTGGAGGCGAGCCGACTTCAGTCAAGGCGTCGATAAATTCCAGCCTACACACATGGCGCAGCGCGGCACCACGCGGCGTGCGGCTGCCCCGCCCCGCCCCGCCCGGCCCCGCACTCCGGGGCACTTGCACGCGCAATGAATGGCCGAGTGCGTGCGTGTGCGTGTGAGCGCGGCCGCGCGCCTCCTGCATGTGCATGGGCGTGCACTCCAGTGCTCCAGCTTCAGTCTTGAGAGCGGCGGAGAGGAGAGGAGAGCGCTCATGTCCTGGAGAGCCGTGCTGCGCCGCGCCGCGCTGCACAGCGCCCGACCGGTTCTCCCCTGCGCAGTGCAGCCCAAGTCCGAAGCGCGTGCCCATAGTGCCGGGCCGGGCCGGCGCGACAAGGTGTGAACACGCCGCGTCGCTGTCCTGGCCGTCGATGCCATGAATTTCCTGCAGAGCATCTTCAGGCGGAAAGAGGCGGCCGCAGCGACCGCCGCGGCCGTCGACGAGCAAGGTAAGGGCCCAGGGTGCGGGGGGCAAGTGGCAAGCCTGGGGATGACTCTTGTCCAATAAGGCATATCGTCAGTTTTATGGCAGAGCTTACAGATCCATGCTGAGAAGAAGAAAAAAAGGTCGTGTATATTGGTTTGCTTTAAAATTATTGTTACGGTACGGATCCGTGTCGTGTCCTCCCTGACCGCCCCAATGCGCGAGACATGTCAGTTGTCGCGGTTCCCACCTCGCCGCTGCAGCAGTGCCGTGCCGCCGCCGCGCGCCGCGCCCACCTCTTAGTGCGATGTTTGGCGTACAGCTCATCAGTGCCCGGGAAAGCAACGTCGAGACGGGACGGGGCAAGACGGGGCGGGGCGGGGCGACCGGAGTAGGCGGGGTGAATGCGTTCGTTCGGTCCGCCCTTTCTCCTCTTTCTATCTCTCTCTATCCGGAACGTTTACTAGTTCGGACGGAAGAGGAAGGGAGGGAGAAGCAGTGGTAATCCCATATATGCGCGGGGCGGGCCAGGCCGGGCGTAACCACTATCAGATACCATTATCAGCGTTCTTTCGTGCTGAGACTGCGGCAATGTCGCGCGGGCGGGGCGGGTCAGCCTGGGGCGGGGCGGGGCGGGGCAGGGCGGAGCAGACGGGACCCTGGGGAGGGACTGACACGGACACTCTCGGCGCGGTGCCGGAGCGACCGCGGCCGCCGCGACCCAGTGCGAGGCCCGCCGGCCGACCTGCGACACGCTCAGCACGAGGTGCTGACGGCTCGCCTCGCGCCGCGACCCGCCGCCATACCCCCGCCGCGACCCGGGCGGCGATACGCCGCGTGCGTAGGGACTTTACCCCGCGGACGCGGCAGTTTATCGATCGTGACCTTGGTGCTTTGAGGCGCCGGCGCCGAGATGGAGCCACCGGACGGGGAGGTTACGACGTCGCCAGCCACCCCTCCGGAGCAGCAGTCCCGAGATGCACCGCGGCGGACTGCAGACGACAACAACAGCAGCTGTCAGGAGGGACATGACGGCGAGCAGGACGCGCCCTGCGGCGAGGACGCCCAGGACGCGCTGAGGACGGGGCCAGGACCGCCGACACGCGACCATGTGAGCCCTGCGGCCGGCACACAGGACGTGTCGCCCCGGACCTTCAGCGAGGTGGTCCGGGCGTCGTCGTCCCGCGCTCGCCCCGGAGAGGTTACGTCGTCTGCTGGCGCCGAGGCGCAGGACCAGGGCGACCAGGATGAGGACGACGCGAGGCGCCTGGCCCAGTGCCTCCGCGGCGCTCTGCTGCACAGCGTGCACCGGGACGCCGACGTCGAGGTGATTGTGGTGGAGCAGCCCCAGGGCGCGGAGCAACCTTTTGGAGGTTATGTTGACGGCGAAGCAGGGGAGGGGGTGCGCGCCACCCTAAAGGCCCCGCCCAGGATTCTCGTATTTGACGAGGACAACAAGTGCCACAACGCGAGCAGCGCCAGCTCGACGTCGCTCGAGTCGGCGGTCAGCGACTTGCAGGGCCTGTCAGAGGCGGAAGCCGACAGCGACCACCTCCAGGATGCAGTCGTGGTCGCTGCCCACCGGGATCGCCGTTTCCTGAGACCTCTGAAGAGAATCGTTCGCATTTACCTCCGGCGCCGCGTGGCCCCGAGCGAGGCGATGGGAAACTTGCAGGTGGGTCTTTGAATGGAAAACGCCCTCACTGCACTTTCGCTCTTTCGAATGCAGATCAAGTGATCGTTTGCCGTTTTTACGCGTTTCTTGCAGGGCTCGGAAGGCAAGCTGGGACGGTCCGGCGCCTCCGGAGGCAAGAGCCCCGGCAAACAGCGGAAGGGGCTGACCAAAAAGTCGCCCTTCCGTCCGGGGAAGGGCCCCGCGCCGGCGCCCCCGCCCACGCAGCCTCCCCGCGGCCAGGCGCAGGCCCTGGAGCCGGAGGACGACGACGACTCGACGGCGGCGCTGCCTGGCGGCCTAGAGGGCCGAGCGGGTGGGAGCGGCGGCGGCGGGCACAGCGGCACCGCGGCGGCGGCGGCAGCGGCGCACGGGCCAGTGACTGCCGGACACTCGGCAGGTACCGACGTCTGCTCCGCCGGCTCGGGCTCGGCCGACTCGGGCGGAACGCACAGGTGAGTGAGCAGGGCTCTGCGCAATGCAGGGATGCAGGGGACAGGATAGGGCTGCAGCGTCCTAGACCTGCTGGAGGAGGGCGTCGTGGTGCTGGAGAAGCAAGGGCCGCCCGGTGGGGGCCCCTGTGTGATCACGGCGCGGTTCGGCTGTGTGTGCGGGGCCAGGCCAGCTGTCAACTCTCACTGAAGGCGAAGGCCCGGGGGCGCACGGGGGGCGTAACGCGCGCCAGGGTGCACCCCGGGCGAGGGGAAGGCACCGGTGAGCGCCCGGGTGCGTTGTGCGACATGCGACGGGGCAACTGGACGCGCGATTGTCCAGTGGAGATATGTGGGACAGCGGCGCTGGAGAGGTTAGTCGGCCGGAGCGGAGCGGCCCGACCCGGCGGCCGGCCCTGCTGCCGCTGCTGGAGAACGAGCGAGCTGGAGAGGAGAGGATGCACAGGGCCGGGGAGGGGAGGGGGGAGGAAGAGGGCGGGGGAGAGGTTGTCGGCCCGGCCGGGCCAGCAGGCCGGACGAGCGAGCCTGCTGGGCCGGGGGGGCTGGGCTCTGCTGGAGGGCCCGGCCGCGGCCGGCCGGGGACTGCAGGGGACTGGATAGCGCTGGAGGCGCTGGAGGCATGGCGCGGGCCGGGCCGGGCCTATCTCACTCTCCAGCGGCGGAGTACAAAGGGACCCACGCTGGCTGCTGGCTCGTGCTGATTCGGCTCGGGCCTCTCCTCTCCTCTGTGTCGCCTCGATCGAGATCGTCTATCGGGATCTCCTGGGAGCCGCTCCCATCATCGGGCTGGTGCTGAGCTGTGCACTGACGACACTTCCTCCCACAGCTCGCTCAGCGACCCCTTCCTCACGCCGCACGCCGCGCTCACGCCCGACGCCGGCAGCCACTACTCCGATGCCGACAACGACGATGACGACGAGGATGTGATCGACGCGGGGCGGGACGAGGAGGAGGACGACGACGACGACCTCCTGTCGGACGCGCGCACGCTGACGCCCGCGTCGGCGCGCCACTCGTCGCGGCTGCAGGACAAGACGTCGGATGACGACGCCACGCTCACGGACTGCGACGACCGCTCCGACTGGGAGCGCACGCCCACGCGCACGCCCGTGCACGGCCTGCACGGCCAGCAGCAGCAGGCGCAGGCCCAGGCCGTCAAGGCCTCTCTGCAGAACCTCAGCGCCTTGGAGTCGGTGGGCCTCAGCAGGGTGAGTACACAAAGCCCCCTACCCGCGGGGCCCTGCCCGGCCCGGCCCGGCCCGGCCGCTCTTCAGGGCGTTAGGAATCCGGGATTCTCGCCCTTCCCACGGCGCTCACGAACTTTGAGGGGAAAGGCGTGGTCGCCCCGCCCCGCCCGGCCGCGCCGTGGCCCGCGGGGCTCGGCTCAGATCATTCTTCTTTCCGTGCCGCCCCGCCCCGCCCGCCGCGACGTGCCGTGCTGCTCCCGTTGGCAATAAGCACTTACCTGCCTGAGACCGCTGCGCTGGCCCCGTAATTACATCTCGCTGTGCTGTGTGCGTCGTTACGTCAACTCAAGCCGAGCGCCACGCACGCCCAGGGCCCGGGGCGCCCAGGGCGGGGTAGGCGGCGTGCTGGATATCGCACCGGCACTAACCGTAGGGGGCGGAGGCGCACGTCGTGGGGCCCCGACCCGGCCCGCGGCCCGGCTTGGCCCATGTCATTTTCTTGCCTACCTTCATGAGGATGTCACGAGGGAGGGGCGATCTGGAGCCTTCAGGGGTGGGGTGGGCCTGAGCGAGGCAAGTTTTGCGTTTTGCCTACTTACAGGATGAAAGCAGTGCTTTTTGCGTATTCACCAGGCGTTTTGTTAAGAGCTTCGGGGCTTCAGATCCACCCCTGGTACAGTACTGAAGCCCGCTGGAGTCGCCGTCGGTCCTGGCGGCACCGGCAGGGCGGGGTGGCGCTGGCGCCGTGATACCATGATGGGACGTTGGTGCGCGATGTACAGGGTGTTTCAGAGAACACGTGTAACAGTTGGCGGGTTTGCCTAGCCGCTCCGGCCGTAAGGCGCCGTAGCCTCGTGCCTTAACTCTCGACTCCGGGACGCTTCGCGCTGTGGGCGCTGCTGTGGGCGCCTCCGGCACGGTCCTCGTGGAGAACCATCTACTGTGGAAACCACCGGGGCAGGGCAGGGCAGGGCAGGGCGGGCACGGCATGGCGTGCATCCTCCCGGAGCGATCACGGACCGTGGCGGGGCGGGGCGGGGAGAGGAGGGGTGGGGTGGGCAGTGATTCGCGGTGCCGCGGGGCGGGGCGGGGCGGGGCGGGCGCAGGGTCGGGGCCGGATAGCCTGTACCGAGCCCGCGGGTCAGCGGCGCCCTGGCGCTCCTATCCCTATCCGCTCCACCTCCACTCCGCTCCGCCTGCCTTCTTCATTCAGAAGATCGCTCTCGTCCCTCCGTCCTTGTCGCACCTATGGCGGTGCCCTAAGCTGGGCATAGCGAGAGCCCATGAGTGCGACTAGGACGGAAGTACGGCTATCCTCGGACTCAGTCGGCTGCCTGCCCTGCAGCGCATGGCTCATGCTCGTCTCGCCACAACGCCGCACCGTGCCGCTGCTCAACTCTTGTATATTGGCATCGCTTCCGTTTGCTCGCGTTTCTCCCCCCAATTTACCTCCACGGCACGTCAGGCTCACCCACTGCTCACGCGGGCAGGAGGGCCCGGGGGGCGGGGCGGGGCGGGCAGCACCGGGCCGGGCGCGCGTTCGGCCACCATGACGGCTCCGGTAACAGCCCCCATCCCATCTCACCCCCATTTTCCACTCGAGCGCACCGATCATATAGGTATGGGTGGGGCGGGGGAGGGAACCGGAGGGTACGGGGTCGCGCCCTCGCCCCTTTCCTCCTCTTTCCTCCCCTCTCCTCCCCTCCCCTCCTCTCCTCTCGTCGTCAGGTCTCATGCCACTTGGCGCGCACACGACTTCGCGGCCCTCACAACGGCCATGACGCAGGTGGAGTTTTCAAGTCGGGGAATGGGAATGGCTCCACTGCGATGAGCGGGCACCGTGTTACACATATCGGCAGGGCGTGGCGGATGCACGTGTGTGTGTGTGTGTATCCTGTAAACTGACGAAATTCGTTACTCGTGCTAGGCGAGCAGAAGCAAACGTAGCGGAGCGATTTGCGATGCATATGCCCCCCCCCCTCCCGCGCCCCCCCCGCCCCGCCCCGCCCCCGTCCGCTCTTTACGTAATTTAGGTCATGCGGACGGGCTAATTAATTCTCTGCAGACACAAGACACACTCATGCACGACCCCCGCACTGCACTGCCACTTACACTGCCGAAACAAACAGCTGATTTCTCAGTCGTAGAGACCCCATGCTCTCGCGGGGAGCACGGGGTATGTGGGTTCCGCCCCCCCTCCCCGTCACACTCATCTACAAGTTATCGACACTCGTCCAATAAATGTATTTGTATTTTTCAGGATGACTTGACTCACTCCTTGGCAGGCTCCATGGCAGGCTCCATGGCGGGGTCCCTGGCCGGCTCGGTGAGCTCGGTGTCGGGGCTGTCGGGCAGCGTGGGCTCCGTGTCCGGGGCCGTCTCCTCCCTCGGCGGCAACTCGATGATGTCCGGCTCCATGTCCGGCTCCAGGGCCTCGTTCACCGTCACGCGCCACCGCAAGGTGGACCTCGCGCAGGCCAGGATAGGTAAGGACGAGGACAGGCGCGGTGCGGCGCGGCGGCGAGGTGTTCCGCGCGCCCGGCCTCCCCCGAGGAGTACATCACTGAGGACATGCCTCTTACTCTGACAAATTGTCAAAACTGGCTGGGCGACTGTGGAAAATGACTGGACGAAACCGGAAAAGTGACTGGAGAAGGGTTGCCTATGGGGTATTCCGCTCCAGCCACGCCAGCGTAGCCTCGCCGGTACGGTACGGGTGCCGGTCAGTCTCCGGCGGGCGCGTTCGGCGCGTTCGGCTCGGGCGTGCTGGGCAGTGCTGGGCTGGGGCCGCACACTGTGTTTGTGTGTGTGCGGTGATGCTGCACATCCACGCCCCGCTGCGGCGGCGGCTTTTCCTTCCGGCATGTCGCGGAGGGGCCGGGGGCGGGGGCGGGGCCTGCCCGCGGCGTCTGAGGCGGCGGCGTCAGTCCCAAAGTAGTGGTAATCAAAGCAAAACCATGCCGCACCGCGGCTGCACGGCGGCGCGGCGCCTCGGGGCGGGGCGGGGCGGGGCGGCTGATCTGCAGTGCCCTGCTCGCTCCCACACTCCGCGCGGCCCATTCGCCGCGGTCTAATGAATGGTCCCCCGCCCCGCCGCGCCGCGCCACGCGCCGCCACCCCCTCCCCAGCCCTTCCCTACGCGGCCTTTGTTTGTCCTGCAGATGTTTGTTTACTATTTACGCAAGGCCCATGCCCCGGCCGGACACCCCTGTTGTTTACCATCGGCCCCCCGGCCTGCCCGGCCCGGCCTGCTGCAGGCAGGTGCCGCAGGGCACCGCAGGGCGCCACGGGGCGCCCCGTGCGCAGGAGGAGGCGGAGCAGGCCCCCGGCGATGGGTATCAATGGCGCCCTGCGAAAGGGGTTCCTCCCGGCCGCCGCGTAGCGCGCCCGGCCGGCCATTGTGCGGCACAAGTAGTGATTATCATGACATGAACCGCCGGGGCTGGGCTGGGCTAACTAACCATTCGCTAACGAGGCTACCGGCAGGGCCGGCGGGGCCACCCTGGACTCAATATCCAAGTGTAAGAATGTCGCGCTCATGCAATCCAGCCGAGTGAAGTTTCTCACACATACTTGTAGGTGAGCGACAAATCATTCACACACTAGTAGGTGAGTGAAAACTCACTCGTACACGTGCAGATATGGAAATGTCGCCGCGGCATTAGCTCACTCAAATGTGCGAATGATTGGTTGCAGTTGGATGTTCAGTGCAGGGCAGCGCGTTGCATGCGGGCGTTGCAGGTCGCGTTGGAGGAGCGCAGTGTGGAGCCGCTACTCACCGGACCTGACCACCCCGTGTCGTGTCGTTTGTTGCAGCCGTGTGCGATGACGGCGGCGCCGGCGAGGACTTGTCCACAGCCTCCTCGCGGTCCGCTGCTGCTGCTGCCGCTGCTGCTGCCGCGGCGGCGGGCCACTCGGGCCGACACTCGTCGCTCAGCGACGCCCCCATCGAGAGCAACGTGCTGCGCAAGGTGGCGTCCCTCACGCTGGACCGCGCCACCCTGGACCAGAAGCTCTCCAAGCCAAAGTTCGTCCCGGAAAAGCTGGACTTCCAGATCTACGAAAAGTTTGAAGGTAAGGAAAGGTGCTGGCTGGTGGTGGTTGGAGTATTCGTTATTTACTGGATACTTTGAAGTATTCAGGATATGGTGTGTACTTGGGCATGTACACACTATTTACTGTATACTTGCAAGAATGCAGTAAATAACAAATACTTGTACACACCTGGTTTGTCCGAGGATGGCGGTGGTGGATGTATTAGCGATGGTCACCACATGGCCGTCCGCTGTCCTGCTGGCGGCTTTTGTTTTTCATGAATTGGTAATTGTCGCCAACGAACTCCGAATGGGCATTGCGCAACGGGCGAGAATCGACCCCTATACACTGAAAACCCAAGTGTGCGAATGAATCCTCGCTCACCTACAAGTGTGCGACATTCACACTCTTGGGTTTTCGGTGTCGGAGGGGCAGATATCTGCGGCAAGGGAATTCTAATGTCGTATCCATCACGATGGAGGATTTAAAAATAATAACATAGCGCTGTCATAAGCGTCGTCGTGGACCGTACCGTTCTTCCCATTCCGCAAACGCTAACGCTGCCGCTGTCTGACCTTCCTTCGCGCCATAGCCCAGCCACAGGGGGGCATTTAAAAAACCATTCGGTGGGTGTGGTCTTTACGTAATTTGCGTTCGCCCCCCCCCCTCCCCCCGCCAGCGGGGTGCCCACACAGGACTCTGAGCAGAGCAGCACAAAGTGTGAATCACTGGTTTCGTCTCGCGGGCGCGGTGGGCCCGGTGCTGGCGCTGCGCGGCGGTGATTCAAGGCTGGCTGGCTGTCGGTCTGACCGGGCCGGGCCGTCGCGGTTCTCCCGCCTGGTTGAGGCGGGCCCGACCCAACCCGGGCGGGGCGGGGCGGGGCGGGGCGGGGCGGGGCGGGGCGGGGCGTTGTCCTGCGTGTCGCGTGCGACCTTCTCGGATCGGCGCGGCTGTTTGAACTTGCGCGCCACTAGGACTCTCCCGGTCGCGGCCCGCCCACACCCGCCACACGCATGACATGCCCGTCGGCCTTCGTCATGGCGCTTCGCGGATGACGCGACGGCAGCGGGGCGCGGCGCTGTGCAGAGATAAGTGCTCGCAGGAGCGAAGCCATCTGGGTGGCGTCTGTTTCTGCACGCGAATCAGCATATCCATAAAAAACGGCGCGAGTGCGTAAGCAGCAGTGACAGCGCAGCGCCCCCTCCTCCTCCTCCTCCTACTTGTGCTCTGGATTTTCGCCCATAGTCCTGGTCCTGGCTGGAGGGAGGCCCCGGCCAGCAGCCCCCACCGCTCCGCTCAGCGCGGCCGGCCGGGCCCGCGGTGGCAAGAGACCCGTCCGGTCCGCCAGTCTGCGTGTCGCCCTCCCCGCCGGCAGGTGCAGGTTGTCCGGCCGGGCCCCAGCTGTACCGCGGCCAGCTGCGCTCACGCTCACGTCGTGAGAGATGCCATAGCCAGGTGCTATGGTGGCGAGGTGCGCGCCCTGCCCTCTGTGCGCCGACCGCGGGCGCCACCTGATCGTGGTCGAGTACGCACCGCCTCCGCCGTCCTCCGCCGCGCTCCCCGCCGCCACCCCCGCGTCCTGGTGCACCCCTCTCCCAGGTGACGCTTACACTCTAGGGCCGTACTTCACGTGTGTGTCGTTGGGAAAGGTTGCTTAACAACCGGCCTAGTTTTTTTTCTTTCGGTTTCTCTTTGACGAAAGCCGATGCGAATGAATCACCACTGGATCAGGACAAGAGTTACAGGTGCCGTGACGGCCCGGCTAGCAGTAGTTATCCTTCCACCACTTCCTACGCATCCCCGGCGCGGCGCGACGCGACGCCCCACCGCTTCGCGCATTTTCTCCGCGGCCCGCTACGACCTCCCCCTTCTTCCCTCCCTCAGTCGATTTGCATATCATTAATTCGGGGAAATATATTGTCTTTCGAGATTCATTCATCTTAGAGAAAATCCCGGCGTTCTCATTGATTCCAGGCCAGGTCCTCATCAATTGGTTCCTGTCGTCCTTCCCGGACGACCACTACCTGCGGCAGGTCCTTATGCCCCAGGACCTCCGCATCATCGCCGCCCAGTTCTGCACCAACCTGCTCAAGGCGGGCGTAGTCCGCCAGCTTCTGGACAAGGACCCTCTGGATTCTCTGTTTAGGGTCAGTATAATAATAATGAGATTAAATAATTCGAAAGATCACGGTGTAGTTATGTTGTTTCTTTTCCGTCATTTTTTTTTCCAAAATTTACAGCCAGACCTTATCTACTACTGGACTCATGCGGAAACTGTGGCGACCGCTCCCCCGACGCCGGGGCGCCTCTCGCAGGCGGCATGGCCGCCCGCGCTGGGGCTGGGCATGGGTCCGGGGGGCGTCTCTGGCATCCCCGTCGCCCAGGGCTCCAGCTCCAGACCCGGCGCCAAGTACACGGAAGCCGGTAGGTACAAAACATGACACACACACACACCAGAAAAAGAACTGAGTGTGTCTGACAAGTAGTCACAAACGTGCATATGTAAAATATAATTTTGCTCTTATCCTTATTAAAACTGAAAGAAAATGGAATGGGAAAAGGAAGGAGTACGTCTGTACCAGTAACGCCGAGTGGAGGAGAAAATTCAGAAGGTACAAAGATTTTCTTGGAAATTTGAGCACATGGGATGTAGTGCACCTTGTAGATGAATTTACAAAAGTATACATTTATATGGTATTTGGTACTACTGTGTAGTCTTTGAAAGCTTCAGAACTCTCTCATGTCTCTTTCTTAGTCTCCACCCTGCTGTGTTATTATTATTCCTCCTCATTATTTTAGCTTGTCCTATTACATACATTTGTACTTTGTGTCAAATGCACTTGACATCCTACTTAAAAAGCAAGCATAATTTCTTATCTTCACAGAACCCTCACTTTATCATATAATTTATCCATTGCACAGCACAAAACTGTCTGTAGTTTGACTTTGCAATCCTCATAGAGTTGCACTAGTTTTTGGCATGTAGTAGAATGGTTTTGGTTTAATTGTGACTCACTCTCAATTGAAATATTAGTTGGACCTGCAAATTGGATGTAGAGTTGATGTAGTTTAAGTGGTAAAGTAATTGCTAGCAAAACGATTTACGACAAAGTTACCAACTAAATTTATTTGGTACAGAATTTCAGCAAACACTTATGGGCTTAAAGCGAGAGCACAGAGAAAGCCTTAATAATCTTGCCGGAAAACAAGAATATTCACTTTTCACCTTACGTGGAGAATATGCAGCCAAGCTCACCGAATATGAGAGTAAGATAGCTGACCTTGAAGCACAAATAGTCAAGTATCAACAAGAAAGTGAAAGAAACAAAATGATTGCAAGCATTCAGGTATGTTTAAAAAGAAAAGAAATGTAAATCTTTTGAACGTATATGTGTAAAATGCGCTGACTTCCTCTCTTTTTTTCTTCTTTTAAATTTCTAGTCATTAACAAGCCAAGCATTTGCTGACTTTAAGTCACCATCCATTGAAGAAAAAGCATTCATCCCCAAAGAAATAGAAGCTTTAGCGACCGAAAATCTGCCTGAGGTCTCTGCAGAAGTGGTGGTCAAAGATGAGGCGCCGGCCATCAGTGCCACACCCATTGCCCCAAGAGTAGTCCCAACATTTTCAACCACTGGAACTCAAACGGAAGTAAATCCGACTCAAGATTGTGCCACTTCACCAGTCACTGTTCCAGTAGCCGAACCAATATCCGCGGAGAAAAATGTAGAAATAACAAAGGATGCTGGACCTTCACCAACAATTGCCCCGCCTCCACCTCCACCCCCTCCCCCCATGCCCGATGCGCCTGTTCCACCACCTCCACCCTCTATGCCTGAGGCTCCAGTCGTACAGCCTGTGTCTGGAGCACCTCCCCCTCCTCCCTTACCTGAAGCTCCACCTCCACCCCCTATGCCCGGTGCCCCACCTCCACCCCCTATGCCCGGTGCCCCACCTCCACCCCTATGCCCGGTGCCCCACCTCCACCCCCTATGCCCGGTGCCCCACCTCCACCCCCAATGCCCGGTGCACCACCTCCACCCCTATGCCTGGTGCACCACCTCCACCCCTATGCCTGGTGCACCACCTCCACCCCCTATGCCCGGTGCACCACCTCCACCCCCCATGCCTGGCGCCCCTCCTCCTCCACCTCTTCCGGGTGGAGCACCACCTCCCCCTCCACCTCCAGGTGGAGTTCCACCACCTCCACCTGGCTTACCTGGACCTAAGCCTTTCCCGGCACCACCATCTGGTGGATGGAATGCCCAAAGAGCCAGTATGTATTTTTTCTTCCTTAAAATATTGTGTTTTTTTTAAATGTGGGGGTTGTGTGTTTAACATTTTGGTGCTTGTTTCTATTTTAGTGTTTAGGAAGGAACCTTTGAATCCACCAGTCAGCATGAAACCATTGTATTGGACTCGCATAGTTGTACCTGTCACAGTCACAATAACTACTCCTGAAGCTCCAAGCAATGGTAGTTCTTCAGGTACCCCACCACCACTCTGGGAGCAGCTTGAGGAGGCCAAGATTGAAGATATGGATGCCTTTACTTCATTATTCTCAAGACAAGTTATTGAGAGGAAACCTACAAAGAAAAAGGCAGAAAAGCCTTCAAAACAGCAGGCTGTCAAAATTCTTGATAGTAAGAGATCTCAAAACATAGGCATTCTTGCCTCAAGCTTACATAAGGACTTCTCAGAAATAGAGCATGGTAAGGGGGAAAAAAAATCATGTAAGTTTCAAGAAATTAACAAAAGTATTTTGTTTTAAATTTACCTTTTTTCCAGCTATTTACAACCTAGATACTACAGAAGTTAGCTTAGAAGCCCTGCAACAAATTTACGAAGTGGTATGTACATAATTAAGATTTAATTGTCTTTATCACAATTTACAAAATATGTTGTAGTAAGATGAATCACAATTGTCTTCTGTTTTAGCGTGCTTCTGAAGAGGAGCTGCAAGCAATTCGTGCTCATGTTTCCAACAGCCCTGATATTCCTCTGGATAAACCTGAACAATTTCTCTATGAACTAGCAGAGATACCCAATTTTGCAGAAAGGATAGCTTGCTTCATGTTTCAATCAGAGTTTGAAGATAGGATTAATAGTATTGAGAGCAAATTAAATAACATTAAAAGTACATCTGAGGTAAGATTACAAACAGGATTGGTCAAAGTTTTAATTCATTTTACCCTTTTACAGCTAATATTGTTTATGTTTCTCTCTTTGGTAATTTTTCAGCAACTAATGGAATCAAAAAGTTTAAAAACTGTTCTTGCAATTATTTTGGCACTTGGAAATTTTATGAATGGAGGCAATAGAACAAGAGGTCAAGCTGATGGATTTGGTTTGGAAATCTTGCCTAAGCTCCGTGATGTCAAGTCATCAGACAATTCGGTACTACGTATAACATATTTCACAGTTTCTGTATTCTTTGTTAAGAATGTAGAGGTTTTATTGACATTGCATAACTATTTCAGCTAACATTGCTGCACTTCATAGTCCGATCATATATGAAAAAGATACCAGATCCAGTTACAGCGCCGTTACCAGTTCCTGAGCCAGCAGACATTGGAGCAGCTGGAGCAGTTATGTTTGATGACTTAACTACTGACCTGAAAAAATTGGAAAAGCAGCTCCAAGGTAAACAGTAAAGGACAAAAAAGCTTTCTAATTGTCTGATAAAATACTGTGTAAAAATAACACACAAATCTCCCATGTTTTCAGCATGTGAGACAAAAACAAAGAAGGTGATTCTTGCTTCATCTGAGGAAAATCTTCAACCATTTAAAGACAAAATGGAAACATTTCTTCAATCAGCATCCAAACGGGTCCAAGGAGAGATGGATAGTCTTAAGGAGTGTATGGACAGGTCAGTATTTTCTTCTATCCCATTTAAGTGACTATTTCAGTGCTGTTAAAGTTAAAATTGATTGCTTTGACTCTTTTGTAATAGATTTATACATCTACTGAAGTTTTACCAATACCAACCTAAAGGCACATCTAATTTGGCAGAAGTTGCACCCAGAGATTTTTTCCCCCTCTGGTCACCTTTTTGTTCTGATTTTAAGGACATATGGAAAAAGGAACAACAAAAAATAGGCAAAGAAAAGTATGCAAGACGCCTTTATAGCAAAAATGTCATCCCAAAAGTTATCATTATATTAATACAATACAGTAATAATAATATTTACTTGTTTTGTTCTTGCTTTTAGAATGAATGCTACTAAGAAGAAGCTTGAAAAAATGCAAAATGTAGAAAAGATGAGAAAACAGGAGACTGGTTTGGTAAGTCTGAAGCAGAATTTTCAATACACAAAATTTATATTTTGTAACTTTATTTTCCATTCATGCAAAATGCCCCCTTCTAGAAAGCAAGACTTCAAAAGAAAATTGCGTCAACAACGCCATCATTAAATCCAACACCTACTCAGTCACCAGCTCTTTCACCGAACATTTCTCCAACTCATCAACCATCAACTAGTAATGAAAATAAATAGTGAAAAATCCAAATATTTACCCATTTAGTTCAATTACTGAAATCCTGGAAATGTGATCTGTTAGAATCAGGTAAGACCGATATAACTACATGTGCATATGAATGTTAAAAATTAAGCACATGCTGGTGGGATGATTTGACTTTTTTTATATACCAAAGAACAGTGCTCTTGTTAATTATTATTCGCTAGGAGTAGATATGAAGATAAATGCTTGATTTTCCAAGACAGGCATGTCAGGCAAGCCTGTGATTGTTTTTATTTTAATATGATGTTTTAAAGCTGCAGCTCTCATCAAGCTTTGAGTAAAATTACATAAATAATATTGTATATTAAGGTGGGAAGCTCAGAAGCTCGGATTCAAAATAGGGGCAGCACTTCAATTTACCAAGACCAACTAGGTATGTTTTTGAAAAGCAAAGACTTTTAATAACTTTGTTGATCGTTTATGACAAAGAAACAAATATTCTAGCCTGTGATGCATTTTATTCAAGTACTTTGAGTGATGGCATTAAATCTCCAGAAGGTATTGTAAAATTATCTTCTTATAGACTGGAAAATGCAAAGTATTGTGAAGTTTCTTGCCCACCTTGATATAGTGTAAGACTGATTTTAATTATTATTTTAGGAGAGACAGATGCTGTTGCTATATTTTAAAAGTTTTGTCTGTTTTATTTATTTTAAGGCTGCAATCAGTATTTCATAGCTTTTACCACTAAATCATATTTAATCGTTACTATTTATGTTCCATACTTGGGTTTCGATTAAAACTTATCTAATCCCTCAAGGTAAATCAGCCAAATGATATTTTGTGAGTGAGTTCTATCACTATCAAATTAACTCTTGATATTTTATTTTCACTTATGAGGCATACATTTAGAAAATTTAACTTCTACTGGAGTTTACATGAAATAAAAAGGTGCTCAATTTTAATGATGCTCATGAATTAAAAAGGGTTACAACAAATATACTGAGCAAGTTTCAATTTTTCTCCTACACCCTCTGATTCATCACAATCTTACACTCGTTTCTTCCTGCGGCTTATCGCTGCCACATTTAAGATAACGACTGAGATGCGCCCGTGTCTGGTCAGGCCCGGGAGGCTCAGCTCACTTGCATTGCTCCCGGCAGGCGAGGCGAGGCTCCCATGGTGCACGCGTGGACGCTGACTGCGGGGGCCGCCCTATGGTTCCTGCTGCTCCTGGGCTTCATGGGCATGTGGGTTGGCCCCCAACCAGAACCAGCTCGAGGTAAAGTAGTTTCAAAGACTCTCTTCCAAAGATAAAAACAAATAAAAACTTGTCGGCTCCCTGGGACTTGCCCTGGACCACCGCGTCCTACGGGACTGCGTCTGTTCAGCTGGATGGGCACCCGACACTACGCGGAGAGCGGGTGGGTTGCCTGCGGTCCCGGCGCTGCTGCTGCCCCGCGCGTCGGCTCTGGTCTGGGCCAGTGTTGCCTGATAAGGGAAAATTGTCCCGTAAGTTTAGAGGACTCTTGTCAGCAGCGCGGCGGGGGCGGCGGGGCTACGGGCCCGGCGGCCAGGCCTGCGGGTACGTGACGGTGCGGCCGGGCGCGCACTTGTTCTACTGGCTGTACTACGCGGAGGGCGGCACCTCCCCGGCGGGCCGGCCGCTCGTCGTGTGGCTGGAGGGCGGCCCCGGCGCCGCCGCCTCCTCCTACGGCAACTTCGGCAAGCTTGGGCCGCTGGACCCCGCCGGCGCGCCCCGCAACACCACCTGGGTGAGAGCGAAGCGATGTCATCAAAAGGGTTCAACTGGCACACAATTACGAGCGTTCGACGCAATTGGACAGTTTTTAATGCTTACTGGGAACCAGAATGTGATGAACAAATTCGTTTATTTCTGCAGAAAGACATAGTCTGTTAAACTAGACATCTAAAAATGTTTAACACTAGCCCCGTGTTCTACCTGGTAGTAAGTATGTGTCAGTTGAACACTTTTGATTACAGTGTGAGTGCGGCGACCCAGCACGACGAATCCCACGGCGGGTTTGCCTTTTTGACTCCGAAGCTGATCCCGTGTCACGTACTGCACCTCATGTCAGGTGAACGATGTCAACCTCCTGTTCGTCGACAGCCCCGTGGCCACGGGGTACAGCTACGTGGACTCGGCGGCCGCCCTGGCGCGGACCAACCACCAGACGGGTCTCGACCTGGTCGAGCTGATGCGTCAGCTCCTGGACCGCATCCCGGCTCTGAGGACCGTGCCGTTGTACGTGTTCGGCGAGTCTTACGGTGGCAAGGTGGCCGCCGAGTTTGCGCTCTGCCTCTACCAAGTGAGTCGCACCGTTGCATCCCAATACAATAACTTCTAATATTGTCTCTACCTCATTTACAAAAAGAAATAGTCTGTATGGTGTGTCGGAATTAAAACCACGTTTTCGGGGAACCTTTTCCCGATGAGCGACGGTCCTAAAAGAGCGCTTCGTACTGTCCCAGGAAATCGCGAGCGGACGGCTTTCGGCCAACCTGAAAGGTGTAGTCATGGGTGACTCGTGGCTGTCGGGGGTGGACCACGTCGAGTCCTGGCCGCCCTACCTGTTCCACCTGGTGAGTGAATGTTGTGTCTGGTGCTGCCCCCGCGCGCTCCCTGTTCATCCCCGTCAGTGTTGACAGATAAGTAGGCAATAGGCAACAATTCCCACGAGTAACACCTGTGTGCGGCAGACGGGTATCTCCGCCTGCCTACTAGGCAAAGCATCCACACATGAGACTACTTTTTGCCTAGTAGGCAGGCGGAGATACCCGTCTGCCTCACACAGGTGTACTCTTTTTGCCTACTTATCGGGGGCGACACTGAACCCCGTAGGGTCTCCTGGACAGCCGCGGGCGGAATGAGCTTGCCGCGGCGGCCGCTAGAGCGCGCGCGGCTGCTGACGCCGGCCAGTGGCGATACGCCACAAGTCTGTGGTCCTCGGCGTGGACCCTCATGTCCAACCTGACCGAGGGGGTCAACATTTACAACTTTCTGACTCCCGCGAGGTCCGATGGAAGTGAGTGGAAAGAGCAGTGAACGCGAGTTCACTTCGATATTCGATGCTCCGCCATTCGACATTCGACTTAAAACGATTTTCGACGCCGTAGGAAAGGGTGGCAAGCCCGACGTGCCGCGCGGGTCCGCGGGGCTGATGAACGGCGCGGTGCGCGAGGCGCTGGGCGTCCCGGAGACGGTCGTGCACCTCAACGACAACAGCGAGGTGTTCATGGCGCAGTACGACGAGTTCATGCAGCCGGCCACCGAGGCCATGGAGGGCCTCCTGCGCGAGACGGACCTCGCCGTCCTGGTGTACGCGGGGCAGTGCGACCTCTTCACCAACATGGCAGGTGAGGTGAGACGGTTTGGAACTTTTTAAAACAAGTCCATGTCACATTCACTTCTAAAGGTTTTACCGTGCGTCTACCTTGTTTATCAGTGTATCGCGATCACGTCTGAGAGTATGAACCCTGTCTCACACGTTTCCCCCCAGGCACCATGGCGTGGCTGGAACGCCTGAGCTGGCCGCTGGCCGAGGCGTTCCGCGCCGCGCCCCGGTCCCCCCTGCTGCTGGACGGCGAGGTGGCGGGCGCGCTGCGGAGGGCGGGCCGCCTCACCGCCCTCTGGGTGCACCGGGCCGGACACATGGTCGCCAACGACTACCCGGCCGCGGCCGCCGCCATCCTGCGGCTCGTCATCGAGACCGGCGACAACTAATTGTGGCTAAACTACCCAGAAAATGGTTAGAGTTTGAACCAGAAGGAAATTTTCCTTTAAAAACTTCAAGGAAATTTCATCTCTTATTATAAGGGTAAATGCGTTATCACAAGGACACTGTGTTAAGACTAGGAAACAATAACCGTTAGAACAACCGTTATCGACCTTGAAACAGGAAATTCCTAGAATCAATGTTAAAATTTCCTTGTATTTTCTTAGGCGTATTTCGGTAACAAAATAACATTTTATTAATACACTGGTAATGTCAGTCCCGACTGACCTACTCCCCCTTTTTCTTCAGACCCGTGACCACGCGGAGCACCTCGATGGCCGCGGCGGGGTTGTCCGCGGGGACCTGCAACAGGAGAGGAGAGGAGAGGAGGGCTACAACATGTTGCTCAGGAAAACGCGAACGACGCGGACGGGACCAGCCCTGTGCGCTTACCATGTGTCCAGCCCTGTTGATCCAGTAGAACGCAAACTGACTGGTCTCCTTGACGAAGCCCTCGATGACGTTGTTGACGATCAGAGGCTGCCGACCTGCCTGTTTCACCCAGAAGTCTCCCATCTTCCAGTGGAGTCGCTCGGCCCACGCCAGAGTGCCTGCAAATAAAGAGGACGATATTTCAAGCAGCTTTTCTTTCAACATATTATAAAGATACTGTGACTCTACCTTAGGCTGAAGGAAACTTCCTGAACGCAAGGAAAATTTTCATCGTGTGGAAGAAATTTTACCTGGTGTATCGACGATGAGGTCGAGCTGGCCCGAAAGGACCACCACCTTAACGTCTGTCTCGTTGAGCAGTCGTTCCACTGGACACAGAAACGTTATCATAATAAATACGACGTGACCTTCCCAGAACACTCCCCTCCCGACTCTGGTACCGCCGGCCCATGGCCGGTACAAATGTCACTCAGTTGAGTGATTTTCCTCACACACTTGTAGATGTGCGACAAATTATTCACACACTTGGATGTAAACGGACACTGGTGGATATGCTGGAAATGGGGGGTAGCTTACAAGTGAGTGAATAGTTTGTCGCACACATGTGTGAAATGATTCACACACCTGCAGGTGACATACATTCGTACACTTGTTGGATCTCCCGTGAGGACAGATGCCACCGGGCCGGTGCCTCCGCTGGCCAGCCGCTACTCACCGATGCTAGTGACGGGCTTCATGAAGTCGGTGCCGAGCGCATTGAACACGGCGCTGCTGGAGGTCTGGTGGAGCACGCCGTCGGGGATGACGCCCAGGGCGGGCTTCACCTTCTCGTCCATCAGCTTGTTGAGGTCGTCGTCGCTGGCGGTGAGCACGTGGTTCTGGAAGAGCACCTCTGCAAAGCGCAACGCTCGCCTCGGTTACACGGAGGGACAGAGGGGGACAGGGCGGGACAGGGCAGGGACAGGTCATGCATTGCGTCACTGCCCACTCCACTCCACTCTCCAGCTCGCGCCGCTCCGGCTGGAAACCGAAACCGCGAAACAGTTCAACGACGATAGCTGCCCTGCCGCGGCGGCGTGGCGTCTCCGGGTGTCACCCCGGGCCGGCTGTGACGGGACGTGACAAGCGAGTGACAAGTCTTATCCAAAGTTTATTGCTGCGGTTGCCGTTTGGTGTGTCTGCTATTCTCTTTCTCGTAAAAAAAACAAAAAACAAACACGGGTGCAAACAATGCCGGCGGCCTAAGCCCCACGGCATGTTTGGGGGACTGAAACCGCAATTCGCGAATATGGAAATGATTCTCGTATCGTTGACGAGGTTTTACTGCGGCGGGGCGGGGCGGGGCGGGGCGGGACGCGCAACCACGGCCATGACAGTGCCGACAGTGGTGGTGGGGCCGAGCCATGGCCGGGCATGCGAGTTTGGGCCGAGGGGGAATTCACTTCAAAAATTCTTGAAGATCGGCTTTGCGTACCTAGCGGTTTCTTTCCACTCCGGCCGCGATACTCTTCGTCTCCGGCCGAGATTTTCGACAGGATGTTGTAGAAGTCGACGCCATACGTGAAGGAGTCTATATCGTTCTCGAGGTTACCCCACTCCTCCGTCGCCTCGTCCCAGCGGCCGCTCTCTACGAGAGCCTTGGTCCGCAGCGCGCCCTCCATGAGGATGTTGTAGCTTGCGGTGTCCACCATGCCCTGCAACAGCCCGGCCCGGCCCGGCCCAGCCCGTCAGCCAAGTGTTATGCACACACCACTTTCTCCTGCGGGCTCGCCAAACAGCACAGAACAGCGAGATTAAACTGATTTCATGGTTTCCTTTATAATTGAACCTGTTCCATCAGGCGGCGGCCGAAACAAATGAAACTAAAATGTGCAAAAAAAGGAAAAATGTCCCATGTTAAAAGCGACACAGGGCATGGTGGAGCTCGCCCCATACAGCTTCGCACATCGATGGCAGAGACGCGGAAAATGATGGCAGGTCGTTTTTTGCAGAAAGGGAAGGAGAGGCTATACTTGTCAGCAGAGTTCCGAGGGCGCGACCGCGGGACCGGACCGGCGGCAAGCGGTGCCGCACAACACCAACCTAGAAAGTCTCCGCGGCGCGCCGCCTGGCGGACGCGCTTCGCCTTCTCCTCGGGGATGCGGCTCATGATGTTGTAGAAGTCGACGTTGTCGGCCACCTCGAGCGCCACCACCTCGGCCCGCCCCCACAGCTGCAACGCCTCGAAGAAGCGGCCGCGCCGCACCGCGCGGAGCGTCTGCTGCGCCACGGCGTCTAGCTTGCGGAAGCCAGTTCCGTCCACCAGGCCCTGCAGGGTTCACCGTGGCTTACAGTGAAAATCACCGTAAGCTTTTACTAGTGCGGACGCGCTCACTCACCGTGTGCAGCAGGTACGGCGCCCACGTCATGACCGAGTCGATGGGCGAGATCCACGAGTCACCGAGGGCCACGCCCTTGAGGTTGCTGAGGACGTTGCCGGCCTTCTGCTCCTGTTGGCCGAGAAGCGGGAGGGTGCGTCGGGTGAGATGAGAGGGTGTTGACGTCACCGCGAGAGGGGGCGCCTGGGCGGGCGGGCCAGCCCGGCGCGCGCGCCTGCGCCGCGGGCGGGCCTACCTCCCAGGCGCCCTCAGCCGTGCCGCCGCCTAGCTCACCTCGTACAGCCTCAGGGCAAACTCGGCCGTCATCTTGCCGCCGTACGACTCGCAGAAGATGTAGAGCGGGGTCTTCTGGAACTGCGGGTACGTCTTCATGAAGGACTTGGTGAAGGCGACCAGGTCCGTGGCGATCTGCTGGTTGTCGGTGGCGAGCTTTGAGTAGTGGTCCACGTAGCTGTAGCCAGTCCCCACAGGGTTGTCGATGAAGAGAACGTTGACGTGCTTGACCTGCGGAATATCGAGAGAAGTCATCTACTAGGTTTCCCGCACACCAGGTCCGCCATATTGATACGAACCGGAGAATGTTTTTCGCTGATAGCTTCTAAACCGTTGATGCTAGAGGCGAATGGTTAGCGAGCCGATTGTAGTACCGTTAAAGCTCGCTTACTATTCCCTCTAGGGCTTAGAAGCCATGAGCAAAAAACTACTCCACCGGTATGGAAAATTCTACGCGACATTTTGCAACCTCGCGTTTCTTAACCCTAGAACTGTGCACTGCCCCGTGTGCTCACCCACGTCGTGTTCCTCCTCTTGAGGTTGGCGTCCAGCGGCCCCAGCTCCATGAAGTTCCCGTAGGACGTGGACGACGCGCCGGGGCCGCCCTGCAGCCAGATGACGAGCGGCAGGTCGGTCGGCTTTTCGGGGACCCTGTCCTCGCCCTGCACGTAGAACAGCCAGTAGAACATGTGCGCGCCGTCGCGGACGTCCACGTAGCCGTACTCCTGCGCGCCGTCGCCGAAGCCCTTCCTGGCGTGAGCGCAGCCGGGGCCGGCCGCGAGCACGGCGAGCACGGCGAAGGCCGCCGCCGCCACCACCTGTGATGCCCTCATGTTGTCTGCTGGCGTTAGCGGTCACCACTGGCGCGGCCCCGGTAGACGCACCGGTTGCGGGCCGGCCCCGCGGCTACCTCGCTATCTCTCTTCCACTCGTGACGATAAGGGCGGTAGATACGAGTGAGAGAGAGACGTGTCCGTGAAACACAGGCACATCTACAGAGCGCGCGCTAACACAGCCACATCTGCACGGTGACGCCCAAGAAGGAACATAACTATATTTGTTGTCACAGCTAATTGCTGTCTCAGCTAACGTCGCTGCAAATACAGCGCCTGCAACTTCTTTTTGCTACATCAGCTAAAATATAGCTGCGGCAACCAACTGCAAATCTGTGGTAGATGTGGCTGTGTTAGCGCGCGCTACATAGATGTAGCTGTGTTCCACGGACCCGCCGAGAGAGATAGACCCCCAATCAAGGGAAGACGAGTCAGTCGAGCACGCGAGGTCATCGCGCTAGAAACTGTCATGTCGCCGAGAGTGGCGCCAGTGGCGTAGCAGCGCGCGGCAGGGTTGAGTGCGCCCTCCAGCTCCGCCCGCCAGTTTCAACAAATTTATTCAAAAAATACACAAGCGTAGCGTGTGCAAATAATTTCTGAGGCTACGAATATAAATGTTCACGAGCATTTAGAGTGTACACTTAAATACGCGAGTTGGCCCCCCTCTTGGCCGCTGCGCGGCAGGAGGCAGGTGCGTCGCGGGCGATAAGGGGAGGGAATAATCAGTCGCTATAGTTTGATTCGTCTCACTTCCGCTTTATTGGTCTCTCAAACGCTTGCTTATTCTAAAGTGACTAGTGTTGCGGGACGCCGCCCGTAAGTTTATTCAGTCGTTTCTCTCTTGTCGAATTCAGTCACCTGCCTGAGCATCTCGATGGACGCGGCGGGATTGTCGGCGGGCACCTGGCGAAAGCACAGAGGAAACGTGTTTCATTTCTGTTCTTAACTATTTTTTTTTTCTGGGTGTTGAGGGGCCTGCGGCTCGGTTGTCTCACCATGTGGCCGGCCCGGTTGATCCAGTAGAAGCTGAACTTGCCGGCGCTCTTGACGAAGCCCTCCAGGGTGCCGTCGACGGCGAGCGCGCGGCGCGGCGCCTTGGTGACCCAGTACTCGCCGCTGCGCCACTTGAGGCGCTCGGCCCACGCCAGCGTGCCCGGCGTGGACACGATCAGATCAAGCTGCCCGTTGAACACCACCACTTTGAGGTCCGTCTCGGAGAGCAGGCGCTCGACTAGGAGAGAGAGCGAGAGAGGGCATATATGCATTCGCGCTCGAATCGGAAGGGAAACGTGGGTAAAATCAACTGGTAAAACTGAGGTTACCGATGTGCGTGACGGGCTTCATGAAGTCGGCGTACAGCGCGTTGAAGACCTGCGCGCTGGTCGTGCGGAAGCGCACCCGCTCGGGGACCACGCCCAGGGCAGGCTTGACCCGAGAGTTCATCAGAGCGTCGAGGCGCTCGTCCGGCGCGATGCGCTCCGACATGACCCGGAACAGGAAGTCTGCGCAAAAAAATGAGAGCCCTGCAGCGTTCAGGGTCCGGCGGTCCGGTCCGGCCGGAGGAAACTCTACGCGACCCAATTTTTAAGAGACAGTATAAACTAGAGTCCTAGAGTGAGAGAAAGGCAGGGTCTGGGCCGCCATCTTGAGAGACATTGCGAGACACTCAACCTGTGGTGGCACTCTTAGCCTTGGGCTCCTCTTCTCTCGCCTCCACGGGCATCAAGATGTTGTAGAAGTCGACGTGCTTGGTCGCGGCCAGCACGTCGCCCTCGACGGCCTCCCAGCGGCGCGTGGCCTCGCGCCACTTGCCGGCCCCGGCCGCCGCGCTGGACTTGTTGGCGGCGGCCTGCACGGCGCGGTGTCCCCGCCTGTCCACCATGCCCTGGGGAGGGGAGGGGAGGGGGGCAGCGGTCATGGAGTGCTCTGCGCGTCTACGCGCGGCGGGCAGGGCACGGTGGACGCGGCGGGGCGCGGCGGGGCGGGCGCGGCGGGGCGCGGCGGGGCGCGCGACTCGCGGGGTGGTGCTGCTCGTACCTGTGCTGTTGTCGGCGCGGACGTGCGCCTTGGTCGGCATCCTGTCCAGGATGTTGTAGAACGACACGCCCTGCGTGACTCGCGAGATGGTCAGCTCGGTCTGCGACCAGAGCAGCGTGGCCTGCGCGTGCTGCCCGCGGAGCACCGCCCTCTGAGTCTGCTGCGCCACTCTGTCCACCGCCTTGTAGCCCTCCGTGTCCACCATGCCCTGCGCAGTGCGACGCGTCGCGTTGCAGAGCGGCTCGACGCCCTCGAGGCCCTCGCGGCCGCTCTGGGTATCGAGAGAGTGAAGGGAAGGGGAGGGCACTCACCGTCTGGAGCAGGTAGTTGGCCCACGAGAGCACAGTGTCCACGGGGGAGATCCATGCGTCGCCCAGCGCCACGCCCTGGATGTTCACGTCGATTGTGCCGGCCTTCTTCTCCTACACGACACACGCGCGCAAAAAAAAATAAAAAAAAATGCTCAGTTGAAATTAGCACACCATGCAGCTAAAAAAATTAGTACACCTGCTAATTTTTGGGGGCTCAGACGTGAATTATTTTTAATGCCTGCATACACACACACGCGCGCAAATTATAACTTAACGAATTGGCGGAATGATGTGGCTAAACTAAACACGCACTGAAAACATTGCGAATTTTAATTTGCAATTGTACCTAGAAGTATGTGACATTTCACTCTTACTTGTTCTAGTTTGTGAATAGGAACTCCACACACCTACAACTGTAGGGCATTCTCACACTTGGATTTCCAGTGCATGGAAGAGCAGTTTACGTACCTTGAATAGGTTCAGCGCAAACTCAGCGGCCATCTTTCCTCCGTACGACTCGCTGAACACGTAGACGGGGACGGTCCTGAACTGCGGGTGCCTCTTGAGGAAGCCGCGCATCAGCTCCACCAGGTCGGAGGCGATCTGCTTGTTGTTGGTGGTGAGCTTGGACGAGCTGTCCACATAGCTGAAGCCCGTGCCCACGGGGTTGTCCACGAACATGACATTCACGTACTTGACCTGGATAAGTCAATGACAGTGTTTAGGAAAAGGAATTTAAAACAGCGATTCAATATTGAATGCGCTTTGCAGTTCAGATAGCATCTATCTGGGCACACTCACCCAGGTCGTGTTCCTGGCGTTGAGGTTCGAGTCGAGCGGGCCGATCTCCTCAAAGTTGCCGAAGGACGTGGAGGACGCACCGGGCCCGCCCTGCAGCCACAGGACGAGCGGCCTGTCCGCCGGCGAGTCGCCGCCGTTGAAGTAGTACAGCCAGTAGAACATGTGCGCGCCCTCGCGGACGTCCACATAGCCGTACTCCTGACCGCCGTCACCGAAGCCGCGCCGGCGCCGGACGATACCTGGACAGGACAGCCAGCCGCGCCAAGGGGCGTAACGCAACGACACTCGCTGTCTGTAAGGCGCCCGGGGCGGGGCGGGGCGGGGCGGGGCGGGGCGGGGCAGTCGGACCCGTCACCCGTCAAACAGGAGCCGGCGTCCCTGACAGATAGTACGGCCGCTCCACCTCACACCTCTGGCCTCTCCCCCGTGCTCATCGTTTCTACGCCCTTGACACGGTCAATAATTTTCTCCGACCCGTTTTGTCCGACCCGTGTACACCACAAAGCAGCTTTGTGGTGTACACCGCCACGAGCACAGGCAGAGCGGATTCTACATCGGTTGTCCAACTGTCAACCGCAGAATCGGAGTTCAATTCCCACCTACTTCATTTTTTTACTCGTTCTTTACCACCCACCTTCACCTACTAGGTGGTAGTAGAACGAGTATTGTTCTCAGTGCAGTGTAACACCTAAACATGATTCCATTATCACCTCAGAACACAGAATACCTACAGACATAACACTTGTACCTTTTGAGACTGGAAATGCTGGTGTTGCTACCAACTGTGAAGTATTTTTTGAGTTTAATAGTATTTTTTTTTGAGAACTCTTAACAAATTTGGCTGAATTTCATTCTAAGTCCCAGCACCACACATTATTGGTGCATCATGAAAACGTACAGTAGAGGAAGTGAGTGAATTCTGGATACAGTTTTGCCATTTTCAACAATAAATAAAAATGTTTTATCAATAGAACTTTTTTGAGTTTCCTAGCATTTTTCAGAGTTTAGTTAATAACTAGAAACTTGGGGAAATTTTATAAGTCCCGCCTGCACGTAATGTATTGTTGGCCGGTGAGAATGGCCGGCCGAGAGGCGTGGCGGCCAGGGTTGAGCCGAACGCGGACGTCGGGCAGAGAGCCCAACATCATACAAAACAGTACACAAATTTCATAGATGCCAGCAAGACCAGCATTTCCAGTTTCAATTGGTATAAGTGTTTTGTCTATAGGTATTCTGTGTTCTGTGATAAAGATGCAATCATTTTAAGATGTTACACTGCACATCTAAACTCTTACTACTGGAAGAGTCGTAAAGAACGAGTGCCCATTTTGCCACAAAAGTAATTTTGTGCTTTCTTCTCCCTTGTTTTAATTCTCAAGCCCTCTCGCTTCGGTTGGAATTTTATTAAGTGTCGGTTCGAAAAATTATTCACACAAGAAATACTTTTTGGGCGCGGGAGTGGTTGGTACACCTGGCCGGTACCATGGCGACATATAATCCGTCCGAACACGCTCTTGCGAGTGAGTGTCACGCCGTACGGCTGAGCGATCGGATGCCGGGGCCGGCCGGGGCCGGCAGCGCGCCGCGCGGGTTACAGAGCCTATCGCCGTAGGGCTACGTCCGAGGATACGCTACGTCAGTGTTTCGTGTTTCGGTCCGCGTTGTCTTTAGTCAGTCTTCCGTCGCGATACGCTCCGTCCGCGTTTGGTTTGGCCTAGTCAAATCAAAGTGAAGTGCCGGGGCCGGCCGGGGCCGGCAGCGCGCCGCGCGGGTTACAGAGCCTATCGCCGTAGGGCTACGTCAGTGTTTCGTGTTTCGGTCCGCGTTGTCTTTAGTCAGTCTTCCGTCGCGATACGCTCCGTCCGCGTTTGGTTTGGCCTAGTCAAATCAAAGTGAAGTGCCGGGGCCGGCCGGGGCCGGCAGCGCGCCGCGCGGGTTACAGAGCCTATCGCCGTAGGCTACGTCCGAGGGCTACGTCAGTGTTTCGTGTTTCGGTCCGCGTTGTCTTTAGTCAGTCTTCCGTCGCGATACGCTCCGTCCGCGTTTGGTTTGGCCTAGTCAAATCAAAGTGAAGTGCCGGGGCCGGCCGGGGCCGGCAGCGCGCCGCGCGGGTTACAGAGCCTATCGCCGTAGGGCTACGTCAGTGTTTCGTGTTTCGGTCCGCGTTGTCTTTAGTCAGTCTTCCGTCGCGATACGCTCCGTCCGCGTTTGGTTTGGTCTAGTCAAATCAAATCAAAGTGAAGTGAAGTGAAAAATGAATCTGCCCAGTGTTAGTGTTCATGTGAGTGGAGTGGAGTGGAGTGTCAACAAAGTCAAATGACATCGATTATGGCCTGTTAGTGGAAATTGAATCTGCCCTGTGAACAGGGCTTGTGAAGTGAAGTGATTTGTGCGTGAAGTGCACGAAGACGCCGCTCTGCCGGTCCGAAGTGTTGTGGTGTGTTAGTGAGTGAAGTGTCAACATGGTCAAATCAAAGCGAAAGGTGTCTTGCCTTGTGATGTGAAAAGTGAATGCCCCAGTGAAAGGGGCTTATGAAGTGCAAAGTGAATTAGTGCAAAGTGAATTAGTGCAACTACGGAAGTGCTTCGCCGGGCTGAATTTGACTACGCTGCCTCGCCGGCGCGGCGCGGCGCGTCGCGGCTTCCCTGGTACCGCCGCTGTCGTACCTCGACAACACGTGGTGAGTGCACTGTGACTAACCATTTATTTTTACAGGGTCACACTGTCATCGTTGTTGAATATTGCTTCTCACCGTTGAGTTAGGATTGGGATTTTAGGCTAAGATGATAGATTATTCCCTTACCCTTCCCACTCACATCAACACACATGGTTTATCACTTATTTATCACCAATTTTTATTGTCGGAAAACAATAATTTACCGCAGACATATGGAGACTTATGTATTGCAACATCGAACGTTAAAGAATAATTGTTGAAGAATGAACAGTTTCTTCGGAGATAAGGGTGAGTACCATAAAGTGACCTGATCGTTTATTAGCATTGCCCAATTTCTAATATTTATTTTTGTTTCAGGCTCATAAAGGTAAAGGTACAGGTACGTAATTTTGGGGGGAGTTTTTAGGGCGGTTCAAATCCCCCACTACCCCACTGGTCTTCAGGTTTATTTAAAGAGGGCCTATGACCCTCTTTAGGTTTATCCTGTGGGCTTGTTGGGGTGCCTATCCGGGCCTGTATGAAACAGTGATATATGACTTTTTAAAAATAATGTCTAAATGATGTTATGAGGATGTCGCATGTCTTTCAAAATGCGTCATATCAGCAATATCATTTTGATGTCATTAAAAAAGAACATTTCTCACTGGGTAATGCAGGTGAAGGGCGAACTTGTTTGCAACCTTCAGTGGTAACACTCCGTAGGGGTTTTCTCCTCCCTTGACTGACAAAGTGTAACAACTTATGTGTAATGTAAACTAGTCATCAAAGGTAGGGTAAAGTCAGTCAAAAAACAAAAAAAAAAAAAAAAATCACCATCACCATCAACGCTGGTCCACTGGAGCTTCGCCCTGCTGCACTGCTGACGGTGGTTGTGACCAGCTCAAGACATTTTGGTAAGTAATGTTTTACTAATTCTGTCTAACCATACTGTGCCTTTTTGAGGTCTACAATTTTCAGGGCAGGGGCACGCAGAGGACCAATAGGACAAGATAGTCCACACCACCAACAGGATGGGGATCACCATCACCAAGCTGTTTGACGCTGCTTCCACTGGAACTTCACCCTGCGTTTGTTGCCCTGCTGACGCTGATCAACTCAAGACATTTTGGTAAGTAATGTGTTTTGATAATGCTGTCTAGGGGGCAGTCACAAAACTGATATAGGAAACCTTGGCATTACTCAGCAATAAAAGCCTCTTTTTATCTATCTTTCCGATAAAAATGCAATAAACTTTACATTTGAAATTTCCCGGGGGTGAGTGCGCCGGGCACGCCGCGCAGCGCAGGTCCGGGCATGTCCATGTGTCCCGGGCGACAACGACATGGAAGGTGGGTGCAGGTCAGGTCAGGCAGGGTCAGGGTGTCGCGGCGAACAGTCGCGGGGTGGGGTGAGTGAGGTCAGGTCAGGTCACCACAATGAGGAGGGAAGGATCCTCCGTCAGACCAAACCAGACCGTGCTCGAGCTCGGCTCAGCTCGGCTCGGTCCAGACAGAGTATCAGCCCTCGCTGCTTTACTCTCAATATTGATGCGGATGCCCCATGGTCCGCTCCGACGCCTACCTCGAGCGTGGCCGGCGAGGGCCGCCAACAGCGCGACGGCCGCCAGTAGCCTGCTGCACTCCACCGCGGCGCGCATGCTGGTCGTGCTGGGTGTCGGGGGTCTTGTAGCGGTGCGCGACGGGCGCGAGCGGATCGGAGCGGCCGGCGGAGACGTCGCGGTCGCGGCGCGGGCGGGGCGGCGGGCGGGACGGGGCGGGCGGGGCGGTGTCACCGGTACGCCCGCCAGCACTGCTCATTTATACGGCAATGACTGTCGCGCCCGCCCACATGTGGCGGACCTACAACGGCACCTCGCGCCCCGCCCCGCCCCGCCCCGCCCTCTCCCTCGCTCCTATAAATTTCTCCCTTTCCCTCGGTACTGTTCCGAGCAGCCCTGCCCTGTCTCTCAGACCGTCTCTCTCCCACTCCCGCGCGGGTCGCGGCGGCGGGCCTTGGGGGCTATCGCCCTCACTGAGGTATCAGCCCGATGACGGCCGATGACTCTGCCTGCTACGGCAGCGCGAAAAGTTCTATTTGGGCTGTGAAGCGGAAGAAGGGGATATGTCCAAAATGCGCACTTTTCAGGAAATCAAAAAAACTATTTGCACAAAACTTTTTATAAATATTATGACATTAATGGAATTTTTTTTAATCAAGTATATTACTGGCTTTTTGGATATTTTTAATATTACGTTCCATCATGGAGATATAGGGCTTAGCTCCTTTTGACCATCGTGACATACGGAGACAAGTCAATTTACCTCTAAATTCTCATGATGTAAATAGAGTTCTATCATTGGAAAATTGGCAAAAGGGGATAAGTCAACTTAATTTTTTATGCATAAGATGCAAAAGGAGCTAAGTCAACACAACTTATTGTGCATGAGAAGAAAAAGTAGATAAGTCGATACATTCACTGTTTTCTTAAAGGCGACAATATTCATGGCCTCTTGTGGTGACACACTTTGATAAGGCGACTTCCTTTTTTTCTCGCCTCAAATAAGGGGGCATCTGAGATCTTGCCTTAAAACAAGGCAACATATTTGTCGCCAATAAAAATCCAGCACTATTACATTTAAATTAATATGAATCATTCACTGTAAGTCTTAATACTAAGTATAGGAAATTAATAGGGCTTCACAATCATATGCATACAGAATATTTTTGTTGAGTTGCAGCTTGATATATATTTTTAAGCTGTGGAAAAGGGAATAAGTCAACTAAACTTTTTTCACCACCTGCATCAAACAGAGTTAAGTCTACTTAACTCTTTTTGCTTTGATTAAAATTTGATGATTTTGGGGACATTTTCCTCTAATATTTGGTAGGCAGATGCAGACTAAAATATACTATAGCATGCCATAAAAATCTCATTTTGGGGGTAAGTCAATTTACACCCTTCTTCCGCATCACAGCCCATTTGAATCTTTCTCTCCACTCTTTAAATCCCACTCAATTCCCCAAACTATTTTCAAATTTGAGATTTCCCAGTCTACGGTATTCCACGGGTGTAAGACTGTTTTCCACGACGGCTTTATTTCCATGTGCTGCAGCACGTCTGCGCCATGGGATTTTCGGACTGAGTTGAGAGGGGGAGGGGGGGGGCATAAGAAGACTTTAGAGTTGTCCCACCATCCTAGTAAACCCCGTGGTTATAAAAAATCAAGGTGCTTTGAACATGTATATTTTTCGAAGGGAAAGAAGTGCGGTGGGTGCACTACTAAATTAGAAGCCGGGCCCAGCCGGCCTACATTGTCTCTCGGTGTGACAAGCCCGCATGGCCCCCGGGCCGGGCCGGGCAGGACGGCGCCCCGGCTCAGGCCCTCTCCGCCCCGCCCCGCCCCGCCCCGCCCCGCCCCGCCCCGCCCCGCCCCGCCCCGCCCCGCCCCGCCAATGATTCGGTGACGTGACGCGCACCCGCCGCGGTCCTCACTGCATATCGCCCGCCCCTCCGCGCCGATCCAGCACCGAAACGGCACCGGCCCGCGGGCGGGTGAGCGGCGGGTCATGACAGCCAGCGGGCCCACCTGCCCGCCCCACCCAACATCGCCCCGCCCGTCATGTCCCGCCACGCCCACCACACGGTAGCGGGGCGGGGCGGGGCGGGGCGGGGTGGGCAGGGGAGGGCCGCCCTTGAAACTGGGTCACTGGGCCAAAGAGCTGCATGGCGTGTCCTCCACGGCGTTGCATTTCATTCCACACACACACACACACACACACACACCGACTGGATTCACGGCCACGCGCGCGGGCCCTTGCAGAGCACGCAGACGCAGCCTGCCCTTGTGTCGCAAACAAGCATTTCCTTGGCGCGCCGGGCACATGTAGGCAGGCAGTGAAGCGAATTAAACACCATTAAAAGAATTTGAACTTTAGAACAAATTTTGATCTTCTTCGTCTTGTTATTTTTCCGTGGGAGTACGCCTTCAAGTGTGCGAGCGCTACACGCTAATGTAGTCTTTCTAATATTAAAACGTTTATTAGGCGGCCGTGTACGTCACCTCTGTCCCGTCCCGTCCTCTTAACGGGCGGGGGGCGAGGACGAGAGGCGATCTCCTTACCTCACCTGCCTCACCAACACACACACACACATGCATGCTTCCTTCCCGCCACGGACGAGCAGGCTGTGCTTTTGCAACGGCAGGGGCGGGCCGGGCCGGGGAGCGAGTCGTTGCAGGGTCAGACTCCCGGGTCCCGGCCGCCGCGCCTCTGCCGCCGCTGCATCATCACTATTTTCCGACCACGGAGCCGCGACGTGCCCCTCGCGGCGTCGCGGGTCCTCCGCGGTGGATGCGCGACCTGCCCCCGCGAGAGGCGTGAGTCCTCCGCGAGGTCGCTCATCCCCCACGGATGATCCGCGCATCGCGGGGTGGCCCGCGGGGATGCGCGACCTCGCGGAGGACCCTCGCCTCTAGCGAGGGGCGCGTCGCGACAGTCCTGCTCAGGTGGCCGTCACAATACTTCCCCTCTTCTGAGACTCTAGCGGCCGGGTGCCTCCTGCCACCGCACCCACTCCCCCTCGCCCTAGAGCGCCTGCGGCCAGTGCGTAGGCAACCCAACTGACTGCCCTGTGTTCTCTGGGACACCCGGTACTATTTCCGTAGCGTCGGAATTATTTCGAGCCCTGTTGCCTAGATAAAAATCTCATGCACCCCTACCCTTTCTGCTCTCCGAGCCTAGCCGCCCAGCCGGCGTGCAGGCGTGTCACTTTCCCCGCACGCCCCGCCTCGCCCCGCATTCGTGTGCTGTGTGTTGTCCTCGTCCAGAATGCAAAAGGGCGTGCGGCATTATGCAAGGGGCCGTCTCCAAACGCGGAGAGGAGAGGAGAGGGAGAGAGAAACGCGCGGAGGAATAGGGAAGGACATGGAAGGAGAGACGGGGAGGGGCTACCGAAGAAGTGGTGGAGGTTTCGATCGGGAGAAGAGAGGGGATTATAAGATGAGGAGCCGTGGTGGGGGGCTCGCAGCGGCTCCAGGACGGCCCCTCCTGCGCGGCCTGCAACGGCGCCGACTTTTAACCAAGGCTGTGGAGGCCCTGAGCGGCGAGCAGAACAGAACCGTGCGGAGCGCGGCGCGCAGGCAGGCAGGCGCAGTGCAGGGCAGGGCAGGGCAGGAGCGCCGGGCGCAGAGGCGCAGCCAGACATAACTTATGAATGGAAAGAGCCCAGGCACCGGCCGCCCCGCGCGGCCAGTGGCCACTACCGCGGCTACACCGCGTCGCGCGGGGAGGGGAGGGGGGGATAGGTCCAGTGCCGCCCCGCCCCGCCCCGCCCCGCCCCACCCCGCCCCGCCCTGTTTGGACCCACCAGCGCCTACGGTCCGGTCCTGTCCGTTTCTTTTCCACGATGGGCAAGTGGAATTTTCCTGACGGAGGCCCAGCCCAGCCTAGCGGATCGGGCGGGGCATAAGGCCATGACCCTACGACCCTGCCTGCCAGGGCACGCCAAGGACGCGGGCCGGGCCGGGCCGGGTCGGGCGTCGCCAGCCGCCAGATCGCGCTGGGCTGGGCTGGGGCTGGGCTGGGGCTGGGCTGGGGCTGGGCTGGGGCTGGGCTGGGGCTGGGCTGGGGCTGGGCTGGGGCTGGGCTGTGGCTGGAGCTGGGGCTGGGCTGGGGCTGGGCTGGGGCTGGGCTGGGGCTGGGCTGGGGCTGGGCTGGGGGCTGGGCTGGGGCTGGAGCTGGGGCTGGGCTGGGGCTGGGCTGGGGCTGGGCTGGGCTGGGGCTGGGCTGGGCTGGGCTGGGCTGGGCTGGGCTGGGGCTGGGCTGGGCTGGGCTGGGCTGGGCTGGGCTGGGCTGGGGCTGGGCTGGGCTGGGCTGGGGCTGGGCTGGGGCTGGGCTGGGGCTGGGCTGGGCTGGGCTGGGGCTGGAGCTGGGCTGGGGCTGGGCTGGGGCTGGGCTGGGGCTGGGCTGGGGCTGGGCTGGGCTGGGCTGGGGCTGGAGCTGGGCCTCTAGGCTCTGCTCTCGTCTCGCTGTTGTAATTCCCTCCTGTCCGGTCTCTGAATATGGCCATACCGCCGGCCTGCCCTACCCGGCCGCCTGGGGACTGGGGCAGGCGGGGGGAGGCCGTCTGGAAAAAGGTCGTCAAGGGCGTTGTGGCGGAGTATGATGGGAGCTCCGCCACCACCACGCCACGCCCACCCCGCACAATGCGCGCGAATCCAAGTGTATATACGCGGACGTCGCGCAATTGCAGGTGTGTGACACTTGCAGGTGTATGTGAAAACCTTAACAGTGCCCAAAACGCTGCGTGAATAATTTGCCCGCACACCTACAAGTGTGTGAAAAAAAGATACACATGTGTATCTGACTGAAGCTTTTAATTATTGAATTATTGTTTCAAAAGAATAAGTGTGAAGGGCTGTGTCCTTTTAAATAGTAATTTGGATCACTAATCTGTCTGTCCAGGAGTGAAGCTTTTATGCTTTCTGGTTGGGCGAGCGTATTACAGTACCAGTGCCAAAGTGGAGTTGCGGCCTTTGCTTGAAATTAAGCCTTGAAGAGAGGTGTATCGTCCTGCTGGTGGGAATTGGCCTATTCTTGTAAGGTAAGCTACTAGATGTGAATTATTGTTTCAAAAGAATAAGTGTGAAGGGCTGTGTCCTTTTAAATAGTAATTTGGATCACTAATCTGTCTGTCCAGGAGTGAAGCTTTTATGCTTTCTGGTTGGGCGAGCGCATTACAGTACCAGTGCCAAAGTGGAGTTGCGGCCTTTGCTTGAAATTAAGCCTTGAAGAGAGGTGTATCGTCCTGCTGGTGGGAATTGGCCTATTCTTGTAAGGTAAGCTACTAGATGTGAATTATTGTTTCAAAAGAATAAGTGTGAAGGGCTGTGTCCTTTTAAATACTAATTTGGATCACTAATCTGTCTGTCCAGGAGTGAAGCTTTTATACTTTCTCGTTGGGCCAGCGTATTACAGTACCAGTGCCAAAGTGGAGTTGCGGCCTTTGCTTGAAATTAAGCCTTGAAGAGAGGTGTATCATCCTGCTGGTGGGAATTGGCCTATTCTTGTAAGGTAAGCTACTTGATGTGAATTATTGTTTCAAAAGGATAAGTGTGAAGGGCTCTGTCCTCTTTAATACTAATTTGGATCACTCTTCTGTCTGTCCAGTATTAAAATAGTAGTCCTGAAGATGAGTACTGTCCTTTGCTGAGTATCATTATTGGTGGACTATTCTCCTGCCTGATGTGTGTTACCCTCCTTTTATATTTTATAGTATTTTAGAAACAAAGTGTTATTACAGCTGTAAATTATTATTGCTGAATTAAATACAACAATACTACCAAAATTTAAAATTTCTCTTTATTGCTGTAACCCGTTTTCATAAACTATCTAATACCACTATTTTATTCAGTTGACTTCAACTGGCCATTTTTGTATACTAACTGTGGAAAATATTTTCCAGACAAAGTCTATCAAAATTACTATTATGTTCTGTAATTCTATTACGCACTTTCACTAGTCATTTTACCATACTGTCTGTAGCAACTATTTTACGGGAAAAGGATGTTAATATTACCATTTTGTTCGATAATTATTTTACCTACTTGTACATGTTATTTTACCATACTGTGTATAACAAATAGTTTACAGGGTATGTCTGTAAATATTCTTCCAGTGAAATGTGGAAAATTTTTACAGAAAATAACATGAATGTGTATTACTATAGTCCTGTAATTTTACAGGACTATGGTAATATTACCATACTTAGTCTTGGCAACAAGTATGCCAAGACTTTTCCTGTAAAATTCGAAATTTTTTTCTAACAGTGCATCTGCAAAAGTGAGCGACAGATGATAGGACAGTTTAGACTCTAACTTTAGAGTGCAGACTGCAGGCGTTTTCTGACAGCGATGATGAGGTAATGCGCACCCGAAACGCAACATCAATATGAAACAAGAGTAACCCGCGCGGAGCTGATCAGAGTTAAACGCATATCGTACGGCGGAGGCCGCGCGTCGAGGTTGTGCAAAATGGTTATTTATTGGCCTGGCGGCCGGACAAGCTGGTCAACTGGACAAGCATCGCGGAGCTTTCCACGCTGCGCTGCCGCCATGGCCGAGGGGAGAGGGAGGGTGAGAGGTTATTTCGGGAGCACAGGTGGTGGGGGCAGGTGAGAGGAGAGCCGTGCCCTGCCGCGAGCACGTGGAGGTACATGTGAGCCGCCAGGACGCTCCCCGCCCCCCACCCTCCTCAACGGACTCCTTTTCTTTTTCGGCTCCTTGAGCGCAGCCGGCCCGCTCGCCTCCGCGGAGAGCGCCGCGCCGGGGAGAGAGAGGGAGACCCAGTAACGCGATGTGTCACCGGCGCCCGCGACGCTCCAGCAGGTGGACCCGCCCGCCCCGCCCGCCCCGCCCGCCCCGCCCCGCCGCGCCCCGCCGGAGCGATGACCGGACAGATCTAGACGCCGCGGGCAGGGGCGTTCTACCGCAGGAAGTGTCCAGCACTGCACTGAAAAATTTTAAGTCGTCACATGACGACAAAGTCAGCGCTAAATTAAAACTGCTTTTCTTGCGTATATTGTGCTGTTATGAAGTAAATTGTTGAATATAGTTTTAGAAAAATCGGACGTCGTGTGTTCCAAAAAGTTGAGTGTACAGTGTAGAGTGCAAACGCGCAGTCGTGTCCAATTACTCGCGCCTTAATTAGAGAACGCACACCAGCAGGATCACGAAAATCCGATGACCTTCTCGGGGCCGCCGTTCCTTTTTTTTATTTCTTTGGTCTTTCTTCCCCGACCTACCTCTCAGCGGGGCGGGGCGGGGGCGGGGCGGGGCGGGGCGGGGCGGGGCGGGGCGGGCGGTTACTCGTCCTTGTGCTCGAGTCTGGAAGCCCACTGTTGTGGTCTGGTGTCTGAGCATGTTCCTGGGTCCGGTCCGGCCCGACGGCGATGCAGATCGCAAGAGGTGAGGTGGGAGTGAAGGTGGGCCAGGCCGGGCCGGGCCAGGGGCGAACGTGCAATTCTTTGTTGCTTGAATATTTTCTGTCTGTCTGTCTGTCTGTCTGTCTGTCTGTCTGTCTGTCTGTCTGTCTGTCTGTCTGTCTGTCTGTCTGCCTGCGTGTTTTCGGAGTTTTAATTATTTTTCCGGGCGTGCAACAAGGTGATCCTCGGGGGGTTCGTTCCGCGGCACGCACCTCAAGGAGGGCAGCGCAGCGGAGAGAGAGGGAGGGAGGGAAGAGGGGAGGGGGGCGGCCCCGTGTGTCATTGTGTCCCCACGCAGGAGGGCCGGACTCTGGGCTGACCCTTGCTAGGACGGCGCAGCGCGGGCGGGCGGTGCGGCGGGGTCCAGTTTCTCGCGCTTATTTTGGAATGAATACCCTGGTCCGCAGCCCATCGGCCGCGGCCGTGGGACCCTCCACGAAACGGCCGCCCCGCGCGACAAGGCTGGGTACTTTCCATGCTTTCCATATTTATTATATCATCATGACTATTATTATTATAACTTTGGAAGAGGCTCGCGCGACACGCGAACTCGGCGCCGCGCGGACCCCGGGGCCCGGCGCGGTGGTGAGCTCTGCGATCCGGTCCGGTCCGGTCCGGTCCCAGTCCGATCCGGTTCGGTCCGGTCCGGTCTCACCCAGAGGGCCTCTAGTCTCACCCGGCCTCGTGCCGGCCCTACAGCAGGCCCTGCAGTGCAGTGGCGGGGCGGGGCGGGGCGGGGCGGGGCGGGCTCACCTCGCAGCCAGCGGTGTTGCAGCTGCCCAGGTGTGGCACCGTGCAGGACCCGGCCCCGCCCCCGGCCCCGCCCGGCCCCGCCGCAAGGATTGTGGAGATAGGGTCGAAACCGGTTCCCGCTGCCGTAGAATCCACGCTGGACAGAGGCCGAGCCGGGCGGGGCGGGGCGGGGCGGGGCGGGGCGGGGCGGGGCGGGGCCGAGTGTTGTCCACTCTCTTGTGGTCCACTGCCTGGGCTGCCGGCCGGCCGTTACGGGCGTTACGTCAGGGGCAAGCGTGAGCGAATGGAGGAACATTGGCGGCAGGGCAGGTCGTTGCGTTGCGGTGTGTAGCGGTCCCTGGCCTGCCCCCCCCCCCCCCCGGGGGGCCTGGATGCCTCTCATTGATCATTTAACCGCGACGAGGAGAGACCATGGGAGAGACGACACGTGACTTTATTATCGCTTTGCCGCGTGCTTATGGAGTAGTGGTTAGGTTGACGTCCGCCGCGCGTGTAAGCGTCAGCCGAGCCGAAGCACTATACTGCTGTTTCTCTCTGGCCCCTTGGCCCCTTAATAATTTTTTCCGGCGATTGGTACAAGGGGGCCTCTTCGGCAACGACCCGCCTGATGAAAACAATTACCATCCTGACAGGAGCCCCGGCAGCGTGTGGTAGTGTTAGCACCTTTAGACGACACTGAAAAAAAAAAGTACATGGGAATGACACTTGTATGTATACTTATGAAAAAATTTCAATCCAGATTGGAATTGAAAGCAGATGATACATTTTGTAGCTACATGTTTATTTTCCATTTACGTTAATTGGCATATTTAATTTCATTCTATCTTGAGTATCGAGGCTGGAGGGTAGTTCTGACGATAGTAAAAATTAAAATAGGTAAGGTTCGTTTTCATTTTAAAGCTATTAGGGGACGGGGCACGGGTCGCTTAATCCCAAGCGTCCTAGCGTCCAAAGGTCCGAGCGAGCATTGTTGATCGGCCGTTGCGGCAGCGGCAACTGCAAGGCATTGTCGCGCGAGCGAGGCGAGGCGAGGCGACACAATCCCCCCTGTATATTATTTTGCCACACTCACCACTCGCTTTATGAGAGTACAAGCTAGCTGATACATTATCTTACGTTTAGTAATTGCCATTTAAGTTAGCTAGAATGTATCATCTGCTAAAAAACCTGATTAAATTGTCATGTTTAATTGGCGCCTGTATGTACCCGTTCGTACCCGTCGGTAACCGGGTTGGGTTCGGCCCCGCGTGAGACCCCGCGCGCGCGCGCGCTCACGCTCACGCGAGAACAATGATGACAATGCGAAGGCAGGCAGCGCTGGGCTTCGGGTGTCGCGGCCTGGGCTGGGCCTGGCCTGGGGGACGAGCGGAGCGAGTAACTTACTGCGCATTGTTGGCTATCGGTCATTTCCCACCAAACAACAAGGCACGACTCACATGGGGAGCATCCATTTCCAGCGATAAAACACGGTTTTTATCGACCCAAAAAATCGTCGAACTTCGACATCGTTTCAACATCGTTCCGAGTGTTTAACAGTGATTCGAGAGCGATTTGGAGGGCTAAAGCCATCAAATCAACCTAAAATTTCGAACACGTAAAAATTTCGAGTGTTCATTCCTGACTGGCATATCAGAAATTCCATCTTGGCGACTGCATCGCGGACGACAACGGTCTTTTATGTTAATTGCTGCCCCCCCTTCCCCCCCCAACACTCTGCCGCGCTGACGCCTGGCCAACTCACCTCGCCCGCGGCCGTGTATGCTGATGATCATTGCGGCAATAACCCCGAAAGTCTCTCTGAGGAAGGGTCCAGAACTCTCACCGCGCCCCGCCCCGCCCCGCCCCCCGCCCCGCCCGCGCGCCTCTTTGGAGGATACGCGACCTGCAGAGCGTGAAGCGCGGCGGCGGCGTCTGGCTGACCTGCCCCGTCTCCGGCCGGGCCCGGCCTGGACCCTCACGGCCCCCACAAGCTTTATTTGGAATATTCCCCTCAGCCTTGGGCCGCGGCACGCGCTCAGTATGTATAGTGTGTGCACGCGAGCTTTGACCTCAGCGCACACTGATAAATCCTTGCAAAGGATTTGTTCGCATTGCGCACGATTTGGCCGCTTCGTAAGCTTACAAAGAAATTAAAGCAAAGTTGAATCAATTTCCTAATCGAAATCTGCAATAAGACAGAAATTCTGTCGAGCCAATCACTGCTCCAATTAAAACATCAGCCAGAATAATCGAAACGATTATTGCAAAGCGCGGCAGTACCGCAGGATGTACCGCGGTGTGCCCGGGAGCACTCCGTACTGTAAAGGAACCGAAAGGAACGCCCCCACCTCACCTCTCACCTCACCCCGCCCCGCCCCGCCCCGCCCCGTCTCTCACGGCTCGCCGCACCGCCTCACACGCGGGCGCAAGTGAGCAGTGCCCCCCGCCCCGCCTCGCCCCCGCCCCGCCCCGCGGGTAAGCGGCGGAGGCGTGGCGGGGCGTGGCGGGCATTTGCGCGGAGCTGCACGCGCTTCGCGCGCTAAGAGAATAATGCAGCGCTGTGTGTGAGCGTGAGCCTCGAGAGCAAATGTAGCGGGTGGGCAGCAGGCAGGCGGGCCAGGCACCTTCATTATAAGTGCAGCGACTGTTTGATAAGGGCAGATAGCGGAAAAAAACACAGGTACGACTTAATGCCTTTTAAAAAGGTGTGTTAAATTTTATAATGCCTATTGAAAGGCACGAAAGTGTCCTAAGGCTTTCAAATTTGCGTAGATTTTATGCCTTTTTTTACGAGTGCTAATTTTTAATGCCTCCGCAAAGGGATGAAAATCCTTTTGGACTTACCATTGTTTTACCAGTGGAGAGAAAGACGGGGAGAGACCAGACATGAGGCCTCCAAGGCGTCCTGACAGCATGTAGGTTATGTGCGACCGGCCCAGCTAGCTACGCCCCTGCGCGCCTGGGGGGGTCTGGGCCTACAGCCAGCAGGTCATATCAGCATATTTTAATTCCCATAGCTGCGAGCCACCGCCACCCGCCCCGCCTCACCCCGCCCCGCCCCGCCCCGCCCCGCCCCGCCCCGCCGCGGACGCGTAGCCAATGTCAAGAATAAGTCAAAGCGGGGCCGGCGATTATAATACCGATCCCGCTGCCGGGCCCGGCTGCACGACCCAGACCCGGCCCGCTGGCTCATTTCCGGCACTTCTCATGCCGGCGAGAGTTTGGCACGATAGATGAGGTTAGGGCTGTATAGGTGTATAGGCGGGGCGGCCGGGAGGAAAAATCTGACGGGGTCACAGGGGCCCCGATAGGTCCGCTTGACCTGGCCTCCTGGCCTGTAGCAACGTGGAGCATGGTGGCCACGAGAGGGCAGAGGCCCTGTGACTGAGCGCGGCGCACAACGCTCGCGGCGATATCATGTTGCGTTACGAACGTTCTCTGCCCACAGAGTGCATTTACAAAACGTTTTCTTACGTGAAGAAACGTGACACATATGTCAAATTTTTTATTTCTGTTTTGCAATTGTTTCGTAATAGTTCGTAATACGATGCTTCAAAATACTATACTATGCAACTTAAAAAGATAATCGTTGCAGTACGAAACTCTTCTTAGCAAGCAGTTTACAGTGTGGGCCGCGCTGCCTCGGGGGCCCAACAGCATCGAGTCCGGCCCTGGTGGCGGGGTACAGGGCGGCGGAGGCGGAGTCCTAGTCCCGACCAGGCGTCCTTGTCTCCCAGGAAACCATCCTATTCTATGCACGTTGGCTCCGGTTCGGCGGCGCGGAGGCGGAGAACTCGAGAGACTAGTCGAGGTCGATCACGGTGTAGCGGGGCGGGGCGGGGCGGGGCGGGGCGGGGCGGGGCGGGGCGGGGCGGGGCGGGGCGGTGAGCGCCTGGACCAGCAGTGGTATGCAGACACACGAAAAGCGCCAAACTGCCGCGCGTTAGTCATGCAAGAAAGGGGCTGGGCGGGGCAAAGTGGGGTGGGGCGGGGCAGGGAGGGGCGGGGCAGGGAGGGGCGGGGCAGGTGGAGGGCTCCAGCGCCAAGATCACTAAAGAAGACGATGGAGAGGAAGGAGGCTGTAGTCTGCGGCAATGACCTGTGACTGTGCCCTGCCCACCACGGGTACCGGTCCTGCTTATGTCAATCTAATCAAACGGCTGTTTAATGTGAAATACCTTCAAACTAAATTCTTGTATGGCAAACAATTTGTTTGCATTGCAAAGAATATCTTTGCAAGCTGATGGTAATTCTTGTGAACTTATTCTTTGCTGTGCGAAGACATAGTTCGCAATGAGCTTTGCGAAGAATCAGTGCATAATGTAATGCGTAAAATTTTATTTGCAAGCTGCAAAGGCTACAGCTTGCACTGCGAACCTGTTCTTCGCAGGTATTTTGTAGTGTGGAGGGCAGGATCATTGGTGCAAAGAGACTTGCAAAGAGACTTGAACGCCTGGTAGGACGAGGCGCTTCTGGAGGGCGATGGCGGAGCGAGTGCGACTACTGTACTACTGTACTACTCTTGAGTTTGCAGAGCGTAGTAACCTGACCCGACCAGATCTTGTCTTTTCGCATTGAAAAGGATTCGGAACTATGATTCGTGGCGTACGTGGGAACCTGCCGCCTGATAGGTAGGCAACTCGTGCGCATGAGTGCCGGGCGGGTCGGCCTACCCAGTAGAGCACAGGCGTTTTCGCTTGTGTCATTGCGATGCGAATATCTGAAGGGTTACTTACTAAGGCCCACCCGCATTCTCGCACGCGCGTGCACACACACACACACACACGCGCGCGCGCGCGCGCCCGCGTGCACTCTGGCTAGGACTACTGCTCTGTTACCGCGAGCTGTTACGGTTCTCTCGCCTCCTCTCGGCAAAGCCCCGCCCTGCCCCGTCCTGCCCCGCCCCGCCTCGCCCCGCCCCGCCCCGCCCCGCCCCATCGCATCGCCCGGGTCCCGGGTGCCCCGAGTCGGCCGCAGGGTGATGAGACGGCTGGCCAGGGGGCGTCCTTGAGTAAGACCACTGGGGCCGGGGGAGGAGGGAAGGGGACCTTGGGTCCCTGCGCCGCCAAACTGCTCTGACCGCCCCGCCCCGCCCCGCCCCGCCCCGCCCCGCCACGCCCCGCCCCGCCACGCCCTGCCCGCTCGAGTGGAGAGCCGCATGGACTCCCGCGTGTAACGCCCCCCCGGCTGGCCGGTGTGGCCCGAGCCCGGGCCGGGCCGGCCAGTCTCCTGCCGCCTCCCGCCCGCCGCGCACGCCCAGCACGGCCCGGGACACCGTAGGCAGGCAGGCAGGTACGGCAGCGGCTCCACCGGCAAGCGCGCGCGCGTGCCGCAGTCTAGTGCAACGCCAGTGCGACGGAGAGAGAGCTAGCATACCCATCCTGCTCTTTCTTTCCTATTTTTTCCCCGAATAGTGTGATAATTGTTACCAGCGAGTGAAAGTGCATCGCAGCGCAGCGCGTCGCATCGAAGGGATTACACACTCGCCGCCTATTCACGGATTACCATCGGTGACAACAACCGCAGGTAATGAGCGAGGCTGGAAACATGTAACAGCTGATTCCCGCGTTTCCCTAACGCTCCAAAACCAAGTGTATTACGAATGTCGCTTACTTGCAGGTGAGTGATTTTGTTTCCCACACACTTGTTTGTGAGCGACTGCCCATTTGAACACTTGCCTTATCCACAAGACTTGTGGATTTTTTAAAAAATTATTTGTATTACCCCATTGGTGGATCCTTTTAAAATTTTACATCCATTCATTGAACTATAGTAGATTAATCAGTGGCCCGAAAATCCGCTGCTCCTGAAAAAATTTAGTTTTTGACATACGCACCTCTGCCAGATGACATGCTAATAAATTGTTGTCGCACACCTAGAAGTGTGTTAAAATTTCTTACTTACCTGGCAAGGGAGCGACCTAGATGTGTACACATAGACCTTTGGTGTGTGGACCCCTTGGTAGCCGGATCCGGGTGGCAGTTCCGGACACTATTAGCCCCGCTGGAGCTGCTGCTGCAGCAGGTGCCGCAGCCGTCGTGGGGCCTAAGTACCGCCGGCCCGGCCCGGCCCGGCCCGGCCGCAGACGCGGCGGTCGCTCCGCACTTTTCGGCTTCGGCCCAGCCGTCGCTATTGCAACAGGTTGCCCCCGAAAAGGCGCCGCAGCAGATCCGATGATTGCATCCGACTTTTGCTCCCTTTTTCTTACGTGGTCATAACAATTATTTCGAGAGGCCATCGTGGCGAGAGGCACACTCTGGTGTCTTGGTTCTTGAAAGAAAGACACAGAGAAAAAAAAAACCTTTGCGAACTTTGTTCTTCTGTGAAAGAAATGCCATTGTTTTAAACATCTCCCGAAGATGAAGATTTTTCCTTGAATAACGGCATTTTTCCCGTAATAATAAGGAAAACATTTTCTCTCTGTTTCACTTCGTAAAATTTCTTTAACGCATAGGAAAATTCTTAAACGTTAGCAAATTTTCCGTAGTTTCAAGAAAACGATTTTCTGGGTGCATGACCACCCCTTTGGGATAGCGACTTGGAGCTCTTAAAAATACGCAATTGCCAAGTGCTGCACAGCAGAGCAGAAGAAATTATTGAAACGTTGCGCGAGTCTTACTGGAACAGAGCCGTTTCCGCGTGCACCAAATAATGGCTGAGCACTGACTGTTATCGTCACCCAGTACTAACTGGCGGCGCGCTGCAACAATTCACGATCCTTTTTTCTAAACCTTCCTCGTAGTATGCCTCTCCGTAGGTTAACGGCCGTTACTCGGTAACGTCAGTGTAGTCAGTTGTGTGTCGGCGACGAAAGCGGGGCAGAGAGAACCGCGTTCAGCTGCATACTCAAACGTCATTACTACACATCTTGAAGTTTTTTTGCGACCGAAAACAAAATGTTGTGAGTACGGTCCGGTCCGCTTGATGGGGCTCGCCGCCGTGGGCCGGCCGGCCCGGCCTAACCGGGCCAAAGCCGGACAGTTATACCAAACGAGCAGCGGAGGCGAGATCTCATTCTTGCGCAACTCACTCCCAGCTCCCTGGGCGGCGTGCAGAGAGAGAGAGAGAGAGAGAGAGAGAGAGAGAGAGAGAGAGGCGTGTGTGTACAGGTGAGCGCGTGCGTTTGTTTATGTGCCTCGTTTTGCCCGCCCGACGCCGCGGTCACTCGAGACTGCACGGAGCAGCGCTCCGATCAGAAAGACGCTGGCGCCAGCTGGAGCCAGCGGGAGCTAGACCTCGGCTCACGATGAGAATGAGGTTCAATCGGTCACTGGAATGTGGGCGGGTGCGTCCCCTCCTCCTCCTCCTCCTCCTCCTCCTCCTCCTCCTCCTCCTCCTCCTCCTCCTCCTCCTCCTCCTCCTCCTCCTCCTCCTCCTCACCGTGGCCATAAGAGTCGTTTAAGCAGTCCGCTTGGCTCGTTTCATCGCAATTAAAAGAACAAGATTTACTTGTTTTACACTCTCTTGTTACCAAGCCGATCTGTGCGTAAAGCGTGACACTGTAAATCCAGAGGTGTCTGTCTTTGGTTATAAAAGTCTTTAAATTTTAAAAAAATTACAAGGTTTTAGCATGTGTGCTTCCCTATGCTCTAAACCTAGCGCTCATGTGATCACCGGTAGGACGATACGGCGGCGTGGTTCAAGTGCGGGGTGGCGGTGCGGACGTTATTTCAGTTGACCCTGCTCTCCGTGTCATTGTGTCATCATGCTGTCAATAAGGCCGGTATTATTACCCTGCAGAGCTTGCAGCGCTGAGTACGTACACACTGTGGCAAGTTCTGAAACATAATAAATACTACCCAGTGAGCCGGCGCCATACGCCGTGCCTGCCTGCCGAGACTTTGCCGTGCATCGCTATAATAATGCAGTGCTCAAAATGAGATAGGATCGCGGCGCGCGCAGGAGCTCATGTCCGCGAGGAAATGCCCTAGAATTAAAACGCCTCTATCCATCTCTATCCGTCACGGACCTGCCTATCCTATCCCCGCCGGCCGGCCGCGTGAACTGCTCCCTAACGCCCCTAACGCGCGCCGTTTAGCAGAGGAGCGCTCGCTCACTGACTCACGCCACTCGGAGTGAGTTCTCGCCGCCGTACGAGGGGCATTAAAGAGTTAACACCTCCCGTGCAAAAACAGACAGGAAGAATTACAGCTGTCTCTTTGGATGATGGGGTTATGGTAGTCACATCGCACGCACCCACACACTACACTGGAAAGGTGAAACTGGAGAGTGAAAATGCTCGTTAATTTGTGAGTGAGTTGTTTTTTATTTACTTTTCGGTGTAGGGTAAATTGTTCACACACTTCTAGGTGAACAAATGCCCATTTATACGCATTACAGATAATTACAAAAAGTAAAAGGGATTTGTTCGTCAAATTATTACGATGACATTTCTGAGAGTGAAGTGTGTGAACAGTTTATCGCACATCTACAAGTGTATGAGCGACATTCTCATACTGAGATACGCAGCACAGTACTTTTAACATCATGACGTTCACGAGTTTCTCGAAAAGTCGGTACTGACGCGCCTGTCTCTGTCGGAACACAGATACTATCAAGGCTGTTCTCTTCTTTTTTCGCGCGCGCCAGGAAGTATAATTGGAATGGCAATGTAGCCGGGCGGGTTCAAAGTTGACCGCCGGGCCCGGGCGCAGCCATATTTGCGGGTCGTAACAAAAGCTTGCGGTGAATTTGACTGTAAGTTAAGGTGAACCATGCAGCTTACAGCGAACTTATTTCACCGAAAGCTACGGGGAATGTCTCTAATAAACATTAATGCATCCATAGGTTCACCGCAGCGTACGGTGAAAATTCACCATAAGCTACAAAATTAAGTGAAATTAACAAGTACGATTTTTAGAGTGAAGGGGAGGGGTTAGGGCCCCGCGTCCCGCCTATGCAAAGGCAAGCGGCGCGGCGCGGTGCGGTTCGGCGAGGTCAGCGAGGCATAGATACACGACCGTACCGCGGCGAAGAAGCTTTTATCGTAAATCCGAGCGTTAACTGTCGTCACATACACACACACACACACACACACACACACACACACTGACTCGCGCCGACACACTTGCGGACTGAAAATTATCTCCATCTTACTTTGGCAAAGCTTGGCGCGATCCATATCGTTTTTAAACTGCAATTTAAAATGCGACGCGCGTCCGCATCTCGCGCGTACAAGAGTTGCCTATTCGGTTTGAATTAAAAACCGCGAGGGAAAAGCCAAGACCACACTGTAAAAAATGAGACGCCTAGTACAGAACCGATGACGGAGCGTACCGTACTATGATGGATACGGACGAATCCTTCCCAGCCATAAATTAGTTTTTCTCTAACGGTACTGTAGGCACTGCCATTACTATAATATATGGAGATTTGTACGGAAGTCCCCGGAAAAAAAATATTAGCGGTACTTTTTCCGAACCTATTTTTTGCAGTGCACGATAGCCAGCACGCTCGCTGCGCCTGGCAACAACGGCCCGTTCCGAATATTTCGGTCGATGACGCTGAACGGTGAGGCGGGGATTAAGCGCGGTAATGGAATAAGCTAGTTGCGCAAATTGGTCTGGAGCGCCGCGGCGCCGGCCGGAGCCTCTTCGCCTGTACTGTCGTTATAAGACTGGCCGGCCACGCTCGTGCATGGCACACGTGGCTCGTGGCTCGGCTCGCGCGTGCCAATACTCGCTATGCGAATTTTTCTTGTGGAAAACTACTCGGAGGTCCCGTCTAGCAGCAGCCATGTCGGCCCCTGCCCCGCCCCGCCCCCGCGGGGTTATCCACTCTTAGTGTACACATCAAGCTGTACTCATCTGTACTCAGCGACAATTTTCAAACGAAATATGTTTAAATTTTAGACATACTTGTTAGAAGTTTTGTTCAAAATGTCATTCATTCACCTTGAACACTTATATTGACGAAACAAAAATTTGACTTTAGCCCTTGAAATCTCCGATGTCCTCCTGTACACACATACTCATGTGTTCAGGTACAGGTAAAACACGAAAATATGCAAGTGATCAATTTTTTTCCGACGTGAATTCCCTCTCGGTCCTATGACCCCTTTTCTATTCGATGCCCCCGGCCGCCTTTGTCCGCGCCTGACAATGTTAACGGTGCAAAAGGGAATAGGAAACTTCCAACGGCGCCGACCGGACCAATAACTCACACCTGCCCGGTGTGGCGCGGCGCAGCGCGGTGTGCACACCCCACCGCGGCACTCCACGGTCGCCGCGTTCCTCCCGACCTACGGCAACCGGAGCGAGGCGTGGCTGATGAAACACCTCTGGTCCTCCTCAGCCCACCAGCCGCCAAAACATTCCACTATTTTTTATTTATTTTTTTTGGTACCCAAACTGTCTCCTGCCGGGTATCAGTAACAGGGGGCGTATCCAGTAACGTACAACATACAACCTACAAGCTTTACAGGAACACCGTTGTGTTGGTGTGCTGTGCATATACACTGTTAACGCCGTAGTCTTTTTTCGAATGCCAAAATGTAGCTGTTTTCCGGGGAATGCGTCACATCACTAATGTGTGACCTTTTTTGACGACACTGACACTCGCGTGTGACCTTTTCTCGGTGCCAATTTTGTCTCTTTTACTCTTCTCCAGCAACAAGTGATGCGGGGATCACACAGCGCTTTTATCACACGAAAATGTCAGAATTTTATCACATTTTCACTTTCACAAACAGCTGGGTGCAACGTTGTACGGTGCCCGTCTGCATGCCCGTGTGATCCCCCCCTCCCCCCCCGCCCGCCTCGCCTCGCTCCCCGTGATACGTGGGCTTGCTGCACCTGGACTGCAGCGGCCCGGGCCGGGCTTACAGCCGCCCAGCCCAGCATTCTATATTTTTTCCACCGCCGCTTGCTTCACTTCTACTCGCGTTACTGCGCGGCGCTCATTCGAGTGGAGTTCCTCCTTCTCGTCCTCATCTCTTGGCTCATCCCTACGCCCCCCCCCCCACACACACACACACACACACACAGAGTCACTGAGAGAAATGTTGAAATGTTTGTATGGGTTACATGAAAATTTTCCAGAAGAAATATCGGGAAGTCACGATATCAAATTGTAAAACTACAAAATTGTAATGACACTTGCCAATGACTTGTCAATCTTAATCGAACGCAACATTGGCTTTCGTCGAGGCTATCGTAAATTTACGATACCGATCGTAAATTTACAATTTAATTATAGTAAATCGCAAATTACGAAAGATTCTGCAAATTTACCTGGATACATTATTATTATATGGATATATTTTACAGTGACCGTGGTGCTCTGTCTCGGTGTTATAATTCCTCGCGCGGTGCGCGGGGTGAAGAGGGTGGGGGAGGGGGGCTGGACTGTCGCTTCGCAACCGCGGCACGGCAGCCGCGCGGCACAGTGAGGCGAAACCACGTACAAGACGACGGTCACCGCGTTGTCCCCGATCATCCGCGGCCAAGCCTCGACGGCTACTGCACGCTGCCGCCAGAAAAATGGAGAAACGTTTTCCACGGCAATCTGCTAATCTAAGTGTAGAACAGTTGAGTGGTGAGGCGGGGCGGGCTCAATTGCAGCCGGATCTCGGATGCACGTGCCACGTGGTCGATTTGTGGGGTTTCCTCGCCTACTTTGTTGAGCTATTCACTCGACAATTTGGACACATCAATAATGAATATTCATCACAGAGTCTTATATCCTACAGTACAGTCAACCATCCACGTGTAATTTAATATAGATAATCGGTTGAGTATGGCCACGCGCGCCTCGCCTTGCCTCACAGCAAAAAAGAAAAAATTACGGGAAGTTGCCGGTAAAATTGAGGAGCACGGGGTGATTCGGGGTCAATCTAGATGTAATCCAGGTGGGATATGGGGTAATTCAAGGTAATCCGAAGTAGTCCGGGGGTAGTCAGGGTCATTTTAGGGATACACAAGATCTCAAAGTCGTTTTTCTCTCTTGTCCGCAGCGAACATGTCGCCGGCGTCGGGGATCCCCGAGTACTTCGCGGGCCGCGATGTCCTGGTCACGGGCGCGACGGGCTTCATGGGCAAGGTGCTGCTGGAGAAGCTGCTCCGCTGCTGCCCGGACATCCGGCGCATCTACATCCTGGTGCGCGCCAAGAAGGGCGTGGCGCCGAGCGCGCGCCTCGAGAGCCTGCGCAAGGTGGTCGTGTTCGAGCCGCTGCTCAAGCTGTACCCGGACGCCTTCAGCAAGGTGGTGCCGCTCGAGGGCCAGGTTAACGACCCCAGCATGGGGCTGAACGAGGCGGACCAGCGGCTCATCGTCGACAACGTGTCCGTCGTGTTCCACCTGGCCGCCTCGCTGGACTGGCGCGCCTCGCTCAAGCGCTCCGTCATGGACAACACGGTCGGCACCCGGCGCGTCATGGAGTTCTGCGCCAGGATCAAGAACCTCGAGGTGAGGAACGCGCGACGGAAACACATTGTTGACATTTTTTTTCGATTTCATGGAATAGTGCTTCTCTTCGCTTACTCTGATAATCCAACTGCGTGAACGTCACTCACCTGTAGGTGTGTGAATTCCATTCTGATGTCTCTTCCCTTCAAGTGTGTGGAATTTCAAGGAAAAGTCGTACCTTTACTTTACTTCAAGTGTACGAGTTTGAATTCACACACCTACAACCGTGCGACATCCACACGCTTGGGTTTCAGTTTAACTGTACAGTTGGTCTTAACTGTCCCCACGTGTGCGCAGTCACTGGTGTACACGTCGACCGCCTTCTGCCAGTGCGAGGAGGACATCACGGAGGAGCGCACCTACAAGCCGCGCGTCGACCCGGACATGGTCATGGAGCTCTGCCAGAAGCTGGACGAGGAGGCCATGGAGATCATGCGGCCGGCGTGAGTACAGTACCCAACCCTGTCCGCGCACCGGCACGGCGCTATCAGCTGGGGGCCGCCCCGCCCCGCCCCGCCCCACCCCGCGCAGCCTAGCTAGGCCTGGCAGGAACACACAGGGGCGACCGTGTCGCCGACGCGGAAGTACGATTGCGGCGTGGTGCGGCGCGGCTACCCCTAGCCTCACGCAGGGCTGCCGCCGCTGCTTGCTACACTTGTGTTTGCCGCCCCGCCCCGCCCCGCCCCGCCACGCCCCGCCACGCCCCGCCACTCCCCACTTGAGGGCGGATAGATTCGCAGCAGCGCCGTACAGCTTTCTAAAGAGGGGTGGGCGTGGGACGGGGAGCAGCGGTGTGGCTGGCTTTGGTCGCGGACAATAGCAGCTCGGCGGCGGGGCGGGGCGGGGCGGGGCGGCGCGGGCGGGAGCGGGAGAAGATCGATGGTTGTCAACAAGATGCGTCTCAATGACAAAATCTCTGGGGCTGCCCTACCCCGCCCCGCCCCGCCGTTTCAGCCCCCCACCCCCTCTCCCTCCTCCCTCTCTCTCTCTCTCTCTCTCTCTCTCTCTCTCTCTCTCTCTCTCTCTCTCTCTCTCTCTCTCTCCCTCTCTCTCCCTCTCTCTGCACTCACCCTGCACAGCCAGCCGCCCCGCCCAGGTAGTATGACGCGCTGCTCTCTCCCCGCAGGCTGCTGGGCCGCCACCCGAACTGCTACACCTTCAGCAAGGCCCTCTCCGAGGCGGTGGTCGCGAGCTTCGCCGACAAGAACATCCCCCTCTGCATCTTACGTCCAGGCATCGGTAAGTGCAACGGAGCAAATGTTTTTTCGCCCCCCCCCCCCCTCTCCCTTCTCTGACGAGCTCCTACAGGTTTCTGCAAATTCCAGAGAGAAAAAAAACCTTTTTTTGCGTGTGTCGGCAGTAACGCCGGCCTTCAAGGAGCCCATGCCCGGCTGGGTGGACAGCCTGAACGGCCCCATCGGCGTGCTGGTGGCCTCCGGTAAGGGCGTGCTGCGCTCCATGATGTGCAACGAGAACTACGGCGCCGAGGTCATCCCCGTGGACGTGTGCATCAACCTCATCATCGCCGCGGCCCACGCGCGCGCGCACATGTAAGGAGCCAACAGCTGCAACAACTTTAATTCCCCCTTTAAAATTCACCAAAAAACGTGGAGTGAGTAAAATCGTGCTCTCAGAAGAGCGATATCGTGGAATCAATTTCATCACACTCATAGGAGAGCGAGGCAGGTTGATATCACTCTTGTAGAGACATTTTAGGCAATGCTTACCTCACTTTTTGAGTCCTTTAAGCGGTATTCCTCTAGAGTGAAACCGGAACCTAAAGAATAAAAGCACAAACTGACGATTTTGTTTTCTCCTTAACTCGGAGCGCTGACGCTACTGTCGCCGTGCACAGGAGGAAGCAAAAGCGGTTTTTTCTCATTAAGGTTCCGTTTTTTTTAACTCTAGCGGAGCACACTGTCAAACGACGTAGAAATACGTCGCTCAGATCGGGAGAGAAATGCGATACCACAGTGTTAATGGTTTAAAAACAGATCAAATAACAATAGATTTTTACCAAAACAATTGTAGACAGCGAAATTTAAGGCGTTACATCTCTCTGCTTACTTAACCGAGCCGCTTACAGGCACAAACAACAACAACAACAAAGTCAGGATAGGTCTAGAACATTCCTTCGGCACACACTCGCACGCAAAGCTTCGCACGTCTGTGTGCGGTCGGCCTGGCGCGGCCCGGCCCGGCATCGTTTTGACGCCGCAGAAAAGTACACGCATTATAGCACCCCATACCACACAATGGAATGAATCGATTGTCATTATCGCTCCCACGCACGCGGGACGTGCAAGAAATTAAAAGTCGTGGCGGCGAGGCTGTCTCTGATGATTGCGCAACACAATACACACGGTTAGGCCGAGCCCTGCTGCTCACACGGGCTGCACGCAGCGCTACGCCCTGCCACGCCACGGAGCCCTGCCTGAGCCGCCCTGCGCCGCAACGAGCTCGGGCACAGACACAACTCTCGCATTCCGGACACTCACACACACACACACGCACGCACACGCACCACAACACGCGCGCGCAGGCACGCCCCGCACGCCACTCAAAGTCTGGCATACTCCGCGGGCCGTGCTCGCACACCCACGCACGCACGTATGCACACGCGTACGCACGCACGCGCGCACGGACACTAAGGGGTCGCCATAAGGTACGTGTTCTGTAGGAGATAAAAGGGTACAAATACCAGGTGTCTGAGAAACGGGTTGTACTGCGCTTTAGTTTAGTTGATGAAGGTCCTGAACCTTTTGGCGGCCCATACTATCTTATAGCCCTCTCCCTCCAGGGCATGTAGTGTACCTACCTCCTGCTCCCTCCAGGCCCCGCCAGCTGCCCGAGGTGCCGGTGTACAACGCTTGCACGGGCTCCAAGGACCGCACCACGTGGCGCCAGGTCATCGAGATCGGCCACAAGAAGCTGCTCAAGTACCCGTTCGAGTGGGCGATCTGGTACCCGGACGGCAACGTGCGCACCAACTGGTACATTCACAACCTCATCGTCTTCTTCTTCCAAACGCTGCCCGCTTACTTCGTCGACTTCATCTTCTTGTGCCTCTTCATGGAGCGCTTGTGAGTACCGCACCTGCAACTGGGATTTTCACTGTGCCTGATATATGTGGTAAATACGCACGGCACTGGCCGCGGTCGCACGCCTGAAGAGCCAAAACTCTGCGAAAAGTGAAAATGGGATGGGCAAGGAGGGGGTGGGGGTCAAGTTGGTTGGATAACATCCAATGCGGCTACCTGTTGAGGCATGACGGGTATGACACAGGCCAGCTGGCACGCTGCGCCGGCCCGGCCGGTACGGTGGTGCACGCCAACGACCGGTTTGTGCCCGACTTGGATGTCGCGGTCTTTCTCGCCGTTCCTCTGCCTTCCTGCCCTATTCTTCTCTCTCGTGCAGAGTTGCGTTGTCGTACGTGATTCTCGGGCAGGAGAAGGGAGTAGGGAGTAGGGGAGGAGGAGGAGGAGGAGGAGGAGGAGGAATGAAGAGTGAGGGCAGGAGGTCACGTGACAAACCTGGACCGAGCATCCCGGCCGCGGCCGGGTCAGCAGCTAGGCGGGGCGGACGCCGCCCGGCAGTTAGGCCACCCATTCGACTCGTTTTCACCAACCAGACCCTCCTCTCTCTCACTCTCTCCCTGCAGCATGGTGCGCGTGCAGAAGAAGATCCACTCTGGCAGCGAGCTCCTGGCCTTCTTCACCATGCGCGAGTGGATCATGGAGAACGACAAGGGCTGGGCCCTGTGGAAGGCGCTCAACCCGCGCGACCAGGAGACCTTCTTCGTCAACAACATCCTGCCCGTGGACAAGGACGCCTACCTGGACAGCACCGTGTTTGGCGCGCGCACCTACTGCATGAAGGAGCCCGTCTCCTCGCTCAAGGCCTGCCGGCGCCGCATCGCAGTGTAAGTACACACCACGGCGAGCGAGGTGAAAATGTTTAACTTTAACGGTTAACGTTAACATTCCTGCCTGGAGTGCAGTTAGTTACTCACCGCGCTGCTCACGTGTCCGCCCGCAGGCAATACGTCGTCCACCGCGCGTGCGTCGCGCTCTTCTACATGGGCCTGGTCTACCTGGCGCTCAAGCTCTTCGGCCACTGGGCGGGGGACAGCGTGTACAGCTACCTGCCGCAGTCTGTGTCCGCGCCCCTGACCGCGCACACCAGCCAGGGCCACTGAGAGCCGCCGGCCCGGCCCGGCCGGAGTAGCAGGGCTGCCCACCCGAGCTGCTCTCATGTCCACACTTAATTTAAGGTACTTCACGCTACACTCATACGCATATGCTACCATGCAGGTGCGCACGGACAATGCGCACACTCTTATTTTTAAAAATTTGCGTACAAGGTAATGTTTGCAGTAGCGAAGAACTGTGCGGCTGCTGCTGAGTCGCCGAAAAATAAATGCTACAGACGCAGTGAAACGGTACCTGGGCAGGGCATGTCCTCGCATGTGTACTACTGCACTGGGTCAAAAGGACTAGGCGTGTCGGATTCATGTCCGATATTTTTTGCTCAATATGGTAACCAGTGTGCCTTACTACTGCTATCTTTCAACTTGGAGACTGATTTTAGTCATTCGGGTAAGGTGTTGATGTCTCTCTTGTACTAATCTTTTTCTTTGTATTGAACGATGGGGTACGTACTGTCCCGCCCCGCCCTCCAGTCTCCCGTCGTGTCCGAATGACCAACACGCCTGTACTTCACTGTACTGCCGTAACTACGTACTTCCAGTCACAAAAAAAAAATACGGGAGCACGAGGTTTTTGGTCGGTCTATGCACGTCCCCTCCTATCGCGTGACGGTGGACAGAGTTGTATTTATTTGTTTATATCACTGTGTAAATGTTGGTACATTAAACGCGACGTTAAAAGCAATGTGTTGGAAGAAATGTGCGAGTGTGAATGAAACTTGTATAGCTTTAAGAATTGTTACTCCTCTGTTTCATGAAATCTGTGTAGTGTGTTTCATTGTATTATGTATATTTACCTGTCGTAACCACCAAAAAAACAAAATTATTGCCTAGAAAAGCATCTTGGTGTTTTTAATACCTTTCTTTTTTTTTTCTTTGTGAAAGTACACCTCAGAGGATGGCGGGCGCCAGCTTGACTAATGGAGCGACTAAGTGACTCCGAGGGGCGGGGCGGGGATAACCAGGCGAAGGATGCGCTGGGGATGAGGAGCTCGGGATTGTGATTAGCGGTCCGGAAAGAAGCCGTCCTATCAGGAGGAGGGACGGTGGACGGGGGACGGGGAAAAATTAGCCGAACGGCAAAGTCATATTTTTCGGCAAGTTCTGCCGCAACTTTGTAATGCCAACTGGTGTCGCCACGGCTGGGGGAGGGGGAGGGGGAGGGCGGGGTGCGGCGCGGGGTGGGGCGTGCTGCTGCCTCGCCTCGCCCTCACCACCACTGCTCATACCCTTCCTCCCTTCTTGCTTGAAAGGGGAAAAAGGAGTACGTTTCCCTGATATTTCCTGATTAGAAAATATTGGCCGATGAGCTATGCTTACTCCCCCCTCCCCTCACCACTTGTATGAAACCCAAGTACAAACAAGAATTAAAACCTCCCTTTTCCCTCGTCCTCTCGCTGCGTGTGCCGGCCGGACAAAACTCCCCCGCTGACCAACCGCCCGGAGCGGGGCGGGGAGGCACTTCCACACCACTGCGACGAGCGGGGCGGGGGCTGCTTGCGATTGGCACGGGGGCCCCACGGCGGCCGCGGGGGGCGGTCGGGCGGTCCAGGCCGCACCCTCCTCACCACGCCCCCTTTTCGGCAGACCACGCCCCACGGTCCCCCCGGCGAGGTCCGCTCCCCTCCGGGAGGGCCCCCGCCGCGGCTCGGCTGGGCTGGGCCCGGCCCCCGGCCCCTCCCACAGGAGGGAGAGATGCGCCCCACTACGTACAACGGGAGTGGTGGGGGGGGGGGCGCCTCGGGACGGAACGGGGCTGCAGCTTTCACACCTGCCGCGCGGCTGCAGCAGTGCGCCTGCCCCCTCCCCTTCCGCCCCTGCAAGCACGCCGTCCCGCACACCAGGCGTGCGTCGCGCCTCGCCGCTTTGCCTACCTCCAGGGCGGCGGCGGTCGGGCGTTGAGCGTTACAGCTCCAGCTCGCAGGCCGGCCCGGCCCGGCCCGGCCCGGGTGGTCAGAGGAGAGCCACCGCCGTCCCTCTCTGAGCCTCACTCATTTTCTCCTCCTCTAATGTTCCACTTTTATCCCTCAGAGCACCGGCTCGTCTCGCTCTTGGTAACACACTCGTCTGCCATTCAGCCGCCCCGCCCCGCGCCGCCCCGCCCCGCGCCGCCCCGTCCCCGTCCATTATCGCCTTTCTGTTTCACATACTTTCACCCTCCCCGTCCTGTCCTGCCCCGTCCCTCCTCTCTCTTCATCGGAATGGTGTCTTTCATTAGTCTTCATTCTACGTCCCTCATGCCGTCCTCTTTTACACGCGGCTCCCCGACACGACACACGTACACGAGAGGAGAGCAGAGGAGAGGTGGGGCCCGCAGGGAGAAGGGCAGTGGAGGGGAGAGGGAAAGAAGGAAATTCAAACCCATCCCCGTGGGCTGCTGCATCAGACCTTCATGTTTGCCGACCAAAGAGTCAGCAGCATTCACTTGACTATTTTCTCTCGAATTTACTAATGTGGTTATCAAAAAACGAAAACGAGTCCTGACTGATCGCCGATTGATTCAGGAGAACGATCTCGCATCCCCCGTCCTTGTCGCACCTCCTATGGCGGTGCCCTGTGCGGGGTGGGGCATGGCAGTTCCCCACGAGTGCGACAAGGATAGAGGTATGACGAGAGCGATCCTCGGTATCACTCAGCTGTCCATGAAGCGACCGGGTCGTATAAACCTTTATGGAGGCGCCTGTCCCGCCCCGCCCCGCCCCGCCCCGCCCCGCCCCGCCCCGCCCGGCCTGTCCCGTCAGAATGGGGACTGGAAGCGTTTCCGCCGAGCCGCGGATTACGCGGAGCAACTTATTATGCAAATAAATAAAACATGGTGGGCTGGGCTGGGCTGGGCGCCTGTAGGGTAGGCCGGCCCGGCCGCCGCCGCACAGCTCTCGCGGACAGAAATTGAATCAAACGTTGGCGACACCTAGCGCCACCGGTGTGAAGCGCAGCCCCTCGCCACCCCCGCCACCCCCGCCGCGCCACGCCCCGCCACGCCCCGCCACGCCACGCCACGCCAAGCGGCTCTGCGGACGTATAACCGTAATGAAGAGGCTGATGTTTCTGAATAGGATTAAAACGCAGAGTGGCGGTGCGGCCGCTGTTGCTGTTGCTGCCGCTGCTGGCGGGCGGGGCCGGGGCCGGGGCCGGGCTGGTGGCGGACCCGCGCCTGAAACAACACGATAATGCCGCTGCAGACCGCCTACCCCTACCCCACTCCCGCACCCCCTCCCCCGCAGCCATGAATAGCGCCCATTTTCGTTCGGTTTGTTTGCGGTTTGTGTCGCGTGGCGCGTTGCTGACAGATTGCGCTGACAGTCTCCCCGCGCCTCTCCTCTGCTACGCCCCGCCGGAGACAATCAGGCTCGCTACAACTCCCGACGCGACGCGCGAGGAATACGCGATGGCACGGTCGGAAGGGCGCGCTCTGGGCCGATACAAGCGACTGCAAAATAGTTTTACAATTTTATTGTTTCTGAGTGTACAGATATAACAGAATTTCACATTGTTTGTCAGATTGTTATAAGCATCGTGTCCGATGAACAACAGACAATTGTTTACAATATTTACACAACAAATATTAAGTAAAAATAATGAATAGAATTATAAATAAACGCGTTTTTTTTCCTCGGATAGTATCGCTACGTAATATAAATATGATGTCCCATCAAGTCAACAATATTTCCCCAAATGGAATTGTCCTCTCTGCACCGACCCGGCCCGGCCCGACGTGCTCACTGGTGCCTGACGTGGAGGTTGAGCGCGTCGGCCGCGTCCCGCAGGAAGTGCGGGTGCAGGTGGGGCGCGTGGCCCTGGTGGCCCTGGTGCGGCCGGCCGGGCGGGAAGGGCGCCTGCAGGTGTCCGAGCTGCCCCAGCTGCCCCAGCTGCCCGAGCTGGCCCAGCTGCAGGTGGCCGAGCGCGTTGCTGAGCGCCTGCTGGTGCTGGTGCAGGAAGAGCGACGGCGACATGGGCGGCAGGGGCGAGCGCGGCCGCGGCGAGCGCGCGGGCGAGGAGCGCGGCGGGGACGAGCGATGCGCTGGCGAGCGCGGCGGCGGCGAGCGTCGCGGCGGCGACCGGGACGGCGGCGAGGGCGCCGGCGACGAGCGCGGCGGTGGCGAGCGCGTTGGAGACGAGCGCGGCGGGGACGAGCGCGACGGCGAGCGGCCCGACGACGGCGACGACGGAGGCGACGGCCTGGGCGACGCCGACGAGTCCACCTCGTCGTCGGACGAGTCGTCGGCGCGCCTCTTGCGCTTGTGGTTGACGTAGTCCACGACTAGCTCTAACCCCAGCAGCGCCCGGATGTCCTTCTTCTTCCTCTTTTTCTCCTCGTCACTGGCGTCGCCGCCGACCTCCTCCTCGTCGTCCTTGCCCTCCGTCTTCTGCTCCGCCAGGACGGGCTTGCTGTCGTCCTCGCAGGCCGCGCCCGCGCCGCTGTTGCACGTCGTGTTGCAGCCGGGGCTGTCGTTGTTGTTGTTGGCCTCGTCGGCGGCGGCAGAGGCCTTGCGCGGCTGCCCGAACGGCCGCACGTCGTCGTATATCCGCGACAAGTTCTGCAGCACGTAGTTGGGCCCCTGACACGAGCCCGGGCTGCCGGGCCCGGGGGCGGGCGCGGGGGCGGGGGCGGGGATGGGGCTGCCGGGGGCGGCGTGCGTCACGGCCTTGCCGCGCGGCTGCGGCACGCTGAACGCCGAGCAGTGCTTGTTCTCCCCCTCCTTGGCCTTGATGTGCCCCGAGACGCGCAGGTCGATGAAGAAGTGCAGCGGGTCCAGCGGGTAGGGCGGCTGCAGCGGCTGCAGCGGCTGCAGGGGCGGCTGGTGCGGCAGCGGGTACAGAGCCGGCGGCGGGTACCACAGCGGCGGCCCGTGCACGCCCGGCTGCGCGCCCCCCGCCCCCGGCACCGCCCCCGGCCCCGCGCCGTGCGGCAGGAGCATGTCACCCGACATGGGCGGCGAGCCGAGCGGCGGCATCAGCCCCAGCCCCAGCGGCCCCGCCCCCGGGGGCGGCGGGTGCAGCTGCCCAGGCCCGGGCGACGGGGGCGCGCCGGGCCCGGTCGTCTTGTCCTCGCTCAGCGCCGCCATGGCCGCGGAGCGCGGCGTGGTCAGCTCCAGGGGCTTGTCGTGGTGCTGAGCGGCGCGCGGCGGCGCGGGCGCGGGCAGCGGCGGGCAGCCCAGCCCCAGCGGCCCCGCCCCCGCCCCCGCCTGCTGCTGCTGCTTGACCGCCTCGCGCCACGTGCGCTTGCGGGGGCGGCGCTGCGGCGGGTGGTGCGGGGGCGGGCCGTCGTGCGCCTGCGGGCCGCCGCCCCCGCCCCCGGAGGCCGCCGCCGCCTTGGCCGCCACCAGCCCCCGCAGCATCTCGCTGAAGAAGAAGGACGTGGGGTGCGGCAGCGAGTACAGGTAGGGCGGCGTGGCGGCCAGCAGGCGCGACACCAGGTCGCCGGGCCGGAGGTCGCTGTCTGCAACACGGAGCAGAGCAGAGTCTAGGCGGTGTGATGTGATCAGGTCCATCTTGTCGGCCTACACACGCAGTCGGCCTGCACTCACCTGAGCGGGGTCCGTGCGATGGCGGGGCGCGCATGGTCACGTGGTCGCGGACGTGCTTCTCCTGCGCGTCGCCGAGCGAGGCCATGGTCTGCAACATTCAGGAAAAATTCAATTTAGCTTTATAGATCCGCGAATCTCTGCGACGCCCCATATAGTAGATGCACTTAGTAAAGTGCATGACGGCAGCAGGATTAGTCCGCCAGCTGGTCGGGCAGCAGGCGGCAGGTAGGACAACCCAGTGACACGCGGGGAGTCGACGGGGGGTGGCGGTGGCGCACCACAAGCCCCGCCCCGCCCCGCCCCGCCCTGCCCCGCCCCGCCCCGCCCCGCCCCGCGGTACGGATGGATGTGAATAAAGGGATAATACTGGTGTGGCGCTGGCGCCTCCGCTGAGCGCCGCGGTTTGGCTGGGCGGGCCGCGCCGCGCCGCGCCGTGCTCCGTAATAAGGGACGCCTTTTGTACGTCTGGTCGGAAATTAATTGAAGGCTGGAGGAGAGGGGAGAGGAGGGGGAGGCTGTGAATCTCACCGCCGCGCCGCGTGCAGCCGACGCGACGCCACGGAGCCGGTGGAGATATTTGATCTGGGAGCGCGCGCGAAACGAGACCCCTGCGCTTATCGGAAAAAGAAAAGGCCTGGAGGAGGGGTAGTGGAGGTGAGAAGGGGAGGGAGAGGGGGTAGAGGGAGAGGGAGAGAGAGCGAGAGAGAGCGAGAGAGAGGGGGGGGCGTGAGAGGAGAGACGGAAGAGACGGAGAGATGAAAGGGGGTGGAAAGTGGATGCGGAACCAAGTTTTTATCCTGGGAGACGAGACGACGCTCTGCTCGGCACGGTGCGGTGCGGTGCGGTGCGGTGCGGTGCGGTGCGGTGCGGTGCGGTGCGGTGCGGTGCGGTGCGGTGCGGTGCGGTGCGGCGAGGCAGGAAAGTAATTAAGTAATTCATTACGAGTCGGTGGTGCGGAGAGGAGAGGATGGGAGCGAAGTGATCGTCGCCGTCGCGTCGCGTTGCTTCTGTCTGGTTAACCGTCAGAAAATGAATGGCAAACCCCTTCGCCTCGCCTCGCCTCGCACCTCGCCGCGCACGCCCCGCGGGCTCGCCCAGAGAGTGTACTACGCGTAGGTCTGCTTTAGCTTATTCAATTAATGGGTAGTAATTTCTGAGGTTTTTTTAGGATTTTCACCTGTGTTTAGAAAATGTGTCCCAGATAAAACGGAGAGTACTTCTTTGAAATAAATGGACGTATAGTATGAAAAAGGAGATAGACATGCGGAAGAAGAAAAGGGGGAGGATGGGAGCGGGCGCCACGTACGCGCCGTACCGCGACGTGCACGCCCCGCTGCCCGCCCGCCCGCCCCGCCCCGCCCCGCCCCGCCCCGCCCCACCACGCCCCCCCGCCCCACCACGCCCCGCCCCGCCCCACCGCACCCCACCGCGCCCGCGCTGATGGCGCGCCTTTCTCTACGTGGAGGGGCTGGACAGGGGGGCGGGGCGCTGCCAAAAGGATAACGAGGTGTCCTGGGCATTTTCACGTTTTGCTTCATCACGGAGCGCGTCGGCGGGGTGTGCGGGGCTGGGCGCGAGAGGGACGAGAAAGAGTGATGAGGAATCAAGAAAAAAGTGGAACGTGAAAAGCGCTTTCGGATTTAGCGCGAGCGCTGCTACACGCGCTGCATGGTGAGGCGCGGCAGTGGCTGCGGCAGCCGACTGATTCGTTCTTCCCTCCTTGTCGCACCTACGGCGGTGCCCAACGGTCGGTATGGCAGCGCTACATGAGTGCGACAAGGACGGAAAGTACGAGAGCGATCCTCGGAATCAGTCGGCAGCGAGGCCGGGAGGGGCGGGGACGACACGGCCTGGCGCCTTCCTCGTCAGCAACCCTTCTGCCCCGTCCTCGTGGACTTATCGACACTCGCCAGTGGCCCGGCCAGGAGTGGCTCGCAAGCGCTACAGATCACAACCGCTACAGGTCACAAGCGCTACAGCTCGCTAACGCTACGGGTCGCAAGCGCTACGGGTCACAAGCGCTACAGCGAGAATCCGCGCGTTAGGCGGAGCCGAGCCGAGCCGAGCTAAACCTTGAAAAATTACGCACGTGGCGTGAAAACATGGAAAATTTTTGCGACAGTAAACCTCCCGAGGAGGTTGCGGTTCCTGCCAGGCCCAGGGCTTTTACCCCCCGTGGCAGCCAACTACTTCGGTGTTCTTATGGGAACCGGTGCTTTTCTGGCCGCGATCCTGTCGCGCAATTCGACAGATTTGATCCCCGTACTGTCAGATTTAGTCGTACGGTGGTTAACCGAACTGCCCTGTCCCCAGAGCATGGAATAGCTATTTTTGGAGCCAGATTCTAGGACTTATGACCCCACGACCGACCACCAGTCGTGGGCATGGGACGGAACTTCCTGGCAACCCGCTGTCGCTACCAGTGAAGAACCTACCTGGGTTTGAACCAGGCCCCATGTGCCGAGTCTCACAGACACCCCACGGCTTTCGCGGCACCACTAGACCACTAGACCGTCGGCTATTCCACGAGGAGCTCGGTTGAAATGGGGGCTTGAATTCCACTCTCCAAATTGTTGTCCTCAGAAAAATTAAATGTGTTGGTAAGATTCGAACCTCCGTCCTGCGACTCTCCGCGCGGACACTATGCCGGCACGGCTACGACGCCACGGTACCGAAGCCGGACCACTAGGAGTCATGCTGCGCGAGCCACAGTCACCGAAGAAACGCACCCGGTGTCATGAGTACGCCTGCTCTCTGGGCGGTAGTAGCGTCATTGGTATCGACGCTGCTCATAGCACTGGGCGGGATGTGGTTCAAAAACCGCGTAAGTTTTTCATTTTTTGTTCGGACCAAGTGCCTTTCCAGCTATACCGTCCTTGTGACTTGGGCTGCAAAAAGGCACTTGGCCCGAACAAAAAAATAATAATAAAAAGAAAAACTTACGCGGGAACCACATCCCGCCAGTGCTATGAGCAGCGTCGATACCAATGACGCTACGCGGCCGGCCCAGCACTGACCAGAGCAGGCGTACTCATGACACCGGGGTTCTTCGGTGACTGTGGCTCGCGCAGCATGACCCTAGTGGTCCGGCTTCTGTACCGTGGCGTCGCCGTGCCGGCATAGTGTCCGCGCGAGTCGCAGGACGGAGGCCTGAGGACAACGAATTCAAGCCCCCATTTCAACCGAGCTCTCGTGGTAGCCGACGATCTAGTCTGGTGCCGCATCTGTGAGACTCGGCACATTCAAACGTAGGTTCTTCGCTGGTAGCAGCTGCCGGAAGTTCCGTCCCATGCGACTGGTGGTCGGTCTCATAAGTCCTAGAATCTGGCTCCAAAATAGCTATTCCATGCTCTCAGGGCATTCGGTTAACCACCGTACGACTAAATCTGACAGTGATCAAATCTCGAAGTGCGCGACAGATCGCGGCCAGAAAAGCACCGGTTTGTTGGCTGCGCAAAGCTGTGCCTTCCTCGGGAGGTTTACTGTCGCAAAATTTTCCATGTTCACGCCACCAACTCGGCTCGGCTCGGCTCCGCTAACGCGCGGATTCTCGCAGCGCTGTGACCCGTAGCGCTGAGCTGTAGCGCTTGTGACTCGTAGCGCTTGCGACCCGTAGCGTTAGCGAGCTGTAGCGCTTGTGACCTGTAGCGGTTGTGATCTGTAGCGCTTGTGACCTACGTCCGCCCGGCCCGGCCCGGCCCGGCCCCAGTCCCAGGGCGTGCTGGTGAGCGCCCCGGGGACTGGCGGCGTGAGGGACACGTTGTAGTGCCGCACGAGCCTGAGCACAGAGCGACAGCAGTGCGCCATACCCCCGCGCGCAGTGGTTCGGAAAGATAGGGCGAGGTAGGCTGCGGCTGCGGCGGGGCGCGGGACAGGACGGGGCGGGGTGAGGGCTGGGGTGGGGCGGGGTGGGGCGCGCTCCCCCGCCCCCAACCCACAACCCCGCATATCACTGCCACCCTCGCGACACAACACACCTGAACCATTCTGAACCTTTCAATATCGCATCACATCTAGCCGCGTTATATTCAGAACACCCCGCCCCGCCCCGCCCCGCCCCGCCCCGCTAGTGGAGCTGCTGGGAGGAGGGAGGGGATGGGGTGAGAGGCACCGGGACGGAAGTGAGAGCAGAGCAACAAGAGACGCAACACTTCATGCATGAGTCTCTCCCCCTTACACTCGCGCACCCGGCCCAGGACTCTCTCTCGCTCTCACACCTCGCAGCAGCTCAGGATGGTGAGTCTCTCTCGCGCGGAAGGGAGGGTGAGGGAGGGGAGGAAGGGGTGGGCTGGGAGCGCATTACGCTGACGGCCGCATATCAACCACTGTGAGTATTGACTCGGCCGCACACGGAGTGAGCGAGAGGAAGCGTTGCGCTTTCTCTCTCTCTCTCTCTCTCTCTCTCTCTCTCTCTCTCTCTCTCTCTCTCTCTCTCTCTCCCTCTCTCTCTCTCTCTCTCTCTCTCTCTCTCTCTCTCTCTCTCTCTCTCTCTCTCTCTCTCTCTCGCTCTCTCTCTCGCTCTCTCTCGCTCTCTCTCTCACACACACACACACACCCCTCTTTCGCTCTCCCTCCCTCCCGCGGGGCTGCCCCGGGGCGGCTGTCCGCGCGGCCAACGCCCAGCTCATTATTAGCACTTTCGCAAAATCGCAAATCAGATCGGACAGTGAGCCCGAGAGAGGTAGGGAGGGGGTGATTTTATTACTCTCTAAACGCCCCGGGCGGTGGCTGCTTGGCTCGTCCAAAAAAAAAAAAAATCACTACAAAAGGAAAGGGCGGTGGCTTACCAAAGTGTTTCAGGGACTTTCTCCTTTCAACCTTCTTGGATTTTACTTTTCTGCCATGTTTTTCTCAACCTGTTTTCTGTTTTGTTTATTATCTCATTACCAAGTCGAACTCCTGATGTCCTGTACAGTTGTACCTACTAACTCGACGAGGAGCAGCCACACGCGCCTCGTCCTCCTCGTCCCTCACCGACTCTGTTCGTGGCATTTGGGAAAAGAGCCTCCTCCACTCCACGTCGGGGTGGCGGCGTGGGGCGGGTCGATTTGAATGTCACCCCATCACGGAAGGACCTCTGGAGCCCTCCCCTCCTAATGACACGCGCCGGGCCTGCGTGCGTGCGTGTGCGTGCGTGCGTGTGTGTACGTGTGAGTATGTGGGACCGTGCGTGTAGTACTTTGCACCGACAAGGCGGATGTGTGCGCGCGGCGCGGCGCGGCGCTGGCGCCACACAGTATACGCCACCGCACTGAGTGAGTGATTTTCGTCCCCACTTCGTCACCCTCTTTATTCGTCTCTCCTTTCTTTCCCTCTCTCTTCTCTCTCTCCCTCTCTCCCTCTCTATCTCCCCCTCTCTCTCCTACCCGTATCCAACTCTTCCCACCACCTTACTCCCCCACCCTCCCCTCCCCAACCCACCCCTCACAACTCTTTCCGCGACTTTCACACCACCCGCGCGGTTCGCTCCCGTCCCGTCTGCTGACATTTCCGCGAGTACGCCGGGATTTACGAGTGGCGACACCATAACCAACCAGCAGCGCCCGCCACGCCGCCTCCAGGAGAGGAGTGAGGGGGGAGGGGGAAGGTTAAGCTGACACGACAAAACTTTGCCAGCACCTGCTACTGCAGCACTCTTTCTTTCTGTCCTTCGTTATTCCACTTTTCGGCAAGTGCTCTATCGTCGGCGACGCTATCGAGAGTGATGTAAAACCAACGCAAATTCGTCGCCTCTTTTCCGCGGGGCGGGCACCCGGGCCCAGGCGGGGCGGGGCGGGGCGGGGCGGGGGTGTGGTGGGGCGGGGCGGGTCGCTGCGTAACGGCGATCTCCGGCCTGCAGCCTCTTCTCATTTCCCTTCGTTTTCACTCCTCGTTTTTCCCTCCGCCACCCTCCCACCCCACCCCCACTGCTTGCTCGATTTTTTTCCCCTAGTATTATCATCATTTCTTCATTTTTATTTTTCACCCTTCTTTCAATTTTTTTTTATTGTCATTATTCTCGTCCCCGCGCGTCCCCGCTTCCATCTCGCTCCCTGCCGCTCAGATTTTCCACCTATTAGTTTTCCCCTGTAGGGGAGTGGGAGTGGGGCCCGCGGGGGGCGTGGAGCAGAGGGGTGGGGCGGGGCGGGGCGGGGTGGGGTGGGGTGAGGCGGCCTGAGGCGGGGCGGGGAGTAGGGAACTCCGCCGCGCCGCCGACGGAGAGATTTCAATATGTCGCGCCTCTCGCTCTCTCCCTCTCTCTCTCTCGCTCTCTCTCACTCCCTCTCTCTCGTTCTCTCTCACACACTCTTTCTCCGCGACAGCAAACCAAAAGCAATGCTCCTGCTGCTTGAGCCTTTGGCGTGGCGTGGCTGCCGGCCGGCGCGGGGTGGCGGGCGCTTTTAGTAGGATTGGTCCGGGTGGGGCGTAAGGGCTCCGCTGTGCAAGCGCTCTGCTCTGCTCCGCTCTGTTGCAATACCACGCTCGGCTCGGCTGGGCTGCACTCTTTGCTCTACTAAGGCAGCAGAGGCAGCCCCGCCTCCAAAGTTGTCGAAGCCTCGTCCGTTCTCCGGCAGAAGGAAGAGCAAGTAGCGTGGGAGGAGGGGTAGGAGGGGGGGGGGATTAAGCGTGGCAATTGCAGACGACGAGCGCACCGGCGGACTTCCCCCTCGCCATACACCCCCACCCCCACCCCATCCCCTTCCCCACCGCCACCTTGCAATTAACGAAACTTGAACGCGGGCGGAGACGCAGCGGGCGCGTTTACTGGCGCGTCGGGGGGCGGAGGCGGGAGCGGGGGTGGGGGCAGCGGGGGCGGCAACGGCGAGCGGCATTGTTTCCGTGTTGTGCGGGATTTTGACGTTACGGCCCTTTCATTGCATAGTGAGAGGCGACCATCAACGGTTGAGTCCCCTCCCACTCCCTCCCCCTCCCACCGGCTCCGCCACGCCCCGCCGCACCTCCGCGTCGTCGTCTTCCGCTGGGCAGCCCTGGGCGTTAATCCGCGCATATGAGCCGAGCCGTGGACAAAAGTTTTACGGGTGGAGGGGGGGGGAGGGGAAGGGAGAAGAGCGAGGGATGAGGAGGGGGAGAGCGGGGAGAGGGGGGGTTGACGAGGACACCCGCACCGCGCGGCCGCGGGGGCGGCGCCGACCTGCGCGGAGAGAGGGATGGACTCGGACGGCGGCTCTGCCCGGGCAGGGGGAGGGAGTGCGGTGTGCTCCGGGGCCGGTGCCGGGGGACGGCGGACAAGGACTAGCAGCCTCGTCCCGCCCCGCCCCGCCCCGCCCAAGCCCGCCCCGCTCCAACGCAAGAGTGTCGAATGCAAATCAAGCCATCCTTTTTGCGCGGTGGGGTCCAGGGAGGGGCGGGGCGGGGCGGCAGCGGCGGCAGGGCCCCTCCGCGCGGACTCGGAACACCCAGGTGTGCGTCCGTTCCTCCCCCCCCCTCACACCCCTCACACCGCGGAGCCTGCGGATGGGGCGGGGCGAGAATCGATTCATATTAGCGTTCATCAGAGCCGTCAGCACGCATTCGTAAAGCAGCCGTGCCGGGGGAGGGAGTGTCGCCACGAGGGAGGCATGGAATTCCGTGAAACAAAAACGATTCCCGAGATCCAGGGATAAAAAGAGTTTCGCAACGAACAGCGCGGTCCTCTGTCCGAGCGGAGGGCGTTCCGTTTAGGCCACCATTTGGCAAGACAGGGTGCGGGTGCAGAGCTAATACAGTGCTGGTAAACCCTTCGTTAGCTTCGAAGAAATTTCGTCTGCGTTGCGAACCTGTTTGCAGTGCGCGACCAAACAATTGCTACACATTGAAATCTGATCCCTTTTTACGGTGGTCGGGCCGGGCCGGGCCGGGCGTGGCCGGGGGCGCCTGACGGGAAGCATCCTCTCGCTCCCCACTCCCGCTGTCTGTCAGGGGCCCACAATGGAATCCCCTCTCCCTCTCCTCCCCGGACTCGGACCACCGATACTCTCCCCGCCCTGCCCAGCAGCTCCCAGGGGCTGGGGGACTGGTGCTGGCCTGGTGTTCGTGCTGGTGCTGGTGCTGGTGCTGGTGCTGGGCTTCCGCCGGCAAACCTGACCGTGCGGCCCGGCCCGGCCCGGCCCGGATGTGGACCCGGTCCTGATAGTGTTCCAGCCCCTCCTCCTTCTCCTCCTGCTCCCCCCCGTCCTGGTCGGTCTCGGTCGGTTCGCTTCGCCAACCCTTTACTCTTCCCCATTAGCAGACGTCTTGAGCAGCAGTCGCCCCGCCCCGCCCCGCTCCGCCCCGCCCCGCCCCGCCCCGCCCCGCCCCGTGTCAGTGTGTGCCTGGCGATTAATCTTTCTCAGAGAAGCGGGGCGACGCCCCGAGGAATCGGCGTCGCGGAGTCCCCGGGCCAGGGGGGAGGGGGAAGGGGGGAGGAGGCGTCTTGTAAGGAGACACTCGAGAGACAAAAGCAGAGAGCGCTGGGGGAGGGGCAGCGCGGCGTGTGGCCAGCGGGCCGGGCAGTGGTCAGTGGCAATGACTGGGGCAGCAGAAGGAGAGGGAGGGAGGGGCGCGTGCGAGGCGAGGTAGGTGTGCGTCGTAAACAAAGAGGCGTGGCGTGGCGTGGCGTGGCGTGGCGTGGCGTGGCGTGGCGTGGCGTGCCGCCGCGCGCCCTTAATGGCCGTTAGGTCCGTAAACTGGCCGGCCCGGCCCGGCCCGGCCCGGCGGCGATACCCGCCTTTGTGCTGTACGCGAAATGGGATGGGAGTGGCCGGTGGCCGGTCCTGCCGGGGCGGGGCTGGGCTGCTCAGGTGCAGCGGCGGAGGAGGCCGCGGAGCGGGAGTACGAGCAAGAGGAGTACGAGCAAGAGAAGGAGTACGAGCAAGAGAAGGAGCACGAGCAAGAGGAGGAGTACGAGCAAGAGAAGGAGTACGAGCAAGAGAAGGAGTACGAGCAAGAGAAGGAGTACGAGCAAGAGGAGGAGTACGAGCAAGAGAAGGAGTACGAGCATGAGAAGGAGTACGAGCAAGAGAAGGAGTACGAGCAAGAGAAGGAGCACGAGCAAGAGGAGGAGTACGAGCAAGAGAAGGAGTACGAGCATGAGAAGGAGTATGAGCAAGAGAAAAAGCACGAACTGGAGCACATGCTGCCGACTCATTCCGAAGATCGCTCTTGTTACCTCCCTCCTCGTCGCACCTATGGCGATGCCCTATGCTGGACATGGAAGTGTTCCATGAGTGCGACAAGGACAGAGGCATGAGAGCGATGTTCGGAATAAGTCGGCTCAAGTGGGAGCACGTCGTCACGTCGTCGCCCCCTCCCTCCTTCACTTATACTGTACCGTATGCGCGAGTGCAAGAGGGTTGCCTACCCGCACGGGGCCGTGAGGCGGTGAAGCACTCCCGAGCTGGGCGGGGCCGAGGGCGGGGCTGCGGCCTGCGGCTTGTACATTTTGTCTGGCCTGTAAGGCTAATAACCCTACCCGCCCCGCCCCGCCCCGCCCCGCCCCGCCCCGCCCCGCCCCGCCCCGCCCCGCAGCCCACGGGTGTCGATTGCATCTGTCTGGCTAATTGGAGCCTAGAGCGCCTGGCCGCGGGGCAGCGCTCCTTGTGGAGCCGCGCCGGCGCCGCTGACGGGGACCTCTGAAGTTACAAGGCGATGATTTAGAGCGCTGATGCGCCGCCGAGCCTTCGCGACAGAAACCGAAAACTAAACAACCTCCCTCTCTATCCCCTCCGAAAAAAACACGAAAATGATTAAAAAATTTAAAATTTAAATGGTTGCGAAGCCCAGCTGCTGTTGCTGTCGGGTCGGCGCTGCATCGGAGACAGGCCGTCATAATGACGCATTGCTGTATGACGACATGCGGCCGCGCGCGGCAGCGTCTTGAAAGGGAAGGATATCTCAAATTGATGGTGTGCTCTGCCTGTCGCCTGTCTCGCGGCGTAGCGGGGCGGGGTGCGGTGGTGCTGAGGGGAGGCTGGCCGCGGAGTGGAATGCAATATGTATCGTAGTGGCCAACACGACTACCCCTGCCCCTGCCTGCTCTTGGGGATTGCATGATGTAAAGGTCAACGCCCTGCTTTGCGTTTACCAATAAATCCAGCGGATCGCTTTTCTGCTGCAAATCCTAAATCACGTTTGACGAGGACCCCCTCCCTGCCCCGCCCCGCCCCGCCCCGCCACGCCCTCGCAATAAACAGGACCCCGTGGCTTTTGTCGTAAATCCAAGATGCGGTATTCAATGAGAAAGCGATCTTTGAAACTCGGCCGGGCCCAGCCCATCCCAGCCTGTCCGCCAGCAGATAGCCACTCATCTTGCTCTAACAAGGAATCGTTTCCCCTCCTGGTGCGGTCCGTGCTCCGTGCTCCCAGCACCCCGGCCTCCCCTCGCAGGTCCAGTGCAGTCACCGGGCCCTTTTCATGAGAGCAGGGGTAGCGGGAGGGGTGGCATGGGGGCGCGGGGCTGGGCGGGGATGATTTAATCAAGTTTAATTGTTTACTGACAGATAAACCAGGACCGTAGCCATGGCAACCGGGCGGCGGGATGAGCGCCGCAGAAACCACTGTTTGCTCGGACCACCGCGGCGAGAGGCGAGACGGGCGCGTGCGGGCCGAGGCGGGGCGGTGATGACGGAGGCCTCTCTCTCGCTCTCTCTCGCTCTCTCTCTCTCTCTCTCTCTCTCTCTCTCTCTCTCTCTCTCTCTCTCTCTCTCTCTCTCTCTCTCTCTCTCTCTCTCTCTCTCTCTCTCTCTCTCTCTCTCTCTCTCTCTCTCTCCCTCTCTCTCTCTCTCTCTCTCTCTCTCTCGCTCCCTCTCTCTCTCTGCGGGGAGGGGGTTGGTGACGGTGGTGAGGTAGAGCGGACGGGGACCGGGTTGCGCTTCCCAAGAAGGAATTAATGTGATAAGATTGAGCCGTTATGAATAGTGAGTGCCGGCTGCCTGGGAGCCGGCGCCAGCAGTGGGAAGGAGGCCCCCCACCCCCTCAAACTCGATGGGTCTTGCGGGCGTTCCAGCAGAGGGTGACGGTCCACCGCACCTTAACTGGAAGAACACCCCGCGCGGGTGAGGTGGGGTGGGGCGGGGCGGGGTGCTCAGTGCTCGCGCACCGGTAAACATACACAAAGGACATGGATATCAACTCGCGTTCGCGTCATCTGGGCAGCAACTCTCACCCAGAGAAAAGTATTCTTGATTTCAAGCATAATTTGATGAGTGAACTGGAAACCGCGCCAGTGCGTGTTGTGGCGAAAAAACAAGTATCTTTGACTCTGGCTCTGGCATTTTATACGAGATCTACGCACACTGAGAAAAATATTTGGTTGCAGCCATTAAATTTTGTTCGATCCGTCGTAGTCATCAAAGGCACCAAAATTTTAATTCCCGGGACTAAAAATTCGGTTGTGCAGCAACCAACCAGAAAGTTCAGTGCCCACGATGATTCTGACTTTGATGTGGATATCGAAGGATTTGAAGACAACCAAATAATCTTCTCAGCGCCTCGATTTGCGGAAAAGAAAACTTCACCAAATGTTGTTTTTCGCTGACTCTATCTCTGCTCGCGGGCGCGACTTTAACGCCAGGGAAATGTGATGTAAAGTCATCTCCTCCCGCCCCGCCCCGCCCCGCCCCGCCCCGCCCCGCCCCGCCCCGCCCCGCCCCGCCCCACCCCGCCCCGCCCCGCCCCGCCCAGCTTCTGCACAAGTGTTGCAGGCAACTCGACTCGACTCTGTGTTTGTTATGCCGCTAAAATGAAGAGGGCGGTGATAAAAGAAAAGCCTTTCCTTCTGTCTGTCTGTCTGTCTGTCTGTCTGTCTGTCTCTCTGTTTGCCTGTCTGTCTGTCTGTCTGTCTGTCTGTCTGTCTGTCTGTCGGTCTGTCTGTCGGTCTGTCTGTCGGTCTGTCTGTCTGTCACTGCGCGGCCCACGAGCGCCTCGCCACCACACAAAGAGACTTTCATGTTAATGAAGAGGCTGAGCACAGCGAGCCGCACGGCGCGGGGCGGGGCGGGGCGGGGTGGGGCGGGGCGGGGCGGGGCGGGGTGGTAAGGGGAGGGAGGCGCCTGCACGGCCTGCACCCGGAGTGAGTGAATGGGACTGTGCATGGTCAATATTAGAGAGGGAGAGAGGGAGGGAGAGAGGGAGGGTGAGAGGGTGAGAGGGAGAGTGAGAGGGAAAGAAACACTCGAGAGAGGAGATGAGAGGACCGTGTTGAGGATCGAATGCGTGGAAGGAGGGGGGAGGGGGAGAGGGGCGGCCCTGTGCAAACAAGGAAAACAAATCCGACTGACTCGGCCGGGTCCACAGGGACAGCCGCTACCTCGGTTCGCTTAAGGCGACGTCAAGGCTTTAAGTGACACCTGGGCGGGGCGGGGCGGGGCGGGGCGGGGTGGGGCGGGCCGGGGTGGCGCGGCGCGGCGCAGTGCGGGGCTGCATCGCGGGGTCCCCTTCGACGTACGTCTCGCTTGCACTTTACACTGTCGACAAAAAAAAATTGCCGGCGGCACACCGGAAAACCAATGGTGTCAATCAACTCCTTCATATAACAACTATTACCAATGCGTTGCAAATCCGCTAAGGATTGTAAGATTTTACGACTTTGGCAGGTTTAATGCTTTTAAATAGGGATTCAACTTTTGAGACCTTTAACACGTGAAGTCCCAAAGGGTCAAGAACTACAGCAGGTACATTCATGTGGACATGTGGGACTCAACTTGTTAAAAGAAGATAAGCCACACTTCTTTTAATCAGTGATTAAAAGTCAACTAAAGGGATGGATTTTTTCCAAAGTACACTTTACCGCGTCAACGGCAACCTTCACACAGCAGGCAGCCACTTTTTTGTGTGTGTTTTTCCCCCCCTCCTCTGATATTGTCCAGGGCCAGCGGGTAACACTTCCGGGGTCACCTGTTGACCTCCTTCCGGAAGCTAAAAGATGGTGGGCGGATGGCGAGGGGTAGCGACGGGGCGAGGCGGAGGGGAGGGGAGGGGAGGCCGCGAGGGTCGACCGGAAGTGAGGCAGGGGTGACCGCGCGGCCGCGGCCGCTCGCTCGCTCGCGCGTGGAGCTAGACGGACTGTCAACCGTCACCGGCGCCGGCGGCTGCGTCAGCCCACCCGGCCCGGGCTGTCAGCGTGCACATCTCCCTTCTCACCCCTCTAGCCCCTTCACACTCCTTCCTCTCTCTCTCTCTCTCTCTCTCTCTCTCTCTCTCTCTCTCTCTCTCTCTCTCTCTCTCTCGCTCGCTCTCTCTCTCCATCGTGATACGTTCTCACACAAACCGCGACGGCAACAAAGATCATGTGAAGGTTTTTAAAGCTGCGCCACCCCTCCTCCCCTCCCCTGCGCCTCTCAGGCGAGGCGCCTCTGTCCCGGGGGAGGGTGACATTAGCGCCATACGCATGGGGTGCACCGCATAAGGCCCCGCTCACACACACACACACACGTACGTAACGAGACGACATTTTAAGCGCGCGTTTGTGTGTGCAACGCGATAGGGGGAAGCAGCAGCAGAGGGTAAACCGTTTTGTGTTGCACGTTACTTCGAAAGATTTTCATTCGTCTTGGGTGAACACAACCTCCGATCACCGTCATGTTCATATGTTGCGCTGCGTACTAGGAAGTAAGAAGAACCAGTCCTCCTTGTCCTTATTCCACAATTCTCCCTCTTGCGCCTCTCCCTCTCTCCCTCTCTCGCTGACAGCCCGCCACACACCCGGCGCAGAGGATGCTCTTTCCCCTCTCTTTCCTCCCTTAACCCCCTCGGCGCCTTGCCACGCCCGGTGGTGCCCGCCCCAGCAATTTGTAGCGGTTTTGTGGCGCCTCAACTTGTCCCGACCCAGCTCGGCTCGGCAACCCCCAAGGGGCCCGCGGCCTGCGCCTGGATGTGTGACTAGCACCGCGACCCTGACTCCCCGCCCCGCCCCGCCACACCCCGCCCCGCCCCACCGCACCCCGCGGCCCCGAGCGGGGGTGGCGAAGGGACAATTAATATCCGCACTTGTGCATGTTAATATCTCGCCGTGCTCCCCTGAGCACTCACTCCCTTCTTTCTCCCCCGCTCTTCCCCTCCTCCCTCTCTCCTTCTCTCTCCCTCTCTCTCCCTCTCTCACTCACACACACATCCACACACACTCTCTTCACTTTTTTCAAGAGGCGGGGGAAGGACAGGCGCCCTGCCCCACCGCCTGCTGTCAGCGGAGCGCCGCCTGCATACGCTGCTGCATACGCCCCATTTTCATGACATCATTTTCACTTTTTCGGGGGAAATCGGCGGGCGAGGACATGGGACAATGAATGCCTCAACTGTAAAAACTTCGTCCTGGTTTCCAAGCAGTTTTGGAGAAACCAAAACGTTCCAATGTATTTTCTCCATAAGAAAATTATGCCTGCTTGGAAACCTGGACGAGAGTTTCACCGTGTCCCTAAACACTGCATATTTAAGGTCTAAGGTTTCTTGTAGGGAGCTTTCAAGTGTAGCAGCGCGTTCCTTATGAGGCGCCTGTGCCAGGCAGGCAACAAAATAATGCGGCGCTCTGTACCAAGTGAGCACCCCTACTCGCGTCACACAATTACGAGCATATTGCCAGAGGACACTGCAGGCTCTTCCCGCTCCCGCACGCATAGCTAAAGATAGGCAATAAATCGAACACTAATTCTGAGGTGTTGCCTACTGCGCAGGCGCAGATGCAGGCTGGCCCGCGGCTGTTCACTCCCACGCATTGCGGTTATAAATGACGCGCTACTTTGTCTGGTTCTTTCTTTCTTCGAACAAATAAAACTCGTCACCGTGCCGCGCGGCGGAGAGCGGCGGAGACAGCCCGGAGCAGGGCGAGAACTTGTGCCGAGAGGCGAGGCGAGGCGAGGCGAGCGCCATCTGCGGTCCTCGGAATTAATAATTACTACTGACTGTGGTGTGGCACGGCGTGGCACGGCGGGGCGGGGCGGGGCGGGGCGGGGCGGGGCGGGGCGGGCTCCAGTGGCGTGCCACCCATATCCCTAATGAGGGCACACGCCCCTTTGCAGCTGATTGCGATCAGCGAGTCTCTTTGCGCTCCGCGCCTTATGTTATTGTTGCTTACTGTTGTTGCTGTTGTTGTTGTCGTCGATGCTCTTGCAGTTTGCTTGTGCGCGGGTGCCGTGCGGGGAGGGCAGGAGGCTGCTGTGTGCAACAGGGCGCAGCAGTAGGCAATAAGTAGCCCAAAACGCAGTATAGGCAAGAATTCCCACGAATACACCTGTGTGTGGCAGACGGGTATCTACGCCTGCCCCTGCCCGCACCTGCGCTTGAAGGTGTTGCCCAGTAGGCGCAGGGTTGCTGGCAGCTATGCTCCTCTGTGTTTGGGCTACTTATTGCCTACTTTTCTGACAACGCCACTATGATGGATGCCTCCGAGATAAAAACTTGCAAAATGCATGCGCCCCCGCCCCGCCCCGCGCTGAATAGTCCTACGCCGCTGCTGCGGGTCCGCCCGCGCCGGGCCAAGCCGGACCGCGTGGGGCGGGGCGGGGCGGGGCTGGGCGGGGCGGGGCGGGGCGGGGCGAGCAGCGACCACCAGTGCCGCGCTCGCGCTGCGCTGCGTCGCGCCGGCTGTGGCCGGGGCCCACCCGGTCGGGGAAAGGGTTCGCTCAGAAAGTCGTATGCTAATTGTGAAGAGGGGAGAGGAGGGGCGGGGCGGGGCGGGGCGGGGCCGCGTGGAGAGGTAATATTTCTGAAAAGTAAAAAGGACTTCCCCGCCCGCTGTTTTATTCTCCGGGAGTGGCCGCCGGACGGGCTGGCCGGGCCTGACGCGGCCTGGCGCGGCTGTACAAGGGATGAAGACCGCGGCGCGATGAGAGATCGTTTTCCCCGCAAGGAATGGACCACTAGAAAAAAAAAAACCGCCTAGGGCAGACACTTTAAATTCTCACGAACATTTTTATTCGTAACTTTTTTTTCACATGTTTAGCCAATATATCTTTTAATAGGAAATTATGAACAAATTAAGCATGATTGCGTATGAAAAAATCTATAATAAGAGCATGTGCAAAAAAAATTCATAGGGTACGAATAAAAATGTTGAAGAATTTAGTGTGGGTGCGTGACGCGATACCATTGGGACTTGAACGCTCGGAGCGGCGCGCCTCCACCACTGCAGCACAAATAAAAGTCTTTCGGAAGAATCTATTTTGCCTTTACCATATATCGTGTACAACCCGTAGCGTTCATGAAGCCCCCCTTTCCTCTGGTGTCGTCAGCTCTTCCGCGCCGCGCGTCAAAGGCGATAATTCGCAAACGCCGATGATGACGATGGCTGATGACAACAAAATCCCCCTCTCTCTTTTCTCTTCTCTTCTCTGCTCGGTAAGCGGTGCGGCCATTGATCCCGGTTTTATGAAAGACGCTTCAGCGCTTATAGCACCAGCTTACTCGCGAATCACTGGCCGCGCTCAAAGGCCGGCGGGCGCGCCGTCCTCGACAGTCAGTGTCGCGCTGGGCGGGGCGGGGGGGGGCGGGGCGGGGCGGGGCGGCGCGGCGCGGGGCGGGGCGGGGCGGGGCGGGGCGGGTGGCGAGTCGCCGTAGCTCGCCCGCGGCTCTCCGCCGCCCTCCCGCGGAGTCCCGCGTGCGGCTCCCCGCCCGCGGCATCACGGGCGGTCCGCGCGGTCCCCCGTGCCCTGCCCGTGCCCCCGGGGCCGGGGCAGTGTTGGGGGAGGCCACGGCACGGCACGGCCGTGACGAGGAGCTTCGAGTGCAGCTCTCCTGTCCTATGTCCTCTCGGAGGAAGTAGAGCGCTGTCGCTTACTCTCGCCCTGCACCACGCGCGCTCCATGCTCAGGAGGGTGGCCGCCAAAGGGCGTGGCGTGGCGGGGCGGGGCGGGCCGGGGCCGGGCCCTCCGCGTGGCCGGCGGGTCGTTCGACACGGCCACTCGACACGGCCTGCCCCGCCCCGCCCTGCCGCGCCGCGCGGCCCAACCCCAAACTCACACTCTTTTCCATGACGCCTATGACAGCCGGCACTGCTGGACACGATACGATCGACGCGATACACACATCTATATACATATATATACATTCAGTTCGGCGCCGCCCCGCCGCGGCCCCGCAGCACTTGTGCCCCTGTGTGTCGCGCTGCCACGCCCCGGCCCGCCGCGCCCCGGCCCCGGCCCCGGCCCAACACAGGACCGAATATCGATTGCTTCACACATCACTCTCATTAAAAATTGAACGGCGAGTCGCTGAGCGTGGCCGGGCTGTGGCGGGGAGGGGAGGGTGAGGGGAGGGTTGGAGGTGGATGCGTGAGGACCCCCCTCCTCCCCTTCGGCGATGAGCTTTCGGTGGCGCTTGCGGCTGTGAAACGTCAGAGCGAACCGCGTAATTGAATAATGCTTTTGCTGTTTTGCCCCGCAGGTTTTCGACGCGAATAAGCGCGCGCTAAATGACTGGCCTGCTGCGTAAGGGTGGTATGCTCTGCGGAATATTACTCGGTATTACGCGGTATAACGCCGGTATTACACACGAGATTCGCGACGACTAGTTTTAGTATATTACCTATGCCGTTTTTTGGTAGTGGGGAGTGGGCTCTTCTCGAGAGTTGAGAGGTATGTGTATTCATCACAGAGCAGAGGGTGGCGTACCCTACTGTGTCCACACCTGGCTGGCGGCTGGCCCTGCCCCGCCCCGCCCCGCCCCGCCCCGCCCCGCCGCGCCCAGCAGGCCCACTGCGACTGCGATAATCATGGGCAAGTGGCACTGCGAGGTGCGGCCGATCCAGCCCGGCCCCGCCCACCACCGCGCAGTGCCACGCACTGCCTCGCCATGCGCGATGTTTCTCATGAACCTGCTATTAAACAGCCATATCTCGATGACGAGATGTATAACTCATTGCTTAGAGAAATGAAGTTAAAATAGAATAACTTGATCCATAAACGAGTATCCGGTTGTGACACAAAACTTGAAAGACTTTATACTTCAGTCAACAGAAAAAACTTGAAAGACTTTACACTTCAGTCAACATAAGAAATTCCAAACAAACCCACACACACTTCATTTTTCAATTATGATTTTTAAAACTTTTTCTCATAAATGTGCTTTTTCTTTTTGGCTCTTGTCTTTTTTTTTTTAGGGAAGGGCAGGGCAGGTCCGCTGCCACTAAAAGGCTTGCCGGTGGGTCGAGGAGGGCGCATCGCGTCCCCGATCAGTCACTGGGCACCACTGAGCACGCGAGGGAAAGGCTAATGAGGAGAGGGGGGAGGTGGAGCGGGGAGGCCAGGTGGGGTGTCGAATCACATGCACGCGGACGTTCGGCGGGGCGGGGCGGGGCGGGGCGGGGCGGCCGGGACATGTCCGTCGGCGTGCTCGCTGGGGTCAGGGCGTCACTCACCCCCTCCCCCTGGCAGCGCGCTCCGCCACGGCGGTGGCGATGTCCCTCCTGTTTCTGTCCGTGGCCATGCACCGGGGCCATCCGCACCGCAATAAGCACCTCGCGGCACCGCTGTGCTGGAACTCCCTCGTGACAATGTCGACCAACAGGTCTGTCCCGTGATGTGCAGCGGTGCACCCAGAAAAACGCTTTCTCGATCCAAGCGTAAAATTCTCTCGAAGCACAGTGAGAGGGTTTTTTCGGGGCACTTGGATCAAGTGTATTTGTCTAAAGGCAAGTAAAATTGTTCTCAACGCAAGTGAAAAAAAAAAAGTCTCAACAGAGAAAGCATTTTTCTGGGTCTGGAGAGTCAAGGCAGCCGCCACACGCAACGCACACGGTAAAAAAAAGTTTCTTGAATTTCAAGACCAGGTCTTAGATGCCATTGGCGGTCTCCATAAGATCCAAGACCGCGGGTCTTGGAATTCAAGAAACTTTTTTTTCTTTGCGTGCAGCACGCAGCGCCGCCCCGCAGCAGCGTGTACTCACCGCAGGCAGGCGCTGCTGTCAGCTGTCACCCCCGGCGCGGCGCTGTGCGGCGCGGCGCTCCCTCCAGCAGACGACGCGGCGCCGCCTCCAGCAGAAGACACGAGCCGTCGACGCGAGCTCCGCGATGTCAACCGATCCGATCCGCGTTGGCTTGCCAAATGAGATAATGACGGCGAGCGCGGCGCGGTGCGGGGGCGGCGCCGGGGGTGGGGGCGGGGCGGGGCGGGGGCGGCGCCGGGGGTGGGGGCGAAAGGGGTAGACCGCAAAGTGGCGGTAGTGGGGGCGGCGGCGACGGCGCTGATAGGGGTGTGCCGGTGGCGGCGCGCGCGGCCGGAGGCGGCTGCGGGGGAGGAGGGTTGCGGGAGGGTGCGGGCGAGGCGGGTAGGTAGTCACCCCCACTCCAGCGCTGCTCGGGCTCCTGGTGGTGGGGGAGCGGCTGGGAGGGGAGAGGGTGACAATGGGCATGTCGAGGGTGTCCTGTCCGTCAGCCACTCGGCCCGGCCCGGGGCACGCCGCGCCGGCCTCCACGATAACGACCGTGTGCGACACCGGCGCGATGTCGGAGTATCACCGACGGGGAGCGCTCCAAGCGCCGGGGGCGGGCCGGGGGCGGGCCGGGGGCCGGGCGGGGGGCGGAAGGTTTCTCCACCCTTCGCCTATCGCGCACCGTCGAAACCGTTCAGAATCACTCGTCTGGAAAGCGATTGATTATTTGCAGCCATGATCCCTCCCTCGCCTCGCCTCGCGCCCACTCGGCCGGGCCGGGCCGCCCCCCGCGGCGGGCTAATAGCCGCTGTGTCGGCGGTTCTCGCGACATGTGCGCCGCTCTCGCTATATAGAGTTGGCGGCGCACTCCACTCCACCCCTCGTACCTCTCTGCGTATACACACCAAAGTTACAAACCCGACATAGAAAAAAAATGGAAATTGTTCCCTGTACTTCCCTCCAGTAAAGCCCTTATCCGTGCGAAGACACGTAAAAAATAAATACACGACACTGAGATAAGGTGGGGCCGGGCTCCGTGGGCTGTCACGAGGAGGTCCAGGGGCAGTCCACAAACTCGCAGTCCTGCTGGAAGACGCCGGACAGGCAGCGGCACAGCTGGCAGCGCATGTAGATGGTGTAGGAGCCCGGCAGGCAGACGACCGGGGTGTCGCGCTGCACCCAGTTCTGCACGGTGACTGCGGGCAGGGCGGACCGGGGCCAAAGTTGTCAGAAAAACAAAAACTTGCCGTGTTGAGCGGTCGGTATTAAACGCCTGCCAATTCGGCTAACCCTCTGAACATGTTGCCCTGTAGTCAGGCGTTGAGGACCGCACAGCACGGCTGTGTGTTGGGCGGTTTTTGCCTACTTTTCTGGCAACACTGGAGTCGGATATGGCACGGGGTAAAACGACTGTGTGATCTCGTGAAGAACAGATTACCTCCGGATTACCCCAGATTACCTCGGATTGCCTCTCTATTACCCTCGGATAGACCCCGCCCTTAGTCTAAGTTGCTCCTCCCTCGGGGCCGGGCCGGGCCGAGCGGGGGAGTGGTAGTCAGGCAACACGCCGCCAGGCCGGCGCGACGGGAGTGCCTACCCCGCACGGCGCTAGCGGCCCGGCCCGTCTGCCTGTACTCACTGGTGTGGTTGCGCGGTGTGAGGCAGTCGTCGTACGTCACGTACATGCCGTACATGTCGCAGAAGTCGGTGTACATCTTGTGGATGATGATGTCGGCGTCACACTTGCGCGGCACTGCCATTTTAAAACACAATTTTTGAACAAACATTTTCGGGCCGATGTCCGTGTTGGTTAGACGCGGACCCACCTTTCGGCCGCGGGGCGCTGGAGGTCTTCCTGCTGCCCGGCATGGGCTTCTCGGGCGTGGCGCCCTTGTGGCAGTCCCACTGGCGCCGGTCCGTGCAGTAGCAGGTGAACTCGGACTTGACTATGTTGACGTCCCTGCCGGGGCGGCAGAAGGTGTTGGCGCTGATGGGCTGCGGCCGCTGCGCCACCATGGCACCTGTGGGGAGGGGGGGGGGTGGGGGCGATGGGCGTGTTTAGTGTAACACCACACGTACTTCTGTTGAGGGTCTGCCTTTAGCCATGCCATGGCCCCTTAAGGGTAGATAGGCCCGGCAACTTTCCTCGATCACTTGATGTATAATAATATGCAGATATAATAATATCTAATAATAGCCTGAGGGGTTAACGATTCTCAACACATTTCTGCACAGCTGAATTATTTTAAAAAATTCTCGAAAGAAAATATCTCAAGCAAAATTCCAGAAAATACCGAGAAAATTTCGATAAAACTAAGGAAAACTCGCATCATTTGTACGTCATCATCGAGAGTTGATTCCCCCTCGCCTCACCCACCGGGCCCGTCCACAATGTTGCGCAGCGCGTTCTCGCACTCGTCCTTGAGACGGATGCCGTTGAGGTTGCCGGCCCGGGTGCAGATGAAGGGCTCCATGGGCCGCACCAGCTCCTTGGTGCCGCGCTCCTCGCAGTGCGTCGAGTCGTACATCTCCGCGGCGCGGCCGGGCCGGGAGCAGGGCCACGCTGAGGGCAGCGCAGCGCACACGGGTCACTCACAAGGTTTGCGGGCGCACTCTGAATTTTTATGTACTATTTTATACACAGCTATTTAGGTCTATGAGCATGCATAACTTACGTAAAATATTCTTACGTATTTATGCACAATTTTTGCATAGTTATGTAAGAATGTATACATACATGAGTAAGATATTGTACGTGAGCTATGCATGCGCATAGACCTACGTAAGCCATGTACGAAATAGTACATAGTATTTCTATGTGCGTGTAGCGCCGCGCCGGGGCCGCGCCGGGGCCGCCGCGGGCCGATAGCGGCGGCGGCTACCTGCGAGCAGGAACAGGACGGGCAGGGCCAGCCGCCGCGCGCCGAGCGGTGGACCCATGGCCGGCAACGCTTCCGCACCGAGCTGGGCTGGGCGCCGAGTGTGGTGTGGACCGCCCCCTCCCGCCCCCTCCACTCCCGCGCAGCACACACATCCCCGCTGCTACACCGTTACTGCCCGCGCCGCCCCGGCCCCGCCCGCCAAACGCAAGGGCCTTTGTTACACGTTCCGAATAGTATCGCTCTCGCACCTCCTTCCTTCTCCCGCCCATGGCGGTGCCCTACGCTGGGCATGGAAGTGCCCCATGAGTGCGGAAAGGACAGGAGCGATCCGCAGAATAAAGTCAGCTGGGCCGACGGACAAATTCGCGCCAGTCCTCATGAGCGGCATTCATTTCTTGGTATTCTTATGAGCGTTGAAATTCACCCGGGGCGGAAGCGGCCGTGCTTTCCCGTGTAAGTGCGGATCAGTGTTGGAAGAAAATTAGTCGCCCAAACACAGTGGAGGAAAGCGGGTTGCATCTGCGCCTTAGTAGGCAACATGTACGCACCTTTGCTAGGATGCTGCCTAGTAGGCAGGCGGGGGGGGGGGGGGGCATTCCCAAGTGCCCTGCTCCTCTTTCCCTCAACACTCCTCTCTCTTCAACTCATTGCTTTCTTCTTCCTTTACCTGCCGCTTTAATATCGTCGAATGTTGTCTATTTCCCGGGGGGGGGGGGGGGGGCTTATTCACGGGATTCAATCCAGCGATCGAACCTGCTTAAGCAGCTGCTGTCTCTGTTCCCGTCGACAACTTTCTAAAGGGCTTTCTCTAAAGGGCCAGAGGGGCACTGAGCGCTCTGTCACCCTTTTGAAACTTAAACTCCATCCAGAACTTTTGCGATGCATTAAATTAATCTTTCTTATTGGTGTGATGCACGTAATAGGGCCTCAAACTGAGATCGATTGTTGTGATTGTGATTGATCATGGTGTACTGAGCAATGCCTGCAATACTGGCTGTAATGCAGTAATTGCTATGCTGACTAGCCAATTTCTCATAGTTAAGATACCCGCGAATCTCGAGATCTCGAGCATCGATGTTCTAAGCGGGTTAGATAAACAAAACACTGTGCGTGCGCAGAACTTTACTTTCTTGAAGTTTACAGTGTCTTGCCCGTTAAACATTAAATTTATTTCGTAATTTATTAAAGTGTCCTTTCCTTTGGATATGTTTTCATTTATTTCATGAGTTGCTAGCGTTGTTGACGTAGATATTGTCTCTTGTGTCAGCTTAGTCTGTTCGCTTTGCAAACATGTCGGACTCAGATTCAATGGATTATCAGAGTGAGGATGGAGAGATTAAGATACAGAAAAGTCCTCTCGGGAAAGACAAACATAATGACGAACTTCCTTTTAGGTAAGCTATTTGAATGTTGTCTTGTGATTTATGGGGTTTTAAAAGTTTGTCCTTCCTTACAAAATAATCTAACCTCTGTACGTTTAGGTTATGCTGTATAGTTTACGATTTAGAAGCGCATTGAGTCCGCGACATTTGGAGAATGGTTTTGTCCGTATGTCCATAAATTATGGGTTTTGTGTTTCAGATTCTATCTAAAATACTTATTCACTTGCCATCCCCCATTTTTCAATAGTGTGATTCTGTTTTGAGTGGACTTTGTCATAATTTGTCTTCATTCTAGTCTATCTTTTTACAGCTTATCTGATGAAGATGCAGAGGACACCGCTGACTCACTTGACATAAAACCCCCTCAAGCTAATGTTCATCCTCTGAAAGCACGTAGCCACAGGGAAAAACGAAGTCATAGAGAAAAGGAGCGACGTGCTTATGTGAGTATTGCACCTCTTGGCATAGATTTAGATGTGCAATTTTCCTCAATCAAGGTCATCAATGGTAATTTTTTTTCTATGTTTTTTAATGTAGGGTCATCAAAGTCACGCACGAACTGAAGACAGACCTCATAAAAAAGGCCATCACAGAAGTAGAGAGGAGCGTCACAGAGAACGGAGAGAAGAGCGCCACCGTGAAAGAGAGAAACGTCACCATAGGTATTTGCAATCTTTGTCTTCCAATTTTATTTTCATCCTTTTTTATTTGCCTAACAATCAGCTGTATACTTACTCTCTTTTCAGAGACAAGCATGGGGTTGCTCTGGAAGCCAAGAGAGAGCGTATGGATTATGGAATTGAGGAACTAAGGCATCGAGATGACAGTGCATTCCGTAACCACAGAGAGGTAAACTTTATCTATTTTCGTTGGTAAATGCTTGATTGCTCTAAAGCAAAGAACCATATACATTACTTCTTAACTGTTGATACTCTTTAATTATCTTTCTGCGCTGTGTTTGTTTAGGAAACAGCTCGTGCTTCCTACAGAGATGTTTTGGAAGGACGTAGAGCTGAACCAAGAGATGTACACAGTTCTAGAGAACTGCGTGACCCTAGGGAAGTTCGTGAATCCAGAGAAATGAGGGAAATGCGTGAGGTACGAGATTCTAGAGAATACAGGGAAATCAGAGAAAGAGAGAGAGCTGAGAGACGGGAAGACCCAAGCAGGGAAAGAAGTCATAAAGAAAAGGTAACAGTATAATGCTTGTTTTAGAGTAATATCTTATTTTTATCTTATCTTATAGGTATTGTTTTCAATGCTGCTTTTGTTTTGATAGATGCCCGCTGATCGGAAACCAGAAGATCTGCGGGACAGAATTCTGGATCGTAGAAGGGATGGTGACACTCATCACCATGACAGAGAAAGGCATAAACGGGAAAGGCGTGAAGCCCAACTCCTTGAGCAGCAGAGACTGGAACGTCAGCAGCTTGTGGTGGAGTCTTTACCTCCTCCTATTAGAGAAACACCTCAAGAACGGGCTGAGCGTGAAGAAAGGGAAAGTCGTAGGCTGAAACTTCTTGAAGCAGGTAAGGTCTAATTAAGATTGCATTCATCGTTCTCTGAATTGAGACCTAACCATCAACACTGTATTACTGTATTTACCGGAATTTAAGCTCCACCCCAATTTCGGAGGCCTCGAACAGGAAAAAATGCAACTCCGCGAATTTAAGCTGCACCCTTGTTACTGTAATCCCATACCACTCAAGTGGCAACAAATGGCAGCTCTAGAGAGCATTTTCTAGTGCTTCCAGAGTTGCGACTTGCATTCAGCCATTTGGTTCGCGCCGCAAGCCACGAAAACCACTAACACTAATCTACCCACGCACAGAGGCGCTCTCGCCCTCCCCTATACCACGTCCGTCCGTCTGTCCATCCCTCAACCCACCCCCAACCTCCCCCCCTTAGCTCTCACCCAGCAATTTGACCAAAACAGCTTTGTGTCTTGCTTTCCCTATGGTTAAAACGTCTTTTTATTGCATTGGCAATGATCCGGGTTTACCCCAAATTTTGTCAATTTTAGGATTTATTACGTTAGGTCTCGAATTTAAGCCTGAGATCTCTGTTTGCAGAACGGGAAATGGTGCGGCAAAAAGAGGTCTACAAAAGAGAGCTGGAGGCAAGGAGAGCTAGGAGACAAGTTGAGGAAGAAAAAGAACGTGCTCTGGAAAATATTGCCATGAAAAGGGAGCGCAGCCGTAGTAGAGAGAGAAGACAATTAATTGATGGTACATACTGACCTACTTCTCACTCTGAGTCTACGCCACTAAGGAAGAAAATGCTAATTAATCTATTTTTTCGGTTTTCTTTAGATGATGCTGCTGTGGTTTTGTCAGGAGCGTCTGAAGATGAAATGCAGGATGATGGAGATGAAGATATTAATTTAAGTCGGGGTCTGAAAAGAATTGGTGACCAAGAAAGTGGTAGTGGTGGCAGCGATGGTTCTAGTAGCTCCTCAAGTGATGGCGGTGAGAGATAAGAAGATGCTTTTATTAATCTAGTTCACTATTTTGGTCTTGCTAATAAGTAAGAATTTTATTATCTATCTACAGAGGATAGTGATGACACTGAAAGTGATAAAAGAGCATCAGATCCTGAAGAGGAACCTGCCCCAAAGAATAATGGCACAGAAGAAACTATTACTACGGCTCCTACTGAAAATGGAACTGTAGCTTCACCTCCTCTGGAAACTGTAGAAGACGATGGATTTAGTAATCTTCCACCTTATTACCCTGCCACCCAAGGCTGTCGTTCAGTAGAGGAATTCTTCTGTCTTAACAGGTTAGATTTTAATATTTTTACAAAATGGAGGAAATCTGAACAGAATATAATTGAATAGAAGTTTACCTTATAATAAATCATCTCATTAACATTTCAAAAATACCTCATTTTTGTTCTGTAGGATAGAGGAGGGTACATATGGTGTGGTATACAGAGCAAAAGAAAAACGTTCTGGGGAAATTGTTGCACTGAAAAGATTAAAAATGGAAAAGGAAAAAGAAGGCTTTCCTATCACATCTTTACGAGAAATCAATACATTATTGAAGGTATGTTTAAAGTTTTGTTAGTTTTCTTTCTTTTTCTTTTTACTTCATCCTGTGAAGAGCTTTGCCTTAAATTCTTTTGCTATGCTGGAAACTGCATTTAAATTTGCCATATTTTCTCTTCTAGGCTCAGCATAAAAATATAGTAACTGTTCGAGAAATTGTTGTTGGATCTAACATGGACAAAATCTTTATTGTAATGGACTATGTTGCCCATGATTTAAAGTCTCTAATGGAGACTATGAGACATAAGAAGCAGGTATTTCTTCCAGGTAAAACAAATTTGATATGTGGCTATCGCCTTTTGTTTTGTTTGCAAATACTTTGTAATGTTGCTCATTTACTTTTCTTTATAAAATTCTCAGCGGAGGTGAAGTGCCTAATGCAGCAATTACTCAGCGCAGTGCTCCATTTACATGATAATTGGATCTTACATAGGGACCTTAAAACATCAAATCTTCTTCTAAGTCATGAAGGAGTCCTCAAAGTTGGCGACTTTGGCTTGGCAAGAGAATATGGATCTCCTCTGAGATCATACACTCCTGTAGTTGTAACATTATGGTACAGATCACCAGAATTATTATTATGTGCTAAGGTAAGGATACTTGTTTCAGGGAAACACCTTTAACATTGAAGAGACTTTGTAAGTCCAACAACATAACTCTTTTCTTTCTTTTGTTTTGGGCACAGGAATACTCTACTCCAGTTGACATGTGGTCTGTTGGTTGTATATTTGCTGAGTTTTTACTTATGGAAGCTCTCTTTCCTGGTAAATCAGAAACAGATCAACTGATGCGTATTTTCAAAGTGAGTCAAGTTCTTAAAAGTTAGAGTGCATTATATTTTCGCGTGCTACTGTTTCAGCTTTTTTTTATATATTTTATCTTTTTTAAAAAATAGGAATTGGGTACTCCTAACGAAGATATTTGGCCAGGCTTTAGTCTTCTTCCAGCTGTTCAGAAGTGTAACTTTGCTGAGTACCCTGTCAACAGCTTGAGGAACAAGTTTGCATCTATGCTGTCAGAACTTGGCATGAACCTCCTAAACAAGTGAGCTGTTAATTCACCTTGTGCAGAAATAACTCAATGTTTTTTTACAATCTTTCTAATGTGTCCTCACATTAATTTTGCAGATTTTTAACCTATGATCCTGCTCAAAGAATTACAGCTGGTGACGCATTAGCTCATAATTATTTTGAGGAAGTGCCGAAGGCAATTGATCCTGCAATGTTCCCGACATGGCCAGCAAAAAGTGAACTGGTTCATCGTAAAGCTGCCAGTCCTAAACCTCCATCTGGTGGCAAAGCTTACAAGCAGTTGGTAAGTGGCATTAAAGATGAGGATGAAGAGGACTTGGCAGCTAAGGGCTTCCACATGGGAACCATTCAGCAGGAAAGGACAAGACTGGGAGCAGGGTTTAGTTTAAAGTTTTAACTGCTAGAAAAAAGACTTGGCAATAGTTCAATCTGTATATATCATCACACACACACAAAAAAAAATAATAATAAAGATATTCTTTTCTTACTCTAATTCTGGTTTTATAATTCCGTCCTTAAAAAGTTTTAATCTCTTAAAATGTTTTCCTTCTACATTGAATGGGCTGAGCTCACCTTAAAATGAACCAGTACTATTGGATGTTTAAGAAATAAACCATGTCACAATGTTTGTATTAATTGCGCTTTAATACTGATTTTTCAAAGACCACAATTCTTTTTAACCATTCAGGCACAGAAATACTGACATTTCCATAGGAGGATTGCGACAACACACCCAACAAAGTTTGGAATACCAAGGAGCAAAATCAAAACAATTTATACTGAGCAGGTCGATGCCATGCCATGAGATTTTAATTGAATTACTGTACCTTTAAAATATCAGGTTACATACTTTTGATGCTATTCTAAGTAAGATAAAAGTTTGAACAAAAAAAATAAAAATCATAGTAATTAAGGGGTAGCCTGGAAGCAGTATCCAGAAAATTTCTGATGCACTCCTCAATGCCATCAATTTGTTTGGGCCTCATTAGAGACATCCTGCATTACGCTCACGACATTTGTAACAATACTCATGTGCAACAATCTTATGGGTTTACATATAAATATTTTTTATTGGAATTAAAGCCTAAGATTGTGTATTACATCACTAAATTGACAACTAACTCTGCATAGAAGGCAGAAATTTGCAAATTGACCCAAAAGGGAACAAGGAGGAATAGATATATATAGTGGCGAGAAAACAGTGCATCACTTGTAACTTGGACACGGTACACTTTTCCTCTATCATCCAAGCCTTCAGCAATAGCATTGATGTTGACAGAAATCACCACATCCCTTTTAAAATTTATGGTATTCTATCAACATCAGCCAACTTGGATTATAATGAATGGAAATTAAATGTGTTGACAGAACAGCAATGAATATAGTCAGATGGTTCATTGAAACAAGAAGGCTTTATATTGGAATAGGGCAATTGAATTCAACAACTAGATCTCTGATTTTTCTTTCAGCAGAATGTTACCACACATTTAGGACAGGAAAATGTTGTTATTTATTCTGAATTATGAAACAGATATTGCTAGTGGTTCCTTTTGCCACTACATAAATCTTTTGAGCACAGAATACAATAGTGTAGTAAAATATTCACACTAGCCATTTTCATATGTTTTAATGAACCTACCCTATATTTAACATTGTATTTACTGAATTGACTTCCAAAAATATTTCTCATTAATTCATTAAGCCTTGCAAAGGCCATCGTTTAAAACTCTTCCGGCTGATTGCAATCTGTAGTTGCACACCGAATTCCTTCTTAAGCTGCACAATATATTAGACAGCTATGACGAAGACAAAATTTTAGCATTCAGAATTTTAACAATCTCACTTTATTCAAGTGGAAAGAGGAGCGAGAATAAAAATGAAAACTACATTCATACATTCTGGCTACCAAAACACATACGAAAAACATACTATCAGTCTGGAAATGACTTAGCACTGGAAACCAAATAAATTCTCCTTGCTAGTACTACTACAAATCTGAATGTTGTCGCAAGTAATGTTGTGGCTTCCTTGAGATCTATTAATGGTCCTTTAAAGGTAACAGTTTTAAAACAGTCGATAGGGTAGAAACATGTCTATTGGTCTCAGTCAAAATATGACAGCAATGGTTGACTATATGCACTTGTTTGTTTTTGTTTTTCGTGAAAAAATATCTACCCTGTTTTGACTGCTAGAAGACCACCTGAAGACTGAAGATGACTGATAATAAGATGACAACAAAAAAATAGAGGAGATAAAATATGTGGACATAGTGTAAAACATGAGTTTGGTTTCATTTCATTTCATTTCCATTCATCTTAATTATTTAAACTCAACCAACTGCAAATCAGATTAGGGGTACAATACCTGTAACACATGGTTGACCATTCTGGAAGATGTTGATTTGTTGGCATATTTTTTTTCTCAATGACTTCACAAGATCTATGGAATAATGTGTCTCATATGAGGGATTGTACCCATTTGAGAGCACCTTAGTTAAAATCCATTATAAACATGTATGGCATATATACATGTTTTCATTTAAATAATTATGTTACATATAAGTCTGAGACAGACCATAACTCATAATAGAATACTGATTAATACTGCATATAAGAAAAGCAATGACTGGGTGCTTGTGACATTAAGCTTGATCTGGTTTCTACAAGTTGACCTACAAAGAGAAATTCAAGATTGGTAACATAATAGGCGACCTGGGATTACTTTTGTGACATCACAGGAAGCAGGAATTTTTAGCAATTTCTGTTCGATTGCTAAACAATATACATAGATATAAAATTTTCATTGGTAAGTCTATCTTTCGTTTAAATATATATCTATGGTAACAAAGGGTATTTGTCTTTTCAAACAATCACCAAGTTGCAATGGTAAAACTGGCAGTGGGAAAACATGTACAATTTTATGGGCAATAATAGAGAAACTTTTGAGGCACTTACCCATCTAATAGGTCTTCCAAAACATTAATAAAAATGGTAAATATAGGAAATTGTTACATTCAACAACATTTAGTATAAATACATAACAGTCTAATAAATCTAATAAACTTTTTATTTGGTAATGACAATCCTTGACGGAGTAATTGAGATGACTGCTCAAATGTAAGAGACTTGTGTTCTATCAAGTTTTGGCATTGGTTGTGAATAGAAAGAAATCTTTCCATGCCTCACCCAAAGTGAGCCATACCATACAGAAAAAAGATTTCATGGTGAATACTAAAGATGCCTCAATTAAAACAGGAAAGAACCCTTCACAACAAATTGTATAGGTCAATGCTAAAAAGTTTGAAACGAAAATAGAAAGTTTTGAAATTTTTATTTAAGTGGTTCTGTATTTAAAATATAAACATTCAGCAGCAACCATTTCAATCACCAGTCCCAGGATTGGCAGTTTCTGAAACAAAAATAATCAACAGTCATCTTGCAAATGCATATAAAACAACAACTTCAGAAAAAGGTAATAGTTGGTGTCTGCCCTAGAGCCTACACTATAAAGATTTTTGTTGATACTACAATATACTACAACATTTTAACAATATAACAACATATATGAAATGGTCTATCCATAATACAAACACGAAGGTTTGCATATACTGTACCCTCCCTGAAAGAAGGGTATTTATATTGCCAAGGAACCTAACTCCTCTTGTACACATAAAAAATTCCAAACAATATTATATCAGAGGACAGAGTTGTCCTACTGTGGCACTATGGTCAATACAATAAAAAACGTGAGTACTTTAAATGATAGGTAGTTAGCATCAGTTTTAAAATTACTGAACTAAAAACCCAAGTAAGTATGTTTTAAGTATTGATGTCAACATTAAAATAAAAGAAGTAACTGCACCAATAAAAACTGCTTAAAAAGTAACAAATAATCATAGCCTTTGTAGAATAATGTGCAGTGCTATTTTTCTATATACTCTATATATAACCACATTGAAAATAACAACAGGGTTTTAAAAAGTCTTTATCATGACTAGCAACAACTTAAAAACACAGCCAGAAGCAAAAACTCTAACTACTGAACTTTATATACTTTGGAATCAATCAGCATCATCATATGCTATTAGTCACAAATTATATTTTTAACACATACTAACAAAGTGATTTTGTTTTCAGATAAATGTCTGTGATACCACATGCAAGGTTGTATGAATGTAAAAACAAATATCAATGCATAAGCCTTAAACAAAAAATTGTTTGTAGATCATTACTTACAGGTACACCACTTTCTTTAAACTACACCGACTGACAGACTGACAGTCTGTGGAACTGTCAACTTGTAAAACTCCTGTTATGGACTGACTGGCTAATGTCTAGCTGATCACAAAAAACTGTACAACCAAGTGTAACTCACCTCTGCTCAAATGGAATAAATGTAATGACTATATTGTAGAAATAAGTGTTGAGGTATGGTGGGTAATGTCTTAAAGTAGATGCTTAGATGATAACTCTTGAAAAACGATCATCCCTTTGAACAAGGGAATCTGCACTACTGTGAGCTGTATTACCCTTCAGTGCAGGGTCACTGAATATAGGCAATCGAGCTTCTGCTGTATCCTTGCTTTTTATATCAGTCATAAGTTTGTCACCGGATGAAATACGATGGCGATCTAGACTGCCCCAATCCCGAACTGAACTGTCCCTTGCGTCCCATTTGAACTTATCATTCTTAACGTCATCTCTGAATTTATCAGTGCTGTTATAGGCTGGAAGGTCATGCTTCAGTTTGAATGGATCTACTTTGTCATCATGAGCAAAGCGTTCTTCCGGCTTACGAATGTCACATGCATAATTAGGGCTGTAAAGAGTCTGTCCTACTTTCTCAGTGCCAGTTAGTTTATCCTTTGAGTCACATTTTCCAACTGGGCCAAAGCTCACCTTAAGTCCAGGTTTCTCACTTTCCCTAAATGTTAGATCTTTGGCAATGCTATACTTGCTATCTCCTTTGTAATCAGTAAATCCAATATTTTTAACAGATTCCTCACAGGTAGTTCGATCAAAACGCCCTGATTTGTCCAACCCATGGCTACTAATTCCAAAAGAATCAGGTGCACTGACTTTTGTAGAATCATAATTACGAGCTGGTGTTACAGACCTATCAGAGTCAGGCTTTGATTTCAAAATACTGGTTGAACTGGCACCATAAAGTGTTGTCTCCGAAGTATACTTCCTTGATCCTTGTGAACTGAAATCATCGAAGTTCTGCATCCGGCTTTCACGCATGGGACTTCTCCCCATTATAGGACTCCGAGCACGATCATCAAAGTTAATACGAGCATCCAGAGAACGGCTGCCTGAATCATACAACGGTTTACTTTCCAAATGGGTCTGACCACCAAACAGATCTGGTTTACTTGACCATACCGGTTCAACTCTGCTAAAATCTTTCTTAAGATCAGAATCTCTAAGCTTATCTTCCCAACGATTAGGGGATAAACGAGAGCTACCTATCAGATCAAATTTGTCCATTTTTGCAGAAACATCATCTACCCATTTTGATCCATAAATGGTATCAGAATAACTTGAGAAGGCAGGGAGGGTGAAACCAGATTTTACAAAACTAGGAGGCAAGTAATTGGTTTGACCTGTGCTCATTGTTGACTTCTTATTGGCCTCTTCGCGGACAGCAGCAGTAACAGAAAACATGGGCCCATGCCCAGGGACTATGTAGTCTGCTATGAGAAGAACAGCATTACGATAACGTTCTTGGCTTCGCGGATTTTCTGACCCACCAAGAGTACGCCAAATAGAGGCATCTTTCAAATCCTCTTCCTTTTCAAATAAGTCACCTGAAACAAGAAAGTAGGAATTAGTTTAAGAACCGGTTATATCAGTAATTGTTACTTTCTTTAGGTAAAACTCACCAACAATGGCCACAGTTCCTTGATCACGAGTGCGTACTATGACTGACACATCAGTATTGGTGTGACCAGGAGTAGGAATCACTTTTACATCATCATCAATAACAAATGGTTGACCTAAATATAAACAGAAAATGTAATGAATTAATAAAATATGGTTCCTTTGAATACAGTTATTTTGAGAAAATCCACAAATGAGTAACAAACCATCTTCAAAGGGATGAAGAGTATACACATCTCTGAAGGAAACAGAATACCCTACAATATGCTTTGCATAGAGAAACAAATTATTGTTTCCGACATGGTCAGAATGGCCATGTGTGCAAACAACATACTGAATGTCATCAGGTGTTAATTTGTGGAGAGCCAGAGCTGGAATAGAAGTTAGGTGTTATTTAGTTGAATTACACAGTATAGTGGAGAGGAGGAGAGCAAAACTTTCTTCTCTTGGTTTAAAGGTGTTAAAAAATTAATTTAGTAATGGTTACCTGAAATGATTCTGTCTTTATCCCAAGGAGTCATGGTATCAACAATAACATTATGTCGTCCACGAATTAATGTGCATGAGCAATTAGCGATCATTCCTTGATCTGTGGTACCTGAGTAGCCAGTATGAAGAACATGTACTTCGTACCCCATTTTCTGCAACAAACAAAAACTGAATAGTTGAGTGGTTTCATTGGAGAAAAGTGTCGACTACATTAAAATTTATCAAAGCCTGCTACTGAAATATAGGTTCACAATCCAATAAAGTACTTGACATCTGACCTTTGACATTACTTTTGAAAAACATTTATTGATTTATGTATTGATTTGGCAAAATAATGTCAGAAAATGATAAATACAGTTTAAAGAACATCAAACCTAAGAAGTGAAATAATATAAAATGCATGAAACAGTAAAATGAAGCACAAAACCTCTACTAAACATACACTGTTTTTCTCGGATGAAAGAGGAACCAAATTTACAAAAGCTGACGTGGATTACGAAAGAATTAATCAAGAGTCAACGGAGACGTGTTCCTTATAATTTTCCTGCTAGAGAGTAGTCCAAAACGTAATGCACCAATCGAAACCAACTCCGTCCCTCCTTGGCGAGGGGAGGGTGGAATATTGGGGCTGAACAGTGGGGTGAGGTGGGAGGGTGGTGCTGAAAAGGGGGTGGTGACATAGGGGCATTGGGCATTGGACATTATCAGGGGGGTGAAAGGGAAGGAGGGGGAGGGTGAAAAGGGAAGGGGTAGTTTAGGGGTAGTTTTGTGTACGTCGAAACTTCTCATCTTTCTACAACTTGACTTCATTTGTTTAAGATCGTTGCCCGACAGAGAGCGCCACATAGAAAACACTGTCAGCCGTTTAGACCAAAAACAAAGAATGTTTGTGAGTATTTTGAATATTTGTAGTCATTTCAAAGTAGTTCCTTTTTCGACAATCCGCGTTACTATTTAAATTTCTTTACTGGATTCATACGTGCATTGAAAGCTATCCTTTATTGGTTGGCATTTGTATCATACTCGCTCTGGTTCCAGTGAAAGCTAAGGTGAGCATAGCATAACAGGTGATCTAAAGCCTACATTATGTTCATCGTTTGTCTGCTGGTTTATTGTATGTATAATGGTGTAGAATTTTTAAGTTCACATCTAACTCTGTTTAAAGTCACTATTTTCTGTTGGCCATCCATGTTCTTACCAATAAGCTTCAAGGCTAACTATTTGTGTTGTTTTCTAACCTGCTCCTCTTGGTTGTCACTTCCATCAAATGGATTTGAGCATAAATTATACATTATCACCTCTTTTCCGTTAAATAACGTAATTTAAAATTCCTTTGGTTTATCTTGAAGTGATCATTCACCCTCCAAATTTTTATCGAACTGCACAGGTTAAGGTAGCTGGTGTAATGTAACTGTTTTTTGTGTTTTTTTTTAATTTTTTAAATAACGATTGATTGGAATTGTTACTAGTTTCATTAATAGTAACAAATCTTAATTTTGGATGTGTAAAACTGGGTGAACAAGTATAAAGGTCAGGAAGTGACTGACTGGTGGACTGCTACGGCTATTTTGGGGCCAGCCTTATTAATTTTTTAAGTGCCTTATCTTGGAGGTTTCCACAGTAGGCATTCCCTTATTCAATCTCTCTAATATTTCCTTACAGATGCACATATTCACGTCCACTTTGCTGTGAAGGAGGCTAGTTGAGAAGAAGACATGACGGAGGAAGGAATTGAGTGGCTAGGAGAATTGCTGCAGGATGTTCAACTGGAACAGTTTTTCTCTAGGCTTAGAGATGATCTCCAGGTATTTTTTCTCTCAAACTACTTTTGGAAATAAAACTACTTTACATATTTTAGAAGTTTTTAAATGTTTGATGTGTGTTTCAGGTTACAAGACTCCAGCATTTTGATCATGTTGAGCCTAGTGACCTGGAAAAGATTGGGATGGGAAAACCTGCGATCCGTAGACTCTTAGAGGCAGTTAAAAAGAGAAAACAGCCTCATTGGAAGCGGAATATCCTAACTAAACTTATACCTGCTGGTGGAAAACAACATGGAACAACATCTAGAAAAACTCTCTCTTCAGAGAGTTCAACCTGTGGATTGAGTCTGACTTGTTTAATTAGTGAAAAAGATGTTGTGTAAGTCAAATCAAATTTCGATCTCTTTGTATTGTGGTTTAGAAAAATTACACAACTGCTAATTTTCCTTTGTATATGCTCTTAACTGAAAACTATTTAGGCTAGCTGAAAAACTTGGAGATGGTTCATTTGGTGTTGTGCGACGTGGAGACTGGTCAACACCTGAGGGTAGAGTTATGCGTGTCGCTGTAAAGATTTTGAAACAGGATGCTTTAAACCAACCTGGTGTATTTGAAGACTTTGTCAAAGAAGTGCAGGCAATGCATCAACTTGACCATCCTAATCTTGTGAGGTATGACAAATTGACTGATTTTTATTTTTAGTTTTAATAACTTCTCAATCACACAATTTTTCATTTTTAAAATTTTACTCTAGATTGTATGGTGTTGTGCTCTCCCATCCTATGATGATGATTACTGAACTTGCACCTCTTGGAAGCCTATTAGATTATTTACGGAAGCAGTGCGAACACATTCCAATAACAATTCTTTGGAACTATGCTTTACAAGTTGCCACAGGAATGGCATATCTAGAGACTAAACGCTACATTCATCGTGACCTTGCATGCCGCAATGTTCTTTTAGCATCAGTTGACAAGGTGAGATGTTTTCTCATTATAATGATTGCAGTCATCGATCATAATTTCGGATTATTACTCTGAATTTTTAAACTCTTACTTACTTTTGTTTTACCACAATGTACTTTATGTGTGTGAAGTTTAATATATAAGAAATGAAAAAAATAATTGATTCTCATTCAAATTTTATTTTTTAATAGATTAAGATTGGTGATTTTGGCCTTATGAGAGCAGTTCCTCAAGAGGATGATTGCTATGTTATGACTGAACACAAGAAAGTGCCATTTCCTTGGTGTGCACCTGAAAGTTTGAAGACAAGACAGTTCAGTCATGCCTCTGACACTTGGATGTTTGGTGTAACTTTGTGGGAAATGTTTACATTTGGACAGGTGCAGAAAAAGTCTTTGTTAGCTGATTACCATAAATATCAATTTGAACCTGTTTTAGGATGTTCACTTACTATTTGTGTCATTGTAGGAACCTTGGATTGGGTTGAATGGCACTCAAATTCTTCGCAAAATAGATCGTGAAGGGGAACGTTTGCACCAGCCAGATTCTTGTCCTCCAGAAATTTACCAACTTATGTTGCAGGTTACTAATCTAATCTAATCTATTTGTATTTTCTTTCTTTTTCACTGTTCCCTCTAGTTAAATGTTTTTATGTGTGCAAATTTTCAGTGTTGGGCAAAGGTACCTGCGGACAGACCAACTTTTTCTGCTCTTCGTGAATATCTCTCTCAATCCATCCCTCACAATATGAAAGCACTCAATCGCTTTGAAGAGACTGGTAAAATGACTATAGAACGTAACGACCAAATTATTGTCATTGAAGGAAGAGCAGATTGCTACTGGTGGAAGGGCCAAAATCAGAGGACTTTTGAGATTGGCCAGTTCCCACGGTAAGAGTTACAGGGTAGTAGGGTAGTCCATCCAATAGAAGAATTACTTTCGCACAGTGAACACCCTCTAGTTGCCGGCTCGACGGGAGTAAGCTTGGACAACTAACAAATTTCCACTTTCCGGAGCCGAGCAGGTAGCTGCGGCGTAAATGCCCCGCGCCCGTTTTAGCGCCGCCCCTCTGCGGCGTGATAAGCTCGTTTGAAGTAATAGGGCAGGGCAGCGACTGACCCGATCGTCGATGCCAATCTCCTCACTTTTCACTTAAATTATCAGTCGATACGAGGAATCAGAAAGCCCGGAATTATATCCGTAGTGTTGAAACTTTGAAGTTATTATCATAGTGGTCCGCTCGCCTGGAAATCTCCCTACCCGGGTGTACACGAAAGGTGACCGGTCACGCGGCGCGCGACCGAGAAGTGGTGGCGATCAGTACTGGAGACTAAAGGGTGTTCTCTGCAAATAATTACATTATTCAATTGTAATTGTTTTTCTTTCAATAGATGCATTGTTGATCCCCTAAGAAAAAAAGTAGGGGATGATATCAGCAGCCCTCTTCAGAATTCATTCATTCACACTGGTCATGGTGACCCTTATGGTAAATCATGGGGAAGTCCAGCATTTATAGATGAAGTATATTTACGGAACCCGATGGAGCCCCCAGATGTTTTAGGCATGGCAACTAATCCTGGTCCAACATCTAAGTTACCTGACAGAAAGAAGAATAGTGAGTATCAGTATAGTTTCCCTACGTTTTTTTCCCCATGAAGTGGAAATAATTGCTATTGCTTTTTTCCCGTGCAATGCCAGAACCTCACCCACAAGCAGAGAAAAGCAACCGTCATTCAAAACAGTTCTCTTACTCCAAACTTAATAGTATTGAGTCTTCCAGAGGAAGCCAGTTTGTTGTGGAGGCTGTGAGTGTGCCTCTTGGTCAACATCCTGGGACCAGGGAGGGTGTTCTTATAGACATTGGAGGATCCTTACCCGAATGCACAGCAACCAGTAGATTACCACTTTCAAATGGCTCATCCATATTGGACGAACCTATTGACAATAGTGTTGATGGTGAGAAAATTATTCTAGAGGAAAGTTCAAAAGCTTACTGAAAGTTAATACTTTTTCATTAATACTTTTGTTTTATTTTTACTAGGTGGAGACAAATGGAATACCACAGATGACGAAAGACTGTATGCAAACTATCCTGCCAGAGAAATATATCCGACACGGGAAGCTCCTCCGCCACCAGTGCAAACAGATACAGTGGATGTCCAGAGGTCTGCTTCACCAGATCCCTTTGACACTTCAAATGTATTTAGCACTAGTCGATATTATTCTGATGTCTCTGAGGCTCAAAATACATATCTCAATGTAAATGACTCCAGACAAGAAACCAGTGAACAGGCACAGGCTTCATGGCATCAACACAACATCCACCAAAACAGCCAACATGAAACCCGGTTAATTGCTAGTCAATCTGCGATACAGGAACCTAATCGAATGCTTGATCCAAAGTTTTTGGCAGAATTAGAGAAACATTTGGGACAGAAAGAAGCTAGTGCAAACCTTAATAACTTAGGAGCAGAAAATTCAGACCTAGCAAATATAGACAAGAAGTCTGCTATACCAGCTCTTAAGCCACCTCCGCAGTCATCCAAGTTTGTGAACAAAACTCAAGTCAAAAATTTATCCTCGCCATCTGTGCCACCTGCAAGTGCTACAACTTCAAGTAGCTGGCAGCCATCCACCATTCAGTATCGAACTTCTTCTAGTAATGAAGCCTCAGGCTTCCGAGCCTCCCAAGTCCAAAGTGTTTGTTTGCCTGTGGTAGCTTCACCTGTCTGGTCATCGGCGGGAGTTACTCAAACTTCAACATCAACAACAAATCATGAAATTAATAATTCTGTGAAACTATTAAAAAATTTGTGGCTATCTGAAAACTCAGCCAGTGAGCCTGGTTTGCAGAATGTGCAGACCCTTCATCGACAGTCATGGCAAGTAGATTCTCAAATACAGGCTGGACTGCAGGACTGTGCACAAGCTCTGCCTTCTTCCTTAGGATGTGCGAGTAGTGTTGTTCAAACAGGGTGTGTAGTGTTTTTGACAAACTTTATACAGTTCTGTCTTATCTGTTGTATATTGTGCTGACACTTTGTTTTTATTGTTGTTCCAGCTATGATGCCAGTGGAAACCCTTTGAACACTGCTCTTGTGCCAGTTCACAGCTCAAATCAATCATCATGGACAGTTGGTGTTCAGCCTGCAGCAGTAGTATATCCTAATGCTAGCTCTGCAAACCCTACTAGCTCTGACAGTGTTACAGTTTACCACCCTGTTGGCACTGACAATCAAGACCACACATGGAACCTGAGTGTTGGGACTTCAGTCAGCAGTCAAGTTCAGCAGCACCCTGTCGTTTACAGTGGTTTGCCTCTTGCAACTAGTCAATCTGGGTGGACCACCTTTACTACTGTAGACTCACCAAACCAGCAGAAACCAAAGCACCCCCAATCCCTTCAGCAACAACAACGTGCAGCTATAAAATCAGCATTGGAGGCACGGAATCGTGCTCTGGCAGCTGGCATCAGTCCGTCTAATAGTGCTTCCCCAGCTGCGTCTGCTGGCCCTTCAGGCACTGTGAGACCAAATCATTTGCACCTTACTCCTCAGCAAGTCTACAGCATAGTTCCTGCTTCACCCTCTTCATCCCCTCGAAGTGGTGCAAAAGTGGTAAGTTTTTGCATGCTTGGTTTTGTTTTTATTTGTGAATGTCATTTGGCCAATGTTTTGGTTTTTTGTTCATTATATTGAAGGAGGATCATAAGTGCACTGTCTAGAACCACTGTATTCTGACAGTACTTAAAATATTATTTTGAGTATATTTACTTTCTAGTTTTGGGAAGTAAGATGATATAGGTCTTCATTACATCTATCATCTGAATTGATGTAGCATGCTAAATTGGCTTCTGAGGGGTATTTCTTTCCAAAGTTCTGTAGTTTGCAACATTTCTTGAGCTTGCTTCTGTTTTCTACATCTTTTCAATACTATTAAATATACTCCTGTCATTCCTAATAAAAATTAAGTTTTATCTTTGTGTAGCTGGTGAGCTTGACAGGTCTTGTTGTATCAATATGTGTGTGCTCTGTGCAAACTACAATCGGAAGTTGCATTGCGAAATAGTCTAATGTTTTGGTAATAACTGAGACGTATTTTATTCTGGCATTTACGTAAGGACTACCCATTGACTAATGAGTCTATTCTAATCTTATTTTAATCCAAAATTTGATTCAGTTATTTTAATTTTGCTTCAATGAATTTTCTTTTTTCCTTACATATTCCGATAATTTGTCCTATAGTCCTACATTCCCCATTTGTAAATCTCCAAATTAAATGGCCTGTCAGGAGGTTGGTGTCTCTGGCGAACTACGAGCTGACAAAGTATCTCGCCTCCAAGATGCTGTGGGTGATGCTCGTGAAGACGAGTGTGTTTCTGCCTTAAATGCTACTGGCTGGGATGTAACTGCAGCTGCAAAGCGAATTAAGGTCGACAGATTAGACAGGTAAACAACTGTACAGATTAATGTTTCATACATGTTATTTGTTATTTTTCTTAAAATATTAGTTCAGTTTTCATTAATTTGAAGAACCAATAAAATTGGCTACCTGCCCTGCCCAGTTCCTTGAACCTGCAAGTCACATTTGTTCAAAATAGGCTGTAATTAGTTTGTCATTTTCAACTGATAAGTAACTTACCTTTATCTTTACAACTTTTCAAGGATCTCAGTCTACATTAGCATGTGTTTCAAATTTCATCTTGATTTATATCTATAGTAGAACCTTTACTGTTTCTGGCGATTGAGACTGAGTACCTAAGATCATTAAGATGCTGTGGAGTCTGGGTTATGTGTTTCTAAACTTAGTGTAGTGGTTCCTTTCTTCTCTTTTCTTTGCTTTGCTCTTGATGCTTTTGCATGAAACTTGCTGTGAAGTTTGCTTTCAGGTGTGCAAACTGGTTTGGCAATTACATGTGATAAGTTTTTGAACTCTTCAGCAGAAAGTTCTGTGAAATGTAGTGGTTGACTGTTGACCTTACATAACATTTCTTTTCCTAGGCTGGGACTCGTCTCTCGACACCTGTGTGAAGAAGCTTTGGAGAAGTCAAAATGGAATGTACAGGAAGCTGCATCCAGTCTTTTAGATGCTGTGCAAAGCTGACAGAACAAAGAGATATCACAGGTATAAAGATGATGAAGATCATTACATGTTTTTCTCTATCACTCTAATATAGTTAGTCCCTCTTTTGGAAAACTTGTGTTTTAATTTGAGAAACTTCCCTTAATTATTTGAATTACCCTTTTAATTCTTGACATATTTTCCTTCCGTGGACATTTTCTTTCAGCTGTCCCTTAAGATACACTAGAAAGTGAAGCAATTTATACTTTGTAACAACTTTAATTTTTTAAAATCAAAAAATTTTGTGAGATTTTAATATATATTTTATTACTTCCGTTAGTGCCATTCTTGTTTACATGTGTAGAGCTGCAAATCAATAACAACTGAAGTCAGCTGTCTAAGTTGGTTTATTATTGATTTTGTACTATACAGTATTAGTTTCCATGGGGTAGCTTCCTGAAAATCATGTCATCTTATGATTGCATGCCTATTTATTGGTTAGTAATCTAATCTTATCTTGTTTACCACTGAACTGCATAGTTTCATACCTGTATCATTCGGTATTCATGACTCTTTTTGATATTGTAAGATATTTTTTTGCTGTGTCAAATATTTCTACTTAATTGATGTCTTCCAGTCCTATGTTTGACATAGATTACAATCTTCTTTATTTATGTATTTTCTTTTCTGCCCAATTTTGTAATCTCTCAAATGCTATGGTACAATTAGATACGAGTTTATCTTTTCTTTCATCATGGCAGCTCTTAACAAACCTTTTTTTTCTGGTATGTTATTATCTATGTTGTTTAATTATCTTAAAGTAAAAATGTTCAAAAAAATTGAAAGTATTTGTCTTTGTAAATAAGTGACACATTCTTCAACAACTGTAATATTTTATGTACGGAGACCTCATAAGAGCCTGTGATAATTGTAATTTGAATATACTGGCTTATTTACTTTCTTGGTCAAAAATTATGCTCTCTTTCAAGGTTAGAGGTAATGTTTTTATCCTTAACTTTTGAAACATGTTTTCATCTTTTTTTTCCTTCTTTGTTGAAATTGTTTCTGGTATATAGATTGTAATGTACCTTCAAATTTCATCAACTATGAAATTTTTTTTACGTAGGAACTAAAGATTAATGTAGGAATTGCTCATACCATACAGCACTGCACATTACTCTTCCTTATACCCTATAAGTTATCAAGATCAGTATTTTCTCAGTTTTTCTTTCTTTCCTTTTTCTTTTTTTTCTTTAAGGTTTCTTTTCTGTATTTTATCAGTTACTCATATTTTGTGTTATTGCTGTTTCCAAACTTTCAGCATGTTCTAGTTCCTTCCATTGGAGTGAGTTATGTTTTGTATAAAATGGCAGGTTCCTTTTTTAATGTGCCAAACTGTGATATGTAATTGTTAGCGTGATTTATGTAGTAAGGTGAAATGTCTTGTGGTTCGCTGATTTTCTTATTCTGGCGCCACTTGATGAAGCACAGATAATGCAGTGGGAATATTTGTTCTTTCCTCAATTCTTTATTAATAAGTAATTTACTTAAACACCAAAGTTTACTCTTGCGTACACTTTATATATAGATTTGAGCTAAACTTGTGTTAAAAATAATTTGGATGGATATTCCTGAGATTAAAAGGCTGTGAGACACATATGTGAAAGTAGTCGGTTTACTTTCACATGTCGCTAGAGTATATTGGGGATTTAGGAGAACCAATTGCTTTTCACATTGCCCTTTTGTATGTTTATCAGTGTTTGAAGTCTAAAGAAATTTGAGTGACTGTTTCAAAAAAAAATAAAGTTTTGATTTGTTACTGCTGAAAGATAATACCTTGCATGAGACAAATGATACTTAAATACAAAAACATTCTTTTAAGTTTCTTCTCTCATACTGCTGTACTGTATTTGTGTGTTTCCCATAAATCTTTTTGGTTTGTTTCCCCTAAACAATGACAGAAGTACTGAAAATTAATCAGAAGCCTATTCAGCATTTTGTCTCCTACCATGCTGGTATTAACTGTGCCAATATTCCACAATAATTACAATTTTATTCTCATTCTTTTTCTTTTAAAAACATGAGTAAAAGTAAAATGCACTTGTCAGCAAGTTGAATTAATACTTATGTGAAGAAGTAATCCAACTATATTTGAAATTTCGGATGTTAATAGCTCCCAAATGTGCCTCTTGGTAAGCCGTTGTGTTTGGGCTAGCCAGTCCCTTCACTTTGTTATGACGCTGTGGTGTTCTTGGCAATGTATTACTGCCAAGGTTTACATTTTAAGTTAGTTATCATGTAGTAATCACTACTGCAATTTACAGGATCCTCAAATAAACCTAAAGACATGAGAATCTTAACATGCAACTAATTTATTTCTCGATCGTTAATCAGTGTCGATCCAATGCAGCTCTTTGGCCTAACTAAACTGCTTCATCGTCGCGTATTCATGGTGAACCTTTTTCCCTCATAGACATATCGGGTGCACAAGTGAGACTCGCCCTTCCCCCATTAGTGAGCGGTGGCTGTGCTCTCCTTTGGGGGGGGGGGGGGGGGGCAGGCCCAGAGGATTTCCACCTCCCTCACCCCTGTCAGCCCCCTTCTCCCCGCCCGTGCGGGTGCAGTGCCCCTTCTGTCCTCATATCTCTGATCCCCTCCTCCTCCCCCCTCCCCTTTTTCCTAGGATACGGACTCCCTTTTCCCCCCGTAAAGCCCCCTCTCTTCCCTATCGATCCCGGTCCAGGATTCCGAAGAGGAGGAGAGGAGGGGGTCGACCCCCACCACATTCCACCGCACCCTCGCCCCCTCCCCCCGCGGCGGCCTGGAGAAGGCGGGCTGCCAAACGGGAGTGGATGACTTACCTCTGGCAATCTCCGACGGTGCTAACTCCAGCGCGCCGTGCGGGGCGGGGCACGGGCACGGGCAACGCCTCCAGCTGGCCGTGTCGGAACATTCGGGAGTCTTTTCAACTTCTCTGAAGAGCTCGCGAAACAAGGCCATGTCAGGGCTGATGTACAATAGAGAAGTGGCACACCCTCTCCACGCGGCTGCCTCTGATCCGAGGGGCTTCATCTTTCCGGCCTATGCTCTTAACTCAAAATTCGCCCCGAATCCCTGTCCAAACCCAATCGATGTCCAAGTCAAATCCCTGTAATCCCTACAATCGTCTAATCCTGTGCTATGTGCCTTGGGGCTATTAACTGCGACGATCAAACCAGCCATATTTCAGAGGCGTTGGCCCGCGACCCGGCACACGGCATCTCCGGCCCGTTGGCCCCGTGCCCCCCCCCCCTCCCCGACCTCCAGCGAGGACGCAAAAAGAGAAGTTTGGCTCCAGGCAGGAGGGGCTGATTGCAGGGCAGATAGAGGCGAGTACAAAAACGTAAACGCAGCAGCTCTGGGGGAGGGGGACGGGCCGGAGCGGTGGGGGCGGGAGCGTCCTGATAACCGTGTTATCCGCCAGCGCACAGCTCCCGCAGCGCTCCCCTTGTTTATTTTGTTGCGTCTCGACTCGTTCCCCTTCCACCTTCGCCCCCCTCCCCCCGCCCTACACGGCGGCGGAGGGGGCCGGGCCGGGCCGGGCCGGCCGTATGGGTCTTACCCTACACGTACTCACGTACGGGGAGCAGAACAAGGGGCGTGCTGCTGGAGGAGGGCCCGGCCCGGCCCGGCCCGGGGGACTGGAGGGAGGAAAGGGTGAACACGAACACGGGCCGGCCGGGGCCGGGGCAGCCCGTCCGGCACGGCGCGCTGCGCAGACCTGCGGTCCATTCCCTCTTGTCTCCCCCCCCCCTCCCGCCCCCACCCCCGCTGCCTCCTGCCACCACTTTACGCCCGGGCATGTACGTGTGCGCGTTGTGCGGCCGTGATTGGGAGAAGGGCGAGAGTGAGAAAGGGAGAAAGAGTGTTCAGAAGGGAAGGAGTCGAAGAGAGAAGAGAGCTTTCTCCCCTGCCTTCTCTGCGGCGCGGCGGTGGCGGCCTCGCCCCTGCAGGCACGGTGGTAGGCAGCCCCGCTGCGCACTCGCGCGTTACGGGACTGCATAGCCACCGGGGGCTCCGCTCGCTGCGGCCGGCCGGCCGGGAGCGGGTGCGGGTCGCGGCAGTCGCGCAGCATCTCGGGGAGTCAGCTGAAGGCTAAAAAGATAAAATGATACGGTTTCATCTGCTATGAGCAATAAATATTTACGACTATCTTTTCTTAAAGGAAAGGAAACGAGCCGAGACTTTGCAATGTGTGACTATTATTTTAGGCTGCAATTGAACGTATCATCAGCTAAAATAATGCGAAGCACAAAAGTTCCGCCGTAAATAAAAGTGCGAATGCTACGAGCGCATTATCCTGCAGCGCTGTGCTGTGCGCAGGTGTGGCCTGGCCCCGCTCCTCTACCCGCAGAGCACCGGCCCGGCAGATGGAGCCCGGTACGGCGGCGAGGGCGCGGCGCGGCGCAGTGAGATGTAACTCGGAACGCCCCCCACCCCACCCCACCCCACCCCATTCCAGCGGGCGGGGCCGGGTGGCCACGCAGCCTCTTGCCACTACTGACACCCTCACCCCCGGCCCGGCCCGGACCACAGGGTCCCAGCAGCCCTGTGGTGTGGTGGGGGGTGGGGGGCAGGCCTCCAGCACCCACCCCACCCCACCCCACCCCAGAGCACCCCACCCCCCGGCCGGGTACGGGCCCAGGCCCGGGCCCTGCTCCCCGGGCCGGGCCGGGGGCCGCGCCGGCCTGCAGGGGCGTCGCTCCTTCCCGCCGCCGGAGCGGAGCGGAGCGCTCAGTGTTGTTGTGGGAGCGCCAGCGAGCAGCCGAGCCCTGCCGAGCCAGTGCCGCACGCAGCGCCACCCCGCCCCGCCCCGCCCGGCCCGCGCACCCGGAGCGACTGCCCCGCCCCACCCCGCCCCACCCCCAGGCCCACCCCCCGCCCAGGCCCGGCCAGCGCCCCGCGGATCGGAACGGACGGCTAGTTTTGGCGGGAAGGACGCCGCCCCGCCCCGAGCCGCCGCGCGCCACGCCCTGCCCTGCCCTTCCTCACCGCACGGCTCGCCGCCGCGCCCGCCCCCGCCGCCCCCGCCCCCCGCAGCCGGGGCGTGAGCCGCCCCCGCCGGACAAAGGAGCCGACTCGCGACCCGCGCCCCCGTAGGCCGTCTCGGCCGCCCCGCGGCCACCGTGCCTCTGTTCAAGAAGAAGGACATGGACAACACCGTCTCGCCCATGCCGCTGCCCGAGATGGCGCCCATGGCCGAGTTCGACAAGACGCCGCCGACGCCCCCCGAGGAGGAGCCGCCGCCAGGGGACCTGCCGCCGCCGCCCAGCGTGACCCCGGGCGGCGCCGAGAAGGGACAAAAGTGAGTGAGTGACTGCCGACCGAGCGGCGCGGCCCGGCCCGGCCGGCTGATTCCGAGGATCGCTCTCGTACTTCTGTCCTTGTCGCACTCGTGTAGCGCTGCCAAGCCCAGCATAGGGCACAGCCATAGGTGCGACAAGGAAGGAGGAACGGGAGCGATCTTCTGAATCCAGTCGGCAGCCCGGACCGGACCTACCGCGAGCATGTGTAGCAGGTGCAGCGCGGCCGCGGTGCCATGCCGCTGAGAGATATGTGAACGGACAATCAATAACTTTGGGCGGCGAACAGCGGACGGATATTGCCCTACGGCTTTTTGCTCTGACCTGGCGGTCGGATACCGGATAATTTTTTAGCCCGCGCTTCTGCTTTGAATAAGCGGGAGAGGGGATCGCAAGGGGGACAAGGGATGTCGAGTCGACGCGGGTCCGTTTGGTCCACTTCCGGCCTACGACACATGGCGCGGTGATCGGTCCTGCAAACAAACCCCCCGACCCGCCCCTCCCGTGGTCTACAACACGATACGATGGGCGGTCTACGGGCCGGGCGGGGCCGGGCGGGGCGGGGCGGGGCGGGGCAGGGCAGGGCGGGGCAGGGCCGGGTGGAGCCGCCGGGCGGGACAATAGGGGCGGCTGCCAACGCCCTCGCAGCCCTCCAGCCTCCCGGCCTCCCGTTGCGAACCGCGAGGATTCGCGGCGCCCGAAACTTTCCCCGTCTTTTATTTCCTCGATCACTCTCGTCTCGAGCTGCCCCCCGTGGGGAGCGGGGCGGGGCGGGGCGGGGGCCTTGGCGGCCGACGACGACTTGTTTGCGAGGGGGCTTCCGCTCCGCCCGGAGCACGGCGGCGCGGGGGCCGGGCTGGAGCCGCTGCTCTGGAGCTGGAGCCTGCTGGCCGGAGCCAAGGATGGAGCCAGAGGGAGGGGGAGGGGCAATCTTCCTGTCTTCTTCGCCGCCGGCGGGGTTCTATGGTCGAAAGGTAGCACATTAGCACATTTCCTCCCCTCCGATCTAGGGACATGTGGTTGTTTTGGGAAATTTGTGTCCACCTTTCGACCCCTTGATATCAAATCGGGCACGAACTTTCTTCGGCAATCGACATGTCTTACTTAAGTAAGAATATAGTCCACCTTCAAAACCCCGAAGGCGGGTCGAAACCGGGAATTAACATTTAGGCAGGTCCCCTCCCCTTGTAAGTGGCGTTCTGGTCTACCGCCTGTTTAGGGCGGAGCAGGGCAGGGTTGGGCCGGCGGTCGGGGGGGTCGCTTTACAGCCGCGCTCGCCGCTCTGCTCGCCTCAAAGGCAAAGGCCCTGCCCGGCCCTGCCCGGCCCTGCCCGGCCGGCGCGGGGTACTCTCTTGCTCTCGCCAGGGGCTTATGCATTCAAAGGGAATTGGACCCCTATCAGCATGATAATGACGTACACTGTAATGAAGTGTGCCAGGCATTGCCGGTGTGGGGCCGGCTCCCCGCCCCGCCCCCCCGCCCCGCCGCGCCACGCCCCGCCTCCTGGTGATGACAGCTCTGTAAACAGGCTGTGCTGTACCGCACCTGTCCTGTTAACTAGAGTGCGGTCCGCCCCGAGGCTGTAGAGCCAAGCCCAGGGGGTGGGTGGCGAAAGCGGTAGGATCTTTGCTCCCAATGCGGTCCCCGCCCCGGTCAATCTCTCGTTCAGACGGGAGCCAGGGGGTGCGGGAGGAGGGAGGGAGGGAGGGAGGAGGGAGGGAGGGAGGGAGGGAGGGAGGGAGGAGGGAGGGAGGGAGGGATGGGGGAGGGAGAGGAGGGCAGATGAGGCGGGAACAGCGACTCTCTAGCATCAAATGCTACGCTGGGGCGGAAGGCTTTGCGCAAACTTGGCAAGCGTTACTCGGGGGCCTCGCCTCGCCGCGCCCCGCCACGCCCCGCCTCGCCCCGCCACGCCCCGCCTCGCCCCGCCACGCCCCACCTCGCCCCTCCCCTCCGCCCCACACTGTGGGCGGCTGATGTGGTTCTGCCTGCGCCGTATTTCTGCCGTAACGCAGAGAATCGCGCCCCGCCAGCTGAGCTGCCACATTTCGCAGCGGAGCTGTTTTTTTTTCTTTTTCTTTTTTTTTCGCCGCCTCGTATTCATCTCTTACCGCACAACGCCAAACATTTCGCGCGCGGCGCGACGCAGCCCCGGCAAGGGGATTGCCCCCCGCCCTTCATTTTGCGGGGTGCGAAACGCTCGGCTCAATTCCAGCGCCACAGCGAGGGAGGTGGGGTTGCTGGTAGTGGGGGTTGATCGGGTTAGGGAAGGAGGTTCGAAATGAATTTAAGGGCCTGGAGGAAGGAATGAGAGTTGGGAGTTAGGCTGAGTTGTTTAGAGCGGGGCCCGGGCCTGGCCTCCCCTCCCCCGAGTGTTTCCACCTAGAGTAGAGTTTACACGGGGTGCTCCCGCGCCCGCAGCCCGTGGTCCACGCCAAGTGCAGCACTGTGCGCGGGGCGGGGCGGGGCGGGGCGGGGCAGGAGAACATAAGGGTCTCGTTATGCGCCAGCGGAGTGCGGCTGAGCGGGTGCTCATCTCCGTGAGGGGGCGGGGGCGGGGTGGTGTGGGGCGCCAGTAGCTGGTGGCACCATCATCCCTGTTGGCGAGAGCAGCTGCGAAAGCGACGGGTTGGGCAGCGGAGGAGGGGGCAGGGGGCGCAGCGGGGAGAGAGCGCTGTTAATTTGATCCAAAAGCTCTGCTGCAGTAAGGGCAGAGGAGGAGGAGGAGGAGGACCAGAGCCTCGGGGCGCGGCCCGAGGCCAAGGACGGGACTCACTGGGACGGACTGGCGAGGACAAGGCGGGGCGGGGCAGCAGCCCGTCAAGGGCTTCCTCTTCCGTCCCCGCCCCGCCCCGCCCCGCCCCGCCCCGCCCCTCCCAGTTCCCAGTCCTTGCCTGCTCTTCCTTTCCGCGCGGCTTACATTTTCATTACTGTCTGCCAGCGGGCTGCTCTCCTCTGGTGCAGCAGTCCCCGGCCCGGCCCGGGCCTAAGTTCTCTTTCTCGTTCTTGCTCCTCTGTCACCCCCACCCCCTTCCGCACCGCCCCCGCTGCTGTGCCTCGAGTTGGTTTCGGGATGTTGTACGGGCGCAGCCGGCGCGGCGCGGCGCGGCGGCCCGCACGGCCCGGCAGCATATTGAAATGGAAGGAGCGAGGAGCCGAGCGGAGCTGCGCAGCCCTTCTCGCTCATACACTGGGCGGGGCGGGGCGGGGCGGGGCGGGGCGGGGCGGGGCGGGGCAGGGCGGGGCGCGTCGGGGCGAGGCTCACGGAGAAATACACGTAACGAAATGCGATTGGACCTGTCGGCGAGACATATGAAAACGGGGCGGGCAGGTGGAGGGCGGGCCGAGCAGCGGGCTGGACTTGTGGAGGGGTAGGAGGGGAGGCCCTGCGCCCCCTGGAGCTGCTTCCACGGCAGCTCGTCCATCATCGACCTTCCGGGCACTTCCCGCCCTAGGGCAGGGAACCTGCGGGGCCGCGCCGGGCTGCCGCGCGATGACACGCTGATCGCCAGGAAGCCGTCTGAAAAGTAGGCAATTTTAGCTGCAGAGGCCATATAAGTAGGCAATAACCAACAGTACGGTCCCGTCGGAACGCGCCGGATGGGAGGTCCGCCGCCGCGCCCGGCTCCCCGCGCCCCACACTGCGGGCGCGGCCGCGCCGGGGCCAGCAGGCCGCCCGAGAGGTAGGCAACCAGTACGCGCCCAAGGCCGCGCGGTGCCTACCTCCCAGGCGCCCACTGCCAGGAGGGAGGCGGCCGCGCCTGCTTCCTACTTGATCCTCCCGGATAGGACTGCCTGTCGCCGCCAGGGTAGCCGAGCCGCTGCTGTGCGCTGCTGTGGTCCGGCCCGGCGGCTGCGTGCGAGGTGAGCGCTACAGGTGAGCAGCGCGGCCTCCTGCCTATCTCCCGGCGGGGATCTGGACGGCCTGGGCCCGACGGGGCTGGCAGGGGGCAATCTATCATTCTATCCGGTATTGGAAACATCGCCATTCAAACCATTATGCCAGCGACAAGCTCATTGTACGGTTTAGCGCGACTCTCGCTAGTAGTAAGAATACCGGGTATTCTTACTACTCTCGCTGTTGACGCTTGAGTATAAGTACGCTTTGCGCGCGCGGGAAATGTGCAGCTTAAAACAAGTAGTAGTGACGCTGACGCGTTATGTACTGTACGGGTCCTGAGCGGCAGGAACCGTCAGCAGCCCCTGCAGGTCCGGCCCGACCCGTCGCCGAGCCGAGCCGCGGTCAATGGCTTGTAATTTTAATTGCTTCCCTGTTGCGAGCCACCCGCCCCGCCCCGCCCCGCCCCGCCCCGCCCCGCCCCGCCCTCGGGTCCCATTCAACCCTCCCTGTGCCGCCACGGCGGCCGCCTCCTGCTCTGCGTGATTGAAAACTGTTGTGCCTGCTGTCCCCAAGGTCAAGCAGTGGCAGCCCCCTGTACTGCCCGGGCCGGGCCGCGCGAGCCGAGCGCCTCCATCTCCGCTCCGAGCCCCACCGCGCCCCGCCCCGCCCCCGCCCCGCCCCCGCCCCCGCCCCGCCGGGCCACACGCGCGTTTGGTCACAAAGCCCCGCAGCGGGGCTCCTCCATATCGATGTGTGCGCTGCGTGGCGGTGCGGGGCGGGACGGGGCCGCAGGGCCCCAATGGGGGTCCTAATGTCCTCGAGCAAATTGCGCCCCCCCCCCTCTCTCCCAACCCCCCTGCTCCCCCATGACAGTTCCGGCGGCGGAGCGCCGGGGGCGGCCCACACAGAATGAGAGAGTTGAAGGTGGCGACACCCCTCTCTCCTCGCCCCTACCCCCCCCCCTTTCCCTCTCCCTCTCTCTCTCCTTTCTCTTTCTCCATTTTATTTCCAATCCCCCTTCTTTCATCATTCAGCGTCGCGTGCCCGAATGTGATAATTAAACCGCCTCGCGGCGCGCGGCGCGTGCTGGCCAGGGCCGGATCCAGGAACAACCCCCACCCCGCCCCGCCCCCCTGATCTGTTGCTAGCACTTGTTGTTGTGGTGGTGACTTTTGTTTGTTTTCCCTGTCGCGCTGAGACTCTTTGCTGTTCTGAAAAAAGTCACGCCTCGAGGCTGCCCCCCCCCCCTCCTACTGTGGTCTTATGTGACTCACCACTGCCCCACAGGTCGCCTCACAGCAGCGGCCTGCCCCCCAACCCCCCCGCCCCCGCACTACCTCGCTCGCGCCGATCAAAACATAACCACGTGACTGGCCGGCCGGGCCGGGCCGCCAGAAGGGCAATCCTGGCGTCGCTGTCGGGTCGGGTCGGGGCGGTGGCGGTCGGGCATCGGGCTGTCTGGCGAGGCGAGGCGAGGCGAGGCCGGCGGACACGACCGCAACCCCACACCCCAGGCCGCCAGCCCGCCGCGCACCGCCGGGGTCGCTATGGGAACTGGGCAGCAAACACAGACGCACTTGTGGAGGAGGCGCAGCGCAGGCAGACAGGCAGACACAAGGCGTGCTGGCGGGGCGGGGCGGGGCGGGGCGGGGCACCACGTGAGGCGCGGGAGGCATCAGGTGCGGTGCGCGGGGCGACGGCTAGCGGAGCGAGCCGCCCTGGACCATAGGCGCGGGGCGGGGCGGGGCGGGGCGCCGGGGCCACGGGGCTGGAACTTCAAAGGTCGGCGTCGGCCACCACCCCCGTGCCTTCACGCACCTATCCTCCTACTTCCCCCAACAAAATTTAAGCTCCAGCATGACCACTATATGGTCGCATTCCCGTGCTAAATCATGAGAGATCAGCACGCCCCGCAATGAATGTGTGAAAGACACTGGTGGATTGGGTGAGGTCTTATTCGCCCTGGCCCTGGCGAGCAGTGTTCTTATCATGCTCGTGGTGCCCATTATCCGCCCCTCGTCCTCCACCTGGAGACCACGTGTCCCTCACCAGTACAGCTCGACACCCTCGCCTCGGGTCTTATCTAGATGAAACCAGACCCCGCACCGCTGTCCAGTCCACGTCAGTCCACGCGCTACGCCCCTAATTTGCGCGTCGTTCGAGGCGGCGTGACGACGGCCAGCAGGTGCCAGGCGGACACCATAGGAACGCCAGCCGCCACGCGCCGCCACGCGCCGCCACACCCTGCTCTGAAAATCCAAGTGTGCGAATGTCGCTCACTTGTAGATGAGCGAAAAAATTCACTCACTTGTAGGTGAGTGAATTTATTCGCTCATCTACAAGTGAGCGACATTCGTACACTTGGATTTCCAGTGCGCGCTGAACTCACACCCCACACCACTCCACGGCCAGCACTCCTGGCTAACACCCTTCTCCTGCCCTGCACTTCAGCCCGGCCCTGCGCCACGCCGCGCCACGCCGCGCGGACGTGCGGGGCTGCCCAGGCCTGGCCCTTGACATCCTTGTTACGCTCCTCCAACCCCTTACTCCCGGCACTCCAGCACGCCCGGGCCGGGCCGGGCCGGACCGCGCCCCGCCCGCACCGCGCCCCTGACCCTGCCCCGCCCCGGCCCTAGGCCCTGGCCTGGCGGAGTGCTTTTGCTTACCTCCACTTCATGTTAAACTACCCGCGCAGAAGCAAATCCCAACCAGAACCAACGTAAGCTGTTCCCGTGGTGTAGACAGCGTTAAGTACCTCCCCCTCCCGGTCACTGCCCAGCAGAACGATTCCGCTGCCCGCACTCGTCGGCGCACTCAAGGAGTGCGAGAGAGACAGAGTGGGTGTATGTAAATTGTCCAATCTGACGATTTTCCGAAAATCCGAAAAAGCGTTGTCCGACCTGGATTTGGTCCGAAACATCGAAGCCGTCCCTAGTATTTAGGTTATGATGTTACAGATATCCCAGCAGACGATCTTCTTGATTCTTGTGATGGATCGAGAGCCCCCCGCCCCGCTCCCGCCCCGCCCCCGCTCCCCGTCCTAACCCGACCAGGCTCAGTAACAGCTTTCAGACTTGCAAAATTCGTCAAAAATTATACAATTATAATTCACGAAAAAGGCTTTTTTCCGTCACGTTAGCTGCTTTCATTGTCAAAATGACAGGAAGCACATTCGCTCAAATTCGAAATTTTTAAAATGCATCAGTAACGATTGTGGTTAGGTTGGTTTGAAGTTGGCAGCGCTGCAGGGGCATGCCCAAACTGCAGTTTGAAATGAAAAGCGTTCAGTGTCGCCTCGGCTCGTTCGGTACGGAGTTTTTATTCGTTTTCGCGGTTGGAACAAAACTTTTAGCATCTGTGCAAAGTATTGGCGTGAACATAAGATATTCAAGTGGTGTTAGATTTGACCATTCTTCGGCAAAAGTGATAAATCGGGACTGTGAGTTATGTCAAGATCGCAAGATGCCGCTGGTAACCTATCACGTCAGCTGCCATTTTGTGGAACGTTGACTGAATGATCGTCTCCGGGGCACTCTGCTGGTAAGTGTTTTACCTCGACGGTCTTGTTCAATGTTAGTCATCCTGGGCAAACATCGCAATTATTGCGGCTGTCACTTTATCCGAGGTGAGGTGGGACAAAATCCAGGTCGGACCGCGCTTTTACCGTGGTGGGTGTCGGGGTTGTGGCGCGAGGTTTGGGGTGCGGCGGGGCAAGGCGGGGGCGTGCTCATCTCTGATTCATCCCGGACTTGCTTCCTCGTACGTCACACGTGATGACCGCTGCTGCCGTATAGCTAGCGGTGCCCTGCCCCGCCCTGCCCCGCCCCGCCGCAGCCCCGCGGGAGTCCGCCCGCCCCCGCCGTCTGTCAACGTCGACCTCCCGGCCCGGTACGTCGTCTGGTCTGCGCCGCGCGGGGCGGGGCGGGGCGGGGCGGGGCGGGGCGGGCGGGGCCGGGCGAGGGCGGAAGTAGCGTCCTTGATTATTAATCTTAATCACTCGACTAGCGGCCACAATGCCAACAGCGGCCGCGCCGCGCTGGGCCCGGGCCGGGTCCCAGGAGGCCGTCCTCCACCTCCTCCCCCACCATCCCCACCCGGAGCAGGCCGAGGGGGCCACCGCCCCCGTTGTCCCCCCCGCACCCCCCCCCCCACTATCCCCCGGCACCCGGAGCGGAGGAGAGACACACCGCTGCGATTTTGCATCCAGCATGGTGTTCGTGCGCCGCGGAAAAGGAGCTGTCTGGTGTCAAGTGCCATGCCAGCTGCCAGCCGCCCGGCCCGACCCGGCCCGGCCGCGCTCCAGCAGCCTGACAGCTTAAACAGTCTCCTTGTCGAGGACGCGACATGGCAGTCGGACGGCGCGGCTGGCGCGTCGCGCCCCGGGGGGACAAGCAGGGAGCAGTGCGAGGCGAGGAGGGTGGAGGATGCGTGAGACAGCGCCAACACTGGAAAAACTAACGTGACCGCGTAATCCCACCTGAATTTACGTCTCATCGTGTGATGTGACGCAACCCTCAGGGTATAGGGCATTACAAATAGGAGGTCGCACCACAAACGCGACCAAAACTACGGTCACGCCACATGATGCGACCTCTCAATGCGTGACGCATGGCACATATGTTTTTCCAGTGAACAGCGAAGTGTGCACATTCAGGAGAAAAGAGGGCGCTGGCTTTAGAATAACCAAATTGGCAATTCGCGATACTCTGCTGTTGCACATGATAACCCGTGTCCTGGAATATCCAGGAGCGTGTCCAGGACCTCGGGCCGGCGCGACCCAGGGCTCTGGCGCGTGGGCGTGGCCGGGCCGGTTTTGCTCTCCCGGCCGGGCCCGGCCACGCCTAGGCCAGCTACCCCTGCCTGCTCCAGCGGGCATCGATCCATGGATGCTGCCCCAGTCCCCCGCCCCCTTCGGGCCCCCAGCCCCCCGTCTCTCCCCGCGTCGCTCTCCCGGTTCCGGATCCGGCTCTCCGCGCGGGGCGCGCACTGCCGCCGGGCCCGGCCGGGTCGGGTCGGGCCAGGGTAGGGTAGGGAGCGGGCTCTTTGTTTGGGGTTCGGTCCATGGTCGCTCCTCCCAGTGCCACGCCCTGGCGGCGGCGGCTGCATTCCCGGCACGGGCGGGCACAAAGTTAGGCGGCGCAGGGCGGGGCGTGTTCTTGTGCTTTCACACCTCGTCCCTGATAAATAATGTCTCTGGTGGGGCGTGGCGGAGCGGGGCGGGACAGGCCAAACTGTGGCCGCCGGGTCGGGCTCGGTCTCTTTATTGAATAAGTGATGCAGGCGATTCGCAGTCTCCGCCGCCGGCGCTCACTGCTCACTCACACTCACTCACTCTCTCACTCAGTCACGTCGCCAATGAAACATTCAGCAGGGACATTGCAATACACCGCCGTGAGTCAGCCTCGGCGGTCCGGTCCGGCCCGGCCCGGTCCGGTCGGGCGTGGCGTTCAGTTGGCGCTGGCGGGGCGGGGGAGAAAGCAGTCAGTCCAAAAGAAATGGATGGGGGGAAAAAAGTGGTGAGTGTGGAAACGTGCTGACCCGGCGCGGGGGGCGGCGCGGGGCGCAGGAAGCGGCTGGGCCAGGTCTGTGGGTCTCGCGACGGGGCGCCCTGCCCTGCCCAGCCCTGCCCGACCTCGTGTTGATGTGCTTGACCTCCTCATGTCGACGGGCCGGGCCGGGCCGGAGCACACGGACCCGCGGGCCGCGCCCTCACCCCTGGGCTGGGTGCCTCTGCAGGGCCCGGCCCAGCCCGGCCCGGCCCCGGGTCAACGAGGGGCGGGTCCAGGACGCGGCGCCCCATATATCATATTGTGGGGGTGGCACTCAGGCCCCGCCCCGCCCCGCCCCGCCCTGCGGAGCAGCGTCCTCGTCCCGGCGGGGGGGTAGGGCAGCCAGTGTCCAAAGAGGATGAGAGATGGGCGCGCCGCGCAGCCCAGCCGGGGATGTTCATGAGGAATTACCCTCCTCTCCAGCCCGACCCGCCCCGGCCGGCTCATACGCGGGAGAGCGAAAAAAAACCAACGTCAAAAAGTAGGGAGAGAGCGGCAGCGGAAAGGAGACAGACATGGATACAGACAGGCCTTGTGTCCCGGAGGGACAGAGGAACACGCGGAGAGGTAGGCAGGGCAGGAGACAGGATGGCGCCAGCCGCCTTTCTTACTGCGCCCGGCCCGGCCCGGCCGGCCACTCTCGCTTCCGGTCTCGTCCCGACACAGGCTGCTGGAGGGAGGCGTCGAGCCCCTGGAGGCCGCCGTCGCCACCGCGCCACTTCTCTCCTCACTTCTGCCCTCTTCCGCTACGCTCGCCTCACTGAACAGTTTGCCGACGACATTAACTGCGCGGGAAACGCGCCATAATTCAAACAGCCCGCTCCCTCCGCCACGCCTCCGCCAGCCGCCGCGCTGTGCTGCGCTCTACCGGCGTGACGCCCAACCACAGCGCGCGCGCGCGAGCTGCCGCGCTGCCCTCTCGGGTCCACAGATGGCGCCACGGGGCACGACCCCGAGAGGTACCTCGCTGTACCGCTGGTACCCACGGTACCCGCTCCCCTCCGCCTCCAGCGCCCGCCGGGTAGGGTCGAGGGAGAGAGAGACAGGCGGTACTGGTTCGGAGAGCAGGTTTGCGGCTTGGCGGGGGGCGGGGGAGGAGCGCGGCGCGCGGCGCCTTACGAAGTTCACGGCTGCTGCTGCTGCTACTACCGCACCAGCCGCCGCCGCCGCCACTGGAACACGTCCAGCCCGCCGGACGGGTACGGGACGGGCCTACGGGCCGGGCCGGCGGCGGCTGCAGCGGCGGTAGCTGCTCTGCTGTGTTGTTGGTGCGGCTCGGCCCGGCCCGGCAGGGGGGCGACTCCCAGAACACGCGCGGAGCGGCCGGGCCGGGCCGGAGCGGCGCGGGGCGAGGAGAGGTGGCCGTGGCGTGTAGCGGCCCGGCGGAGGAAGGCGTCAGGCGTCAGTGTGCCAGTGCAGCGCCAGCCCTCGGAGACCGCAGCTCGGTGCGTCCCGTGTCCTGTACCCGCCTTGGTCCCGCCCCGCCCCGCCCCACCCGCGACCATCACTGTGTTGTTGTGATTCCAGCGCGTGGCCCTTTTGGATTACCACCTCAGAGACTGTTGCTGCAGCCGCAGCGCCCCCCACAGCCCCTCCGACTAGTGCGCGCCGACGCGGGACTTAGTAGCCATGGGGAAAGGAAAGATGCAGCACAAGTAAGTGGAGTTACGGGACAGGACGGGACGGGATGGGACGGGCGGAGCTCCAACAGGTGGGACCTGGAGGCAGGCGAGGCGGCAGGGCCTGCAAGGCTCCCGCCCTCAAACATGCCCTCTCCGTAAACAGCGTGGGGCGGGGCGGGACGCCTGCTTTGCCTCGCCTTTGTGGGGCCCTCAAGCACCGCCGCGCTCCGCCACGCCCCTCCTATGGTCGCGCAAGCGCAAGTCGCCGTCATGTCGTCACGATCATCACTATCATCACTAACCGCGTCAACGAGGACTTGGAGAGCGATACAGCAACGTGACCAAACGGGCCTGCTTGCCGCCCTGCTTCGGACACGTGACTCGGGACGCACTCCTGCGGGGTTCTTCTCCATCCAGTGCCGCCCCCGCCCCGCCCCCGCACGAGCGCTTGCCCCCGTTGCTTCACTGCGGACGAACGCCTTTAGTAATGCTGAATTCTGAATGCTGAATGACTGAATGAATGAGTGTGAGATGGAGTCGGAGAGGGGGCGGGGGGAAGGGGGGGGGGGCAAGCACGACAGTCTAGTTGCATAGATCTACGAGCACTGGTCAGCAGCTAAGGAAGATATGTCACTCCTATATTTTACTTTTGCACGTTCCTGCTCGGCCAGCAGGGCCCTCCTACATGCATCACCAGGGCTGGGCTTCTCATGACGAGTCCGTGGCACGGTGGCAGGACGAGGATGTACTCCTGCGGCTCCTGCCGTACCGCCTGTATCGCCCGCGGGCGAGGCGAGGCGCGGCGCGGCGACGCGGGCAGGGCGATGCTGGCTGCTGCTGCATCTGAGGCTTCCTTTGTGTGTCTAGCCCGGCTTAATTGGCTTTACCCGCTGTGGAATGTTTTAATTAAGCGTTCAAGAGCTGACGAAACGCAAAGCAAAGCGGCGCGGTGCTGCTTGACAACGGCGCCGTGCTGCTCCGCCACCGCCCCGTCCCGCCCCGCGGCGTCGCGGCGCTGCTCTGGATCGGTGGCAAGTTTTACAATGCAGATCCTGATGAGATTATCGGCGAGGGCGTCTTAATGCGGGCGGCGCTTGATGATGAGTACGGCAAGGCAGAAAATCTCACTGGCTGCTGAAGTGGAAGCACTCGTTTATTGGGCTTCGCCTCGCACTGCAGCCTGCAGCTTTCATCAAGAGCGATGCTCTGCTCTGCACTCTCGCCCCGCCCCGCCCCGCCCCGCCGGCAGGGGTTCGTTTCACTGGTGGAGGCCCGCGTCGCGTCGCCTCGCAGAGCCAATGGCCCGTGACAGAGGCGGCCGCGGTATCGCCCCGCCGCTCTGCTGCAGGTGCCCGCCCTGGAGCTCGGCCTGCCAGAGAGGTTCCCGCCCTGCGAGCTCGCTCTGCCAGAGGTTCCTGCCCTGGATCTCGCTCTGCCAGAGGTTCCCTGGAGCTCGGCCTGCCAGAGGTTTGCCGCCCTGGAGCTCGGCCTGCCAGAGGTTCCCGCCTTGGAGCTCGGCCTAGGCCGAGCTGCCAAAGGTTCCCGCCCTGAAGCTCGGCCTAGAAGGAAGTTCCCAACCGGGAGCTCGCCCTACCAGAGAGGTTCCCGCCCTAGTGCTCGCCCTGCCAGAGGTGCCGCAGACCCACTAGAGGTGTCCTAGTGCGTGTCCTGGTGCCCGCGCGGAGGACCAGCCCTCGGGCAGCGTTGGCGCCTGCCTGCTAGCCCTGCCGCTCATGGCTGCCGGCCGGCCGGCCGGCGGGGTGCGTAGGCCCCCAAGGCCCCCATTCATAATCACGCCTGTTTCGAGTTGCCCAACGGGAGCGACGGGACGGACCGAGAGGGAAGGGAAGCCGGCCGGCAGGGCAGGGCAATGGTATCCTCCTCCCCACGGCCCGCCCCGCCACCGCCCCGCCACGCCCCGCCACGCCCACCCTGCCGCTCCGCGCGGAGGCTCGAATTTGTTTATGCGTCGTTATCTGTAATGATCCTCCTCGGCCCGTCCCTGCCCGCCGTGCCGGGCCCCGGGCCTCATGCCCTGGCCGCCCCGCCCCGCCTCGAGGAAGCGCTGCAGGGTGTTCCGCTGGTAGGAAGGGGTTCCTGCTTGACCCGATATCTGCCGGCGTGACCGGCCGGCCAGCTCGTGACCCCGACCCGCGGAGCCGCACTGATGGGCCCTGACCGTGGTGGCGCGCGCGAGGCGCCCCACCCCACCCCACCCTGCCCCACCCCGCCCTAGTGCTCGCCTGTCCAGCGGGACACGAGCGATAAACGATATCCCGCCCCGCCCCGCCCCGCCCTGCTCCGCTCCGGCGCCAGTCGGACGAGCTTTGATCTTTCTGCAAAGGCCCGCTAACCCGCAACTCGCCCGCGGCATGGACCTTGGGCTCTGACCCGACCTGATCTCTCGCGACCTCTCGCGACCCGGACCTGGCGGTGCCTCCCGCAGGTTGGCTTCGGCCGCACGTCGCGTCGCAGTCGCTTCGGCCCGGATCTACCCGCTTCTGGAAGTCGACCCGACTCGCCGACCCGACTGCAACGGAACTGGACAGTTATAACTGAACATGTGTGTGTGTGTTGGTGTTAGAGCGGACCTCTGCTCCGCCCGGCCCGCCTGGGCGGCTGGCTGGCTGCCCGGTCTGTCCCGCCACCTGCACTGAAGCCCGCCCGGTTTGGCCCCGTTGGGCCGCTGGCGGCCGTGCGGGGGGCGCGCCCTGTCCTGGCAGCTGGCCGGCCGGAGGTCCACCAGAGGCGGTTATTCGCACTACGCATTCCCTGCGCCGCGCCGATACCTGCAGAGGTTTCCGTCGGGACGACTTTGGATCACGTCTGTAGCTTAATTTTACCGGCTTTAAGTTCGGTAGTTACGATCGGCCAAACCAATAACCATTTCGGTTTTAAGAACAACTGTGTAAAAGAAAAGTGCCTGCTGGTATCGCAGATTGCCATTAGTATTCGATACTCGGGCCGTACCGCTAGTACTTTGCTGCCCCGCCCCGCCACGGCGAGCAGCGCCAAACGTGATCCTGTCCGTCCCGACCGCCGTCGCTTCAGCGCTCGGCCCGCCCCGCCCCGGTCGGGCCGCTGTTGTTGTGGATCGTGGCGGGGCGGGGCGCGGCCGGCGCAGCGCAGCGCAGCATACGTACGTAGCGTAACCCTGAGCGTCCTTTCCGGCGTCGCCGCTCTCCAGGCTGGCGGCGCTGCGGTCGCCTCGCCTCGCCTCGCCTCACCGCCAGGACCATGGCGCTGCTGGTGCTGCTGCCGCGTCGGTAAGGTGTGACCACTCGAGTGACCGCACCGGACTAGCAGCAGCAGCAGCAGCCCGGGGCACAGGGAGAGAAAAGAAAAACAAGAAAACGACAACGGACAGCGTCTGCTGGCCACTGCGTGTAATCGGAGGATGCCCCCTCCCCCGCCCCGCCCTACCCGCCACGCCACGCCATAGGGCCGCCGCACCGCACGCACCACGACGTCGAGTTACAAGAAACGCGATCGGAGTGGAGTAGTAGTGAGTGATGAGTCAGTGTGAGGATGCTGCATGCACGTCTCACGTGACATGACTGGCTCGCCGCGCCCCGCCCCGCCCCGCCCCGCCGGTCACTGAGTGTGAGTCAGGGCGGCCTGCCGCCGTGTCCCTAACCGCCGGCCGGGCCCGGGACAGGAGGTACCACTCAGAAAAATGGTTTCTCGATCCATGAGTCAAATCCATGGTCCAAGCATTCTTTCTTCTGGGTGTACGCCTACGGCGCCTTACGGCTGGAGGGGGTAGACTAGCCCGCAATTCTGTTACGCGCTCTCTGTAAGACCATAACTCCGTGGTAAGACTGCACTGCTTAACATCTGTCACTGGTGGAGCACTTTTCTACCTACCGTGCGATTTTTGGCCGGGGCCATAGGGCCTGAATCCCAGGGTCGAGAGTAAGAAAAGTGAAATGTGCGCACCAAAACGGAACCTGCAGTTGAATGCGATTCATCGTTGTATTAGAAATTGACGTGGCTCTCCGTCGTTGATTGGGGTGTTTGCAATGAAAGCACGTACGTCTCTCATACTTCGTCGGTTCGCATTCAGCAACTGTATTTAGTGCTTCCATTTTACTTCTTCCATCGGTGGAGATTACTGCAATACGATACTGCGTTGTCTTACTTTTACAAAGAGATGATCGTAGTATATAAGCTACTTAAGAGGGGGAAACGTTTTTCGCCACTTACTCCAACTCGCTATCGGTGTCAAATCTAAGGGCCCGCCACGCGCCACGCCCGCCTTATCGGGCCCAGCAGCCGGCCGGGCCGGGGCCGGGGCCACCCGCCGGACCAAGGCGCTTATTTCCGTAAAACCTGCAGCGAGACGGCCGCCCCGCGCCATGGGCCGCGCTCGCGAGCCGTAGAGCCATGCGCGGGGCGCGGCGGGGCGCCGGGGCGGGCCAGCGGGAGAGAAAGTCCTCACAGCGGGGCGGGGCGGGGCGGGGCGCGCTGCTGCCTGCACTCCGCCGCGCCGCGCCGCTCCCAGTGCAGCACTGCTGCAGCCGTACGGCCCAAAAGCCCCCAGCAGCGGCAGGACGCCAAAGTGCTCTTTGTTTGTGCTTTTGGCGAGGCTGGGCTGGGCGCTTGAGTTCGCTTTCTCGATACGGCGACGGCCTGGCCTGCCTCACATACACATCGCCCCCGTTTTGTTTTGCATAGCGTAGCATGTCACAGCCCCTGTATGCTGCGATGGAGGGTCGGGGGTCGCGCTGCCGCCGCTGGGCCGCTGCTACACTAGAAAGCCAAGTGTACGAATGTCGCTCACTTGTAGATGAGCGAATAAATTCACTCACTTGTAGGTGAGCAAATGACTATTCGCTCACCTACATGTAAAGCGAATAGTCATTTGCTCACCTACAAGTGAGTGAATTTTTTCGCTCATCTACAAGTGAGCGACATTCGCACACTTGGATTTCCAGTATACTGTTACTTTTCTGCTCGCGAATAGATGGGCGCCACAACAACAACAGCAGCAACAACAATCCACTTTCATCATAACTTTCGAAGCATTTTTGTGCGGCGTCACGTAATGGGCTCCCCGCGATGCCGCGCGATTTACCCCCGCGGGGGCTGCACCCCCCCCCCCCCCCCCCCTCCTAAACTCTCCTCGCTTCCTTTTCGCGTGCGGCGCTCCGGAACCATACCCAGCAGTTTGTTTGGCCGCGGAGCCGCCGCGGCTTGGCGACGCTGAGAGTAAAATTAATAACTGGAGCTGTAGGGCGCCCCCCACCCCCTCTTCGCCTGCGGTGCTTCACACCGGCAGAGGGCGTGCAGCTCGCCGGAAATTAATTATGCCAATTCTGGAGCGTGGTTGTCGTGGTGGTACTCGCTCTCGGTGCGCGGGGCGGGGGGCTTAACTTTACGGCGGGATAAAGGAAGTCGGCCGTGTGTGGACCGGACCAGAGGAGGGACTTCCTGCTGATGGACTTGATCCAGTCGAACTGATCTGGCGTGCTGCACCGTGGTTTCTAATTCAGCACCTGCCTCATAGAGCGCTCTTTGAAACTTATATCTTATTCGTATTCGCTGCTTTCTGTCCTAGCGGCCTGTAGGACTGTCCCCCTCGCTTTAACACAATGAGTGCAGCACGAACACTATGTGACCACGCCCCAGTGTTAATAAATTCTAGGGGCTGCTAGAATGTCCAGTGCTGAACGCGTTCTTCTAACTACATAACCGTCCGGCTCCCCGCAGCGCTCCGCTAAGGCAGCTGAAAACTTTTACCCCCCCGCTTATCTCTATGTATTTTCTCATTATTTTCACAGGCGTCATTATTTTTCGCTCTACAGCCGCAGAGATTCATTCCGCTGCGCCCCTCCCGCCGCGCGAGCCAGCCCCTGCAAAAGAGTTTTCGTTTATACTTTTCATTCATTATTATTTCCCGCCGCCACCGCCTCCCTCTATGGACGCCCGGCCGGCGTCCCCGCCCCGCTGCGCCTCGCGCGCAGAAAAGTCGGGAGAGGTATAGAGTGGAGGACACTGACGAGGACTTGTAGGGGAGGACGTCAAAGTCGACTGGGATGTCTCTCAGACGAGGATGACTTGTATCTGAATAGGAAGAGTGCTCTCCTGATGCAGCGAGGATTGCAAGTACCTCCCTTTTCTCTCTTCTCTCCCTCTCTCTCCCTCTCTCTCCCTCTCTCCCCCTCTCTCTCCCTCTCTCCCCCTCTCTCTCCTCTCTCTCTCCCTCTCTCTCTCTCTCCCTCTCTCTCCTCTCTCTCCCTCTCCCTCGCCTCCACCCCCTTTTCCTCAAGCTGCTTGGGCTTTGTTGGCCGCGTCGTCCCGTCTCCGATCTCTTTGAGTGGTCGATCACCAGCACCAAACACCCCCCCCCCCTCCTCCCCCTCCCCGGAATAGGAACGTGTCGATGTCTCGCCGATATTTCGTTCCAGCGTGCGTCGGAAAAGTTTTCGTCTCTTTTCCGCGCCGGCTCCGTTCTCTGTCCACGTCCACGCCCTCGCTGGCGGTGACTTGTACTTTGTGCGTGCGCGAAGGGCGCAGGCTACACACAAAGCACCTTATACGTTCTGCATGGAGAGGGGGAGGGGGGGGGGCACCGCTGCACCTTCTGCCGTATCCCACGTCATTTGCACAGGTCGCCGCGAGGCAACTCAGCCCAGCCGTCTGCTCCTCCAAAGGGTAGCGTTTAATTGGAATACGCTGCTCTGCAGCAGTCTTTTAAATCGACCTTTTTGCTTCCTCCGGGCGGGGCGGGGCCGCTGCACCCCGCACTGCTCTCCTCTCGCTGTAAGGCCTGCCCGCCGCCCCGCCCCGCCCCGCCCCGCCCCGCCCCGCCCCGCCGGGTCGTGACTTCTGGATGCACCGCGGTACACTCCCGGGAGAAAATGCCTGCTCTCTGATCTCCGACGGTTTCTTAATTTTCGTCGTTTCATGCAAAAGTTTGGACGCTCGTCGTGGTAATAAGGGGAAGGAAGAGGGGGGCGGTGTACAGGGCTCTCCCCTCGAGGTGAAATCTTATTCCGAGATCTTAGCCAACAGAGAAAGCTTTCGCTGCTTGAAATACTCCTCCGCGACGTCCGTGAAATACAAATCTGGTGACAGACACTCGTCCTGCTCCTGCTGCTACCGCGCGAGGCAGGCGAGGAGGAAAAAGAATTATGCGGATGAAGGCGTACGCTGCGCCGCACCGCGCCGAGCAGCAGCAGAGAAAGTAAACTCGAATGACATTTCATCAAAGAGACGGCAATACTGTTGTCTCGCATGTGCCTTCATTTCTAAAACAACTCCAGCCCGGTGCCGGGCGGGGCGGGCAGGGCTGAGCGCGTACGCATAACGCAGTACGCTGTCATTCTTTTGTTTCGGATTCAAAGAGCGAAAGAGAGAGAGAGAGACAGAGAGATGGTCGGGAAATGGGGGAAGGGGAGGGGGAGAAGGGTCATGCTAGTCGCGTACATGACAAGTAAATAAATAAAAACAGGTGGGAAGAGAAGGAGGAAGTTGTCGCCAGTGTAGCCATCATGACAGCCTGGGGGGCTCGGACCACGCGCGTTTGGATGCAGCGCGGTAGCCGCGGGGCCCCCCGGGGGGGCAGGTGGGCCCTGCCCAGCATCAGCAGCAGCTGCGCCAGGCCGGTGCAAGTGGCATGGAGCGGCGGGTGACTGGGATTGGCGGCACAGCACAGCGTTGCCAGGTCGCGCGCCAATACGACCGCGGTGAGAGGGAAGGGAAGGGCAGGGGAGAGAGGGCGTCAAATATGCAGCAGTGGCACTCACGCGCCTTTTTGTCATCCATACCTTTTTTAAAAAGTTGATTTATCTTTCACCGTCGCGGTCTAAACGATCTGTATCAATCATCGACACTCTGTTTCTCGCCCCCGCGCTGCTGTTTGCTTTGGGCTCCCTGCTGCTGCCTTGCCCTGCCTGCCTTGTCGGCAGGAAATGGATGGGATGGCCGGATGCTGATGGATTTTTACGGCCGAGGCCGGTGGTACTTGCTCCGATGGGCGCGGTCTCTGTACCTATAACGGGGCGGGCGGAGGGGCTGCAACCAGAAAACTTCTTTCTTGACGGAAGCACAAAGTCGCCCAAGATCAAATTTGCTGTTTGAAACAAAGCAGAACTCCCTTTACTTGAAAGAAACTTTCTTGAATTGAGTATAACATTACCCTGGCATTGAGAGTAACATTGATCTAGGGTCAATGATGTTGGGCACGTACTTGGATGAAGACACGATTTTTCTCGGTGTGTAGGCTGAGCCCGTTGATCTAATAGGAGGCAGTGATGCCCCCTTTACTCAACTGTGTTTAGTCTACTTATTGCCTACTGCCCTCCAGGCCGCGCGGGGCTGCCTGGTCTCGCCTGGTCTCAGCTCAACTCGCGGGGACGCGCCCCAGTGTTGGGTTGCAGGGCTTCCACAGGCTGCCTCTCTGCTTGTGCTGCTCTGCCGTTGTGGCATCGGGTTTCGTCCTGCCAGGCGGGCCCGGGCGGGGCGGGGCGGGGCGGGGGTCCTAGCTCCAGCAGGCATCGCCTACCGCCGCCCCCGCACCGGCCCGGCCCGGCCCGGCCACCGCAGCCTCCGCCGCCGCTGCTGCTACCGAGTTGACCCTAATTGTCCAATTAGCGTTAGGGTAATGGGTAGCGGGGCGGCGCGGGGCGGGCCTCCCCGCGGGAGGGAGGGCGCACTGCATGGAGCGCGCGCTGCAGCTGGGAGGTAGGCAGCCGGTAGGCAACCGAAGGCGTCTGCCGAGACGGGCTGGCCGACCCTGCCCGGCAGGAAGGCGATAATTCCGTCCGGTGCGCAACGCTCAGCTCAGTAGGTAGGCAACCCTCCGCCCAGTAAGTAGGCAACCTTCCTCTCAATAGGTAGGCAACCATCGACCGTGCGGTAAGCAGCCTCCCCATTATAAGCTTTCGGTGAATTTTCACCGCTATCTGCAAAATAAGGAAGACTACCACACTTTCACCATAGCTTACAACGAGATTCACCGTAAGCTTTTTAGCACTTTTTAGAGTACATGCAATTGGTAGGCAACCATCCTCCCGCGAGGTAGGCAGCCCGCACGTCAGCGCCTGCTCGCGGCCGTGACGGCCCGCGCCGCGCCCGCGACACGCGGCTGGGGCGGCGCCACTCGCGGGGCCGTCACGCACGTGACGGGGGCGCGGCCAGGCCCGGCCGGGGAGGGGAATGGTATCAAGGACTCTGCTATTACTTATACGTACGTGCAATGTGTGTGACGGGCGGACGGGACGGGACGGGACGAACGCGGAACACATCGGCCATGTCTATGGTGGCGGCGGGGAGCAGCGCGCGTGGGCGCACGCCCCGCCACGCCCTGCCACGCCACGCCCCGCCACGCCCCGCCACGCCCGGCCACGCCCCGCCACGCCCCAACTAGCAGGCCAGCAGGGGCTCGGTATATGTTTGTTATTTCCTAGTTCGGGCTGGGCCGGGCCGGCCGGGCGGGGTGGTGATTAGAAATAGACAGGCGGAGCCGGTGCTGACGAGGGGCTGGGCCGGGCCGGGCCGAGATGGCTTCTCCACAATCGCTCTGCCGCGGCGCCCCCACTGTTAGAAAAACCTACGGGAAAATGCTACGGTATGTCCTTTTATTTCAATATTTTTGGACAGTATATATTAGGGCGCTGAAACATACGGGTCGTCTGCATATGTCCCATGACATTTCCCGCAGCTCGGCGGACCTTACACAAAGAGCCCCCCGAGGTGCAGTGAGGCAGCGTGCCGGCCGGGCAGCAGTGCCGTGCGGCGTGACCCGACTGTGCGGACGGGCGGGGCGGGGCGGGGCGGGGTGGGGCGGGCAGGGCGCCGCATACGTACGCGGCGCCAGTCTTTATGCCCCGCCGCGCCCCGCCCCGCCTCGCCATACCTCGCAAGGAGATGGCGCGGCGTGGACCCGCGGCGCGGCGCGCGGAATATATTGTGTGAGGAGGATGGGTACCCCAGGGTGCTGTGTGAGCGCGTGGCGAGGCGCGGCGTGGTGACGTCACGCGACATTAGAGCCTCGCCTCGCCTCGCCTCGCTCGCACTCCACGATGATGAGTGCCGCATGAGTTCTCCACCGCCCCGCCCCGCCCCGCCCCGCCCCGCCCCGCCCCACGCGCTGTTTTGCCTCAGAGCCAGTCGCGGTCCGGCGTTCGGCCCGCGGCCCGGCCCGGGCCCGGCCACGCTGCCGCTGAGCTCATGTCTGCCACTTGGCCAGAGTCTGAGTCTGTGTGGAGCAGTGCCTGCCTGGTCCCGGCCCGGCCCGCCTGCGGAGCAGGTCCTCCCTCTCCAGCACCTCGCCAGCCACAGCCAGTCTGTCAGTCAAGTAGTAGGGCATCATCTGCCCGACGTTCTCACTTTTCTCCAGGTTTTTGTTTCTCGGATCAAGTCTCTCGTGTGGCTTATCGATGGATTTATTTTGGATTTTCCTGGGGTATGGGTGAATATAGGGTTGGAAGTCCGAGAAAATTTCTGAAAAGGTTTCGGATTTTTTTAAAGCCTAGGAGGGAATTCGAATTATCTTGTTTTGTGTTTTCCTGTCGTCTTTTCAAGTTTTTATTGTTTTCTTCCCGCTTAGCGTACTTTCTGACGTTCTTGTTTTCCTTGCGGTGGCGCTAAGCGGTATGTCGAGAGGGGGCACAGCACAGCACAGTGCCGAGCCGAGCCGAGACGAGTCGAGCCGAGGAGACATTTTTGATGGAACGCAATTGGCCGCCCACTGCCGCCCGGCCCGGCCCAGCCCAGCCCGGCCCGCGAGCGCTCCATGAAGCACAGCACGGCCCCCGCGGCTGCAAGTTGTGTCGCCGCTGTGCCCCCACCTCCCCCGGGCGTCACGACTGCAACGCCTTGCACGCCTCGACAGCCGGCAGGCTTCAGGGCTCAGAACCATCTGAAGCACCTGCACCGCCCCGCACCGCCCCCTGCCAGACTGATTCAAAAGAGCGCCATCTTCTCGCTCTGTCTTTCTCGCACCTATACGGCGCGTGCCTCATGAGTGCGAGAGAGACACGCGAGGAGAGCGCTCTTCTGAATCAGTCTGCATGAGGGCATGCACCACCTTCTTGCGAGCGCGCCGCCATCCGCTGCGCTCCGCTCCGCTGAGCCGCTCGCGGGAGTGAGGTGAGGTGAGGTGCGGCGCGCGGGTAGCCCGGGGGGATTTTAATCATTTCCCTGGCGTCCTGCTCCTGCCCGGTGATGCCCCCCGCCCCGCCCCGCCCCGCCCCGCCCCGTCCTCCCCATCCTGGCTGCCGCTGTCCGCTGTTGCTGGTCATCGAGTGACGGACAGCAGCGCTACAGGCCGGGGGGGAGGGGGGGGGGCATCAGACCGAAACGGTGGGGGAGGGGGGGGGGGGGACTGTGGTGCATCATCAGCCGTGATTGTGCGTAGCGTGGCGCGGGGCCCGGCGGGCAGCGCCCCCCCCCCTCCTCCTGGTCCGCCCCTTTCCCGGTTTCGTCCTTTTCATTCATTGGGACTGGACTGGGCGGCCCACGCCCGGCCCGGCCCGGCCGCCTCGGCCTGCAGCTGGACGTGTGGGTGCATCGGGGTAAAAGTGTTTTCAATTGGCTGGGCAGTGAGGCGGGGCGGGGCGGGGCGGGGCAGGACGTCAGACTCAGCGGCGAAAAAAAAAGGGCCCCCCGGTCCTGTCCTGTCTCCTGCCTGTCGGGTGTGAGAGGGAAATGGGGAGAGCGGGCCGGGGGTAGACTGGGATCGTTCTGCTCCAGCCCGCCGCGCCCGCCGCGCCCCTCCCCGCCCCGCCGCCGCTCCAGCTCCAATGAGACAGAGTTCCGATTTCCTTTGTTTTTCTTTTTTTTCGGGGCAGTTAGCCCACTTCGTGCATGAGCGACTGGGCAGCCGATCGGATCCGTGGCGGGGCAAGAGAGTGTGCCCGCCCCGCCCCACCCCGCCCCACCTCACCCCCGAGTCCTCGGCTGGTTTTGTAAGTTGTAGTGGCGGTGGGGCGTGGCAGATCGTGGGACGGGCATTTTCATTATAATTCTTTTTTTTGCCGGCCGCGCCTCGGTGTCAGCGTCACCAGCGCTCTGCGGTGCTGCTCCATCTCGGCTTCCCTTCTCGTTTCGAAAGTTTGAAACTGTGCGTGCCCCTTGATCTCTGCCAGCGGGGCGGGGCGGGGCGGGGCCAGAGACATTGCTGTCCCGATCTGGAATGGCCCGGCCCGGCGCGCTGAGGGATGAGAGAGATGGGGCCTAGGCTCTGTTCGCACTCCATCGCGCCACGCCACGCCGCGCCACGCCACAGCGCCGTACAAGGAAGAGAAACGGAAGTGAGCGAGCGAGGCTGGGCGAGGGCGGGCAGCGGCCCTATCCGATGGCTCGCTAGATGCGTCCTCGATACGCTGTCCGCAAAGTGTTGGCGCTGTGCAGTGCAGTCGAGGTGAGGTGGTGCCTTTTCTGTGGGCTGCGAGCGGGCTCAAGAGAGAGAGAGAGACCTGCCTTCACCGAGTGAGCTGCGCGAGCTACCGCCCTCCCGTGCGAACTCTGTGAGCGACTGTCCAGCTACAATAAAGTTGTAGGAGAACTCTTACTGGACGTGGCGCGCAAGGTCAGACCTGCTTTGTAGAGGTTGTTGCCGTACCTTACGACCAGTTCTCCTACGACTGCGCTTACTTACGACCACGACCTCTGATTGTGGACGAGCCTTGCGGTCATTGCCGCCCCGGACCAGGCAGCGGGGTGGCAGAACGGCAGTGGGGTAGGTAGGCGTCGCTGCGCGCTACGTCCACCAAGTCCCGGCCTGAGGAGGCCCTGCCCGGGGGGGAATAGGGACCGGAAACACATTATCTAATTCACACCGAGTCGAGAGAAGCTCTGGGCACGCGACGGCCGACCCGCCCCGCCCCCTGCGCCGTGCCAACGACCCCCGCGGCCCCGCCCCGCCCCGCCTCACGCCTCCCCCGCTAACGGCGTCGCCGCCGTAAGTTTCCGACAATCCCTTTCGTAAACGAGATAACGAGCCTCACTTTGTTGACAGTGTAGCGAGCGCGGCCAGTGCAATCACGTAGCGACGCGGCGGCTCCAGCAGCCTAGAGCAGAAACCTGTGGAGGAGGCGGGGCGTTTTCACATTCCCCGCGTGTTTGAGTTGTTTTTGTTTTGCCGCGCTGCACACGTGGTTGTGTGGTGGAGGTGCGCCGGATGAGGTCCGCCGAGTGGCGGGAAATAAGAAAGAGAGAACGAGCGAGAGAGTGAGCGAGCGAGCAAGCAAGTGAGTGAGTGAGCAAGTGGGAGCCAGGGGAGAAACAATAAGTATACGAGGAAGCGTGCATATCGTGCCCGGCTGTGCTCTGCTCTGTTCTGCGCTGCGCTGTGGTCCGGTCGGGTTCAGGGTCTCCTGTCTGTGTTTCCTTTCGCCCGCAGGTCTGTGCTGTGGCGCACGCGGGGCGGGGCGGGGTGGGTGGGGTGGGGCGGTGGGGTGTGTTTCCGTCGAGCCATGCCATACCGAGTGTCGTGTTCCCTTGTTCCCTTTGCTTCGAGCAATTTAGAGCAAAAATTCAATAAAAACTCAATAAAATTCAAAAAAATTCTTGAGATTTGTACACCGAAATTTCGAGTCGTTTCCTCCTCGGTCTGTCCTGTGCTGTCCTGTGGCGTGTCTGACCGCCGGCCCGCCCCTCTTGTGCTTGCAGGTGAGTGACCCTGACCATGGCGGCGGACCCGCTCCCGCTGTCCAGCCCCGACCGCTGGACGGACACGTCGCGCTCCCTGCACCGCTCGTCGTCCAGCGCCGCCCGCGAGGCCCGCGAGGCCGGCCGCCAGCAGCAGGCCATGCAGGCCCAGCAGCAGGAGCTGGCCTACCAGGCGCGCCAGACGCTGCAGGCCCACCAGGCCCGGGTGCCCCACGGGGGGCCCACCCCAGTGCAGCAGGGGCCCCGCTTGCCCACGAGAGCCCCCCGACCCGCCAGGCCCAACCGGTGTGTCCCCCATCCTTGTAAACCCGTCAAAGTGCCGACGCCACACCCCCGCATTATGTCCTGCCCGCCCTGCCCCAGTGTTGCCAGGCAAGTAGGCAATGAGTAGAGCGAACACCGGCGAACACACCGGGGGAAAGAGGGCCGCGTCCCCGCCTGCCTACTAGGCAACATGCGCACGCCTGTGCTAAGGTGTTGTCTAGTAGGCAGGCGTAGATGAAGCCCGCTTTATTTTACTCAGTGTTGCCAGAAAAGTAGGCAATACGGCGCCCAAAACACAGTGGAGTATAGCGGGCTGCATCTGCGCCTGCCTACTAGGCAACATGTACGCACCTGTGCTAGGGTGCTGCCTAGTAGGCAGGCGCAGATGCATCCCGCTGTACTCCACTCCGCCGTGTTTGGGCGCCGTATTGCCTACTTTTCTCGCAGCACTGACTCCGCTCTGTTTGAGCTACTTATTGCCTACTTTTCTGGCAGCCCCGCCCCACCCGCGGCCCGCAAGCACGGCCTGCATGGCCTTGCGCGCGCGCATACAGAACGACGCGACGGGCACAAAGCAAAAGCGCGCGGGTGACGCAACGGGGGGAGAAACGCCGCCCGGGGCCGGGCCAGGACCAGCCGGGACGTGGGCCGCATGGCATGGCTTTGCCACTACTAATACGCTTCCAAAAGTCCTCCCCGCCCCGCCCCGCCTCGTGCCTGACTGACTACTGACAAGACATGCTTTCGTGAGAACCGCGGCGCGGGCGGCCGCGGCACCTCAGTGCCCTAGCCGGCACGCCGGGCCCCGCCCCGCCCCGCCCCGCCCCGCCCCGCCCCGCCCCGCCCCGCCCGGCCTCCGCCTGCCCGCGCCGCGCCCCGTGGCGCATAGGAACGACGGCTGATGAGCAGGGGAGTGTTCGGTAGCGTCGCTGCGCCGCGCCTGCATATTGTCTCCAGGTGTCCTGTCTCCGCCCCGCCCCGCCCCGCCCCGCCCCACCCCGCCTCGCCCCACCCCGCCCCGCGGGCAGGACTCTCTCCCCGGGCCGGGCCGGGCCGGGCCAGGGGTCACGTGCGCTCGGCCTCTGTGCTGCTGGGGCTGGCGGGGCTGGCGACACCTCCAGACACCTCCTCCTCGGCTCTGTTGGCGCATGTTCACCCCGCTTCACGCCGGCGCGGCGCGGCTCGGCGCGCTCTGCTCTGCTCTGGGTTGTTTGACCTTGGTGGACTTCTCGGAGAGCTTGGTGCTGCTGGAGCCGTTCCGCTCCGCTCCGTCCCACTCATGTCGTGTTTGCATCCACGAACACGCGTCCCCTCCTCGTCCCGCCCCGAGGGCAGGCCGGGCCGGGCCAGGGGACTCCCCTGCCCAGGCCCCACAGCGCAAGCGGCCTGCCCCCGCCCCGCCCCACCCCGCCCCGCCACGCCACGTCGAGGCGACCGCCAATCCGGGCCAATAAACGGAGCCCGGGGATTGGCCGCCGATGACCCCCTTACAGACCCTGGACCAGGCCGGCCTGGGGGGGGGGGGGGGGCAGACTGGCGGAGGGCTGCGCAGCTCAGCACCAGCAGGGCCCTGGCTGGCAGACTGGTACGTCGCTAAATTATTATTTTTTTCTCCCGGTCGGTCGGGTCGTCGGGCCGCAGGACGATGTGGGTCGGTCTCTCTCACCGCTGCGCCCGCGACGCCCCGCCCCGCCCTGCCCCGCCCCGCCCTGCGCCGCCCCACCCCGCCACACCCCGCCACACCCGACCTCAGGCCGGCCCGGCCCATGCAGCACCGCGTCGTCCTCTTCGAACGCAGTATAGCCGCGCAGCTCAAGCGAAGCTAGCGCCTTACCCTGAGGCCCCCCCCCCCCCCTCTGAACAGCCTTTCTCTCTACCCTCCCCCCGCCCGCCCCCCGCAGGTCGGCCGCAGGACGCCTACGGGCTGAGCCCGCCGCAGCCGCAGCCTTGCAGCGCGCCAGCAGCACCTTGCCGCCCTGCGGCCTGCGCCGCGCCGTACCGTGCACAATCCGGTCTCGGCTTGGCGGGCTTGGCTCAGTATGTATTCCAGCCTTCCCCTTCCCCTTTCCTCCCCCTGCCCTCCCCTTCCCTCTCCCTCTCCCCGGAGCTCCCCCATATATCTCTTCTCTCTCTCTCTTTTCACTCCATACGACCCGCGCCGCGGCTTTCAGCCTCTACGTTCAGCTTGTACTGAAACCGCGGTCGTGTCTGAGTCCACGTAACGCGCCCCGCACTGCCCCCTCCCCCTTACCCGTGGAATTTCAAGTGTACAAATGTCACGCATTTGCATCAGAGTGCGTTTTTTTCGCACACGGTTAGATGTGCGACAAACTGTTCACATACTTGAGGGGTTTGAGCCATTTCCATGTACGAATGGGCACTCTCTTCCCCAACAAATGTGTGAGTGGTTCGTTATACACCTGCGACTGTGTCGAATAACTCACTCGCCAGCAAGTGAGCGACAATCGTACGATTGTACGTAGTCTTGGATTTCCACTTCTAGAGCACGGATTTTGAATCGTTGCATCCCACGTTGCGTTTCCTCCTCTCTGTAATAGATGACCGCCCCGCCCCGCCCCGCCCCGCCCCGCCCCGCCCCGCCCCTCCGCTGTCAGCCGGGGAACACGCTGCTGCACGCAGGATGCACCTCGCTAACGAACCCATAGCCGTGGGATTACTGCCGGCCGCGCGGGGCAAGGTGGGGTGGGGCGGGGCGGGGGTTCGAACCACTCGCACTCCCGCGGCGGATCATGCACGACTTTTTCTTCCTCCTTCGCACGTTTTTGTGTTATTTTTTATTTTTCGACGCGGCGGCGGCCTGGGCCGGCGGCTCTCAGTAGCGATCAGGGCCCCCCGTAAGCGACCCCCACCCCGTGCCTGTGCCCCCCGGCGGCGCCGTCCAAAAGGTGTGACGGAGGGGGGAAGGGCAGGGCGTTGATCCTACGTGAATGCACGCAGCCTGAGAAGTGGGCCAGCTAGCCTGACCCTGGCCCTGCTGTGCGGCCGCCAGGCCCGGCCCGGCCCGGCTAGCGTTAGCAGTGTTAGCGTGAGGTGGGCGGCCCGGCCCGGCCCGGCCCGGCCTCGCCCGGCACAAGCCCTGCTCTGCATAAGACCTTCTCCTTCGGGGACACTGCTCAGCGCACTGGTGCTACCACCCTGAGAAGTTTTTGGCTGTGGCATCCATATAATGGTTAGCTACCTCAGGGGGGGCATCGTAAAGTATGGTTGAGGCGGCATACATAGTGGAAGTAACCGCGTAAATTTGACTGGCACCGACTATTCTGATGTCACCTCGACGTTGTTTTGTGGTACTCCCTCAGTGTTAAAACCTTACGACGATTTTCACTGTAAGCCACAACCTCGTAGAAAATTTTCCCGTGAACTGAACCTAAAACTCTTTTTCATAGTGCCGTCATCGCCGAAGGCGCTCGCCCCACGCGTGGTGCGGTGCGGCAGCGCGGCGCGGCCACAAACCGCGCGAGTCGAGCGCGAGTCATCAGAAAATTATCGCCTCAGTAACGCTGCAATTTGCAGGGCGCAGCGCATCGCATGGGGCGGCGTTGCGTTGTCGTCCTGGCTCTGTAGTTGTTGTTGCTGTTGTTGTTGCTGATGCTGCTCCCGGAAGACACGCCTCGTCGCGCCGCATCGTCTCGCGATAAGCACGCCAGATTATCTCTCTCTCTTCCTCTCTGGCTCCTGTTCTCTCTTTCTCCCTCTCTTTCTCTCCGCCGCGGGTAACACGTATTTATTTTGGCGCGCGGACGTGCCTATGGGCTTCTTGCCGGCTGAGTGCGGCTGAGCCGCGGTGCGGGAGGGGAGGACTACGCGTGCGCCAATGAGCCTCTCCCCGGGGGCACCGCCTTGTAATTATTCCCTCGCGATGTGACACCTGAAGCGAGGGGTCGACAACTCGCCTTCTCCTGTGCACAAGTCTTGACGCCTCAGCGCAAATGTTATGTAGCTGACTGCAATGACATTTCATCGGGTCAAGTACATTTTCTTGTTAAAAGAACAGGCTTTTCTGAGCGTGGCGGGGCGGGGCGGGGCGGGGCGAGGTGGGACCAGACCGCTGCTTGCGTTGAGGTCTCCGCCGGACTTTCTTCAAGGAAACCGTTCTCTACGTTCAGCTGGGGCCTCGTAGTCACATTTAAACCATTAATTTTCCAGCGATTACGAAATGTTGCGGTTCTACTCAGGTTCTGTGCGCAGTAACTTTGAGAAATGAGGGTGTAAAGAACGAGTAAAAATAACCCGAAAACGTAAGCTGGGGCTGGCAAAAAAAAAAAAATCCTTAATCCCGCCTTCCGTTTGAGACACGAGAACTTCCCCCTGCGGGCAGTCAGGCAGGCCTGTCCAGCCGACCGGCCGGAGCCGTTAGCGAGCAGTATTAGTACTGTGTTTGGGAGGGGAAACAAAAGAGAAACGGGAATCTCTTTTCCGGGCCGGGCCGGGCTGGGCCGGACTGTGTGGGTGTGTCCGCACGCCCGGGGGCACCAGCAATAATTACATTAATACCGCACGACGTGCTGTGCGGGGCGCGGCGCGGCGGGGCGGGGCGGGGCGGGGCGGGGCACTTTCTCTCCCCGCCGCCGCGAGTCACTGCACCGCAGCTGTGCCGCCGCACGGCGCTGGTCGGTGACGGAGTGACAGCGCGGGAGTGAGCTGAGCCAGCGAGTGAGCCGGTGGATGAGTGAGTGACGGTGGGTCAGGACGGGACAGGGACGCGACCCTCCCTATAGCGACTTGCACCGGCTCAGTGAGGGGAGTGGATGGACTGACGCAACACGGCTGCTTTTTTCTCTCTCCTCTCTTTTCTTCTGCTCTCGCTGCTCTTGTGTCGCGGCCCGGCCCGGCCCGGCCCGGCCCCGCAGCACGCGCCGTGCAGGCCAACCAGGGGACATGCGAGTAGTACGGGCGGCAGCCAGCCAATTTCTCCCGCACTCGTACACTGGAAATATAAAATGTACGAATGTCTCTCTCTTGCTGGTGAGTGACTTTTTCGTCACTTCTTCCTAGGTGTGCGACAAAGTATTCACATACATGTAGGCTTGCCACAAATTATTCACACACTTGTTGGTTTGCGACGAATTATTTCCCCGCTCGGATCCGAGCGAAGCCAATCCCCACTTGTTTGGGCATTCGGTCACCTTCAAGTGCGTAAATAGTTTGTCGCGCACCTACATATGAGCGATATTCGCGCAATAATTTCATTTCCAGTGTACGGGGCGGGGCGGGGCGGGGTGGGGCTGGGCCTGGGTCGCCCCTCTGGATAGGCCGCGGCCGCGGGCTCCACGCGAAAAGACTTGTATCGTACTGCGTACAGGCCCACGGTACCCGCCTCACCTCGTAATCATCAGAATCACAGGGAGACAGACCTGGCGGGGCGGCGCGGCGCGGCGCTCTGACAGAAAATGCCAAGGCCGCTGTGGCTCCCTGCCGTCCCGTGTCCCGTCCCGACCGCGTCGCGTCGCGTCCTCCGGTGCGGAGCCCCGTGGAGGTAGGCAGTCCCGTTGCACGGGCGTGCTGCGCGGGCCTGCCTACCCGACAGGCGCTCTGGCCCAGGGGAGCCGCCTGCCGCCTCCCACTCCCCACCCGCACACTGTTCAACCAAATAGTCATGTGACGATAAATATTGCTACGAATATTTCGTCACAAGAGCTGTGATGAAACGGTCGTCACATGACATACATTTCGTCACATGACATGACATGTCACGTCATGTCACGTCACGTGACATGAATCTTTCGTCACACTGTGCTGAACCATTTGTCATGTGACGAACCTTGCAAACGTAAAATTTAGCACTGACTTTGTCGTCATGTGACGACCTAAAATTTGACAGTGCACCCGCCCGCAGCCTCAGTCATTGTGACAGGAGCTGTCTCATCATCGCAAAGCGTCCGCATGGGGTTTGGGTTTGCATAAAGCGACGTGGCTTGGCGGGGCGCGACGCAACGCTGCTTTCAGAGGCGAGCCGTGAGCCGCGGGCCGGGCCCGGGCCCGCTGTGCCGCGCCGCGGCTCTGGCGGCTCTCAGCGCGAGCGCTTTCAGATGCACTCATCATTGGGGGGCCCTGGCGGTGCGCCAGCGCGGGGTTGGGGGGGGGGGGGGCTGGTCTTGGGGTTAGCGCCGCTGTGTGTACGAATGCGGTTGCGTTCCCCTCCCCCCCTTCCCCCCAACCTCTCCGCAGCTCGTGAGGGGGAGACAAATTGCAGGCGGGTGCTGCGTGGGGGGGGGGGGGCCTGTGCTGTTTAGAGTGTGCACTGACATGACGTGACATAGGCGTGCCCCCCCCCCCCCTCCCCGCCGGGGGTAGGGGTCCGTAACGCAATGCGGTACAATAATAACATTGGCGGTGTACGCGTAACGGAACACAAAACGTACGGCAGCCAGTAAATGCGCTTCATTTCGGACACCAGGAGCAGTTTTATCGCAATCGCGCATTTTAAGACATTTTTGAAGCCCGAGTATTTCAAGATTACTGGCCCCGTTTCAAAGATGTTGCCGGAAAAGGGCTTGTGCCGCATTTTTGCGTCTCGAACCCCTGGCGCGGAGAGAACCCTCTACTGTATCTCGGTTATTTCCATAGTTACATCTTTTGAAAATAAATTCACATCCGCCAATCTTGAACCTTTCAATTCCGTGATCTTTCTTGAGCTCAATTTTCTCCTCCTCTCCTCGGGTTTTCAGTTTATACTTTTCCATCAGTGGCCGCGGCCGCGGCTGCACCTGCTTTATTCTCAGTCATATTCGCTCTCTACACTCGTGCGCTCAGCTCGGCTCGCTCGCGAGGTTCACAAAGCGCCAGCCTTAAAGCGACTCCGGTTATTCCTAATGACCATTAGCTGGAGGGCGCCCCGCCCCGCCCCGCCCCGCCCCGCCCCGCCCCGCGGGGTTGTGTGTAATGGAGTAATTGCTCGCCTTACAGGCCGGCCGCGAGTTTGAGGTAAATTTCCGAGGAGATTCCTTCTTTATTTTCGCTCCGAGAAATGCGCGGCGCGGCGCGGCGCCTCTGTCGAGCCGAGGCTGAGGGCGGCCAGCAGGCCTGGCGGGGCGGGGCGCGGCGCCGTGCTTTTATGCAGTTGAATCGTTTTATAGCCGCGCCGCCGGCAAAGAACTTTTCACTCGAGACGGAACGGCCGGCCTGGGCGAGCGTCTGTTTCGTGTATAGGTTTAGGGAGAAGGCGCGGGGGCGGCGGGGGCTGAAGATGGCGAGGTAGGGGCCTGATCGGAGGGACCAGACCGGACCACGCTAGGTTCATTGTTCTCTCCCAGCCCCCCTCCCTCCACCCTCCCTTCCTCTCTCGGTGTCTCTCTCTCTCTCCTTCTCTCTCTGCGACATTCTCTCCGCCGTGCGCTCTCTCGCTCGGTCCACTGGGCGCTGGGTGGCGAAGGGAGAGAGGGGGCCGGGGGGAATCAACGTTTGCCCTTTCGACGGGACGGTGGTTCGCTCGTTGTGCGGCCCCCTCGCCTCGCCTGCGTGCTGCTCCACCGGTGTCCTCTCATCGACTACGTCACACTGGAAATCCAAGTGTACGAATATCACTCACTGGCAGGTGTGAGCGAATTTGTTCACTCACTTGTAGAATTACATTCGATACTTGTGCGATCATTGTGCACAAATTTGTGCATAAGGGACATAGTAAGGCATAGTTATTCAGAAAAAAAAGTGAGCATAATTATGGTTGCTTAAAATCCTGCAGGGCTTATGCGCAGCATAGTGCGTAGGGCTTAGTGTGCTACCTCCTGACGCCCTGCGTGCGTCAGGCTGCACGGCCTTGACCACGCGTCGCCCTGTCGCCCCGCCACGCCCCGCCCCGCCCCGCCCCGAGCTGATTAGGACCGTTAGGACCTCCCAGTGAGGTGTGAGGTGAGGTATGATGCCACCGCACCGCACTGTGCACTGCCTAGTAGGCTTCCTCCCTCGCCGGCCGTCCACAGTGTTGTTAGAAAAGTAGGCAAAAACCCGCCACAGCCGCGGTCGGTATCAACGCCTGTCTACAAGGAAATCCCTCTGCACAGCTATCAAGATGTTGCCTACAAGGTCAGGGGTTGATACCGACTGCTCAACACGGCTGTATGTTTGCCTGTGTTTGCCTAATTTTATGGAAACACTTGTCGCCCGCTTATTGCCTGAAGTACAGAGGAGGAAGGTGTGGGCTGGGTTGCTCCCGTTGCAGTGGCCCCGAGTAGCCCCGCCCGGCCGTACTTGTACTGCTAGAGCTTCGGCAGCGGGAGCTTCTTTTTTCCCAGAGGAATAAAGTGCTGGTCCGCTGGTTATCTCACGCCGCACTCTCCTCCCCGCCCCGCCCCGCCCTGCTCATGGCCGCGAGGTGTGTATTGTGCGCGGCTCAGCGGCGCTCAGCAGCCCCGCCCCGCGGCCTAACGGGGCGCCTGCGGGTGCGGGCCTTGCGCCCCTGGCCCGCGGGGCCTTACTTCACACGAGACGCGTCTCCGCGACGAGGAGGGCTGCACGGTAGCAGGGTGGAGGCCGTTGAGCCCCCCCACCTCCGTCCAGTCTAGTCCCTGCCCCCTCCTGCCCGTGCCTGAGCGGTTGGTGCGGGGTGCTAATTGTTGCGGAGAACGGCGTGGTGGGGCGGGGCGGGGCGGTGGGGTGCGAGTGCGAGCCTCTGAGGCAGGCCGCGCTGCCCCGCCCGGCCCCGCCCCCCGAGAGCGATGGTCGAACGACCAGCAGCAGCAGTAGCAGCTCCCTCTGCGCCCCCCGGCCCGCGGCCCCCGCAGCCCCCCGCGCAGCCCCCCGCGCAGCCCGCGCCAGCAGGAGCAGGGGCCGCCCTCGCCGGTACGGAACAGGCACAGGCAGCCCTTCCCTTGGGAGTGAAGGGGCCGAACTTAGTGCAGCGGGCAGATGTAGGTGCCGAACTCGATGAGCTTCTACAAAATAAGCGGCCCGGGCCGGCCTGGCGGGCCTGCAGAGTGCCTCGCAGGGGAGGCGTGGCGTGCCTGGGCGTGCCGGAAGGGGTGGGGCGGGCTCAGCGTGCTTCTCCTGTACCTCCACGTCGTGGCTACCTCGGCGTAGCCTCGAGGAAAGCGACGCGAACGGAAATGTGCCGCCGCCACCGAACCGACCGGCTTTGGTCTTTGTCGCGGAGTGCGCGCACGTATGTATGTGTGCGTGCGTGCTTGCTGGCGTTCGACGGCTCCTCACGCCGCCGCGCACAGCGTTTCGCTACGCTACCCGTATTGGAAAGTGGACGCCCCGGCGGAGAGGAGAGGCTAGGCTGCTGCTGTCGCCTTGCCCCTGCCGGCCGAGCCGAGTCGAGCTGGGCCGAGCCGAGCCGGGCTGGCGGCCAGACCGCTATCTAGGATCGCAGGCACTGCAGGGAACTCCGCGGCCCTGCCCTGCCCGGCCTGGCCGCTGCCTCGGCGGGGAGGGCCGTGGTGGCCGTGCAGGCAGGCCAGTGACCCCGCCGGCCCCGCGCGCAGGCTGTACGCCCGAGTCGTGTTTACATTACTGATGTCGGGGCGGGGCGGGGCGGGGCGGGCTGGCCTCCGCGAGGGGCCTGGACGGGACGCCCTGTACGTCCTGTCGAGTGGCGGTTTAGGGGGCGGGGTCCAGGGGGCGATTCCCCCGGCCAGCCCTTGAAGGCCGCTTGAAAGATAGGCAATTTGAGGTGCAAAACCCCCTATATGTAGGCAACCCACAGCTCATAGCCCCTTCCGTCATCCGGACTTAAAACCACCCCTGGTCCTACCCTTCGTTGGGCAGAGCCCTCCCTGCCCCTGCTCACACCCTGGCCCTTCCCTCGCTCCGCCAGGACCCGGCGCGCAGCCCGCCCATGCCGTCCCCCGAGCGCTGCCCGCGGCCCTGCAGGCCCCCGTCGAGATCCTGGACCTCACGCTCCCCGCCCCCGCCGCCGCCGCCGCCTCTGGCGGCCCCGCGTGCAGCCTGGACCGGGCGGACGGCTTCGGCAGCAGCAGCAGCGGCGGCAGCAGCGGCGGCGCGAGCAGCGTGGGCAGCACCTCGGCCAGCGTGGCCAGCGGCAGCAGCGTGGACTCGCAGCCCATGCCGCCGCCCACCCCGCCCCCGCTGCGACGCCAGCCGTCCACGGCCGGCGCCGTCCTCGCGGCCCAGGCCCGGCGGGGGCTGCCGCCGCTGTCGGCCAAGCGCGCGGGCTTCGTGGGGGTGGTGGGGTCGGCGTCACGGGGGCCGCAGTGGACGCGGGCGGCGCGGAGCCCGCTGGGCCAGGGCCGGGGGAGTGTGTCGTCCTCGGGGAGCGGCTGGCCGTCGCCGTCCTCAGCCAAGCGCCCCATGAAGCAGCGCTCCTCTCAGACCTCCTCGCCCTCGAGGTGAGGGGGAGGGAGGTGAGCGGAGCGAGCGTTCACTCTCGACACCCAAGTGTGCGAATGTCCCACACTTGCGCATGTGTGAATTCCCATTTGCACACTTAAGCAAGGAAAGGTGTGAATTTTCCTAGGAATTTCACACACCTACAAATGTGCGACATTCGCACACTTGGGTTTCCAGTGCAGCCTCGTCTTGTCGTTACCGTGGTCTGCGGCCCCTCGCCCCGCCCCGCCCCGCCCGCCCCGCCCCGCCTTGGCGCGGGATGAGGAAACTTTGAAGATGATGCATGATGCTGTTTGCAGCCGAGCCCGGCCCGGCCCGAGCCGCTCTGAGCTGAGACGTCCCCGTTTGCTCTTGTTGCAGGCATCGCAATTACGATGACGAGAACAGCTGGGCGTGTGGGAACTGGTTCGAGTTCCTGCTGGTGGTGGCCCTCGCCATCATCCTGCTCGTCGGCGCGCTCGTGCTGGTGCTCTTCTGGGTGCTGTACTACCGACAAGGCTTTGCGTGGACCGAGAACCCGACCTTCGAGTTCAACCTGCATCCTGTGCTTATGATCGCTGGCTTCATCACCTTCAGCGGATTTTGTAAGCGACGTAGCCTCTGACTGTGCCTGGCTTATGTGAGCGACATTTCCCTGTATGGTAAATTTTTTTTTTCATCTGCGACAGCGATGCTCCTGTACCGTATCGGCCGCTGCTGCCGCAGGATCTATGTGAAGCTCTTCCATACCATCTTCCATGCGCTGGCCGTCCCCTGTGTGGTGGTCGGTTTCATTGCAGTTCTCGACTATCACAACCTTTCCAACCCACCAATCCGCAACTTCTACTCTCTTCACAGCTGGATGGGATTTGTCACAATGGGCCTATTTGCACTCCAGGTAGGATTTTACTTTTGTGCTTTTTAAATTTAACCAGATAAGAAATTGGAATAATGTTATTTAAATTCTCAAATTTCCAGTTTGTTGTGGGCTTCTTCAGTTTCCTCATTCTCCTATGCTGTGAAAATGCTACTGCTGGATTCAGAGCCTCTCTTGTTCCGATACACGCCACATTTGGAATTCTTACTTTCATGCTGGCTGTCGCAACCTGCCTTACTGGACTAACTGAGAAGGCCTTCCTCACCCCAGGGTATGTAAAGAAAAACTATATAAAAAATATACAGCCAGTAATTCAAAGGCATAATCTAGCACCTCTCTGAAGGTTTGTTGTGTAATTGTATCAACATTTATGAGATAAAGCATGGGTTAACACTTTAAAACATAAGCTCGTCAAAGTTTTCCAGAAATAAATTTTTGACTTTGGTTGACCTTAGGATTGTCAAAAAATCATTTTGTGACCAAGATACATGTTCTACCAATTTTTAAAGAGTCAACAAGCTCAATTTCTTTCTTTTTTTTTTCAATGTGTTTTTTTTTTGTGTTTTTTTTTTTTTGGTGTGCGTGTGTGCTTTTTTTCTTTCTTTTTTTTTTTCAAAACGAAAGTCTTGCTGAGTTCAGTGCAATTATTCAAAAATTAATGATTTGATGAACTACTGCCCAATACACCAAGTGTAAACTATCAGTTCCTTATGGCAGTGCCTTCTGTGTTGTTGATTTCTGGTTATGTCTAACAGTCAACTTTTATTGGTAAAAATCACTGTTGTACATAAACAACAAATGTTGTACCTGTGCAGCAAGAACTGCGCGAAGCCGTCCTTTCAAATGCTTTTTGCTCCATGCACAGTAAACTTTTTTATTTTTGGTGCCAATGCTGCCAGACGTGTCCGATTGCGGACTTAGACATCACAGTTTGTTCCCTAAACCTTTCTTGACAAGATTCTATCTGGTCATTTGATCAATGTAACTTTTAACTAGTCGAAATGGATAGGTTTTGATGTAGGTGCATATTTTTTTTTTAATTGCTCAATTTTGTACTCATGCTCAGAGAATGGTGGAAGGTTGAGAACAAAGAAAAGGTTGAGTACAACACTTTTTAGGCATGGGAAGGTAAATGAAAGGAAAATTAGTGCATTTGAGGCCATTTTTATCAAATGTTGTATGAGACCCCCCATGCCTGAAAGGGTTGTAAGGAAGTAATCAATTTTTCTCTCTAGGTCCAGCTATTATTTTATCAAGTTTATTTTCTCAGCTTACCAAATTATTGATTGAAAATCCTTTGCTTGGATTGGTGTAAATTAATATTATCTATTTCAATATTTCAGCTATTCCTATATGGTGGAGGAGGCGATCATCATCAATGCTTTAGCAATGACTTTAGTTGCAAGTGCTATTGTCATGGCATATGCTTTGCTGCGGGAAGGTTTTAGATACTCAGGACACATTCTCGTGTCTGTGCAGAGTGAAATGTAGATTATATTCATCAGTGACTGAAAAGTACTTTCATTTTCAAAATTGAGGAAAGGACTTCTTGGCATAGCCAGCCCTCCAACATCACTCTTAATAATTGTGATGATACTGTATTTAATAGAGCTTTCCATTTAAAGTACTAAAACTTGGATCATCAATTATTTTTTTATCGTCCTCCCAATGTGATGTATCAGAACTAAAACAGTTTCAATGAAAGTCTCAAGCCTAAGGCATGTAAAGATTATGAAGACGAGAATGCCTACAATAGAAAAGCAATTCTAGCCATTAGGTGTTTGTGAGACAGATGGTGTAGTAATGAAGCATTTGCTTCCTCAAGTGTCATATTATTTTGTTTGTTTTATCTCAAATCTAGAACTTTTACCTTTCTCCTAACTACCCACAGCTGCATATTTTGTTATAGTGATGTAAATATTTTTATAAGTGATGTCTTGAGGAAGGTAAATGTTCTTGTTAGTTTGTAAGAGAGTACATATTAAAACTTAATTTTTTAAAAATGATACCTAGGTAAGTGATACTGAAATGCAATACAATAATTATGATTACAGGATATGCAGTATCATTAGGCTGGTATTTTATTAAGTTTATTTTTCACCTTTTTTTATCATTAGATGCAGCCTAGTATAATGAACGTACTCAATCTGGAAAGAGTCTAAACTCTGTTCAGGGCAGTTTTATTCTTTCAATGTACTAGCAACTTCCCAAAGCAGGAAAACATTTACAGGATATTTTACCTTTCTTTAACTTTGTTTTTCTGTTATTTTTTAAAATTTTATTTTATTTTTGTTTTTTCATGCACATAAAAATTTTGTTAGGCTTAGAAAATTTCTTTTCCTGGCAGTATTGACAGTTTCTTCACTCACAAAACTGCATTGTAGTGTTGTGTGAGTATGAGGCGAGCATTCCAGACAGACATATTTTTAGTGTTTTACTAGAACAAGGAGACGTCCTTTGTTTTGTTTGTACATACCCAAAACCCATTTACACCTGTATGTGCCCACCATTCAATTTTTTTTAAAAGGGATATTTTTGTTTTTCTTTCCCTGAAAATGATTATATGTAAGGTATTCTATAATAACCATAAATATTAAAATTTTTATGACCATTCAGTTGCATTTCTTTTATCCAGAATCACTTTGGCAGTTTTAAGATTACCATATGAACAACAATATGCTAAGCTTCCAATGTGGTTTCATTTACTTAACTACACTAACATTTGTTTTCCATTCTACAGCTCAGTGGTGGCAGTCAGCTTCCTTTTTTAATCCCAATCTAAGTGTTTCCTAATTTTAACCCGTGCATGATTATCACCATGTTGCTTCATGTTTTCATTGTGTGCTCACGCCAGTTAAAGAGACTAATCTAGAAAAAGACTTGGTCATTTTTGGTTTCGTTTCTTCAGCTTTCTGTTCCATGATTCTAACATTTCCATATACCATATCTTGCATTAACCTGTCTAAGCTTTTCTGTGTTCCATCTCTTATGCTTTCAGCTTCAAGTATGTTGAGTGGCCAGAAGAGGCATTCATTATTAATGCTCTTGCTATGGTGTTGGTGGGCTTGGCCATTCTGCTAGTCTATGCAGTTCGCCGTGAAACCTTCCGCGTCCGAGTTGCAAGCATAGTCTCCCAGAGACTATAGGACAGGATTGAGCCGCCTCCAGAGCAGCCTGAGCGGTTCTGAAGAATTTAAAGATGATTTGAGACTGGGCACTGAAAATGTCCTGTAGCGGCCAGGACGCCCTGATCTCATCATCATCACTTATGTTTTCAACAAAGTGGAACATTACGTCTTGCACAAAACTCACAACATCAATTTTTCAATTGAAAACCTTCATTCACTCTCAAGATGTAGGGGCCAAATACAAGAAAACAAATACAAGACTACAAGACTGATGGAATGAGGTTGTAACATTTTCAGAGAATGGCCAATAATTAAAAGGAGAAAGGGAATGTAAGGCATAATATACTTATGTGGAAAAAACATATTGCACCAACATTCATTTTTGCGTCAGTGGACGTTCTCTACATTTGGAGAGTTTGCAAGCAGTGATTATGAACAAGACGGCTTCATGTCCTAGTTTCTTTTCTGGCCAAATCTTTGTCTGCATTACGCCACTTGTTGAAGCAACATTCAAAAAGGGCACAGATTTGGCAGAAAACATACAGTCTGTTTCCAAAATATTTAAACTGAATTGATCTCTTTCTGCAGAAAGTGTAATGACTCCTAGACAAACATCATTCTTGTTATTGTGCTTTTATTGTGAGTTAGTAGCATTTTTAAGCCTCATTTACCATTAATTAGCAAATGTTGCTTAACTCAGGTCATCATTTCTTTGAAGTATTCCTAACATTGAGTGTCTCCTTATTAGTCCTTTACTCATGGTGGTCAGCAGAAGCTGAAACAAAGGCAAAGTTTTGAAAAATTATGTTTATTAGACTCTAATTACTGTAGAACCAGACCACACATTGCATTGCATGTGGTTTATTTTGAATGCTCAACAGTAAATGCATGTAATTGCATGTGTTAATGGCTCAAAATTTCTTCCCCAAGCATTAGTATGTATGTAAATTTTTTAAACTATAGGGCAAACTAAGCCAATGCCATTAGAACACTTTTTTTCCATATTTTAAAATAAAAGAAATTCCCTTTAAAGTCCTTCTCAATGCAAGAGCTGATGCGCTTGAGTTTGAAACAAAATCCTTGATACTAGGCGATAGGCCAGTGGGAGCTAGATCCTGCCCTCAACAGCAAGATAACCAAAGTTGTGGGGCATTATATGAGCTAGTAGTTTTATAGGACAATCATTTGTCAACAAGATATTATATATTATGTTGAAAGCCTGAAAACTGTCACCATTATGTAAATAGTAGTTTGTCAATCATGCATTATGTGATACCAAAAAAAAAAAAGAAGTTAAAACTAAGAAAAAAAAAATTAGAAAAACCAATGGTGCTACGAATTAACTCGCAAGTATGATTAGTAACTCCTCAGTTGTGAAATATAGATGGTAGATGTAAGTTTAACTCTTCTATAAATTCTGATGATCTTATAAATTACTTAAAAGTTTATCTTAATAGATGCTCATAAGTCATTATGATCTTACGCTTTTGTAACAGTTGGCTTAGCTTTGATCAGCCATTAAAACATACCTTGCTAGATACAGTTACATGTTTCAAGTGAAAAAGGCGAGTCCTGTATCAACAAGATATAAATTCTTTGACTTAAACACAGAAAGTTTTGAGATTTTCTTCTCTAATTTGATGATTAGAAAACTATTGTAAATGTTAACAACATCTGTAGAGTTTTTCACACTGTAAGTAGATTCCACAAACAAAAAATAATTCAAACCAAGACTTGTAAACAATAGTTCTTTTTAAACATGTGAGCTGTTGGTGTACTGGTATCTGTTTTGGAGAATCCACAAGGATTAAATGAGATTGGAGGTAGAAATGATGCCAAAATCTGTACGTAGTGATTTTGTTAAGTGTTGTAGGACTAATGTGACAAATAATTGTTGAGATAGGGTGTGAAAAATTACGGTTTGTCTCATCCATGCTGAGTGGACTGGAGTAATTTAATGTGAATGATCCCAGAAAGCTAGATGTACTTGCTTTTCCTTGTTGGGACCATTTTAACATTTAGCTTCAGAATAGATCCCTGTTCAAAACTGCCTTCATCTCATATATTCTGACAAGCTTACATTTCATTCATCCCTATTTAAATATTATGTCTTCTCCAATTTTGTTCCATGGACAAAATTAAATACAATTCTTTTGAAATCAAAGCAATGTCTTGTTCTTTTTTACTTTTATTACTAGCATCACACCATTGACTTCTCTTTAGTCCCTTGCCCCTTGTCTGTCCATGCCTGCTGCGTGAGAATCCAGAGCTGGTGAACTTAAAAATCCTCTTTTTTTTGTCTCTCTGTGCGTATTCAAAATGAACGGCCTTGATCAGCCACAGACTGGCGTGAGCTAACCCTATGCTGCACCAGACATGCTTTTGGTTGAGTACACCAACAGGGAATTCAGCTCTACCTAGGATTATTCCTCTGCTGGTTGAATAAAGGCGCGGTTGGCGCGCGGGCACGTCACCAGCACGCGAATTCAGGGTATCGTTCTCGTCGCCCTGTCTCTCTCGCACCTATGCGGCACGCCCAACGAGGCTATAGCCTTTGCATTTTTACGATTTTGGGCCGAAAATAAATTTTGCTCCAAAGTGACGGGGGTTGTGCAGGGGCACTCTTAACTTCCCCTAGACCAACCCCGAGGGTGTCCTGTGAGTTTGGTCGATATCGGAGACAATTTAGTTGCGGCTGAAAATCGCAAAAACGCAAAGGCTATAGCCTTTGCATTTTCACGATTTTGGGCCGAAAATAAATATTGCTCCAAAGTGACGGGGGTTGTGCAGGGGCACTCTGAACTTCCCCTAGACCAACCCCCGAAGGTGTCCTGTGAGTTTGGTCGAAATCGGAGACAATTTATATTCGGCTCAAAATCGCAAAAACGCAAAGGCTATAGCCTTTGCATTTTTACGATTTCGGGCCGAAAATAAATTTTGCTCCAAAGTGACGGGGGTTGTGCAGGGGCACTCTTTACTTCCTCTAGACCAACCCCCGAGGGTGTCCTGTGAGTTTGGTCGAAATCGGAGACAATTTGTTTTCGGCTGAAAATCGCAAAAACGCAAAGGCTATAGCCTTTGCATTTTTACGATTTTGATTCGAATTTTTTTTTCTCTCCAAAATGACGGGGGTTGTACAGGGGGACTCTAACGTACCCCTAGACCAACCCCCATGGGTCAGTTCGTCCGAAAACCCGGTTTGTCTGCGAGGCAATACACTATTTCTGATAGCGCGCAATGTGTGCTGGCGAGCCCCCGCAATGGTCGCATCACCCTCAAGCCGGGTTCACAGCGAAGAAATGCACAGCGCCGGCTGAGGTGAGGTGGGCGGGGAGGCATCCAGTTTGACTCGGTAGGTGAGTGGGTTGCCTACCGTCACGGCGGCCGGCGGCAGCGTTGACTCCTGCCTGGCCGCTCGGCTCGCCGATCGCCGATCCGATCGTCTGTCGGAGCAAGGCGTACTGGTGGCGTTGTTTGGTAAGTGGAATTATTTCAGTTGAAATGGCTTTAATAGTATTTTCTTATGGGAATTTGTACGAAAACTGTTTGAGGAGTTAACTGTGTGGTGCAGTTTCCCGATAAATTGGAAGATTGGGAAATGGTATAATTTAAAGTTGTGAGGTTATGTTGTCTCTTTTGACATTTTATTTCAAACTTGTCGTGATGGACGCCTGCAAATGAAAACGCAGTCCTGTTTGTTGGTTTTTCGATAAATTTGTTTTTGAAAGTTTGCTGTGGTATGTCCAATCCTGATTGAAGATGGTAATTAATTTCTGTTGTTGACCTTCAAGTGTGTCTGGGGGAGAAGTCTTGTATGGGTGTTTGTCATGATTAAAGTTATAAAATGAGTGCTGATTGAAAGAGTTCCATTTTCGCTGTCTTGTTAGAAATGAAGAGAATAATGATTTTTTGGTATTAGCATAAATAAAGAAAAGGTTGATATGAGTTAAAGATTGAAAAACTTGAGCTTTGCGTGAAGAGGATTGAGAGTAAAATAATGAATAGTTCCATATCAGTAGAATATTGGTTTATGATTGTAACATTGTTTGTTTGTTTAGTTGAGAGCATGCTGAAGTATGTGTTAGTCATATGTGTTAAATGATGTGACAGTATGATGGGGTCCCGCAATTATTTGAGTAGTTTACATGTTGGTGCAAACTTGAAAATGAGTGGATTGGAAGTGATTGGTCAGTTATTGCACAGAATAAGGTTCGAGTCAGGGGAGGTGAGGGTGTCTATACTGAAAGCAGGCATAGATGGACCCTGGAATAGCACAGGCTCTTATACATAAGGACGAGAGATATAGTTTGTCTGGTTGTTAAATGCAGCTTGTTGAGTAGGGGATATGGGAAGGTTGCGTTGAAGCTTGTTTGAGAGGAGCTGTGTATGGCAGTATAATGGTAGGAAAGTGTCCAAGTTTAAAGCAAGTTGAGGATGACAGCCTGTTTGTCGTCCATTTTGACTTTGTCATATAAAGGGTTGTTTTGAAATTGAATTGGTTATCCATTTTCAACGTGACATAATGTTGTGAAGCCATTGTGCGTGATTGTCCATTTGTTGTGATAGGAAATGGCAGGGGAGAGTCGGAAACTGTTGATATAGTATTTTTGGGAAGTGGTTGGAGAATTGTATATTTGTAATATTGTTTCCATTCACTAATTGCTGTGATGTGGAGTTGAGGAGCTTGAGGCTTTAACAAGCCATTGGACAAATGTTAATTTTTTACATGGTGATCTGTGAGAGGAAATTGTACGTATGTGACAATAATTCATAGAGAAAAGTCAAGGGCTGGGTTCTGTGTAGATTTGTAAACATTGTTGATAGTTGATAGCTGTACAGGCTACAGCTCTGTCTGCTCTTTGTTAAATTCCCGCGCCCGATTTCTAACTTTGACATGTTTGCGTTTCAGAGCTCGTCCCGGCCCTTCAGTGATCTGTCGTATCAAGCCCTCGCGGAATGTCGGGGTTGACGGAGTATCGCCGTGACGTTGAGTGTGGTTGAGCAGCATTCGCAGGCTTGGCATTGGTCATCGGTGCGCGGGAGTGGTGGAGTATCTCTGGTGCTGAAGGACGGTGAGTATAGACAGGTATAGATTCTTTCGTCCGGGTCGTCCGCTAGGTGGCGCTCGACCCGGACGCTCATATTATTTGCGCGGTGTGTGCCCACAGAGGATTTCCTATATTGTTAATTCTCGTGGGGGGACCCCCGAGACGGGGGTTGGGGGTGCGGGTGGGGGGCATACTTAAATTTACGCGCACTTTTTAACGCTTGAATTTTTATTGTGATACTTTCTCATCCACAGGGTTGGCTCTCCTAGTTCCACAACTCTTCTCCTTCCAGGCTGATGGGGAGGGGGCCTCCACGTGGTGCATCTTGGTACCGAGATGGATCAAGCCTTGAGGAGCTGCGTCAAAACCTGAAGAGAAATCACAAGATGAACCATCAGGGTGAGAATGATGACTTGGATTTTATTTCAAATATTAGAAATAATATTTATAAAACTTACCATTGTTTTCTTCTTGTCAGGTCTGTTGGCTCACTTATTTTCTTCAAGATGATTCTTTTCTTTGAGATTTGCCCATCAACATTCAAGTCATGGAAGCCAGACGGCAGTAAACATCATGTCTTGAGAAACCATACACTGCTTCACAAGGGGATCAACAACGCTGCTTGAAAAACCTGGGTCAGAAGAGAATATTGTACGTTTAAAAAAAAATTATTTCAACACTTTAAAATATAAACTCAGTTTCAATTTTTACCTCATCAAATCCACCAATCCCAACCAAGCCGCTTCCTCATCCAAGAACCTCTCACATTATGCGTGTGAAAGAAAACATAGAAATGTTGTAAGGTTATTTATTGTTTTAAATCTTCTTCCCTTCTCCTTTGCTGTCAAAGATGTTGCTCGAGGAGCAGGTCCTGTCCTTCCAGGTAGTCGTAGGCACCTACAACATAGAAATTTCAAAAAAAGTGAGTTGGTGTCACAGTGCTTACCACTCAAGTCAAGTCAAGTTAAGTAATATGGGGACGAGCAGAGCTCTGCCAAATATTGTCCCAGCCTGGGACCCCCAGGAAGACCGAATCAACTAGGACAGCATTTAGCAGAGCTCTGGGGGGACCCTTTATCCTCTGGGTGAGAGCCGTCTGGTGCCGAGTTTAGACTCTAGCTGGCAAAGAGTATTTGCTTTAACCATAGCAACCATGGGGTTGTTTAACCACAACAACCAGGGGGGCGACACGGCCTCGCCAGGCCACCTACAGTGTGGAAAACACCCAAACTGCAGGATTTTTTTCACCCACCCCAGCCCTCGGGAAGCTACAAGAGATGTTATTAATTTGCAACTTTTAATAGCCAACAAAGTCTGGCCAGCAATAAGCTTATGAGAGCAACGCAAAATGACTTTAAACAAGAAAAAAATTTAAAAGCTCACAGGCATGAGCAATAGGCACCCCTAACAGGAGCCTCAAAAATTAGATCAGCGGTAATTGCTGTGACACCAACTCAGTGATTGCTCACCTTGCACATTTGCATTTTGCATTTTCTCCTGACGAGCAGTAGCCAGTGGATCCTGGGATCCTGGGGCGCCAAGTGAGCAGGGGCCAGGATAATAGCCCTGCCAAGGAAGAAGTAGAATACTAATTATTACAATTTAAGAAAGTTTGTCAATTATTTCACAAAAAATAAAAGACTAAAGCAAATTTAGTTCTTCCTCAATTCCTAACAAAATTTAATTTTAACAATGGGCTCCTAATACTGTCTCAACATGCTCAACAACACGTAATGGAGTACGCTTAGAGCCAAACAAAACAGAATTCTTTTAACCACCACGAATTCCATAACATTACTGACAACAAACATCTATTGAAAACTTCTTCTCCAAACTAAAGTGGTAAATATATTCAAACAAAAGAATTAACAGAAAACCAGCAAATTTTGAGGAAATATAAATGTTGCAGCACTGACTTGTAGAACATGTCTTCTAATTTCCATTTGAGTTTGAGAAATACAAGTAAGAGGACTCTTTGATGACTTTCAGAGTATTTCACGATTTTGTAATGCAGGCTTGAAACACATCACTTACAAAATCAACATAACCTAACCCAGAGAGGAACAAATTTACATGCGATATCTTAATCATATAAGAACGATATCCGACATACAACAGTGTCAATTCAACAAGCCCACTAAAAACAAGGTGCCAAATTAACCCACATAATGTCGTTTAGAAATAGCGCTCGTTCTTTACCCTTCTAACATGTGAAAATATGTCTTTTACTGAGCAATTGATATTAGCTAATACCTGTGTCAATGCTGAACCCAGAAAAATTACCTTCACCTAGTTTCAATAGTTTTACATTTAATAGCATTTTTCAATGAATAAATTCAAAAATAATTTACTTAACTAGCACAATGTGTAGCACAAAAGCACCTTTTAAAGTTTAAAACTACTCATCTGATCACTTCAATGACAATGAATGGGACTTAGAAAAATGACACAGACCTTTCGCATCTTGAGGTAACTTTTCTAATTTCTTTATGTGCTTACCTTAAAATCAACTAAATCACCCTAAAATCACTTCAAAATATCAAAAACCTTTTAAAAGATGCAGATTTGTCAATACTTTCAATCTCTGATATGACGAGAACATAACCTATCTTCACACAGTAATTTGTTTTTGCAATATTTTTTTGTGAGGCAAGAACTGATGAAACCAACTCTTTTTTTTTGTTTTTTGTCAGTGTTCAAGTGTTAATTGCTGAGAACATATTTTCACATGGGTACATGCTGTGTTTAACGAGAAGAAAGTGAGTTGCTAAATTACACCAAGCCGGGACTAATACTCGTTCTTTTTACCTTCACATCATATACCCAACAAAAAGGGGTAAAGAACGAGTAAAATTTGAACAGGAAGAGACTATTACGGCACAAAACCAACACTTTTCCGAAGGAAATTTAATGTAGTAACTTACCCTAAAAACAGACACCAGCGGCGGGCACCATCAACAAGAACAACAACAACACAAACAACAACACAGCAGAAGAGGTTTGCTGTTTGCTGTCTCAGGAAGAATGCATTTTCTCGCTGAAAACCCCGGTTTGATGGTTCAATCAACACTCGGGAAGTGGCCGGGGGTACAATAGAGTTCCCCTGTACAACCCCCGTCAATTTGGAGAGAAAAAAAAAAATTCGACCCAAAATCGTAAAAATGCAAAGGCTATAGCCTTTGCGTTTTTGCGATTTTCGGTCGAAAGAAAATTGTCTCGGATTTCGACCAAACTCACAGGTTACCTCCTTCTGGGACCAAAAAACACATAGCAAGTCCTAGGAGTCCTATACCGGACTTCGTTAGTGAGAAAATAGGCCCCTAAGCCACCCCGCCCGAACACATTGCGCGCTATTAGGAATACTGCATTCCCTCGCAGACAAACCGGGTTTTCGGACGAACTGACCCTTAAGGGTCGGCCAAGGGGTACGTTAGAGTCCTCCTGTACAATCCCCGTCACTTTGGAGAGAAAAAAAAATTCGACCCAAAATCGTAAAAATGCAAAGGCTATAGCCTTTGCGTTTTTGCGATTTTCGGTCGAAAGAAAATTGTCTCGGATTTCGACCAAACTCACAGGCTACCTCCTTCTGGGAACAAAAAACACATAGCAAGTCCTAGGAGTCCTATACCGGACCTTGTTAGTGAGAAAATAGGCCCCTACGCCACCTCGCCCGAACACATTGCGCGCTATCAGGAATACTGCATTCCCTCGCAGACAAACCGGGTTTTCGGACGAACTGACCATTGGGGGTTGGTCTAGGGGTACGTTAGAGTCCCTCTGTACAACCCACGTCATTTTGGAGAGAAAAAAAAATTCGACCGAAAATCGTAAAAATGCAAAGGCTATAGCCTTTGCGTTTTTGCGATTTTCGGTCGGAAAAAAATTGTCTCGGATTTCGACCAAACTCACAGGTTACCTCCTTCTGGGAACAAAAAACACATAGCAAGTCCTAGGAGTCCTATACCGGACCTTGTTAGTGAGAAAATAGGCCCCTAAGCCACCTCGCCCGAACACATTGCGCGCTATCAGGAATACTGCATTCCCTCGCAGACAAACCGGGTTTTCGGACGAACTGACCCTTCGGGGTTGGTCTAGGGGTACGTTAGAGTCCCTCTGTACAACCCACGTCATTTTGGAGAGAAAAAAAATTCGGCCGAAAATCGTAAAAATGCAAAGGCTATAGCCTTTGCGTTTTTGCGATTTTCGGCCGGAAAAATCTTTTCTCCGATTTCGACCAAACTCGAAGGCATCCTTCTTCTGGGTCCAAAAAACACAGAGCAAGTCCAAGGAGCCCTATAGGTGTCCCCACAATTAATTCTTTATAGGGTAACGGTACGAAAATTTGGGTACCAACCAGGAATTTAATTCCTGCTTCCCCCTGCGCTTGGGCTCTGAGGGTAGGCCGCCACCTTCACACACGTGCTTGGCGGGTTGGTCTACCCGTTGTGTTGCAGGCGCTCTTATTAGCTCCGCCTCGGTAACGCCCATTGTGGGGGTGCCATATGTCGGACTTCGTTAGTGAGAAAATCGGCCCCGAAGTCACCTTACCCGGGCTCGTTTCGCGCTATCAGGAATACTGCATTTTCTCGCAGATAAACCCGGTTTTCGGACGAACTGACCCTCGGGGGATGGTCCTGGGGTACATTAGAGTCCCCCTGCACAACCCCCGTCACTTTGGAGCAAAATGTTTTTCGGCCGGGTTTTCGGGGAAGAAATGCGACAATACGACGCAGAGGGAAGAACCCTGAATTTTACTTAGATGAATCAAGTATTTTATTTTCAAACGGTTTACGCCGCTCTTTTGTTTCCAACAAGTAATGAGTACAAAAGACCAATGAAACATTTCATCACAGTTGTAGATAAATAGGCACTTATGAGAGATAAACTCACTGAAAGCCCATGTCAGAGTTCATCATCAAAGGGGATAGCATGGATCTTAACAATGTGGTCTGCACCAGCACTTGCTAGCAGTAAAACTGATGATTTGTTTTCTCCAATATCTCCAAGTTGGGGACGGAATGCCAGCTGTTTGACAGTTAAATGATGAGCCAGACTAAGAACTGGAGTTAAGAAAAAACACAATGTATTCATTCAAAGATTAGATTAGAATTTAGCAAATGAAACTATGTTTAACACTCCACACTTGTAAAGGATACTCTTGGTTTAATAACATAATCAAGGACCAGGGGTCATCTTTTTGATATTGCCAACTGTAAAGTAAAATGTGACCATTCTCAAGGCCTGCTCCAACCATATACGATGCATCAGACCTCTGCTTAGGTGCAAAAGCCAAGCTAGTCACAGATTCCTTCAATAACAGGGGCGTTGATGCTGCAGACCAATATCCTAAACTAGCTCCTTCTTTTGTTGGGCTATGTCCTCCCCAAACCACTATCTTTCCTTCCCGTGACCCAGTAGAAAAAAACTTGGAATCATGGGTCCATGCACAACACCATATTATTCGTGTGTGAATCCCATTTGTTTTGTTAGTTGAGGCAACTAGTTTAAAGGAAGAATCTGAAAAAGCAAAGGTTGCAGACAGAATAGACATTGGTTCCTATAGCCAGCAACTTGCCACTACCACTCACTTGTTTCATTTTCAAATACACTCCAACACCTATCCCTTGAAACACTTAGCAGATATTTATCATTGGGAGAAAACGCTAGGCGTGTGACTGTCAGCTCATGAGATTGTAACTTTTGAAGTTGCTGCCAGTTTTGAACATCCCTTAGAAACAATATGATCAGTACACTTTTAACAAAATAGAAAACATAACAAAAAAAAATTTAAACAGTTCATAACAAACCATAAAATTATTGAAGCATGCTGAGATGATGAAGCCTTGCATGCAGAAGCAAGAAGTTTACCATTATGAGAAGCTGCTAAACTGTAAAGCTCATAACCATGGCCATACAACTTCTGAATTTCTGGCCATAGTGTGTTCTGAAGAAGATCCTCCTCTTTAGGAGGCTCTAAATAAATAAATTTAAAATTTACATTACACAACCAACAAGTTCCCTGATTTGCAGTTAAGCATACTCATTGCCAAGGGCTTCACCTGCTAAACAAACTGGGATAAAGTAGCCTTCTGGAAATTCATTAAACTGGTTGTTGTCTCCTGGGGGCAGAGGCGTATCTTCATTGAAAATAGCTTTGTTTGAGAGGCCAAGTGAAGGAACTGATGCACCAGTTGGCATAGCTGCAAGAAGTTCTGGGAAAAGAGAATAAGTTCCACATTAAAATTAATACTGTAATTTTAATAATGTAATCATTGCATAAGAGATCAAGTTGAAGTTTATACTAACCATCTAGATTCTTTTCTTGAACATCACAAATTCTCTGGAAATTTTCAATGAAATTTCCCGGAGCTTTAAAAACGCGAACAATTTTTTCCTCTGCCCCAGAAGCATACTGGTAACGGGATAAAATTGCTAAACACTGAATATCATAGCCATGGACTTGAGGTCTTGCTAATTCATGCCAGGACATCTAAAATTACAAAAGAAATAAATAGAATTGACTTTTAGAAGATTTTAAGCTAATGGTGGTGTTAAAATAGGCTGTACACACTTTCCCTTCTTCTTGAATCCAAGGAGCGTGAAGCCGACTTGTCTGATCATATGAAACACTGATTATGAAAGTACCACCTGGTTCCCAACCCAAGTCAGTTACTTCATCAAAGTGGCCACCAACTGACAAACCAGGCTGCCAAATTTCAGTATCCTGAAAGGAAATAGGTAATAAGTTAAAAGGAATATGAAGAAAAGAAAATGAAGTACTGTGTGGAAAGTAAATCAAGTACACACTAAATCAAGGTGCCATAGGTGAAATGATCCTTGATAGCCGTGAGCTAGAATAGAATGGCCGTCTGGAGCAAACTGACATCCATAAAAACCCAGAGTATTTCCTCCAACTTCACCAACACGTGCTTTTTCTAGCCAGACACTGTCTTCATCATTTTCCAATCCAGGAGTCCAAATAACCATTGTTTTATCAAGAGAAGCTGATAAAAGAGATAATGGCTGAACTTCATGACCTGATCCTGAAAATTTATAGGGTGGGTTATACATACCTGTATAATAATATTTTGGCATAATAAGCAAGTTTCATACCATCAATAATTTTTGGATGCCAACACACAGAGTAAACCCATCCCTCGTGCCCAGCTAAAACAGAATCAACTGTTGCCGCCCAGTAGGAATCAACACCTTGTGAACAAATTGAAAATCTTTCTTCTTCTAGCTTGATTTCTTTGTTAGGATCAAATGAGCTGAAAACATTAGTTTTTCCAGTACGATGTGATAGGCGCCAAATACGGATGAGCATATCTTGACCTCCACTGGCCAGCAGAACATCTCCATCATCTACAAGTATGGATGGACAAAAACATTCAAACCCTATAAAAGACGACTTAACTCCCAGAAGGAATAATATTACCAGATACTGTAATATCTATGCTGCGAATCCAGTCCTCATGTCCAACAAGAGCATGAACATGACATAAAAAGGGTGGCTCAGTTGCCACAGAATATAAATGTATTTTTGCATCATCTGTTGCAATAGCTAGCAGCGGAGTATTTGTTTCCGGGAGGAGGCAGAGCTTTATACTTAGGTAAAGACCACTTCCCGAGCAAAGAGTTTCAATACAATTTATTTGCTCTGAGTAAGAGACAAAAATGAAATAAATAAAAAAAGATGAAAAGCAAAAATTAAAATGATCAACTGAAGTGTAACTTACTATTTCCTGAATTTCTGATCCAAATTTTTAATGAAGAATCAGCTGATCCTGTTACAACCAAGATGGCTGGATATATTTTTGAGCTATTATCAGGCAAGTAAATTGCATCAACCACAGTAACAACATCAGAGTGCCCTGTAATGATAAACAAATTTATGTTTACTTCTAAAATAATAAGCTGCATATGCAATCAAAAAGACATCAATCTGTCAAAAATTTGCCAACATATCAAACTGTGGGATAAATTTTTGTCAAATCACCACTTTTTACTTATATTTTATGTCAGAAAGACAAACCTGTGAGAACAGCAGATGGTTGAAATAAATCATTTTCATCCTTTGACCACACAACACCAGTTTTGTCTGAAGATACTGAAACTATCTCAATTTCAGAAAGATTTTCCTTATTGTTTCGGGGAGTCTGAACCCATTTCACCGCATTAATTCTTCCTTTATGATGGCAAAGTGTATGAGTGATCTTAGCCTCCTGGGAAAAAAAGGACGAAATTCGAGAAAAATTAAACTCAGACAAAATATCACAATTTTTTTTTATTTTTTTTTAAGTTTTAAAGATTAGGTCCTAGCATAGAATGACTGCAGAAACAACACAGAGAACAAGACAATGAATGAAATGACACTTAATGATACAAGCGCAAGGGGTGATTTTGGCATAAGAAACGCAAAAAATAAATTATTATGAACCCAAAAATACTAAATTTTAAAATATGATATTGGTAAACAGAATTGTTTTGATGAGCATAACCTTAACATTTCTAGTGGCTATTTCGGGGATGCCAGCAAATGAAACGAACGATACACAATACCTTGGGGTTGTAAATTGCTACACTGTTACAGGCGCCAAAGCAAATCAAATTATTTTGGCCCCACGAAAGAGATCCAGGTGTCCTGTTACACGCCGTAGATATATAACGTGCTGCACTGGACGCTGCCATGTTTTCTAATACAACTTGCTTACTTTTCCCCCAACCACCCCCAACCCCCCAACTCTCAAGGCTCTCAAGGCAGGAAGGCAGGAACCAAGCCCAGGAAAGGGGAGGGGGGATTTCCATTTCCATAGTTGTTGGACAGTCTGTCGCTGAGCAGGGAATGAATATAACACAAATGAGGTCGCAAATCATAGGCAATTATAACCAGATACCCAATGGGCAGCTCAGCATTCCATCACTTCATGAAATTAGATGTGGTTCATACAATGTAGCTTCGTAAACGATGGAGGACAGAGCACGAGGGAAGTACATTACAGATAATCACGATGGCTGTCACAGTCTCAATCAATTAGCTGGTACAGGATTAGTGGAGTTCTTTTGAGCAAAATCTTGGCTTACAGAAAACCTAAAAGAAATTTTCATTTCTCTCTGACACACCAATTATTTTTTGGTTTCTGTTGCCAATCCTGCTGTATTCGATTTTTTGTTCTTCTTCTTCTTGATTTCTTTAGTAAGAACTTCTTCCTCCTCATGTTCCTCTCCTTTCTCTCAGTGAAAAATACATCGTCTGTTGGGACTCCTTTTATAGTTTTATGTTTTCTCTGCTATTTGGATTGTTCCTAGTACCTTTTTGTACTTATGTTCAAGCCAATTGAATATTACACGTCAGGTGAAACTAAAAAAATAACTTTTTAGTGCCACTGCTTCAAGACATGGCGGAATATGATGATATTTCTCAAAAACAAGGTAACATTTTATTTTAACTTTACCAAGTACTTCTTAAAATATTCTAAACCTGAAAGCTTCCCGGAATTATTAGTTAGAATCTCCTCATCTGCAAGTAACTCGCGAAAAATTTTCTCCTCGTTCCAGTATCAAATTTGCTCTGATTGGATTCTCAATATCTTATCAATGCAAATGTCAATGGCCAAGTTAAATTTATTTTCATATTCTTTTGACTTTCTGTCCTCTTAAAGACAAGAAAATCTGTCTCTAGTCCTAAAGCTGTATTATTATCTGTATAACCTATTTGATAATGCTGATAAGAATAATTCTTATTCTGTGACGTTTCCTGTTTTGACTCATGTTCTCTTATCTATGTTAGGAAGTGGACTTCATAATTGTGTGATGTGAATTACCAATGCATCCTGTTTACCTTTGAAATTTTAAGGATGAGAACAATCTTCTTGTCTAGCTTAATCAACAAGCTTTTTAATTTCCAGCGGCTGAGCGAAGAAGGCAATTGAAGATGAATTTTCAGCCACCGCCAAACTTCAGTTTGGGGTCAACTAGTGTATCCGGAAATGCAAATACAGCTGCCTTTCAGAATTTGAGGTCAGTAATTAATATCTGAGTATTAGTGAAGATTACCAGTCATTTGACAGCTAGAGACTTGTACTTGTCTAGCTGCTTTATAATTAAAAGTACTAATTTGTTTCAGTATGAAGCCTACTGTTCTCATGCCAAGTTCAAGGCAAAGTGGAGATAACAGCAGTATGCACTCAAGTGCAAGTCGCTCAAGGACCGCTGCCCCAGTTGTGAGGCCATTCAGTCAGGAGACATTTGCCGATAAGTCCTCCAGGTAAAATGATTCCTTAGTTCCATTGATTTCATTATGATGAGTCAAAGAAGACTGAGCATATGTATTTCTTGTTTATTTTTAGGTTCAAGTTAAATATTCAGTCATCTGGTAAACTTCAAATCTCGCCTGACACTGTAAGTTTTGTTAAAAATCTGCTTGAGCTGTGTCTGTACTTTTAAAAGCAAAGAATATTTGTGATTTTCAGGTATATGATTTCACTTCAGAAGATCTACAAGATTTGGGAGAAATAGGCCGTGGTGCTTTTGGAACTGTGAACAAAATGGTTCATCGAAAGAGTAATACAGTTATGGCTGTAAAGGTGTGTTTTTTGTTGACTATTCTACAACTTTATGAGGCATTGTTCGTACTCATTTTTCTTTCATTTACTCTTGTTTTAGAGGATTCGTTCAACTGTGGATGAAAAAGAACAAAAACAGCTCCTAATGGACTTGGATGTTGTGATGAAGTCCAATGAGTGTCCATGCATTGTTCAATTTTATGGGGCTTTATTTAAAGAAGTAAGAAAAGTATTTCCCTACTGAGAGTAAATGAAGTTCTAGTTTAAACTGGAGTTGTAAATCAATTTATTCTGTTCTAATTTCCAGGGTGATTGTTGGATCTGCATGGAACTTATGGATTCCTCCTTAGATAAGTTTTACAAATTTATTTATGAAAACCAGAGGCAAAGGATACCTGAAAGTATTTTGGGAAAAATAACTGTTGCGGTAAATGTCAATTATTTTTTTTTAATTTTTTTTATTTTTTTTTTATTTTTAAGGTATATGTTGTATTTGCTTGGTAGTTGATGTATACCCCCGAGTTAAACTTGTATTTTTTGTCTAGACCGTTCAAGCATTAAACTATTTAAAAGAGAAATTGAAAATAATACACAGAGATGTGAAGCCATCAAATATTCTTCTTGATAAACGGGGGAATATCAAGCTGTGTGACTTTGGTATCTCAGGTCAACTTGTGGATTCTATCGCTCGTACCAGAGATGCTGGATGCCGCCCTTATATGGCTGTACGTTCAAAAGAAGTATAAATAATTTTTCTTTTCTTATATTTGTTGTGACTTGTTGTGCTAACCATTTCCCTGTTTCTTACCAGCCGGAAAGAATTGACCCTCAAAGAGCTCGTGGCTATGATGTTCGTTCTGACGTTTGGTCTTTGGGTATAACATTAATGGAAGTTGCAACTGGACACTTTCCTTATCCAAAGTGGAATTCAGTATTTGAACAATTATATCAAGTTGTGCAGGGAGATGCTCCGCAGCTGGAGCCTGTTCACAATGGGAATCACTTTACTGCTGAGTTTGTCAATTTTGTTAATACATGGTGAGTAATAGTAGTGTTTGTATACAATTGGCATTATGAAAACTTAATTTACTCAATGTCATCACACCTGTGTTTATTGTTTTGCTTTGTTTTACAGTCTCATTAAGGAGGAAACCCAAAGACCGAAATACAACAGACTTCTGGAACATGATTTTATCAAAAGAAGTGAAACAGAAAGAGTTGATGTTGCAGCATATGTCTGTTCAGTTCTAGATGACATGGCTAATAATGGAATTACAGCTTTCACCACAGACCAGCCATAATGTTAAACAACTATCTGTGTGCCCCCGTCCAAATTTCTCATTGATCTGATGCATTTAAATTTTTTTCCTGACTTTGTTGAAACTGCATCAAGCTCAACACCCAGATGAAAGCACAACTAGTTGTGTTGTAGTGAGGAGAGACATCTCTGTTTTGCCTGGTTTTTATGGTAAGCCGTCCCATTAAGTTTATCCTTCTATGCATAAAAATTACTCCATGAAATCCAGAAAAGGAAATAGGTTCAATTAAATGTGAAGTAATGTATATTCTTTCAAGAATTTCTCCTCAGCATAAAATTAGCTCATTCAGTATCTTAACCATTGGAAAAAGATATTGAAACAAATTGAATATTTAGTATAGATTTTAGAAGATGCCATTTCTGTTAGCATCATCTTTTATGATAGCTAGGTAGATAGTTCAGTTAGCATATTAATAATGGGGCACGACCTAATTGTGTCATACCACGTTTTAGTGCCTCTGTTGCATTGTAGCCCTTTTCACGATTTATGCGTCAAGGAAGAACTTATAGTCATTTAACTAAACTTGAGAATTTCAAAGCTTTCACTCTCAAGCTGCCACTGTCACAACTACATTAGAGTAATTGAGCTTACTCAGCCATTTAGACTGTTTTAAACTATGAAAGCTTCTTTAAAGGCTGTGAAACTTTACAGCAATGTGGAAGATGTCTTGTAAAGCTCTCAACTGATTTAAAGCTGAAAAATGTATATTAAATTTTTAGTCTTTTGAGCGAGTTGTAATTGATTTTGTATAAATTTCTTGGGGACAAATTTCTCTGGAATATCACAGTGTTGCATGTAACACTTTTGATATTTTGGTTAGTTTAAATAATTCACCAAATGATTAATTCTTCCTGTTTAAACTGGACAGACTTGATAAAATTGGACATTTGTAAATCTGTTTATACTTAATTCATTTTATCACTGTCAAACATTCCAATCACAACTTCTTGACATCTTTGGAGAACTAAGCGGATTGCTTTTGTTTGGAAACTGTATGGTTACCTGTTACAAATACCTGGGCTTCTTATTGCCCCTTATTGAAAAGTTTTAATTAAGTTATTGAAAACCAACAGATAGCTCTAAAGAATCAGGAGAGAGAATATTGGTTATCCTGCTTATAAATAGACATCACAAATTTGTTTTAGAATGAAAGCAGAAACATCAAGCTTTCTTTAGTCGAAGCAACTTTGAATGTAAGTTATGCTGCTACTTCCTCATTGCACTGTGTAGACATTCCTGCACATTAATTATTTCTTATGCTCAAAATTTTGACAAGAATTAATACAAAAAGAAAACTGTTTTTTCCTATTTAGTACAGTTAATACGGTACATCTAAAGCACATAACATTTTGGTCTGACACATTTGCACCTGATTTGTAAAACTTACATGAAGCCAATTGCTATTCCTCTTTGAGGCAGGGCTGGTATCCTGATAAAATTAAATGAATTTTATTTAAAGAGCTTTTTATCAAGTAGTTATGCCAACGAAGTGCTTATTTTAACTCCAAATTCTGGACATTTATTTCTTTGTTAATTTTGGAAAGAATTTAAAACTGGCTCATGAAATAATGAAATGTTTGTGTGTTAACTTCTTAGCTTAGCCATCCTACTCATGTTCTGTTTTTGTACATTGTAATTTTATAGCGGGTATTTTTATTGTTTAGATACTGTTAGTTTTTTCTTTTACCAAGAGACTGGTGCGCAAGCCCTTTTTGCTGCCTTTAATCTTACTCATTGCATTTTACTATCAATATTAAATCAAAATTAAAAAGAGAAAAAAATGAATCTTGTTAAAATTTTGTAGGTCATGACAGCACTGTTTTGCAACTTGACAATAAAGAAATTTTGATTGTTATGAATCCACTTTATGATGCACTTAATGCAGTGCTTGTCCAATATGGAAGTACCTCCACTTAGTGCTGTACAAATATGTAGGTTGCAAGTTTTTTTGTTTCATTATAATTTAGTTTGCATGTAAGGAACCACATAGTGATAAATATATGTAAGAGATATAGTATGTTTTTAGAGTTGTAGACTATTCAAAATTTAAGAGGACTTGAACAGAGATGAGGAAAGCTAAGTCTGTTCTTAAGAACTTGTATTATTCTACTTAAGACCCCTAAGAGAATTCCATTGAATGAAATTATGTGTACAAAGTTTGACTATTTGGACTGAATAAAGTTTAACCTTGTTCTGGTTTTACGCGCTGCTGTGTTTTCGTTTTCGCCATGTGTCATCCCTAAGTGAGAAGAGTCGCCAGCATTACGGCGGATGTCTGCAGTTCCCCACGGAGCCGGGGGGGAGGGGAGGGGAGGGGGTCCGGTCCATCGGCCCCGTCCCCCGTCGTCCCGTCCTCCCGTCCCCACAAAGCACAGTGCTTTGTGCCCGTCCCTTCGCGCGGGTCCTTCCCGCTCCCCTCCCTCCCGCCCCGGCCCACCGCCACCCGCCCCGCCCCCGCGGTCTCCAAGCACCGGCGCTGCACACCGGCCCCTTTGTTGGCCAATGCGTTGTGGGGGTTGTGGGTAGCCGTAGGACCCTACTGTCCACCGCACCGCACCGGGCCGGGGGGGCGGGAGGAGAGAGCAAGGTATGGACCGCATGGACCCCAGCCTGAGCAGGTGCAGGTACCTCCCAGGAAGACGCGCCGGCACCGGCAGGGAGAGAGACGCGCCCGGCCCTGGAGGGCCCGGCAGGAGAGACCAAGTGGGTGGCGCAAACAAAACGCTAAACGGAATAGTGGGGAATCTTAACTTGTTTTACATGGCCTCTTCTCTTTTAAGATTTCAAGGCAGCGGTCTGCTTCTAGCACGAGAAACGAGAACAAGCACTGCAGGAACAGGACAGCACGTAAGTGTGGCAGGGCAGTTGTGCTAGGTGCAGATGAGAACACGCTCGGTCCATGCTCGCTGTAGCCAATAGCGCGCTCTTACGCCCTCAACGAGGAGACAACGGTTGTCAGCTTGTGAAATGGGCCAAAATAAAATAGAAAGTTGACGTTTAAACTCGCCGGCGTCAGACAGGAGGCATTTGAGGAGGCAGGTCGTACTTCCCTTGCCTGACAGCACTTGGCACGTACCGGGCGTTTCACAAAAGACGCAGGCGCCGGCGGGTTTGCCTACCCGATCTCCCCGTAAGGCGCCATTGCTCCTTGGGTAGGCAAACCCGCCAGCACCTGCGTCTTTTATGAAACGCCCGGTACACCATGTACACGCACACACACACACACACATCACTCTGATTTGACATCGCGCGGTTGAAAATGAGGGGGGGGGGGAGAGGCAACCTGGGACCGTCGGAGCCTCGAGGCACACTCCTTCCCCAAGGGAAACCCCACGGTGTTGGCGATAGAGACAGCGACGAGCCGCGAATGCGAACCCCACCGCATAGGCGCGACAAGGACGGAGATACGAGAGCAGTCTTCTGAATAAGTCGTCTGCTCCTTTCGTTTGACTCACACGCGCGATTTCGCTGATGGCGGAGTGAGCGCGGGCTGAGCGTGGACCGAACGTGCTCTCACAGCGTGGCCCTCAGACCCCCTTCTGCCCTTGGCCTTTGCCGCCCTGGGTCCCCGCCCCGCCCCACCCCGCGCGAGTAGGCAATCCACTTCCACTCATGCATTCGGTGCAGGATGAGCTAAAGAAAAAGAGCGGGCCTCTGGACTACCACGTATACTGCGCTGATATGACTGCTAGCACTCTGGATTTAGATGTGTTTCTTCGGCGTAACACACAGGCGCCAGTTCTTCACTTGCTTCCGTCCAGAAACAACTGGAGAAGCTCGAGATAACGAAAACCAACGAGATGACTCTGCCCGGAGGTGGGATCCTTTCGCAATGCCCGTGTTTTACCTCCAAACAAACAAACAAACAAAAAAAAACTAACCTAGACGAAGGCGGCCTCCGCACCTGACTGTTCATCCAGGCTCGTCCAGAAGAGGCGCGTCGTCCTCAGACTCGTCCGAGGCCGCGGGTCCGTGCACCTGGCAGCCGACCACGGCGGCGAAACGCCCGCCGCCTGCTGTCGGCAGAGCGCGGAGGGCGCGGGCCGGCGTGCGGGCCGGGGCGCGGCCGGGGCGCGGCGCGGCGGCAGGAGCAGGCGCCGGCACAGGCGCCGGGGCGGCGGGGGACTGCGAGGTCCAGCCAGAGTGCCGTTGACACTGCGGCCGTCTGCTCAGGCCAGAGCTCTGCAACGATCGCCTAATCCGTCCGCCGTCCGCTCGCCGAGCGCTGTCCATCTGTCCATGGTCCGCCGCCGTGCGTTCGTCGCAGACCTCGACGGTCACTCGGCTCCAGCCGGAGAGGGCAAGGGAAAGGGAGGGGAGGGGCTAGAACAGCAGCTCAGCAGACGATCGCCACCGGCCAGCCGGGCGTCGCTCAGGCGTCGGTCTGTCTACCTGCCGCCTCCGGCCACCGTCCGACGGCCCTCACAAGGCAGCGCGACGGCGGACAGCCGCCGTGGCCGCCGTGTGATACGATCATTGCAGAGCTCTGCGAGGCTTAGGCTCAGGCCCTGAGAGCAGGAACTACATAGCTGTCTGTAGGTGGTGGCTGCGGCAGAGGACAGTGACAGCGCCAGTGACAGCTCCCCTCGTCGCAGCGAGCACAGCCCGTCATCCGCGGCGTCCTCGTACTCCGAGGACGAGTCGACGGCGGCTGGGAGCAGAGGACCAGGCAGGGCGACCGGGCCGGCGGTGGCAGCCGACTGGCGTGCGTCCCTGGCAGAGCGGTTCCGCTGCCCGCACTCGCCGAGTGCGAGAGAGACAGAGCGACGAGAGCGGGCAGCGGGATCGGTCTGCACTGCCGACTGATTCAGAAGATCGGTTCCATGCATCTGTCCTTGTCGCACTCATGGAGCAGCTCCACCCCAAGGGGGTGCACCTTCGTGAGTGCGACAAGGACAGAAGCATGGGAGCGATGTTCTGAATCAGTCGGCTGCCGGACGTCTCGAGAACAGCCTGTCCTGTCTCCCCTCCCAGGCGGCGAGGGCGCGCCAGGGCGCGTGCGCGGGGAGGGCCACCGGGCATACCAGCAGGGCTGCGAGCAGGCCTGTCAGCAGCGCTGCCTGCACGCTCACGCGCACGCTCACCCGCACGCGCACGCGTGCCACCACCCGTACCAGCCTGCCGAACCGTACCTGCAGGACGTGGAGCGCAGGGGCCGGTCCTTCAGCGTGGAGCAGGTCTGTCCTGTGCTGCCCGGACCGGACCGGACCTGGCCTCTTAGCCTGCTCGCAATGCGGTTTAGAGGGAGAGATTGCCACGGGGGCAACCGCTCGCGAAATCCCGTGTCCACTTACACGCCCCAAATCTCTTGAAATCCGAAATATTTTCCCCAAAAGGCAAAACACAAGTAAGTTATGGGCGTAAAATCCGTCGAAATCTTACGAAGTCCACCGAAATCTCTTCCCTGAAGAAATCTTGTGCACCCAAACATTCGAAGTGGTTGCCCCCTCGGGAGCAGCCGACTGATAAAGAAGATCGCTCTCGTACCTCCGTCCTTGTCGCACCTATGACTCTATGCCCCCGTGGGTGCGACAAGGACAGAGGCACGAGAGCGATCCTCGGCATCAGTCAGTCGTCAGGGCGACAGCGAGGCGGGAGCGCCTGCGGAGCGTGGGATAGGCAGACCCGCGGGGCTCGGGTGTCGGGCGGCGCTGCCTACCCTGACGCCCGCAGGCGCCCCGTCGACCTCATCCATCTCACCTCGGCGGTGCCGTGCTCGCAGATGTGGCGGATCGAGCGCGAGAATCAGGACCTGCTGCGCCGCCTGCGCGCCTGCCGGAAGGTGGCTCCCGTCAGCGCGCCCGCGCACATCAGGAGGATCACGGCGTCGTCCGCCATCAACAGGACCGCAAGGCAGCGGGAGATTGACCGCGAGAACAAGGTGAGCCGTGCGCTGCGCTGCGCAGGAGGGTGTCCCCCGAGGGAGAAAGAACTCTAAAATTTTTGAACACTTCGTAATATATTTAAAAAAAAAAAATTAAACTTCAGAAAAATTCACAAAAATCCCGAGAAATTAGCGAAAAAATTCAACAAAAATTCACAAAACTTCAGGAAAATTCACAAAAATTTACGACATTTGTACACTAAAATTCAGTGAGGTTTCCCCCTCGGTGTCCCCCCCTGCACCTGGCGCTACCTCTCGCCCTCTCTCGTTGCAGATCATACGCCGGCGGCTGCAGGACATACAGCAGTCCTCGTCGCTCCTGGGCCTGGGGGTGTCCAGCGCGCGGCGAGCTCCGGCCCGAGGAAGGGGAAGGGGTGCAACCAATAGGGCCATGCGGCAGGAAGGACTTTATAGGGAGTGAGTCTAAGAGTTGTGCCTTTTGTAGACAATTGACTTTAGACTGGAAAATAAAAGCCTTCCAGCAGATGAAACTAGCAAAGCGGTGTTGTTTCAATGTTTGCAGATGATTTAGGAAGAGTACTAATGGCACAGCATTTTCATGTGTGTTTACAACATTTATTTAAAATGCTTTACAATGTAACTAGAAATTTTGCGTTGTAATTTAATGTGGGTAACGCAATAACTTGGGCAGTCATAAAGGACAGAGACTATCAAACCTTTGAATGTCAAAGATTGCTTTGACACAAAAAAACATTAACATAAAATGCCTCTTCACATAACACCTTTTCTCTTTTTTCCTTAACACATAAAAAACAAATGTCAGCAGAAAAAATTGATCATACATTTAGTCTAAAACAAATTCAGAATTCAGCAAGACATTAACTATAACAAAGCTTGTGTGAAAGGGAAACAGACTGAGGCTCAATGAAATATATATGAAATGAAAAGTATAGCACTCCGAAGAAAACTGAAGGTTAACACAAAATGCCTTACCTTTTGTTGCGTTGCATGAGATTCCCTATAGGGTATAACTTATTAAAACAATGGCACATTTAGTTCAGAATATTTGATACACTTTCAGAGCATTACCAAAACCATATTCATCAATGTCTCCCTTTTGGCCCATGGCATTATGGTAACAAGCAGACTTTATCAACCAAGAATGACCTAAAGCTATGGAAGATATCCAAGAGGGCCCCTTAGTTGTATAACTAAGATGCAGAAGCACAAAGTTGATTACAACAGAAACTAACAGAAGTTTTGCATTAAATAAATAATTTCAAGACATTTAAAGTTAGGTACTGTGGTACCAAAAGAGTAAAAAAGTCTTTCAAACTAATAAGAAGGAAACAAAGTAAATACTTTTACAATTATATCCTTTTTCACATTCATTAACCAGGTAAAAAAATATTTTTCCTATTAGTAATATGGACGACGTGGATTATTCTAAATAAGGAAAGAGCAGTAAATTAATGGAGGTAAATCACATTTAACTATGAAAATTGATGATGAGAAATACACTTACTAATGGATTTGGCCTAAACCTATAGGCCAACATCATTCGCTTCCGGTAGGCGTCAAATTCATCATCATCTTTACTAACTTCATCAGGACGGTCAACACCGAGTCCTTGATTTTCGGTTCTTTGGTTAGCTCTAAACAAAAGGTTACACAATTAAAAAGAATTTCCAAATAATGACAGTATTAAAGAATAAACTTAACGAACCTTCCAACAGGATCCACTATTCCAGTACCCTCTGAACCTAAGCCTTGGCCCTCAGACCAGCCTAGCTTTTGGAGCATTTGAAAACCGATATTGTCTTCTTTTAATTTAAACTCTTTATAGTCAGAAAGATCTGGCTCACGGTCTTCTCTCAATGCTGAGTACTGAAAAGGCAGAAACGGAAATAAGTTGACTGTCTTAAACTATATAAGAAGAATGTCATTTTTTCTATCAGACCTTCTCCATAAATTTTGCTAATTCTTCTGGTGGTAGGAAATCACCAATGTGATGTTTGCCTTGGGACTGTCTGGTGAGCTCATCAGCCCATCGCTCAGTAGCTTCCATTTCTGCTGACCTTAATTTGTGCTCCCATGTTCCTTGAAAAGATATTCACACATTTACATTAACATTTTTTTTAAAAGAAAGAAAGAAAGAAATAGCATTTGAACAAAACTATGTATTTGCCAACATACCTCCTTCACATTCTTCATCACTGTCATATTCATATTTATGTTTCCCTCTCATTTCCAACTTTTTAATATCCTCTCTTTTTTTCAATAAATCTTGGTACAACAAGTTAATCTGTAAAGAATAACTATGAATATGATGGAAACCATTCAACAATACGTAATACAATAGGGAATATCCAATTTACCTTGTAGTGATCTTCAGCTTTTTTCCAATCTTCCTCTGACAAATTAGTTGTACCAAATGATTGCATAGCATATCGTAAAAGGCCTGGATCTGTTCTAGTAACTTTACTAAGGGCTGGGCCTGCTGCTCCAGGAGCCGGTATTCCTTGGTACCCAGGAGGAGGTACATTGGTAGGAGGAAGTGAACTAATAGCCACAGAGGGTGCATCATTTCTACTGTTTTCTGGAGCCCATCTACTTCTCCTTTTCCTTTTGCGGGCGGCAGATGAATTATCATTATCACCTAAAACAAATTTGCTCTTCAGAAATTGTAAGGAAAAAGGAATTACATCAAATATTCCTAAATTAGACAAATACCTTGAGACGGACCAGCATTTTGTCCATTTTCATTACTTCCAACATGACTAATATCCTGACCAAATGATGGGGAATCTCTTTGAGAAAATAGTTTCGACCGTCCTTCTCTTTCTGAAAGATTGTGCCCCTCATCATTACTACACTCTGATCTGTTTGCTTCTCTCCTTAGTTTTCCGACAAGAAGGCGATATTGGATATAAGCACTGCTGTCTTTTTGATGTAGAAACCTACAACCAAAGTAGTGTTTAGTACTTCCATTGAAAAAAAATTTAAAACCATACTTTATTTAGCTTTTTTTTTTCTTTTCTTCTTTTTAATTTTTTTCTTACCATAGTTTTGGATCATCTGTATTTCTTGCTTTGATAATATCCTCAATGTCATCCCCACATTGTGAGACCATTTTGGCAAGCTGTAAAACAGCATCATCTTCCTCCACTTTGGCTGATGTTTGGTTTCTACAAACATCATCCTCTTTCATGGAGATTAATCCATTTATAGGGGGGGGAACTGGAGCTATGACATTGGGGGGAGTGGAATGAATACCAGATAGCGGTATTCCCGTTGATGTCTCTGCAACAGACGAAATTGCAGAAATGAAATTCACAGCAAATCCTTGTATATGTCGAAACGAAGGCCTTCAGGAGAAAACACTTACCGATAGGCTTGACATCGGGCGCAGCAGACGGTGGTGGAACTGGCATGACAGGAATGGGAGGAAATGATGAAACGACAGAGGGTGGGGGAACTCCAGTGAGGTGAGAGAGAGGAGGAGGAGGGACACCCGGAGGCATACCCGGAGGCATACCCGGAGGCATGCCGGGGGGAATGCCTGGCAAGCGCACCCCGGCGGACCGAACGCCCGTCGGCGGGGGTACGCCAGGCGGTGGCACCCCATGTGGAGGTACTCCCGGAGGAGGTACCCCAGGAGGTGGAACTCCGGGAGGAGGCACTCCGGGGGGAGGCATTCCGGGAGGAGGTACCCCGGGAGGAGGTACTCCAGGTGGCGGCACGCCCGGGGGCGGGACGGGGGGAGGGACACCGTGTGGCACTTGGGGTTGAAACTGTGGGGGCAGCAAGCCGGGAGGGGGCATGCCGGTGGGCGGCATCGGCGGCGGGGGGATGAGGTGTGGGTCCAGCGGGGATGGCGGGGGGATCGAGTGAGGTTGGATAGGGGAGGGTTGGGGAATCAACTGTAGGGCAATGGAAGAAGGGGGCGGATGTACCCCCTGAGTGGACATGGCGAGGGATACTGGGACTGGGGGGACAGGAGACGGACCGACGGCGGCCCCCTGCTGGGGAGGAGGGCCCGGGGGTGGCACAGTAGGGTATGTGATGAACGGCTGGGTCGGCGGCGGCTGAGAGAAGGCAGGCTGCGTTGATGGTGGCGGTAGACTTAGGTTCGGTGGCGGGTACATTGTCGAGAAGACAGGCGGCGAAAAGTCCACTTTGGTTGGAGAATAAGGTGAAGAAGGGCGAGCCGGCTGCGGCTCGGGCACAGACACGTTCTGCCACCGGTCATCACGCCTCGAACGATAACTATCCCTTTCTCTCTCGTGAGATCTGTCTCGCATGTGTTCGCGAGAACGGTCCATGTCCCTATCCCGTGACCGGTCCCTTTCACTGTACCTATCTCTGTCCCGGTCCCGGTCCCGGTCCCGGTCTCTATCCCTTTCTCTCTCCCTGTCCCTTTCCCTACTGCGATCTCTGTCTCTATCTCTATCGCGAATCCTCTCTCTTTCCCTGTCCCTTCTTCGTTCATCTCTGTCTTCATTTCTGTCTCGGCTTTGACCATTATTTTCTATAAAGAAAAGGAGCAAACCATTAACAGTTTATAGTAGGTTGCTAATCTGAGCATGTTGGAATTTTACTGACTTACCCTCCTGTAATAAGCTGTTTTCATCCTTCTTTTGACCAGATTTATCTAAAAAGAAAAATAGACAAATAGTAGAAAATTTGAGAATTACTTATTTTCAGTGGCCTGGGGGAAAAAAAAGTTAATTCCAGAAAGTACACTAAGCTATGGTATACACTGTTGAAAATTTCTACGTTATGTTGGATATAATTTAAATAGGCTACACCCAAAAGAAATACACTCAGCAAGAAGTAGGACATTTGATTGTTTGGAAAGCAATAATAGCTTATCTTTTTTTAAAGGAAGGCATTTGATTACATATTATTCAGTAAGAAAGAAATAAACTTACCTTTTATTCCTGAGAGCTTCCTGAACTGGTCCATGAATGAACCATCATTAGAAAATATATTTAGGGCACTATTTGAAGATGATTGAGTCAAAGACGTAGAAGTTGATGTAGATGTAGAAGTTGATGATGATGACAATGAAGACGATGACTTAAGTTGTGAACCAATTGACCTCACGTTTAAACTATGGAAAAGAAATAGCAATTTATTAGAATTTAAAAAAAAAAATTTACATGTAATCTAATGGTTTAAGAATAATGTATGACTGAAATAAAGAATGATCATTTGTCTGATAATTTCCGTTCAACTACTAGGACTTTTCTACTACTAGGGCTTTCATTGAGCATTACTTCCAATTTCAAAGCTAGTTGAACGTATAATCTCATTGCATTTCAAAGCAAGTTACAGACTTGAATAATATAAAATCTAACTATTTATACATGTCGCTTTTTGTTGGTTTTGCTCTAAGTTTCACATAAATGAGTCCAACTTATCTGCCATGACTTGAAAGTGGTGTCACTAAGCATTTAGTACTGATTGATCCATGAAAAATGTCATTGTAACTATCTCAAAAGATTCACACCCATATTTCTTGTGAACCAATAAAATTACAAGTTACAACAAAAATGTAAACAAATCAAATTACAAAATAACAAACAAAATGAGTATTGTAAAGATTAGGTTGGGGTGTAAGTTAAGAGAAGCGCAATAACACATGAAACATAGAATGGTTTAGTGTCAACTAATAGTCGTGAATGATTTATACAAATATCATGACGGGGCCGAATGGTTAAGCCTAGAAGACTTACGGCTTCCCCGATGGTTTCTTATTTCCAGGTTTGTTGAGGTTAGTTGTTGATAATTTTTTTACATTGTCTTCCGCTTCCTTGCGTTTCTGAGCTTCTAGCTTCGCCTGAATTTCTCGTTTCTTCTGTTGAATCATTTCTTCTTGTTTTGACATTTGAGCAAACCTGTCAAATCTGTTTGTTTTCTGAGAAAAGGGGTCGGACCCCTTCTCCTTCCTGAACGCCATGTTTCTGTTTTCCGTACTGACTGGAGCCTGTGTGGGGCGGCTGCTGTAAGCGCCTTACTGAAGTCTGATTAACGAATGCTGACCGACCGTGCCGACGCCTCGACGCTCGACGCTGAGGCCGTTTAATTCGCGAGATCTCGATGTAAGATGTCAAGATACAACGGCGCCAAATTTAACAGATCTGGTTACATGTCGATGTGGCCACACGAAAAGAATTTGATAGATAGTTGGTTTGGTATGTATTTTGAAAATGAAAAAAATTCATAGTAGGATAAAATAAAATAATTCAAACATTTATTTCTTTTTCACATAGATAGATAAATTATTTTAAATACAAAATTCAAAAATCGAACTAACTAAAATAGAAGAAACTTATAAAAGAGGAATGAATACTGTAACATAAAAAGAACAGAAATAAGTATTAAAGATAGGTGTTTACTAAGAAAGTGAATGAGATTCTTTCAAGGAAAAATGAAAGGTACATAATCATGTCAAGAAAGAGGGGCAATAATATTGATCAGATCTGAAACAAAAGTTAACACAAGTCTATGGTTTACGAAGAATATTGGGTTGTGTGTGTGGCGCTGGCTGAGGATATCCTGAAACCAAAAATATATACATTATTAGCTTCTTTTTAATGGGAATAGCATAAAACTAGAACACAACAAACAAGAGGCTTGTACCATATCTTGAGTGCGATGGCATGTTGTTTTGGTAACCTTGGATCCCAGCATATGGCTGAAAACAATACAAGCGATTTTTAATAAACAAATGTAGTCTCACACTAATTTGAAAATACAAAATACTGTTCTCTCTTCCTTTTACCTGTGGAAATCTCTGATTATTAAAATTATAAAAAAGCCCTTGTTGCCGCGCTGCCTCTGCCTGTGCCTGTGCCTGTGCTTGGGCTGCATAAGCTGCTACAGCTTGTTGCTGCTGCTGCAACTGCTGCTGCTGCAACTGCAACTGCTGCATTGCTTGAATTCTCATAAAGTATTCCTGGCGAATTTTTTGTTGCTGTCGATGTAAATAAGAAACAGATATCTGTATTAGAAAAGTTTTCAACTGCTTTGCTTCTTAGATATCTCCTTTTTCCACATCTTTCTTCCAGTGGGTAGAAATGCCCTAGAGGAGAGAGGGGACAGTGCTCGAACGGGTGACATGGGTAACTGGATGGAGGTATAGCTGTTAAATAGTTCATCGGATTTCAAAATTCAAAACTGAATCTGAAAGAGGATGAAATCATGCGTGGTGTATACAAGGTGTATACGTTTCAACCGTTAACATCTTTAAGCATGGGATGGGTAAAGTTTAAATTCCGGTTGCAGATGTGTAGCTGTCAAAGTGCTGTGGTTTGGAGACATTTTAGACTACTCATGTTCAGGGTCAAGGGCATTTCAAATGTGCATACACAGCCAATACCACGCAGAACTTCATCCTCTTTCAGATTCTCTTCAAACTTTTAAAAACCAATGAGCCATTTAAATGCTACCTATATCTCCTGCAAGTTACCCATATAATGGCCATTTTCCCTGGTTTGGGCACTGTAACTGCTCCCCTCTAGGGTGCTTCTACCTTACAGTTTCTTCACACACAGAGATAATAAAAAAAGTAAAAGCAAAAGGGGTGTTTTACCTGCTCCATTGCTTGTTTAATGGTAAGAGCTGCATCTCTTTTAATCTGTTCATCTGATTTCTCTGGGTGCTGGGAAAACAAAGGAGAATTCACACAATCAGTTTTAGGCCGTAATGAGTACTTGTGCCACACAAAATGTTACCCACCCTAGTTCTAAGAAGTTGTTCAACTTGTTCAAGTGATGGCAACACTTCTGAAATAAGATAAACATGTGGAAAATAAAGGCTTAAAAGCAAAACACAAACATTTTACTTGTACAACTTACCTGTACCAGGAATTGCTAGTGGTTGATTAATTGGTCCCTTCTTCTCATTTTCATAATCATCCCACGCAGCTGCTCTCTCTTCCTCATTCAGCTCCTCTTCTTCTTTGTTTTCCAGAAGAGAGTCATGTTCATGATATTTGACAATTAATGTTGCATGTTTTTTCAGAATTTCAGCAAACAAATGATCCTTGAAAGAAAACAGAAATTTAGGCTTTATTGTACATTTCAAGTTTTCATGGGTTGTAAGTTTATCACACATTTGCACTGATAAATGTGTGAGAGTGAAACAGGGTTATGTACACTAACCTTGGGGAGTTTGGGTGGGTCATATGAAGAACGGTCAGCAGGAGTAAACTGATACAATTCTTGAAGGTCAGCCATTTTGTAATACCTCTCTATCTGATGTTCATCCACAACGCGGCCAGCTAATGACAATTTTGTAACTTGACGCTCGTAGATTTTTTCTTCCATTGTACCCTAGAACCAATTGTTTTTTTTTTACTCAAATCAAAAAAGAAAACACAAAACAAAGGAATGAAGCAAATTGTTTTAAAATACTTTCTCATACCTGAGCAAGAAATCTGTAAATAAAGCAAGGATTTTTCTGTCCAAACCGATATATTCTGAAAATACTCTGTAAATCATGAGATGGATTCCATGATGCATCAAAAATGACAACTCTGTTTGCAGCCACAAGGTTGATTCCAAGCCCACCAGCTCGGGTAGATATCAAGAATAATCTAGCCCTGAAAAAAAAAAAAAAAGGTAAATTATGGTTTTATATTAGAATACAAAACTGAATATTTATGATTGAGAATGCATACCTGTGATTAGATGTTTTGTTAAATATATTACACCAAATGCTTCTTTGTTCAGTAGGAGTTGAACCATCCAGACGGAAATAATCAATTCCTTGTGACCAAGAACCTGTATGGCCATCTAAGAGTTCACTAGCATTACCACTTTGTGTTGCTTCATCAATTTTACACAGGAAATACTCAATAATGTCAAGTGAATACAAGGATTGACTAAACACAAGTCTGTAAAATAAAAGAGAAGATGAGATTTTGTCACAAAAAGTAATTACACCCTCCACTAGCAGCTTCACTCTCATTTAGAGGGAGCCTTGGAATCTCTGTTGTAAACAAGTAAGCATTCAAACAATGGTCTTACAGCTTTTCACCATTTTCTTCAGTGTCTTTCAATATTGAAAACAACATTTGCAGTTTTGGGCTTGCTCTCAGATCATCTAGGTCACTTTCTTCAATAAAAGCTTCCCACCACTCTCTTGCTTTTGTAGGTACAGAAGGCTCTAGATCTGCAAACAAAGAGCCTTTATACTTACAAGAGTCTTAAAAGAAACCCCCAAAAATTACAAAATGGGGGGAAAACATTATAAAATTTACTATTTTGAAGTTAGACCTGCTATATCTTCAGTCTTGTTGGACCTTGTCCTCCTCCCAGTAGGTTTGGGTTTTTCTGATTTCTCTTCACCGTTCTGTGAACCATCACTCAGACAAACTACATCATCACTGTCAGAGGTTTTAGATGCTGCTGATGACTCAGAGGTATTACTGTCACTTGCATCACCATCATCAATAAAATCTTTCAGGGAGCCCTCACTGTCTTCATCATCCTATTGCAAATAATGGGACAAGATAAGATCATTTCCTAACAACAAAGGTTAATTAGGGCACTATAATTTTAAGATTATTAGAAAATTTAACAACAGTACCTCTTTTTCTGCCTTTTGTTCAGCCCGCTCAGCAGACATTTTCAAGACTCTAGGATGAGTCCAAATTCTTTGCAAACTCTGAAAGTCAGCAAACAACTGAGCACCTTTACCCTGATAACCTCTACTGGAGAAGTGCTCCAAGTAATGCCTATAAAGCTTTTCCTGCACATCTGAGATTCTTATAGATATCACATACTCCTCTTTTGGAGGTAGGAAAGGAGTAAGAACAGAGTAGTCGTACCGCTGTAGAAAGGTAGCAAACAATTACCGAGTGCTAGGGTTACAAAACTAAAAGGAAACAATAAAAAGACATCTGCTTACCTGTACACTTCCCTCAAGTGTTTTGTGAAGAACATGAGCCCTCCTTTTCATGCGTTTAACATCATGAGCTGTGGAATCCTCAAATTGTCCATTAGTTATAGGATTTACAAATCGGTTCAGGAATTCTTTTCTTGTTCCTAGAAGGTTTGGTTTCACAAACTGCACCATGCAATGGTCTGAATAAGGGCAAAAATTTTAAAAAGGATAGTATAGAGGGTAAAACAGGATAATACTCAGCAAAATATGATTGATTAATATTCTTTGACAAGGGCAACAATGTTCAAAAATACTTACATTCCTTCAGGTTGTTTTGAAGAGGTGTCCCAGTAAGAATAATACGCCGAAGTGTTTTGATCCTGGTCATAGCCTTGGAAATACCTGTATCTTCATTCTTCAGCAGATGTCCTTCATCACAAATAACCAAGTCTGGCCCTGAGGTAGATATATTGTAATTAATGACAATGACTCATTACTGCTAACTGAAAATTGAGTATGTTAACTTGCTTTTCATACATGCTATAAAAAAAATAAAAATAAAAAAATAAAAATAAAAAACAGGAAGAAAAAAGCAGAATTTATACCAGGGTCAACTAGACATTCTTGGAATATTTTCATAGTTGAAGCTCTACATCTTTTTGAAGCTGGGTTAGTAAGATTACGATACATATCATAACCAATTATCATCACACCGCCCTCTGCCTTCCATTCTCTCAGCCGGTAAGAACGATCCATGTTCTGCTTGCACCTATGAAACCAGAAAGCAAAAGGTTAGGTAATGAAGATAAGGAATGTATCCTAGCGGGTTGAAATAATTACTATTACCTAATCAATTCGTGAACTTCAATATCTGGCCCATCCTCTAGTCCTTGGAGCCACTTACTAAACTCATTTACCCAATTCAAAACAGTGCTGACAGGGCAAACAACCAGAACAGTTTTCACGAGGGTTTCTGGGTGCTTGAAAAGTGTGTGTACTAAAGTAACAACCTAGAGGCATCAGAAAATTAAAAAATTAAAGATATTCCTCAGCCCTCTCAAAAGTACTACTGTTTCAGATTAATTAAAATATCACAAGTCACACCTGAAATGTTTTTCCAAGTCCCATGCAGTGAGCCAAAATACATCCTGATCCTTTACTTCTTTCTATTCTCTTCAAAGACTCAAAACAAGCATCCCACATAAATTTGACACCCTTTGCCTGATGGGGCTTCAATTTTTTAACCAGGGATTTATCAACTTCTACGAGAGGCTCCTTTGTCTCTTCATCAAAATCCAGTACTAATTGATCCAAGACCTCAAATCCTTTCTGTATTCCATCATAGATCTCCTCATACTAATAAAGAGAAAGAAGAGAAAGTTCTTAGTAAATTAAAATGATCTCATAATAAATCAATTTAAAATCTAGAAATGTCTAGATTAGGGTTCATAAACAGGACTCCCACCAATTTTTGCCTTGCTGCTATACGATTGCGACGTTCCTCTTCCTCCTTCGCAGCTTCTTTGGTTCCTTGTTCCAACTCCTCTTCTTTAATCATGTGTCTTATTTTCTTTCGTCCTTTTGTTGGACTGTCATTCTCAGCCTGCGACAGAAACAATAACTAAAGATCAAGGGCCTTTGAATGATTGACAGACAAAGTACTGTATTTACTTACAGTTTTCTTATCATCTTCATCAGAATCAGAACTAGAGTTTGCAATCTTGATACGTCTTCTTTTCTTTTTTGGCCTTGAAGAAAATTATGGAAGACATTGTTAAGCCTGAGGCATTAAGGGTAATTTATAGAGTACTATTTTTGATAGATTGCATATAAACTTACTTTTCTTTTTCTGATTCCGAGGAAGAAGAGGAAGATGATTTCTTCTTCAAAACCTTTCTTTTTTTCTTAACAAAGTCATCAGAAGTATCACCATCACTATCTGTGTCTTTTTTCAATTCAGCTTTTTTGGGAGTCTCAAAGCTCTTCCTAAAGTCCAAAGAGAAATCATTGTCATCAATTAATCCGGATGAAAAATATTAAGACAGAGTGAGCAGCGCAAATTCAAGAGAGATTGGGTATAATGTCAATGTTACCCGGCGACCGACCTAACTAAGACATATGCAACCTTTAGATCACACAAGTATTGTACGTAATATATAAATTTAAACAAAGTAATAAATATGATCAGAGGACTTTGTTCTTCAAACAGGTTTACTTGATAGCAGGTATTGAAGAAAAATAAACTGTAAACTCTTTATGATCAAATCATAGGGAAGATGTTTAAGCATGCCACGAGATTTATCATGCAGCTAAGCTAAAATCACAACCAAGCAGGAATATTGCAGGACACAACAAAATCAAGACAGTGTAAGCTATGACACAGCCAGTCGCCTAGATTCTCTCTTCCATGACAGCAAACAGTGGAAGATGTAACTGAAATGGAATGAACTGAGGGTGACAATTACATGTTCAGAACAGGAGAATTTTACCACTTTGAAGTTATGCAGAGTGTAACCTAGTTACAGCGACTCCATATTCACTCAGGGTAGAGCAGCGTGCATGAAGATTGTGAATAGTTACCGCATGTTCCACCATTAGGGACAACACCAAATGATAATTAGACACAGACCGACACCAAGTGGAAACAGAAGTTGCAGCTTGTTATTTTGAGTGTTATGAAGTGGTATAGGAAACGGCTAATATGGGATATTGAAAGTTAAAATTTTGATGACTTTCTTCCTGGTTGTGCATGAAAAATAAGATAAGGGTTCATAAATAGCTATTTCACCATGTTGCCACTATGTTGCGACTGCCTAAAACACTCCAAAATTAGCACTGTAATAAAATCTTATCTTGGTGTTACAATTGGTAAGAATTTTCAAAACAAAAATAAAATATTACAGGCCAAACTTAAATCATTCAAGAAACAATTCTGGGAGCCTACTGACTGCTTTCTATGAGTGCATATTTGTTGAATAGGCTAGATCATATTAAGGCAAAAGGCAAGGCAGAAGGAAATCACACAATAACCATAGAAGCCACAACAACAGCAAAACTATGTGCATCAGAGCATTCTCATACTTTACCTTTGTTTTGGAGTAAATATTTCATCATCGCTACAAAATTGAGAGCAAAGTAATTCATCAAAATGAGTTCTTTCACAGAGAACTATTTCTAGTTGAATGATAGTGGATCTTACTTATGTTTGATCACAGTACACATCAAAAGGAAATATAATCTTACCTAGAGCTATTCTTCTCTTTCGCCTTCTCTTTCTTTTTCTCCCACCTTCTTTCTTCTTCACTTGTATCTGTATCTGAGAGCTTACTAGTAAGTAGTTTGTCCTTTCGCCAAGCACTTTTCTTTTTATCTAAATCCTGAAAATAATTTTTAAAAAATTAGTACAGTAATGTACTTTAAAAAATAATTTAGATGCCTGTAAATAATAAATTTAAGAAGTACAATTTCTTTATCTGAGGAAGACGCATTTTCTTCTTCACCATTTTTTACATTTTGGGACTCCGTGCTTTTTTTATTCTGTGGGACATCTGTCTGTTTTGGTTTCTCATCTGCCTCATTCACCACATCAGAGGCATCAGCCTCACCTAAATTAATTGAATAACATCTTTAGTCAACCAATCAGAACCTTCCACTCAGGCAAACCATTCAATTCCCGACACATACTGTCTGATGACTGAAGTAACAACTTCTTCTTGGCCTCATTAAGAGAATTTGAATCCTTTTCTTTATCTTGAAAACTGATGAGTGGTTCGTTTTCAAATGATACCTCTGCATCAGATGGACCTACAAAGGGAAAAGTCTTTTAGTACAAGTTGCATATTCAGGGAGTTGTAATTTTTAATCTATATACTTTTCTTTGTTAGCTAATGTTGCAATATCAGAAATGGAAGAAAAAAAAAGAAAGAAAAAAAATAATTGAAATTTACAATAGATTACAAAAATGCAAATGATGTACCACTAGATCTGTTTAGAAAATCGGCTAATTTTTCTTCTTGTTTTTTAACTTTTTTCTTTTGAGTATCAGTCTCTGATTTAGAAATTTTATTGCTGTCCTCGTCACTTCCCTTAGCTTTGCGTTTTAGCGTATTTAGGTTAGTCAAGCTGTAATATTGCAGAGAAACAATAGTAATTTATTCTTTCAGATAGAAATGCAAAGGTAAAAAAAAAAGGAAAAAAATACTCACTTATTAACAGAATTGTCACTCTGAGAGTCATTTTCAGAATCAGCATCATTGTCATAGTAAGTTCCAACTGACTCAATTAGTCTATTTTCCTCTGCTGGAGGAAACTTTTCGATATTCACAGTCCAATAACCTTGCAATTTGATATCTTTCCTATAGACATCTAGCTTTTTGATATCAAATCTGGTTCTCTTTTGTGGTCTATCTGAAGGTTTACAATTCAAATCCTCAACATCTGAACTGCTTTCATGTTCTTTAGTATTGCTAAGATAAGTATTTGGCTTGAGATCACATTCTGAATCACTGCTGGAGTCAGCCATCAAAGTAGCTTTGCATGCTAATGATTTGCTACTTTGGAGGAGTTCAACATCAGGCACACTTTCATTTTGGCCCATGTTATCCTTAATCTCATCATCTCCTAGATTGGAATCCTGATTGTTCTCAAAATCTTCATCTTCAAACAAATCACAACTAGTATTGACGATGGTTGCATCAGCATCATCATTTTTTCCCTTTACAGTGTCAGTTTCAGATAAAAGATCATATCCTGGTTCAGAAACCAATGGATTTTCTGATGGGTCATCAACACCTTTAGAACATTCACCCTCAGACTCAGTGCTACCACATCTTTGAAGCTTTCTTGTTTCTTGAAAGTCTTCTGATTCAATACCCTCAGAATCAGCTCCTTTATCCTTCACCCTATCATGCAAAGATTTTTCCAAATTATTGGTGTTTTGGGTGACATTTGAATGTTTCAGCTGTTCTGATCTCTTAGTCAAGGTTTCGAGTCCATCCTGGACATCAAGAAGGCTTTGTACACTTCTCTTAATATAAAACTTAAGTTTATCAACAGCCACTGGTAACATAGTTTGTTCCCAATCATGTGAAACAAATTTTGCTCTGAAACTTGTAATTCGCTCATTCAGAGACATAGCTACACACGAAATATCTTCAGCATGTGAATCCAAAATCATCCATTCAGAATTCTTTCGAGTTTCAGGGCTAGGCACTGGAGGAGTATCACTCCTCTTTTCTTTGCGAACTTCATTCAAATTTGCAGAACTTGGTCCAGCTCTATCAGTACATTTTCTGGAAGAATCACTTCCTGAATCTTTGGATCTTCTTCCTGTCTTTAGTAAGCAAGGTTTAAGCCTTTGGGAATGCTTTGGTTCAAAGTCTGAATCAGTTAGATCTCCTGAACTTTCCCTCACCACATCCTTTGCTACTTTTTTCAGAGGGTGTGCCTTCTTTAACTTTTCAAGCTTTGTGACACTCTTTTGTGTACTCACAGGTCGTTGTGAGTTTAAGGGAGGGTCAGCGTTAGTACTTTCATCATCACTACTGACAATAACCTTAAAAAAAAGGGATGATAATAATTATTATTATTGTATTTTTAGCATTGATGAAAAAATGTTACTTGAGATTTAACAACTTACTTCAATGTCACTGTCCAAATTATCAGAATTTGTCGTTCTTTGTCTTCCTGATCGCCTTGGTTTTATACCAAGACGTTTCTTCTCTGCCATTTCATTTACCTTAATCTTTTGCGCAGCAATCTTTTTCCTGATAAAACAAAAACAGGGAAAGAGGCGGTGGGATTAAAAAATTACGTGATAGTACAACCTTCAAAGAACTAAAAAAAAGGAGAAAGAAAAACACCTTTTTCTGCTTCGTGCACACTCTATTGCAGCATAACATATAGCTCTACACTCATATAGTGGCTTGGGGGCACATATGTAGCAAACTAACTCTTTGTCTATCAAATCATTTAGTTTTTCTTTCCCAAAGTTTGCCTTGATGCATTTCTAGACAAAGAAAAAAAAAAAGAAAAAAAAAAATTAGAAAAAAAAATACGGGCGACATATAATCATCAAACAATTCAATTTTGAAAGAAACTTTTCTTACTTTACAAAACGCACAGGAACATTTGGAGCAATAATAAATAGTGCCCTCTTGGCCACACCAAGAACAACACTTTTGATCTCCTTCTTCATCAACGGGAAAATTGCAAGAACTATAACTCTCTTTACAGCCCTAAAATAGGAAAGAATATTTTAAGAATGATTTAATACAACAAAAGCCTCAAAAAGAAAGAAAGAAGGAAAAAAAAAGAAAAAAGAGGATTTTTTGTTTTGAACTGATAGTTGAATATTTTTACCTGACACATCAAAACCTTCAAGTATGGATGATAAGAGAGATCATTTCCATCTTTCACATTTTTTTTCAAATCAACACCACATGTTGAACAAACTATATCCTCCTTTAAGACTTTATTCACATCTGTTGTGAAATAGATTATTTGTAATTAAAGTCATAAATCTGTATCAGTTCAATACTAGTAACAGAGAACATATTTACCACTGAACTTCTTTTCTCTAAACTTGTCCTCTTCTTCTGTTACCTCAATGTATAATAGTTGCCCCTTTCTCTCTAACTTCACAGGGCATTGAGGTGAAAGCATAGTATCACTGGCCATTTTATTAAACTTTGATAAACTCCATTCACTGCATTTCGCTTGAGATTTGTGGAAGAAACATTTAGTCTCTTGTGGCTACACAGTGGACATGGTTTACTGCGGAAGGAAAATATTACTTTATGAAAATGCCGAAGAACTAATGGTACTTGTAACCGAATAAACAATACTTTTTTATATTAGAAAATTAGGTCTGCGATGTACGAAAGGTCTTAAATATTTCATCACATGTTAATTGCTGTTGTAGTCGGGTAAACATTACATCAACTAAAAGTCTAGAGGATATGCAGTACGTAGCACCAACCTCAAAATACGTAGATGATATGGTGTAAATCGCGCCGATGAATAATAATTATAGAGCTACGACCTCATCTTTTCAACAACATTAAGTCTCATTAGAAATTTATTTGCCGCGAACATAAAAATTACAACATCAGCGTATGTGGGGAATAGGCGGCAATAGGCGGCAGTCGCGGTTTTTATAATTAAATAGTGTACGAGTACTAAATCTTGTCGGACTATAACTGAGGGTCACTAAGACGGACAAACGCAATTTTATACATCTGGAACAGGAGGCAATTCTTACCATTTGTGAGTAGAAGAGAAGTGAACACAATTTTTCTTCAGTCCTCCGGCTCTTTGGTCTTTTTTTCTCAACACTCCACTCAGTCAAAACCTCAATCCAGCAACAATCTTATTCGCAGACAGACCTCGTAACTATTGGTGGGCGTGCGAATAGATGTTTTTCCGACCTGTAACTTCCTGCAGGTATATAGAACGCCTGAACTGGGCAATGTTCATTAGGTTCATAGGTCGTCGCAGCGTTGAACAGTACTAAACGTTGCACCGCTGCAACGGCCGGCTAAAGCGAGTACTATCCCTCCGACATTACTTCGAAAATGGCAATGCAAGTCGCTCTTGGTGTTTGTCGGGTTAACCCCAGCCCATTGATGACGATAAAAAATGGTGAGTACCGGTTGAGGAAAATTTCGGGGAGGTAGATGAGAGATGGGAGCTCTGATCTGTCAGCTGCAAACTTGTAATGTACCGAAAGTTTGCTTTCCTTCGGTATCATTTTCATGCAGAGCCCCTTCAGCGTTACAACTACTCATATCATTTTCCCAATTTGTCTGTAAAAATAGGCTGAATTCGATATGTATCTCGTATCATCTCAAGTAATGAGTTTCGGCTGGCCCAGTGTTTTCTTCTTTCCTGTACCATACTGTTTAGTGTTTTCAATTGGGTTTGATTTGTGGGAGAACACCATAATTTTCTATCATTGAATCATATTGCAATTATGTTGCTAATTGAGGCTCATGATTTGGATTATGGACTTTGCTCTGCTCTTATTGGTACAGTACGTAGGAGATTATAGTAGACATTATGATCACTGATTTGATTATTGTGTGACTCTTATTGCTATGTCATCTTTTTCAGTGTCTGTTCGCTGCCTTGCCACCCAAGCTGCACCCAAATCGAAGACTGTGCAGGACAAAACTGGAAAGAATATTGTATTTGTTGATGGTGTTCGCACTCCTTTCCTTCCCTCTGGAACAGGCTATCAAAAGTTGATGCCCCATGAGCTTGCCCGCCATGCCTTACTGTATGAATTCTAAATACTGTTGTAAGAACTCTCACCGACTCGGCCAATATTAATGCTTAAATGTTTTGGTGTTCTAGTAATCTCTCTCGACGTACTGGAATTCCACGAGAAGCTGTTCAGTATATTGTTTACGGCACAGTTATTCAGGAAGTCAAGACCAGTAACATTGCCAGGGACTCAGCTTTGTGTGCCGGTTTTAGTGAGAGAATTCCTGCTCACACAGTCACTCATGCTTGCTTGAGCTCCTGTCAAGCAATTACTTCAGGTTTGTAGAGATTTATTTTCTGGAAATAAATTCCTCTGCCTATCACTGATTTTATTTTTGTACTCTATTCTCAGGTATTGGTTTGATTGCCTCTGGCGCCTATGATGTTGTTGTGGCTGGAGGAGTAGAAACTATGTCAGATGTGCCAATTCGTCTCAATCGCAACTTGCGCAGCATATTATTAAAAATGAACAAAGCTAAGACCCCCATGGCTAAATTGAAACTGCTTGCTTCATTCTCCCCCAAATATCTCGCTCCTGAGGTAAGGACTTCTATTCATCCACTTCATCAAATTAATTTTTTTTCCGTGTCTAACTTATCATGAATTTTCAGCTACCAGCTGTGGCAGAGTTTACGTCAGGTGAAACCATGGGTAAATCTGCTGATCGCCTCTCAGCTGCTTTCACAGTTTCTAGGCAGGAACAAGATGATTATGCCAGGAGGTCTCACCAGTTAGCCCATGAAGCTCATGAGAAAGGATACCTAACTGATATTGTACCATTCCCTAGTAAGAGTCCTGATTTAGAGCTTCTACACAGTATGATATTTCAGTTATTACATTTAATTTTTTTTAAATTTTTTCCCCTCTATTTCTAGTTCCTGGTTCTTCTAAAGTGGTAAACCGGGATGAAGGTGTCCGCGTTTCTGATCCCGAAAAACTGGCAAAGCTGAAACCTGCATTCATTAAACCCCACGGAACTGTCACAGCTGCTAACGCTTCTTTCTTGGTGAGTATTTCATTAATCAAATAGTTAAAGAAATAAAAAATATTAAAAAAAACTCACTTATTTTTATACTTCATTTTTAGACTGACGGTGCTTCTGCTTCTATCATCATGCCTGAGAAGAAGGCAAAGGAATTGGGTGTTAAGCCTAAAGCTTACCTTCGAGACTACATTTATGTTTCCCAGGATCCTGTGCACCAACTTCTTTTGGGGTAACTTGTCAAAACAAAGTAGAGTAATTTTAAAATAGAAGAAAGTGAAACAGTTACTATATCTAATTTCCATGGTCTGTTGTCCAGACCTGCCTATGCTATTCCAGAGGTTCTTGCCAGAGCTGGTCTTACTGTTCAAGATATTGATGTTTGGGAAATTCATGAGGCATTTGCTGTGAGTATTTTAGTATCTTTTGAGTAGTACTGTATTTTGAAATAAATGTACTACATGTCAAGTTTTGTGTTTCAGGGTCAAATCTTGGCAAACCTTAAAGCAATGGATTCTGAGTGGTTTGCAAAGACTCATATGAATCGCTCAGAGAAAGTAGGTGTTCCTGATTTGGCCAAATGGAACACATGGGGAGGATCACTCAGCATCGGCCATCCTTTTGCTGCCACAGGTAGGTCCTTAGCTTACAGGTTGTTGTTGTTGGGCTCATTTGTCAAAATCACTATATATGCGTAATTCTTCTTTCTCTCCAATCACAGGTGTGAGACTTGTTTCACATGCTGCAAACAGGCTTATTAAAGAGGGTGGTAGATATGCTTTGGTGGCTGCTTGTGCTGCTGGTGGCCAGGTATGTGGCCATGAGAGGAGGGTGCCCTCTTCTCTTGACGTGGCATAACTTGTTCTTGAATTAGATTCAACACTAATTAAATATATTTTCCTTTTTTCTTTTTAGGGAGTTGGAATGATTATTGAGAGACATCCTGATGCGTAAAAGTGAGGCAATGTAAATGACTTAATGAGACAGGTTTTTAAGTATTTGTATCAACTTTTAAACTATTGTTTTTATTACAAAATTTAAGTTTATTCCCTGATGGAATTTGACTGTTAATGCTATGTGTTGAACACCAATTTTCTTTTGTAAACTTTTTTCTCCCAGTCTTTTCTACTTTGATTTTAATTGGCTCCTCAAGGCTCATGTATTTTTGTACAACTTGAATGTGTATTATTGTTTTATTGTAGATTTAAGACATTTATGTGCTGTTCACCATCATAGCTATATTTTTTTATGACAGTTATGTATTAAATTATGAATTAAAACATTTTTTCTTCCTATAAAATTATATTATATCTTCAGATTATAACTCCAATATCCACTTCAGTTGATTCTTTCATGATATCACAGCTCGGTAAACAATGACTTATTTGCAGTACTGACCATACCATTCACCTTGAATCGAGATTTCAAATAATACTCTTCACAATTAAGATGACAAGGTTCATGGCATTTCTCCTGCCAGACCCAAAAAATCACAGACAGTCTTCCTTAATACGTATAACTAAAATAAATGCACTTATTCAATAATTTAAACACAATGTAAATCTAAACAACACAACTTGATCCACTATGCTTTTGCAAATAATGCATAGAAAATCTCTGACTAGACCAACAAGCAACTACAAGAAGTCCAACACACATAACAAAAGATGAATGATAAATAGATGCTGGAGTAACATTTGTTTTCATAGAATTCTTGTTTGTCCATGTCCACTGCAAGCATATACAGGTCAGTATATTCATAGGTAACCTGTGGCAGAAATTTTTCACTTAGTTGGGCACTTTTTACAAAACACATGAATTTTAAAGACATGTAAAGTACCTGAACCAAGAAACAACACTAGCTCGTATATCTTCGGGAACAGTACGTCCAGCTAAGTAACCCCATGCAGGGAAATATATTCCCACAGATACCTCAAAAACCAAAAAAGCCACGTAACAAATTTGTGTCATGATTTCAGATGTTTCAAAAGCTGTCAGGACAGCTACAACTGTCATTGAAACTGTGGCCATTTTCATTGATAAACTTAACATATTTTCTGGGGAGGACACGTCACCCGTTATTATTGAAGAGTAGATAATTGATCCAAACATAATGCTTAACATAAAAGCAGCAAAAACTAGTCCCAAAGAAAAATTCAAAGGGAGTAGTAAAGGTGACCATGCAATCACAAATGTGTATACTGCTGATTCATAAAGCATCTGGATGACACCTAGCTACAAGTGGAAATACAGATTCGATTTAAATGATGCATAAACACACTGCTCCCAGAAATTGAAAGTTGGATACTTACATGAAGCAAAGTTTTTTCTCTTGGAGAAAAAATGAAATTAATAGATTTACAGGTTGAGTGTCTGAAAGTGAATGATTTTGTAGAATCGTGACCACAGTTTTCTTCCCAGCTTAAAGAGGTAACAATACAAGCAGTGAGGAGTATTGGAATAGCAATCATAAAGGGTGCTAGTGGACCCCATCCACAAAAGTCTGCAGCAATGCTTGACACAAAGCCAGCTACAACAGCCAGAAGACCATTGTAGAATGTAGCTTTGGCAAAAGTGTCATTCATCCATTCAGGAGGGAGCTGTAGATGTTGAAGATGCTCATGGATGTACCATGCATTAAAAGCAGAGAACAAAATTGATGTGGCAATACCACTCAAAAATCGGCTGACAAGAAGAATCCAGATGGATCGAAACGCCTGAAAACACAAGAGCTTTTAGGTGACAGCAACTTATTTTTCTAAAGTGTGTATTCGGAAAAAAATAATACCTTTGTAAAACAGCAGAAAGTATAAAGCAGACAGAATACGAGACACAATTTCTTTCGGCCATACCGGTCTGCCAAATGGCCAACAACTGAGCCAAAAATGGAACTTGACAAAAACCCAGCTAAAAATAGCTTTGATATCACAGCATCATCAAAATTATACTCATGATATAGACGATACACATACGGTCCTTGCAACCAGTCGGAAAATGTTGCAAGCAGATAAACAAAGAGATATTTTTGTTGCAGTTTTTTAAACAGAGTAACTTTTTCAAAATCATTCCAATGATCTTGAATTTTTTTATCATTATTTCGATTTTTTAAAAATAATACTAGAGTTGCCGTAGCAAGGGCTACAATCGTCGAGTACTCTAGGAACATTGTATAAACATAAAATGTAAATAAGCAACATAAGTTAAATTTAAGATTAATAGCGATTTTAAAAAAGCAAAAAATTACATATAAACAATCAACACTTTAGGAAACAAATCAAAGAATATTCAAAACAATACCAACACAGGGGTTAGATTAATACTTTGGGATACAAAACTCCGAGAGAGAACATAGGTTAAAACAGGAATAGAAAAGTTATTATTATCATTATATGAGTCTCCCTGAGCTAAGGACATAATCGAAGCATATCAGCAAGCAATCAATCAATAAATTCACAAACAAAGTAAACCCCCCCGATCCCATCCCACCGCCCCAGCAGCAGACATGCACCACACGCCTACGCCTGCTCCAGCCACGCCTCCTTCTTTGTAAATTGTATGAGAATGTGTGCATGCAGTAGTAACGTAGTAACTGATGGTTGTAACCAGTTGTAACAGACGATATACTACCATGTCAATACAGTTATTATTTTACTTTCGCATAAACAGTGACATTTCCTGAAATAATGTTATTTTTATATAGTCGAAAAACGATTTGCATAAAACATTTGCTTGATTTTGGAACTTCTCACATCTGTTGGCAAAACTGTGTTCGTGTCTGAGTGGAGTGGTTTGACTGAGTCAGCTGTAACTTGCGACATAAAATATTTTTTATTAAGAAGTTTATAAATTTCTGTAAGGTATAATTTCACCATCCTTGGAAATCCCAGCAAGACTGCCTGGGCATAATTACAGCACTATAGCATACAATGCTGTGACAAACATTAACACGTGTAACTTCCTTAGTACAATTTAACTACACAGATTTGTTGACATATCTTACAAGATCTGTGGACACAAATACAACCATTTCAGAGCAAATATCAATGTACATAAAAGTCTTAATCACATTTTTAAAAATCATGTACAATGTAGGAATCCCTACGATATCTAGAACTAATTAACTTCTTTGATACAACATTCTGCAAGGAACACACCAGGTACAAAGCCATAACTGCCAAGTGTTAATTGCTTTGAAAACATGGTGTTGCTTTCTCCCATGTTCCACAAATTGGCAAATTAATCACTGTGCTGAACCCCATGGATTCCTGACCCAAAGGGAAACTGTTCACATACACCATCCAACAAACTTTATATTTAGTTAAATAACAACGGGTATTGATCAATGCCAAGTTGCTCTTCACTACCTAACACAGCTACAAGATATAATATGAAAAGGAAATTTGTAGATTTAAAACCCAATAATAAATACACAAGAAAGACTACTTTAGTTAAACTTACATCATGTGGCACTCTAACAAACAGATGCAAAAGGCCTGGAATGGTTTGAACTCACCAATGAAGAATGGCAACAAGTCTTGAGGGGTAAGCTACCATAAGGGCTCACAATTTATTGGACCTCATGCCCCTCATGGCCACAAAATCTTTGCAACAAAGATGAATTATTACATAACTTCAAAACGGTATACCTCGTTACACATCACCAATATACACACAATATTGGACAATCAGTTACTACAATACACAGAACATGAATATTATCAAAATAAATATGTAATACATACAAAATGAGCAAGACTAAAATTCCATCAGTTCAAGAGAAAGAACATGAAAGAAATGTAGGCCCATGCCATCATTTTAAAATTTTAGTTTCAAAATTTTCAGTAATACAGTATACATAGAAGCCGCTAATGTTGAAATATTTTAAGGGGGGCTCAAGTTGAATTACATACAAAGTCTTTGTAAAAGAACATAGCAACATATTGACAGGCCAACACAACAGGAGTCAAAATGGACCCTTTGGCAAGAAAGTACCCATCAGAATCCAATGTCACAGTCTGGTTACCCTCTTAATGACAGGATAAGGATAACATGGATAACATACAACTCTCTTCACCATAGTTGCAAATTGGCTCCTTTTTCCACCACCTGATATACAGCTAGCTCTGCTCCTAGTGGATGGTCACATCAAATCCTGTATTTATTAGGCAGTCTGGATAGCCCAAAGAGATAACAAATTACAAATTATCCAAAATATAATTCAATTATCAACAGACACCAAGGAGCAAACTATGGTTTTAAGTTTGAAATGAGACGTTTTTCTTTAAGAATATTTTGAAGAAGGAAATACAAACAATATTTAAAGCTTTAAAAAAAACAATAAAAACATTGTAACTTATTAAAATAACCTGACGTGTTAAGTCAAATTAGATTCCTCTTCATAAGAAAAAACAAAACAAAGATACAGTAAATATAGTTTCGGCAGGAACAAATTGTTGGACGGTTGTAGTTCTCTGTGAAAATTATTACTCTAGACCAAGAGATATACAAATCAAGTAAAGCAACCCAAAACATTTTTAAAACACTCAGACAAAATTTTTCCCCCAAAATGGAAAAGTGGCAATCATCTAACAATAGTAATACAATAATAACAATAATGAACATAGAGGTAATAAGTATAACCATATTACGTAAAACTACTCAGAGTAAACATTCAAAGTTTCTGCAATGTAATCCACAAAGTTTACAAATATAACTTTGACACAGTTCTTACTTTCATAAGGAAAAAATGCGCACATTAGTTTTGTGCTTAGTGATAATAGGTATCTGGCAGGAATATAATCAGTTTTACAAACAATTTTAAAAGAAATTTAAGAACTGCATGGTTTAGAAATAAAAGAAGTTGCCGTGCACAAATCAGAAACTGTCATGACTCTAACAACATAATTATAATATCACAAAAATATGAACCACAAACCTCCTCACTGTATTCTTCCATGACATGTATCAGTCTTATTCACAATCTTTTCCATCCCTGCTGTGTATAAATACACAAATTTAAAAATTAACATAAGGCAGGGGCATTACAAATGTATCCACACTTACCACATACCAAGTTGATGAGGAGTATTAAATAAAAATAAGAATTACTAACAGATCAACTTTAAAGTTGCTTTGTCATTCAATGACAATTTCACAGAGGGGAAAAAATCACAGCTATGGATAAATTATCTAAAAAGCCACAAAAAAGACTTGGAAAAGGACGGAAAACCAAAACAATAAACAAAGACAAAATCCCCACAATATGGTGGACTTTGTGTAATTCTTTATCATGTGACTTACACGCTACAAGAGTGAGTCATCTTACTGGTTTTTATGCCTCCCAACATTGGTACATAATTCAAAGTTGGAAAACTAGCTCCAAGTGAAAGATATTATCACAGTTCAACATGACGATGGATGCTCAAACTGTGAAATCACATTACATTACAGATATACTAAGTCCTATTTTGACATTTTCAAAGTACATAAATATAGAAGAGAAAAAAAGATTAGACCAGCAGACATATAAACATCACATTTGCTAATTAATGAACATTACTGCTGACTGGTAATGTTTCACTCACACAAGTCTTGCTTGCTTTAAATCCATCTTCACCATCCAATAAAGAGGCTTCACCTTTAACTTGCTCAACTGATCTCCTCTTACATGGTGCTACAAGAACAAAAGTAGTATTGGCAGCTGGTAAATCTAGTTTTAGGCGATCTCTTGTATGCCGCAGTTCACCAAGCCCATGAGATGGAGATGATGGAGAGAGTGGTGAAGTGGGAGAAAGTTCAGATAAGGGAGAATCACTTCCACTGTCAACTTGGAGTTCTTGGTTAGAGGGAAGAGAGTGGTAAATACTGGAGTCTTCACTACCTTTGCTGCTCCCGTTTGCTGTAACCATGGGAGTCGAAGAAGAATTAGAGTCTCCACTCTGCTGCAGATTAAAAGACCCCTCCGATGCCGTTATCATATTGGTGTCACTACTGTCGCTATCTGAAAAGTCTTCAGTATGTCGCCAATTCTGATTCTCCGAGTCTGTTGCCAGACCACCTTTAACAGAATTATGATCCACTGGGCCATCAATAACATCTCCATCATCCACGCTACTGACAGTTAGACCGCGTCCTGGGAAAAATTCGCTGCCTCCAGACGGGCCGGCTTCTCCCAAGGTATGGAAAGGTTGAGCGGAACTACTAATGAAGAATTCTCCATCCTCAGACAGCATTGCTGAAAATGTTGAATAAGTTAGGTAACAGCGTACTGCTTTTAAAATATGTATGACATTTCTAGAAATATTACTTACATGAACCAAATCCATAATCAGTATTGCTTAATTTGTAAAACTCATAGAGTCTCTGAGATGCTGAAGGTGAAGGCATCTGCTCTTCTTTTGTGTCGTCCTGACAAGGTGTCTCTGCTACACCTTCATCAACTGCTAAATCCCATTCTGTGCAACAGTTAAAATATTGAGATAATAAGATAGATAGATAGATAGTATTGGAGAAGAAAGAAAAGTTAGTTCATTAAATCTTACCATGCATGTTATAAGAACCATTTTCCAAATCCCATGTGCGTCGACGACTAGGAGAATCAGCAAATTCGGATCCATCAGAGTCACTCAGCTCCCGAGGATACTCATAAACACAGTGATAGCGCTGCCTCTTAAAGCTTACATTTTTCTTTTGCTCCTGTAATTGCAGAGAATAAATCAGAACATAAATCTCTTCTTTTAATATTAAAAACCCGAAATAGAGTGATAACAGGTTCTGCCATGAGATTTGCCAAACATACAGAAGTCATAGCAGTATCAAGATCATGCTTGACATGATGCTACTTACAACTGTATTGCTGACTTCCTGATAGCAGCACAAACAAACAGCAAACCATTTTTAAGCCTTAAATTAATTTAATTATCTAAATAAAAGGCTGAACACCTACCACTTTCTTGTCCGGACTACGCAGAGCTGACCGGCTGGGTGTGGCTTGACTGTCCCATGCAGATGGTACAAACTCAGTATCGTCCTCGGAATCAGACGAGCAGCTACTGGAGCCACTCCCTTCTTCATCTTCTTCCTCTTCCAGTATTGATGACATTGGAAACTCAGATGTATTTTGGTTATATGTCTGTAAAATTATTTACATTATAATACACTTTTTTTTTAATAATTTCCACTGCTAAGTTTTCAAAAGGACTTTCACACTAAGTTTGCTTGGTTTGAGTTTAGAGAGAATAGGATGAAAAGAAATGATAAAGGAACACCAGGAAAATTAGTTATAGCTTTAAGGAATGCATGCCAAACTGACCTGTTGATCAGACACACTATTTAAAGCAGAATCAGGTACAGCATTTACTGCCTTGACAGAGGATTCTCTATCACCATCCTACACCAACACCAGAGAATTAGTAAAGCCAGGTGAAGAAAGGAAACAAGAAAAGGTTCAAATACAGACATATGTAGATAAGTAATAAAATATTTAAACTTGAAACCATGAGCAATTACAAAGAAAACAAGAATTATCCTCAATAAACTGCTTTAATAAGCTCCTCACCATTCAATATTTGATTAATATAAGAGAGGAACAGAGAGACGCATGTGATAAGTAAATGCACAGTAAAGTACAATACTTGTAAGGTTGGAAAATTTCGTAGCAAACCGTTAAAGAAGCATTTGACAGTAGTCTTGTTTACCATGACAGGTGAATAGAAGATAAGATAATGAAAGGTACCTTCCAGATGAATTCTCCACTTGACGATGATGCAGTTTCTGATTCACATCCATCAGAACCTGATTCCCAATCAGGCATAAAATGGTCATGATCCTCGTACACATCATCAGCTGACATGAAAGATGTTGACATCAGATGAGACTCAGCTTCAGTTTCGTCATTTTCTTGAAATATAGGTGAAACAATTTCTCGAGGAGACTCCTATAGAAGATAACATTTACAGATATAACATATCTCTTTTAACTTTGTATCATAATAAATGGTTAGGAATATTTTGACTTACAGGACTTTCATTGAAAGCTAGGGTTCCAGGTATTAGTGTCTCATCACTGGGAGTGAGAGGAGCTATTATTGAGCTCACTACAATATGACCCACTCCAGGGAAGTTGTGCCTCTCAATTACATCTGGGTCACTAAATGCTAGGGTTTGCAAAGGCTCACTTGTATCTGAATGAGATTGTTGTAATTTCCTGTTTTCAAACTCCAAATCTTCAGTAGTTTTAGCAGCTGAATTTTGGGAACAAATTGCACTAGATGTAGTGTTGTGCACTGTTTCTACTGGAATGATGGAATGTAGTTTTCCATAATTATCTTCATTATTGAAGGCTAGAGTTTGAACAGCTGAAGTGCACTTGGTTTTAACGGCATTTTGTGCCATTTCCTTCAGGGATTGAGGAGAAGCATTCAATACAGGACTGCTAAACTTTGATTCTTCCATTATCAGCAATTTTATATCATTTTTAGATTCAGTGATGATTGTGTGATCAGCATGGCAATTTTTCAATTCTTCTGCTGAGGTGGAGATTAAAGGCCCAGCAATTACTGAATGTGAACTTACACTGACAGAAGATTCACTGTCCTCTGCTGAATGTGTAGTTTCTGATGACTCTACAGCATCGTCTTCTTTAGCAAGAGTTTTATCTGAAGCTGTAGGCAAATTTGCCACCGATGCATCTTCTTCAATAACAACTGACTCTTCTTTGGAAGTCCTCTTATCAGAACAATCAGAGGATGAGCCACTGGATGGAAGTGCAGTACTAATAATTGTACCAAAGCCTGAGTCACACATTTGGGTGGAGGTCCATTGGGTTTCACCAGCAAGACTGTCTGGAGTCATAACTTCACTCAATGCAAGTCCTACAGCTGAATCTTCAGTTTTTTCACTAAAGGACTTATCACCATTAATACTATCAGGAGTCATGGAATCATTGTCATCCTCAAATTCCATATCAACTGAACTTTGTGGCAACGTGGCCAATGTCAATGGTCTATTTCCCAAATAAAGATCAGAGCGCATTTTTTCAACACTCTTGAAGTTGCTTTCAGGCAACTGGTAGCTTCCAGCAACACTCAAAAAGTCAGGGACAAAGTCATCGTGGATTGAATCATCACACTCATCATTACCGAAAGAAAACTTGCTTGAGGGTTTGGGGCTTTCTAGTAGAGTAGCTTCGTTGGTTTCGGTATTTACAACCAACACATCATCATTATCATCATTTTCATCGCCATCTTCATTCAGACATAGCTCATTTATGCTGTTAATACTATTAAATTTGAGGTCAAGTGGCAAAACATCATGTTCACTTATTTCATCAAAATCTCCACAATCATCACTCAAGTCACCATCAACTTCTGCAGGACATTCACTTTCCATGTGGCGTATGTCACCATCTCCCATGTTGCTCGGGCTTCGGTCAACAGCAAAAACTGGACTCAATTGTTCTGAGCAGGATGAGCTGTTACAACAGCCCAATGGGGAATAGCTTTCAGAGCAGATACTTTCTCTTTCTTCTAGAATAGGTGATAATGGTGCAGGATAAGTTTTGTAATGAATCATAATATTTGTTCTTTCTCTGGATGGTGAATCATCTGAATCCAATTCATTATCAGAATTTTCTTCTTCATCAGAAAGCTGTGGCTGTTGCTCTTCTCGTTGCATCTGAGCGCAAGGAAGTTTTTCTCTGAGCTCATTTCTAATGGCATTTACAAATTCTTCATCAAGACTAAATGAAAAATAGCTACTATCATTTCCACTTATTGGTTCAGAATTATTTTCTTCATTATTCTGGGGAGGATGCAGATACCAACCACTACTCTGCGGTATTGGAGAAAGAGCTGGACTTGTTCCAAAGAAATCAACAGACGATTCCACATCAACAGAAAGTGGTTCTTGTATTTGGTCACACCTGAGCAAGTCATCAAGCCGATGGCATGGATCTTTTGATTGGTTCATTTCCGCTTCCCTCAACTCCCTCTGTTTCTCAACATCAGTCAATGTTACAGAAAATGACTCATCAACAGCTTCACAATCCGACTCAAGACCTTTATTACTGGTGGGCGAATCATGTCTAGCAAAAACTCCTTTTGAGAATGCTTCTTCCAGTTCAGCCTCAATGTCTTCTAAATTATATTTCTCATCACAAGCATCTTCACAGCTTTCACTCAAACTCCCTTTATCTCGGAAACCTGAATCACTACTCCTCTCATCATCAGGTGTCAAATTTTTAGCAACACCCAAACCAAATTCATCATCATCTTCAAGAATTTCCCCATTGGCATCTTCTTTTGAGTCAAACGTTTTAGAAAACAGCGGTATGACAGGCTCTTTGTCAATCAAATCTACATCCAGGCTTGAACTTGTATAGCACCCTGTTTCTAATCCTTCAGCAAAGTTGACATTTGGATTATCTACATGAGCAGACAACAAAGCAAATGCAGAATTCTCTAAACCAAAGCCTTTTGCATCTGACACAAAATCTTGGTCTATTTGATTACAACACGGCAAATCAGGATCAAATATTGGGGTATCTACACCACTCATTTTGATCTCGGGCACAACAAATCTTTTCTGAGGAAATAAGTCTTCCAAATTCTCGGAGACTTTCCCAGTATCTTTCCCAAGTGTGTGAATGTTGTCAATAATTTTGTCTTCAAGACTAATGGCGACATCAGGGTTTTCTTTGGTAGCATTACATATTGCATCAATATCACCATTTATCAAGTCATAAGGGGTGTTGCGCCCTGAGGATATTGGTGTTGCCGCAATAACATTGACGCTAGGAACCACAAGCGGTGCATTGGGATCTTGGACTTCATAAGTAGTGATATTATCAGTAGTGAACTGGGATTCCAGTGCTATTTTGGGCATTGTACTATGTTTTGACTGATGGATGATTGCCAAAGATTTGTCATCGTGTGATTTATTTTCAATAAAGCCAGAAACCCCTGAGAGGCTAAGATCTAAATTGGGCTCCGAGCTCACTACAGTTAACTTTTCAGGAACACTTCTCTCAAAGCTGCTGCCTAATATATCACTTGAAACACTAGGAGCATTAACATCACTCCCTGGTGATTCTGACTCTGATTTCTGGAAACTTATGTCAGAGAAAGAGGGGTAATCACAATTTTCTGCCTGCATAGCATGATCTAAGAATTTATCCCATGTCTCTATGGAATTTTCCTGTAGATCCATTTCATTTGTTGTATCATAGTCAAGAGTTTTTATGACAGGAAATGATGTTTTCAAACCTTTAAAGTAGTCCAAAGTAGAGTCTTCAAAAGGACCAAGTATAACAGATGAGGAGTCTTTCTTCATTTCCATGTCGTCTGGAGTTGGGGATGGTGGTCTAGTCCCCGGTGCACAGATGACTGAATCACTTTTTTCAGATTCAATGAGGCTTAGTGATTGGGAACACAGTAAGCTGGAATCCATGTCAAATGTCTCACTCTCCGAGGATGGTCTTTTATAGGATATTGGTGTGCTGGCTATCAAGAATTTCTCCTCAGCCATACTATTACAGTGTCCATTAACACCCGAGACTTCTTCAGTTTCATTTACTTGATGATCTTCCTTGCTGTTGGTACTTCTTTGCCTTGAATCTTCTAAATTACTCAAGGTAGTTGCTAAAGGATGACTAGATACAGACAGGGTTTCAGAGGAGGCATAATTTGTATCACCATTAATTTGAGTTTCAAGCATCTCCATGGGTTCTTCTCCTTGTGGTGAGAGTGTGTGAGATTCATCACTTTTTAATAAAATATTTCCTTCACCAAATTTATTTTTCTGAGTACTACAAGGTGTGGTCCTTCTACCGTCATTTATCGTCATTTTGTTTTCCGAGGCCAGCTTGGCTAAAAAATGACTATGGTCAAACGGTGATTGAGCCTGACTTGTGTTATCATGAGCTTCATTACTATTCATGCTAATACATGATAAAGAAGCATCAGGAATTGCTTCCAGCTTTGACCCATCACGTAGGGATTGCTGCAATCTTTTTATTGTTGCTTGGAATTCCTCTCCTAGGACTGCTTGATGTATGTTACCTTCACTACCATAAGTTATTGATAAGGAGGACTGAAGAGGTTTTCTGAAATAGAAAACAAGAGGTTTTACTTCGTTTGTGGACACAAAATTAAACTTGATTTCCAAAACCTTCAAAATAATACCTATGGAATGAGCGTCTTCCAGCACCATTCTTCCTGAATGTTGATCCATATGATTCTAAATCTACAGTTGTATCAGAATCACTTCCATCACTATAATCTATGTGGGTCAAAACCATTAAATCGGCAACACTCCTAGATTTTTCTTTCACCTGAAATGTCATGTTCAACATCACCTTAATGACTATTTTCTTATGTATTTTGCGCTACAACATGCATAGAATTTAGTTTTAAGTAAGGTCTACCTTTTCAGAAAATTCCCCTCTCTCAATTCGTATTCGCCATGTTTCATCTTCAGTGTCTGAGCCTGAAGACTCCAGGCGATGTTGAGAAAGGCTTAGGCTTTCATGCCCATTGGAATGCAAAAGTCCAATATTTTGGCTGTAAATAGACAAGACACATAATCAGTGGCAGTGGCCCTCCTAAAGTTTTAGGTACACAAACAGTTGAAACTTATACAAACCTAATAATTGATGGAAAAGCTGCTTGACCCAGTCTGAAATCAAGTGTAAACTTCTGGTCTTGGGTTGTGAATATAGTAGATCCTGGTTTGGTGTCTTGAGATGTGACTTGTGATGGGCTTGGCTGTGCACTGGAATTCTGTGATGAAGAGGACGTTTTCTCCTGTGCTAAGACTTCATCTAAATCACGTATCGCCTCAGAAATGTTGCGAACAAATCGAACATCCTCTTCAGTTGACGTGTCCATGCCTCTCAGCCATGAATCAAAATCTCCCTCTTCAGCTACAGTTTCTAAAAATTAAAACCCAAAAACCGGTTTTATTAAAAATTGAAAGAAAAGTTAATTTATTCCTTTGACAATAATTCTAAAGAAAAGAAGTATACCTGTGGCAAGTCTACTTTTGACCTCATGAGTACTTTCTTTTGTATCTATGTTGTTCAATTCATCAACAGATCCTCTAAGATTTTGCAAGCTTGGAGATTTAACAGCAGCTAGATGTGAGGGTGTAAAGCCATCTCCAGCAAAACCACTAGAAACCAATAACTGCGGTGAGCGAGAAGAGGTAGAGTTGTATACTCTTTCTGTTACAATATTTAAATCAGAGTGAGGTGCTGTGCTTGCAGAGTTATCTTCCAAAGAAGCACAACGGTGTACAGGTACTGATTTTACAGGGGATGTCTGCACACTAGTTGTCCCAGCTTGGTTGTCAATTTTGGGAACAGTGTTGGGTTTCGACAGCTCCCACCTCCTTTCAAAATCATCGAGGCTTGTAGTACTATTATTATTATTATTTGCACTTGTGTGTGCAGGGGAGCTCTTATGCTGAACCAAGTGTTTGAGCATAGAAGCCACCCTCCACAATGGAGGTCGTTTTTCAGCTTCAACCCAACATATTTTCATCAAATGATATCTGGAAAAAATCAAGAACAATAGAGGAAAGGTTTTTCATTCAAGGAAAAGAATTTGATAATACACAAATGTAACTTACAAATTATGCACATGAAGTTGATTTTCATAGGATGGGAATGGCAAATTGGTTGAACAGTTTCCAAGGACTTGTTCGATAACTTCATCATCACTGAGGTTTGTGTAGGGTAGTTTCCCAAATTCACAAATTTCCCACAAAACAATAGACAAACTCCACACATTTGCACTAGCTGTGACTTCTTTTGTTTCAATAGTTGTATCAGTGCAGTGTAGAGTTTCTGGGGCCACCCATCTAATTGGTATGGCAATATCGCCCACACAGTAGTATTCATCCTAAATTAAAAGAATTACAGTATGTCTTGTGAAAAAATGCTGATTATTTCAATACAAAACTTAGAAGACAAATATTTTACCTTGAAAGTTTCAATACTTGTTCCATAATCTCCTACTTTCACAGTTAAATCTGAGGACACTAGGCAATTTCTGGCAGCTAGATCTCTACAAAAAAGAATAAAACCACAAAATAATGTATTTCAAACAAAATATTTGGAAGTACTATAGGCAACTAAAACAAGTTATGTATTAATTACTTACGTATGAACAAATCCATTTTCTACCATGTGGTGCAGTCCAGCTGCTACTCCACTGGCCATTTCAAGTAGAACTCCTTGCTCACAGAACTTTTCTGAATTTATTCGGTTTTCAGTTAAGAATGTCTTCAAAGTACCCTATTCAATTTTTAAAATTAGCAATTTGTAAATACAAAGTTTAGTAGTGAAATCAAAATGCAAATCTCAATGACTTACAGATGAGCAATCTTCCAGTAAAAGAAGAAACGGATGAGTTTCCAAGCACCTTCCAATTAGACGAAGAACATTGGGATGCTTCAAACTTTTATAAGGTTTTGCCTCATGAAGAAAGTAGGACTGATCAGTAGGAGTAGCATCTTCATGAAGTATTTTCACTATGACTTTTGATGTGGCATGTCCAGAAATTATATCTTTGGCTTTTCCTTCAACCACCTACAAAATAGAATGCCAATTCATCAAGAAGAGGTCAACCTAAATGTTTAAACAGTAAGGACAAAGCATAACTCACCCTTCCAAACCATCCCCGCCCCAGCTCACGGAGGTATTGTAATTGTTGACGTGGGAAGTTTTCAACTGAACCCTCTTCTTAGGAAAAAAACAAGAAAAAAAACAAAAAACAGTAAAGATAAAATTTTATTGGAGAAGTACTAAAAGTATTTAAAAAGAAACGTAAGGATGATATGTACCAAACCAATCATGAACAGACAAGCCATGGTGAAGTGTGTTTCCAAATGCAGCAGGCTTACGACGGGCTGCTGCTGCAGCTGCTGCTACCACATGGATATCTGGCAGTGGTTCAAACTGCACAATAGATGACCTGTCTCCTGGCTGGTTTAGTGTGGTGCCCAATGGTGGAAATAATGTTAATTCAGATGCTGCTCGGTGAGAATGTCCAGTACCAGGCGAAGCAGATGTTTCCAGTTGGTTTTGGGATGAAACACTATCAGTGAACTCCTGCAACAAATTATTTAAAAAACAATTAGAAAAAAAATTAAGAAGGCAAAACTGAATCATACTAGAAATTCAGGCAGATCAACAGGAAGTTTTCTGAAAGTAATAAACTAGAAATAGATAAATTATAAATATTGTAAACTGTCCCTTTAAATAAGCTCCTGGGACCTAAGGCTTAAATAAATAATAAAATAAATAAATAAAGTCGCCCCTCCCCCCTCAAAAAAAAAAAAAAAAAAAAAAAAAAAGAAAAAAGACTCAATAATCCAACCAAAGCAAAAATATTTGCTATTATGGTTTACAAATCAGCAGAATTCAAAAGTTTTGTCCAGAAACACTTTATAGCTGCATTAAAGAGCAAACCAATAACTAAAGAGTTTTATGTGCCATGGTAAATACAAAACAAAAAGACAGCAAATAATACAAGAATCAGATGTTTTTAAGTTTGAGAAAAAGTTACATGCAGCCCATTTCCTATTTCCTTTAAGTTCAGCATCTACAATAAAGCCACCTGTCAACCAAAATATTTCAAGAGCAGAAAAAAATACATGCATAAAATAAATAATAAAAACTACATATCTAGTACATGGGATAAATAACAACAGACAACGACATGCCTTACTACACCTTATTCGATATCCAGCATCTACAAGGCACATGCAGTAAAACACAACCAGCACTTAAAGTGACACATACAGCTGATTTGAAAAAAAAAATGAGAAAAAAGAGAAAAAGAAAAACACTGCGACAGGCAGGCAGTGCGGCACACCCACTCCCGCAGCGCAGCTCACCTTAGCCGCCACAATCCCAATCAGTTCCTTCCCGTTGCAAGCCGGAGCCGCATTGTTCTCCACGACAACAGTCTCCATCTCCACCTCCAGCCCGGCCCCAGCGACCACCACCACCACATCCTGCCGGTCCTTGTCACCAGCGTCCTGCTGCCGGACAAGCTGGCCCTGCGCACAGGCGCACGGCCCGGGCCCGTCCTCCGCGCACTGCTTGTCCTGCAAAAGGGAAGGGGAGCACACGCCCACCGGCACCCGGTTAGTCACCCAGCAGGAGGAGCAGCAGGAGGAGCAGCAGGAGCAGACAGCAGGCAACAGGGCAAGGCAGCGACACCTGGGCTGAGGGGTGGAACACTGACATGAGCGACGCCGCATTCCGACTGAAAAAAAAGATAAATTATAGGGTAAAAACCTGCTGGAAACAGTGCGGGGCGCTGTAAAAAAAAAACACCGCACAGCGCTGAAAGAGAAACGACGAAGAAATTTTTTAAAAAATTGGAAACAGCGAAAAAAGAGGGAAATGCAATAAGATGAGGGGGGAGGGGGCTGGCTTGTGGCCTGGCGGGGTGGTTCAGTTCCAGTTGGAGGTTGCAGGCGTGCCCAAGGCCACGAAAGAGGCGAATAGGAGGGGTGGAGGCCGACCATCTGACGTCAAATAAAAAGCGCAGGATTGTAGCGCAGGCCAGGCGGTCGGGTCGACGAGGTGAGGTGAGGCACACTTATGAGGATGCCCGATGGGGGGAAAAGGGGGGGGGGGGGTAGCGGAAGGGCTGAGGGTGATGCAAGCCCCGATTTGTCGTGGTCACTTCCGATAGGGGGAAGCCCTTTCGACATCCCCGACCCGCCCTGCCGTTCAGTGTTAGCCGGCGCAGAACACCACAGTACACCAGCCAAGTAAACATTTCTGACATTAGTTGAGGGAATATTTTACATTTTACAGCCCTTACAACAGCGATAAATTTTTATAGTCTTTTTCTATGGTTTCAGGTACAGGATTCCGCGTCTCCTTGTTTCAGTCGCATCTGGGTTGCACTTGGCCGGGATAGGATGGGATAGGATAGCGCCCCGGCTGGCTGGCTAGGAGAGGAGGGAGCAGCCAGTCGCACGATCGTTAATTCCAATCAGCTGCAGACTCCCCGGCCCGCGCCCGCGCCCGCCCCGCCCCGTCCCGGCCGAGGTGTTCCCGGGGCAGCAGACACCAGGCACCAAGCCAAACCCACCCCACCCCACCCCGCCCCGCCCCGCCCCGCCCGGATGCGCCCGAATGCCTCCCACGCCGCCGCCGCCGCTACTCCTACCGGAGTGTGCGCGGTGCACTGCACTGAGAGACAGGACAGACGAACGAAACGGACGAAACGTATGGCGCTTCCGGTGAGCGCGAAAGGGGTGGGGAGGGGAGGGGAGGGAGAAAGAGTAAGGGTGTGTACACCCAGGCATGGCACCCGTGGCCGTACAGTCCAGTCCACGCTCCGCCCCCTCCACTTGGCTCATGCGCCCGCCCCGCCGGGCTGGCCGGGCTGGGCACGGGGGCCTTGACCGCCACAGCGCCGCCCCGCGCCGCGCCGCCGGCCCGTCGTGTCATTGAGATAAATTTCGGTCGCGGGCTGCGCGCGACAACTCGCTCATGTCAGCCAGCCCGGCCGGCCGGCCGGCAGAGCGCGCACTGAAAATCCAAGTGTACGAATGTCGCTCACTTGTAGGTGCGCAAATAACCATTCACTCACTTGTAGGTGAGCGAATAACCAGTCACCCACTTGTACCAACAATCGACCGCATAGTTATTTGCTCACCTACAAGTGAGTGAATGGTTGTTCGCTCACCTACAAGTGAGTGAATGGTTGTTCGCTCACCTACAAGTGAGTGAAATTATTTGCTCGCCTGCAAGTGAGCGACATTCGTACACTTGGATTTCCAGTGCGGGGCAGAGTCGCGTGTGTGTATATTGTCCACGGGACACACACACACATGGCGGGAGCGGGACGCCAGTGGGTGGGTAGGTGCAGCAGATATCTCATTTCCACACGACTAGTTCACCCTCCTCCGCTGTCCGCCCCGCCCCGCCCCACACCGACCACGTTGCATGTAGCAGCACGGCGTTTTCCTCCAGCTCACACACATACACACACACACACAAGGTTGGCGCGGACCAACGACGCCGACATCGGCGGCGGCGGCGGCGCCCACACCACGCGGAATACGATTCGCGATCCTGCACTAATTACAGTCGACAGTCCTCTCTCGCTGCGCGCCCTGGCTCACCTCACCGCGCCCGGTGCGCCTGTTAGTTTAGTTAGTTAGTTTGTTAGTTAGTACAATCAATTAATTAATAATAACACGACGGAAGGAAAAGGCGGCGCGGTCAGACAAACGCACAGCCGCGCGGCGCGCCATGGGAAAAAGACACAACTTCTTTTCTCTATGTTTTTCCTTATTTTTTTTTATTCGCCGCCGCCGTCAAAAGAGACTGACGGACAGACGGGCGCACTGCTCACTACAGCCGCCCAGCCCGAGCAGGCAGCCGCGGGCATTCCCTGAAAGAGGAGCGGGGCGGGCCGCATCAGCCACAGTTACCCAGGGAAAGTTATTATTCATTATCACTTTCTCATCTACGGCGTGGCGTGGCGTGGCGTGGCGCGGCGCGGCGGGCGCGTCGTCCTCGCGCTCAATAGGGCTCGGTGCTCCATACAGGACCGGTGCACACTGCAGACAGAGCGCTAGTGCGTATATGAATGCGTTTTTGTGAAGTTTTACTGATTTTTTTCCTTAATTACGTCGTGTCCAAAAAAAATCCCAGAATTGTTTCTCCCCTCGGAATTTCCATTCGCGTACGAGACTCATCCTGAGAAAATTCACACCTTCGCTTTGTTCAAGTGAGCGAATGGAAATTCAGCCACATACAAGTGTGTGCCATTCACACACTTGCGCGGGTTTCTCGTGTGTGCCGCTCCGCGCTGCACACTAAACCCTTATGCATTTTATTGTGCATAAACATGCAGGGTTTTAAGCAACCATAAGAGTATGCACAATCTCATGCATAACTATGCACAATTTGTGCATAGTTATGCACAATTTGTACATAACTATGCACAAAAATTGTGCATAATTTATGGCTGCTTAAAATTCTGCATGTTTATGCACAAAAAATGCATAAGGGTTTAGTGTGTGGACTAGCAGAGGTTAGGAGGGGACCGGCAAATGGTACGAGTCCCATTAACCGGTCCATCCTAATTGACCTCCTCGGGTGCCAGCCCAGCCCCATAGCCAGCGACCCTAATGAACCGAACAGAACAGAACAGCTGAGCTGGTCGCGGCTGGTCGCGCGGCCCGGCCGGGCCAGGGGGAAGTGAGTGACTCACTGGCGCGCCGCGCTCTTCACCTCGACGCAAGCGCCCCGCCCCGCCCCGCCCCGCCCCGCCCCGCCCCGGCCGCACAAAACTAACCGCGACCTATAGTGGCGTGGCGCGTCACACCAGGAACTATCTCCACACACTCTAAAAAGCTTACGGCGATTTCCAACCCTGCAGCACTGTAGCTTACGGTGAATTTCCACCGCAAGCTTTTACTGGTGCAGAAGATTCGAGCGCCCGGCCCGGCCGCAGGGAGGGGAAGGGCTGTACGCGACTCGTGTTACTGTACTCCCCACAAATATATCCACCCGCCGGGCCCGGCCCGGCCGCCCCCGCCCCACCTGCAGCCTGCAGGCGCAGGCACGCGACAGGATACGTACACGGGCGGGGCGGGGCGGGGCGGGGCGGGGCGGGGCGGGGCGGGGCGGGGCGAGTGTATCATGGCACGGCACGCTGAGCACTAATGTGATAGCGCCAGACACGCCAGAGACAGCCAGCCCCGGGAGATCCTGCAGCCATACGCCATAGCGCCCATAGCGCCCCGCCCATGACACCCCACACCGCCACCAGCACCGCATCCGGCCCGGCCCGGCCCGCCACAGGAAGTGAGGCGGGACTGGTCGGGACGGAACGGGGGAGGATCACAGCACAGCACAGCTCAGCGGGGTTATAAAGGTCACAAACACGCACACTGCACAAACGTGAGGTGTTCCGCGGGGCGGGGCGGGGCGGGGCGCGGCCGCAGCACGCCGCGCCGTTCTCGCAAACGATCCCTCTGCTTCCCGCATCCCGCCCGCCCCGCCCCGCCGCGAGGAAGCGAGAGAAACTCTTAATTGAGTCTTAACACTCTCGTTACGCAAATGAATGCGCCAGTCACGACAGGACAGCAGGTGGTGCGTGGCGTGGCGTGGCGCAGACCACGAGGCACCGACAAGAGGCTGCGGTTGCTGTGCGTAAACCAGGCACCAAAAACAAAAAACAAAAAAAAAAAAGAAAAAAAAAAAGGAATTTTAGAACAGCTTTAGTCATTTCAAAATTAAGAGTTGCTATTTAAGTCTCGGGGGAAAGACTGCAGAAAACTGAGCCCATAAGACGCGGACAATACGTTGGAACTTGATTACCGGGGGGGTAATCAGTCTCTGGGGAGCGTTTTACAGCCCTGGCTATCCGGCTAGGGGTGTAAAGCCCTCCCTTTTGAAACTCTTAGAGGACGCGATTGGTGCCAGAGGAGGAGGCTGCTGCCGCGCCATGCCACCAGCGTGGGCTGGGCCGGGTCGGGCCGTAACGAACGCGCGAAAGCCATTGAACGGCAATAAAAAGCGAGTCCTGGATCCCACGGCCCGACCTGCCCCGCCCCGCCCCGCCCTGCGGCGGCACCTAACCTGCCATTCATATCGCCATTACGCGCTCACGCTCGCGCTCCCTAGCCCCGCGCCCTGCCCGGCCTGTCCGCACTCCGCGGTACTACGTGACGGCATGTGGCACCCCTAGCATACCAGGTGCCTGCAAAAACCCTTTGAAACAACCTTTTGTAGTTGTACTGTACCGCATCCAGGCGTGCGCGCGAGCGTGTGCTAGCCTATCGTCGCTCACGGGGCCCCGTGTGAGTATGCAACCCGCCCGCACACATGCATGCGGTACAGTCTAACTACGAAAGAGCGCGGGGTTTTTCAGCCACCTGGTACAGTGGGTACAGGGCACCACCACTTTTTAGCAGATGATACATTCTAGCTAGCCTTAACTTAAATGACCATTACTAAACGTCAGATAATGTATCAGCTATTTTTTCCAATTTCTTTCACGATTTTTTCACTATAGCGCTGACGCAAAAAATTTGCCTGCTGCAAATTCTCAAATTAAAAGCGAAACCCGCGACCTGACCTTTATTGTCAACCGCAACAGAGCCATGCGCTTCAAATTTAAAAAAAAATATAATAACAAATAAAAAGCTTGATCGTAAATTCAACTCGGGCGGGTAACCACTTTCACGTGACAAGAAGTGGTGGGCGTCGTGTGCGTGAGCGTCGGCGCGGCGCGGGACACGCGAAAGATGCGGCGTCGTATGGCGAGGCGCCGCTGTCTGTCGCCCCACCCCGCCCCGCCCGCCTTTGTGCACATATCTAAACTGGACGCAAAACTGTCTCCAGTCAGGGGACATACAGGCCTATTAACATGCCTAGACGGTAAAAAATTGGCCTCGAAATTGGCGTTCTCCATAAGATCCAAGACCGGGTCTTGAAATAAAAGAAACTTTTTTTTTACCGTGTGGAGACAATTTTGCATTCAGTCACTTTAAGTGTGAGACACAGTGTCGCTCTTGGATTTCCAGAGCGTTCCCTCCCTCACGGGCGGCGGCGGTGGCGCCTCCTACGCACCTAGCCTGGCAGCGAACCACAGGGGAAGCGACGGAACGCACCAGCGCAGCGCCAGGGCTGGGAAAAAAAAATAAAATGAAGGAGCCGCGGAGGAGGAGGAGGAGGAGGAGGACCTTCGCGGCGCGCCACGTTTTGTCCGACATTATTACAAAAGCGGAGGAAGGACGAGAGGCGGTTCCCTGGGGCCGAGCTCAGCCGTGCGTCAAACCAACGGAGAGAGGGAGAGGGAAGAAATGTGACATGTGCGAGGGAGACAGCGCCATCACACGGTGTTGAGCTTAAGTTCCCGCGACCGTCCACCTTTTTTTCTTTTCTTTCTTTTTGCCCGCTTTCCTCGCTTGCACACGACAAAACGCAAACTCACTTACTAAACTCCCCGCGGCGCCCGCGCAAAACTCAAACATGTACCCGCGCCGTCTTCCTGGGGGACCCTGCGGCGAGTACGTACACACACACACACAAACTCCTTCTCCTTCGGGTCCCACGGGGGTGACTCATCACGGGCACGCCACGCGACTACCCCCCCCCCAATATTCTCTCTCCCTCTCTCTCCTCTCCATGGAGCCGTTCTCCATGTCTCCCCTCTCTCTCTCTCCCTGGCGGAAGGGAGGCCATCCACTGCGGCAGCAGCAGCAAGGCATTGTGCAGGGCGACCGCGACGTGAGGTGGGAGGGGGGAGGGGGGCTCATTAACCCCCGTCACCTTTAGCTTAAGTGTTACGGAGTAGAGGAGCTCGGCGACACGACGCAGGGGCGAGGCGTGCGCGCCGTGCGGCCGCGACGTAACAGCGATACGGAACACGGACAGGTAGACAGCGCAGCGGCTAAAGAGGAGGATATTTCTACACTAATTAAGAGTAACACAAAAAAGGGGGGAAAATAATTCGAAAATACTGCGGATGTCATGTGCGGTGTTTTACGCCGGGGTTCACCGTAAAAACAAAGGTGCTAAACAAAGCCTTCCCTGGGGCGCTGAAATTAAGTGCTAGGTTTGGTGCCTTTCCTGGGGCACTAAATCTTAGTACCTTTGCAAAGGCACTAAATTTGTATGGAGCATACGCAACTGGTCAGCGAAAGGTGCTAAGTCCTACCTTTTAAAGGCACTAACAAATTTAGTGCCTTGAGAGAGGCACATTAGTGCCCTTACAAAGGCACTAAATTCTGTTGGCGTCTTTTAAAGGTAGGACTTAGCACCTTTGTTTTTCCAGTGTTCACCTTGTTGTCGGTTTTGATTAAGTTTTTAATTTTTTACGGGTAGTGTATAGAGGGCTAGACTAGACTGCCGAGTACTGTATAGACTGCAAGGGTACAGCACACAATACACTGTGCCGTGCCGTCAGTGTCGGGCCGAGAGCGATCATGAGGCGACCTTGCGCCTCGAGGCGAGTCGAGGCGCGGCGCCGCTGCGAGCGCCCTGGAGCGAGAGAGAAGAGAAAGGATCCGGGGCAACACTGCGACTGTGACTCACGGCTTATTCGAGAAGCGCGAAAAATCCCCGCGAGCGAGCGAACATGGCCATGCACGGCACGGGCGCCGCAACAGGCGCAACAGGCCTGCCGCCGCAGGAGGTGCCATTATTACAGTTTTCAGCGTTTCCCAAAAGACATTCGCAGAAAGCCCTGTCGCTCGAGACGGTTTTGGTCAACGAGGGCAAAACGGAGGAAAACGGAGCAGGGGAATGGTATGGCAGGGAGGGGTGGGATTCGTCGAACCACTCCGTCGTCCGCGTTTCAGAGAAACCTTCTCATACATAAACCTATATGGACACCTGCTGAAATGAAGGAAGATTAAGCGACACAAACACCACCAACCACCACCACCACCACCAACGCAGACGCCCATGGGGCGCCCATGGGGAACAGTGTCAGGAAACTTTTTTCCTCACGCAAGCACACTAGAAGTGTGTGAATGTCGCGAAGTGTGTGATGTTCACACATTTGGTTCCCGCTCACCTGGAAGCCCTTCTGCTGCCGGCAGCAGACGCAGCCCATGAGCAGCACCAGCGCCGCCAGGAGCGTCGCCGCCCCCAGGGCGATGGGCGTCAGCGGCGACGCCACGCCGGCGCTCCATATCCCGCCTGCAACAAAAAACAAAACCGCAACTTAGCAACAAGACAAACCAAACATTCCCCACTAGGACCGCAAATTTTACGAAATTTTATTTAAAAAAAAAAAATTCTTTTCTGACACATTTTTCACGGGATTTGTCTTAACCTCCGCGCCAAAGCTCCCGACCACCGACGTCGGGTGGCGCGCCACGCGCGGGACCGCCCGCCACCGCCCGCCTACGCGCAATTGCAGCTTAGGAGCGGCACGCTCTACTCTACGGCGGCAAAAATAAAAAAAAGACAAGTATAAGTGTCGAGGAAATGGGAAGACGTCGTCGGGGGGAAAAAGGCGGAGTCGAGCTGGAGGCTGGAGCTCGCGTTGTGTAATCACGCCGCAGTCAGCCTCACGCGCATCACCGGGAGCGCGCATAGGGCAGAACACCCCGCCCCGCCCCGCCCCGCCCCGCCCCGCCACGCCCCACCCCGCCACGCCCCGCCCCGCCCCGCCCCGCCCCGCCCCGCCCCGGACCTCCCACATTGTCATCGCGGGCCGGCGGCGCGGCGTCACGCTTGTCAAAACCTCCTCCTCATCATCATCCTCTTCCTCCTCCTCTTCCACCTCCGCTCCGCGCGCGCGGACGACAAGAAAAGCCAGAGCCAAGTTGGGCGTGCCGGACGGGCCGGGCCCAGGCGTTGCGGGCCGTGCCGCGGAGCTTTCGTTCCGCAGCTATAGCGGGACTGGAGGGCCGAGCCCAGCGCCCCGCCCCGCCCCGCCCCGCCCAGCACGGTGGGGCCTAGAGGGCTCCGCATCCCGCCTTGCCCCGCCGCGGACGCGGACGCGACACCGGCGTCGGACGGCGTCGGCTTTCCCCCTTGGAGCTGGCGTCGAGGCGCAGCGACGCCGTCGACATCGACGCTGTCGCGGTCAGCAACGAGAGAGACAGAGAGAGAGAGAGAGAGAGAGAGAGAGAGAGAGAGAGAGAGAGAGAGAGTTTTTTAGTTTTTAAAAGGATTTATTGGGGGGATTTTTTTAACAAAATGGGCCAAATAGGGGAGAGTTTTGGTGTCACAAATTGCTGTCAAGCAGCGAAACATGCAGTGCTGCTTGTTTGTGTCCTAAAAGTTTAAATATTTAAAATATTTTAGAAAATACAGAAATGTTGTTAAGTGAGGGAAAATGGGTTAAAGTTTTATTGTTCTCACATGGTGAAAAGCGTTAACTAAAATAACTATATTAACACTAGTGGACTATTATTGTATTTGTCTTCCAAAAACATTTGTAAAGTTTCAAAAAGTGTTTTATAGCTGTGACACCTGGTAAGCTGTTTGGCTTGAGAAAGCTTAGTGATAAGTTCTGGAATGTCTAGTTTGCGCCTTATTGCTAATTCTATACAGTTTACACCTGTCTGGCACTGTCTCACAAAAAAATTAAAATGGGTACTAGATAATTTGTCATTATTAAAATACATAAGAGATATTGTTTTCTTAAGATCATTTGAATCATAAGAGGGGGCAAGAACCCATTCACTTTGTTCAGGAATTGTCTGTTTTAAAACTTTTGATGTACATAACTGAGGGGATTGAGGAGAGAGAAGTCTTTTCTTTGGGTGCTGATCAGCTGGTTGAAGTTCAGGGGGTACATTGATAGAGAGGGGGGAAGGGTGGGGGGTAGACACAGCTGGGTTGGTGTGAGTGTGATGGCATGTTGGGTCGACGGCTTCGGGGAGCGGACGGGTGGTTTTTGAGGTTAGGTTTTCTATTCGCTTCACTGATTCTTCTTGGCTGGGTTTTTCTTCTGAGAAGTTCGGGTTGAAAAGGTTGGTTTCAGGTTGCTGAACAATTGTTTTTAAAGGATTTCTTGGTTTGGGAATGGCGAGGCGCTGAGATGGTGAAGGTGTGTAATCTGGAGCTGGGGAATTTTCATTCAATTTTTGTCTTTTTTTGCAGTCTTCTATGTATAGGGTGAATTTTATTCCTTCGGCACTTGTGATATTTATTACTTCCGGGCATGGTGGGGCATTATTTGGAATTTCCATGTACAGGGATCTTTTCAAGGTCTTAACATGTTTTAGATCTTCATGGGTTGTTGTGACACTTAACCTGGTTGGCGTTGAAACTATTTTGCCGTAGGGTTCGAGTAGTTTTTGTAGGGCCTCATTGGACATTTCGGGAGGGCAGTTTGATATTATAAATTTTGTGGCTGCGGAAAAATACCTACGACAGGGTAAAAATATATCATTAATGGTGACACCGCCGCGGTGGCACAGAGCTGTGACGGCGGATTCATTGGACAGGTATATGCAGAAGCGGCCTCCACTTAGTCTTGAGCAGTATTGAATGTTCTTAGCGCCGATCAGATCGGCGACAGCGCGGAGCAGTTGGTCTTGGGACAAATCTTGAGTATTTTCTAACACAATTGCCATTTTTCTTGATGTTGCTGGGGCGTTGAAGTTGTTGTTGTCGTCTGCTGAGGACGCGCTGGCTGTGTTTGCAGAATTGTTGTTGTCGTCTGCTAGGGACGCGCTCTTCATTTGTTGACAATGTCGCTGCGGCGGGATCATGGTCTTGTTGTTGTTGGAAGTTTGGAGGTTGTAGGTTAGGTTTGATAGTTTTGAGCGTTCTTGGATCTCACCAGGATTGGAAATAGTTGCTGCTGCATAAGTCCGGGTTCGGTTGGAATTGTAGAGGCTGTGGCTGTCCATGGAGTCGATGTTGGTTGTCGAGCTGGCTTGGTTGTGGTTATGCGGAGGTGCAAGGCAAGACGTAATGGCGGGAGGCCTACAGAGCCCAGGAAATCGGGTTTTTTGCCCGCTCGCGGCCGTCCCGCGGGTTCCCACCAATGTCACACAGTCTTCAACACTAGTTTTCACTTGCAGTCACTAATATAGTCCTCAAAAGGTCGTATTTTCACTAATAATTGGTTTTGTTGGTGGAGTAGTCGTCGGGTGCGCTCAACTGTTTCTCAAACGAGAGAGAGAGAGAGAGAGAGAGAGAGAGGCGTCGTCGTCCGTCTCTGTCGGGAGACTCGGGCAGGCGGCGGCGTCGTCTGCTACAGCGCGGTGAGTCATACTGGGCGCCGCGACGCCGCGGCCGCAGCCTCCGAGGCGCGCTGCACTGCGCTGCGCTCTCAGGCCCGAGCAGCAGTATCGAGCAGCTGCAGTACGGCGGTAAAAGAAAATATATTGAAAACTTTCAATGGAGTGGCGTGGCTGCTGACTGAAAGTAAAATAACTGAAACACAATTTGCTCCAATATCTGGCAACATACTCGAGAGAATATCACTGTCTATCGGTCTCGCTCCGTCTCCCCTCACTCACACACGCGCACAAGATGCGTGAAAAGTCATTAGCAAAACAAAACGCTCATAAGTGCTGCTGCATTGTGCAAGCACAGCAGCAGCAGCAGCGGTAGCAGGCGATGCGCTACCCAGCCTCCTCGCGGTCTTTAAGCAGAGAGTGAAAGTCCACACTACACTGTGTGCACCACGGCGCACGGAGGCGCAAGGGACACTCTGGCGCGGCGCAGCGCTAAGGGTGAGACAGAGAAAAAGCTATAGGGCCTCCTATCCACTTGTAACCCTGCTGTCTCTGTCTTTCTCTCGCAGAATCTTACGCGGCGCGGCTGGCTCTAGACGATACGACTCGTGCCGCACATACATATGCACCGTCGTTGTGCAACGCCCCGCCCCGCCCCGCCCCGCCCCACCCCGCCCCGCCCCGCCGCACCCAATCAGCGCGGCGAGCGCGGCGCGGTCATTCATATCCACAAACCCCATTCCCCCCCGATGATAATTATTTTCCCCATAAGTGCATAGAGGCGCACGGCACGGCGCGGCCGCAATAAGAAGCTCGGGGCACGCCCCGGTACACTGTCGACAAACTGCAGCAGAGCGCCTTGGAAATTTACGAGCAATATCGATTTAATTATAAACAGAAAAAAGCGATGATGTGCGCGCGTGCTGTGCTGCAGTGTAATGTGGCGTCACAATGTCAGAACATAGCATCATTTTATATAGATAATTGCGCCAAATAATAAAATAAAATTCAAGTTAAATTTATGTTTAGTGTAGGTGTTGTGTTTTAAGGTATCATCTGCTAAAAAGTTGCAGGGAAAGCACGGCGTGAATGGCACGCGCAAAAACGCACCCCACGCGTGTCCTTACAGGCAGCAGCAAAACACGCCAACGATCAGCATTTTATTGCCAAAACGCGAGGCGTTTGTTCAAAGCTTTCCCTTTGGAAAGGCCCGGCCCGGCCCGGCCCGGCCAGGCACAGCCTTCCTTCCGGTAGTTACTCTGCTTTTATATTGCCCGCTTCGAGCTCTCGCCGCTCGCTCTGTCCCGTCGCGAGGAGCGGGAGCGCGTGCGCGCACGAGCGCTGAGCACATGCACGTACCCGGGCGCGTGCGTGCGTGCGTGCGAGTGAGCACATGCACGGCCACGGCAATGATAAGGCATACCACCGCCACCGCCCTGCCCTCGTACAAATGCCTGTCAGTAAAAGCGACTCACCGGCTGGGCCGGGCCCACACTCTCACCGCGCCGAGACACGGGAGATAAAAATGACTGTTTTTATTTCATAGGCTAGCTCATTTCAGAAAGAAATAATTTATAAAAATATGTTTTAAGCCAGCGGCCAGCGACGCTTCGGCCGACCCGGCGCGCATTTGCGCCGGACGATCAATCAAAAACTCTTTCTGCTGCTTGGCGTTAACCGCTACACAGAGGGAGCGAGAGAGAGAGAGAGAGAGAGAGAGAGGGAGCGAGAGAGAGAGAGAGAGAGAGAGAGAGAGAGAGAGAGAGAGAGAGAGAGAGAGAGAGAGAGAGAGAGAGAGAGAGAGAGAGAGAGACGCGTAAGGCGCCTGCAAATAATGTGTTTATTATTGAAATGGCGCCAGCCAGCAGCCAGCCCCAGCTCAAGTCCACCGTACGCTACGCTCCTGCCCGCTGCCACGCCCCGCCCCGCCCCGCCCCGCCCCGCGCTGCCTGCTTGAGGCGCTACAGGGGCTTGGAGAGGAGGCGGAACAGGGGGATGGCGAGGAGCAAGCGCCAGAGCGGCTAGAGAGGAAGGGGTACCCACCCGGCTGGTTATGGAACTACGCCAGGCCAGGCCAGGCCGGGGCACGAACAGAACAGGGAGGCATCGCAAGCATCCACTACAGAGGAAAGTACTCCTCGCAGCTTACATAAAATAAAAACCTTGCCCGCGAAATACAGTAGTAGGATATCACGAGGGGGCAGACATGACATCGTGACCCAGTAGCGCCCCCCCCCTCCCTCCACCTCCTGCCCGCAGCTGCAGCTCGGATCGGGGCACAAATTACCGGCCGTCCCGTCCCGTCCCGTCTAGCCGACAGCCACCCCGGTGACATGACATCCACCCAGGCAGGACGGCAAGTGGGGCCGAGCAGGACGGGCGCCCCACGTGGCGGCAATGCAGCGACAAAAAAAAAAAAAGACTTAATACGTAACCGAAGTTTTATAAATACCGCGGGTGTTTCTTTGAATGCGTAACAACAGTGTTGCGGGATTGCATACTCTCCAGCGCTGCAGGGAGGGGCCATGGCGCCTTACGGGCGTATGGGGTATAGGCATACTGTTACGCATTCAAAGAAACACCCGGCACGGCACACACTGGCAGCAGCCGATATAGTAAGGACTGCAAAAGCGAAAACAGGAAACCGGCGGCAAAGCGTTGCCGTCGCTAATAACCCTTCACGTACGCGGGCGGGGCGGGGCGGGGCGGGGCGGCACGTAACAAGGGCTGAGCTGCGGGGTGGCGGCGGCCACGGCGCGGTGGCGCCATGATGATGATCGAAAACAATTGGCGCCACGCTGTGCTGGACGCTGTGCTGGACGCTGTGCTGGACACTGCTGGACGAACTTTCTCCAGAAGGACACACAGCACAGCACCGCGGCATGCGAGGCAGGCCAGGCCCTTAGCGGGCACGGCCTCGTCACACTGACACTATAGCTCTGGAGAAAACCGCGAGAGAAAAACGACGATAATAAAAAATGACGGATAAATTACGTTTTATTTTCGCCGCTTGTTTGTTTGGAGCCAGCGTCGTTTGATTTTACAACCAAATTTTCTAGTTACAACTTAAACGAACGAGAGAAAAAAAATGTAGAAGACGCATTCTCTTTGGGGCTGTACCCGCCGCAGCCGCCCGCCAGTGTGACTGGCACACAATCGGCACGAGCAATTCACACTCCATCGGCCATCATGCAAACTGGTCTGGGCAGCGCGGCCCGCCGCCGGCCGGCCTTCGCATTGCTGCTAGCACGGCCCGGCCCAGACCAGCCAGCCGCGCGTGTGCCGCCTTGTTATCTAGACAGACAGACAGACAGACAGACACCCTCCTCCAAATTGGCGAGGCAAAATTAGAGCCCGTCCGCGTCGTCCCGGAGGCCATATCATCAGCGAGCGACTGGCAGAGGCACGCCCGGGGCCCGGGCTGCGAGGCAAGACCTCGCAAAAAGTCAAACCGCTAGGAAAAATAACGAAAACGGCAGAAAGATTTAGTGTCAGAAACACTATAGGAGCGAGCTGCCGCCCAGGGACGCGCCGGGTGGGTAGCGGGTAGGCAGTCCCGTCGCGCAGGGGTGCCGGGCGGGGTGGCCTACCCGCCCGGGGGCTCACGGCCGCCGACCCGCAGAGAGCCCCCGGGAGGTAGGCAGTCCCGTCGCGCAGGGGTGCCGGGCGGGGTGGCCGCCCAGGGGCTCACGGCCGCCGACCCGCAGAGAGCCCCCGGGAGGTAGGCAGTCCCGTCGCGCAGGGGTGCCGGGCGGGGTGGCCTACCCGCCCGGGGGCTCACGGCCGCCGACCCGCAGAGAGCCCCCGGGAGGTAGGCAGTCCCGTCGCGCAGGGGTGCCGGGCGGGGTGGCCTAACCGCCCAGGGGCTCACGGCCGCCGACCCGCAGAGAGCCCCCGGGAGGTAGGCAGTCCAGCCGCGCAGCGCTGTACGCCGGGCCGGCCTACCTCCCGGGCGGGCGGCTCCGCACAACACGATGCTGTAAGGACGTGCGGTGCGCCCCGCGCGTGCAGTCACGCGCCGTATTGGCTCGGAGCCACACGCTAGCTGCACTTCCGCGTGCACGCACAACCGCTCCTCCTCCTCCTCCTCCTCCTCCTCCTCCTCCTCCTCCTCCCTCGGCCCCGATCATGTGCGGAGGACGGGAAGAGGGGAAAGAAAAGAAAGAGAATCCGAGAGGGAAGCGTTGTGCCCCGCCCCGCCAGCTGGCCGCGGCTCCGCCTGCACCACCACAAGCAGCTGCGCCGGGTGACCGCAGGGCTGGCCGTGCCGGGCCGGGGGCCGGGCCGCCGAGCGGTACCCATACCCGCATGTTTACGATGTGGGTCGGCGGCGGTGTCCGGCCCGGCCCGGCCCGGCCCAGCCCGGCCCGGCCCAGCCCAGCCGAGCCTGCCCAGGGCACTAACGGCTGGGCCGGCCGGCGGAGCTGGGCGGGGCGGGGCGGGGGGGCGGGGCGGGGCGGGGCGCAGCTGCCTCAACGGGACAAAACGGCGGCGCGCGGGGTGGGGCGCATCACATGCCAGGCCGCAGGCCCTGCAGCAGCCGGCCCGGCCCGGCGCGGCGCAAGGAACACAGGACGCGTCCAGGGGCGAGTTTTAAGCAAAAAAAAAAACAAAATTGTAGACGCCATCATCAACCTGACCGCGGCCGAGCAGAGCAGCACTAAGGTCGGCCGGGGAGGTCCAAGGCGACAAAGAAAAAAACTGAGATAAACGTGCGACAAAAAGCTCATCCAAAATACATCGTAGCAAGCAGGGCTGGAGAGAGAGGGCACCGCTCTGTCTCGCTTTAATAATCCAGCAGCAGCGAGGACAAGGGGGCGAGGGGTGAGTTGATTCTTTATGCCCCACCCAGCACCTTAGCCCGGGGGGGGGGGGGATTCTCTGCGGAATCACTTATTTCGCGCCCTGCTCCGCCTCTGGCGCGTACAGCCCCCACCCCACAGGAACCGCGGGGCGTTCAAGTGTAACCCGGACCCACGGGCCACGTCGCGTCGTCGGCCTTCGCCAACGCAGCGATGGCGCGGTGGCTTCGGCCGAGGGCCGCGAGGTGGCGTAGCGTAGCGCAGTGCAAGAGTAGCGGCGGCGTGCCTGGCTAGCCAGGTGCCCCGCGGTGCAGCCCCCCCGCGAGCCTTTACTAAACGGGTCCAGGACGAGCGGAGAGGGCCCGACCCGACTCGACCCCGCAGTCAGTCAAACAATCGCGCCGCGGGCGTCCGTCTCCCTCCCTCCCTCCCCTCCCTCCTCCCTCCCTCCCTCCCTCCTCCCTCCCTCCCGCCCTCCCTCCCGTCTCCGCCATGACCCCCACACGGCCGCCCCCCGGTGCCCCTCCCCACCACTACCGTGCGCCTCCTCCGTTCGGCAACACAACGGAGGAGCAATATCCGGCCGTAGCGGGGCGGGGCGGGGCGGGGCGGGCCGCGGATGCACATGCACACCCAGGAAACAAGAAAATGTAAAAAGGGGCGGGGGGGCGGAGAGGGGTAAATATATGACATGCGAGGATACCCTGGGTAAGGAGGGGGGGGGGGGGAGCAACCGCAAGAGCCCGGCGTCCAGCCCAGCGCCACGTGCCCGTGTCGTGAAGAGAAAGAGAGGAAAAAAACTGGGCTTGCCACACACATCGCCGGAAGAAATCTTGACAAAACGAAACTCCAGTTTTTCGTATTTTTCCCGTTTTTCTTTTTGTCTTTTTTTAAGTGATTGCGAGGAAATTTACAAGACACGAACGGGAATAAAATTCTCGCTCGGCGTTTCTCTCTCCCGCGGTGCCGTTGGGCGTCGCCCACGCCCCGCCTCATAGTGCAAGCGCCCCCGGGGTGTGGGCTGTGCAGGGCCGGGCCGGGCCGGGCCCCTCCGGCGGGGCGGGGGACGGCGTGGGGCTCATCCCGAGTCACCATGGCGAAACCAGGCGCACGGATGGCGAGACGACGCCAGCGCAGCCCCCCCCCCCCCCCCCCTACCTCCTGCCCTCCGCCAACAGCGCAGGCAAAAACGAGGACGCATTGAAAGTTTAATGCTATCTGGTCAACAACACACGGCCGTCCCTCTCTCTCTCCCATCACTCCTCCCCTCCCTCTCCCTCTCTCTAGCCTCACACTACCTCTCTCGGAGCTACGTGGCCGCTGGTGTACAGAGGCTCCCTGCACAAGTCCCAGGTCACACATCAGCTTCACCGAAAGCTCCCCTTCAGAAGCTGCTGTGCAAGTGGATCGCGCGCGCGACTTCCTCGGCTGCGCTTCTTTGGACTCGCGTGCGTGGAGCCTTACGTATCCGCGCGCCCCGCCCCGCCCCGCCCCGCCCCGCCCCACCCCGCCCCGCCCCGCTCCGCCCCGCCTCGTCTGTTGCCAGCGAATGCCGCGGAGCTTGACGCCCGCCCTAACAAACTCCGAGCACCGTGACGCAATTTTGGCCAGTTTTGATTTCTCAAGTTCAAATTATACCTTTCGATTCCCGCAGCCGAAACCGCACGCTACACCCCATAAAACGCGACGAAAGATACAATATATACATATACATGTAAATAGTGAACCAGGGCCAGGTGTCCGGGCCTGGCCGGGGCCATAGCATGGGGAACACGGCGGGCGGCGCAGATAGCGAGGTGTCTGCTCTGCTCTACTGTATGTGTAAGTACAAGTACAGTACTCGCCGGGCCGGGCCGGGCCTAGCACGCTCTCAAACCGCACTGTACGCCGACATAATTTAACTTAAAAAAACACCGACAGCGGGGTAAACGCACGCTACGTGCCCACTGCGGCGACCGCGTCCATCCGTCCGATATGTACCGGGAAAAAAGCGAAATGGTGAGGCACCACCCTGAAAACCCAAGTGAGTCGAAATCTCACACCAGTAGGTCTTTTCATTTCCACTCCCATCGATGATTCACTACGTAAATTAAGTAGAAATTAAAAGATAAAAATCAACGAAACCGCGACAGAAAATTCGAGTGCGTCACGCGAAATTTTTCCCATGGCCATCCCAGCAATTTCCCTGACTTTCCCTGCCCACTATTTTCCATGACTTCCAGGTTTTCCAGACTTGTGAGAACCACGGTTTCCAGTGCAGAAGGCGCACCGCGCTGCACCATATGACTGAACTGCAGCCTGCAGCACAGGCCAGGCACTGCAGTGGGAGGGAGACGGAACATTTGCGCTTGCATTCCCAAGCCCCCACGCTCAATGGGACTTGTCTCGCCGTTTCCAGTAAGGCGTGGCGGGGCGTGGCGAAGCGACCACGCATGTGCTCTGGCTCTCGATATCTCGCATATCCCTACTTTTCGGGCTTTAATCTTTGAGGCATTTACAGTTGAAAGAAACGAGAACAAAGAATGTCAGACATGGCAGCGGTCGTCCTGCCAAATTACAAGGAGTGTTTTGAATTTGCATAGATTATTTTTACACTGCAATTTGAAACATAATTCTTCCTCTAGTTCGGCTCGTAGATTTTTTCGTAATTGACGCGTGTGGTCAACTTATAAAATGCCAATAACGGGCTGAGCGTGTGGGCGTGGCGGGGCGGGGCGGGGCGAGGCGGCGCAGGGCGGGGCGGGGTGCGGCGGGCGCAGCTAACGCCCGCCCGCCCAGTACACCCGCCCACTGCCCCAGACGGACTGCTCGGCTCGAGTGCAACGCGCCGCGCCGCTCCGCTACGCCACGCCACGCCACGTCTCCGCTGCTGCTTTTGCAACAAGTCGGCAGTCGACAGACGGCGGCAAAATAAAAACTCGTAGTTTTAAAAAGGCAAATTATCTTTACAGCTCCGCTGAGCCGCAGCCCGTGGCAGGGCGGGGGTGATCCGTGCGCTGCGCTAATGACCTGGGCGGGGCGGGGCGGGGCGGGGCGGGGCACCAAAGGCGAGAAACACAGAACGACACAAAACAGTCGTTGTCTCTAAGGCACCCCCTCCCCTCCCCTCCCCGCCCCCGCGCCCTGCGCTTTTGCCCGAGTCATGGCCGGCGAGGCGAGCATCGGATCAGAGAGCGCCTGGCGCTGCTGGAGAGAGAGCGAGAGAGAAAGAAAGAAAAGCAGCCGACCGGGCGGGGCGGGGCAAGGCGGGGCGGGGCAAGGCGGGGCGGGGCAAGGCGGGGCGGGGCGCGGGGCGCTGCGAGGTGACAGCCCTTTGGACATCTCCAGCGCGGCTCTAGCACAGGACTTTCCAATCCCCAAACAAACAAACTAAGGCTGTCCTGTCGTGTCCAGCGGGGCGGGGCGGGGCGGGGCGGCGCTGGCCCGGCGCTGAGGTGCACCGCCCAATGCACCGGGACCCGCACACTACTGACTGGACATCCAATGTCTCACAGTTGAACATTTTTTTTTTCACGGAATTTCGCAAAATTGGAGGGACAAGTGCACGAGGTGAACTTCCTACAAGTATGCGACATTCACACACTTGCATTTCCAGAGGGCAGCCACCCACATCCGCGGCGAGCACCGCGGCCCGGCCCACATCTCACCTCGCCGCTTCCTTCCTCTCCTCCTCCTCCTCCTCCTCCTCCTCCTTCCTCATTCTTTATTTCCACTGCTCCGCACCTATTCCTTATCCCCGCCCGCGCCCTGCGCTCCGCTGTGCGCCTCACATTATTTCACACACACATACACACACAGGCGCGCGCGCGCGCACACACGGACAGACATGATCATAACGCGCGCCTCCCAAAATATTTTTTTTTTCTTTTTTCTTTGACAAATAAGCTAGCATTACCGGCGCGCGAGCCACACCCTACAAGAACCGCCCGGCCCGGCCCGGCCCGCTCCACTCAGTTAGGCTTTCTCTTCCCCGGGGAGTAATAACGCGAGAAAATAACGAAATGACGACACAAATGAGTGCGATTGGGGAGTCCCTGCCTACCGGGGGCCCACCATGGGCCCACCAGGGGCCCACCGGGCACTGGAACCCATCAGCTGATGCAGGGCCAGGCCAGGCCGGGCCGGGCGAGGAGCTGGACAAGAGACTGACTGTGTGACTGACGTGTACCGCCGCGTCCAGGCCGGCCCGGCCCGGCCCGCAGCAAAAGCCCCACACAGTTTATTGTTTCACTTTCTAACCGACGCGTCCTTTTATGACCCACTCTGACCCTATTAGGCGACGAACACGGGAGCGCACCGCGGTGGCAGAGCAGCCCCACACGCACACACACACGCACACAGCAGGTGACGGGCCACGGTGACCCTGCGGCGCACACGGCCCCGAGGACCAAGCAGCAAGCGACCCGGCCCGGCCCGGCCCGGCGCAGCGCACCTCGCCATACAAGGGCAAGCCGGGAGAACGCCGCGGCAGCAGCCAACGCCCCGCCCCGCCCCGCCCCGCCCCGCCCCGCCCCGCCGCACCCCGCCCCGCACCACCGCGACGGCCCAGAGCGTCTCCGCGAGTCGCTAATTAAAAGCGCCAATACGGACCAAATCGGGTCAGCGGCAGCAGGGCGCGCCGGGGCAGGGACAAGCGCGGGGCGGGGCGGGGCGGGGCGGGGCGGGGCGGGGCGGGGCGGGGCGGGGCGGGGCGGGGCGGGGCGGTCAAAATGATTCAATGCGCGGCCTAGGAGACGCGAGCGATGAGAACGCCGCCGCAGCGACAACAATGTGTGGGATGGGATGTAGGCAAATTATGTCGAGTGCCGCCCCGCCCCGCCCCGCCCCGCCCCGCCCCGCCCCGCCCCGCAGCCGACGCCTCCGGGCCGGGTCGGGCCGGGCGGGGCGGGAATGCAACAAGCATTCGCTGCAAGAAGCGCGCAGAGAAAATAATAAAAACGCGAGCCAGGAGAAAAATTAGCAAACTAGTCGAGTTATACGGTGTAGCGCTAGCAGCCGCAGCAGCAGCAGCGTGATGAGGACGATCACGATGCGATGGGGACGCGGCGATGGCGGGGCGGGGCGGGGCGGGGCGGGGCGGGGCGGGGCGGGGCAGGGCGCCCGCCAGCCGCCAGCACTACTTCCGTTCCGTCTATCAAGAAGCTAGAGGAAAGTCTCTCTCGCAGGAGGGGACGGGGGAGGGAGGAGAGAGAAGACAAAAGAAATGGGTAAATAAGTCAGGCCAGGCCAGGCCAGGCCGGCGCAGCGCGCGGGCGCGGGCACGGGCGCAGCTCGGCAGGCGTAACGAACGCTGCCCTGCGCGGCCCCCCGGGCCTGTGAGACAAGTACTGCCGTGTGCTGTGTGGGAGAACGAGACAACGCCGTCAGTCCTGTCTCTCTTCATCGATCTTCCATTTCACACTGATTAAGATTTCCGATAAAATGATTGCATGCCCAGAAGTACACCCCCTCCCCCCCCCCCCCCCAAAAAAAAAAAAGGCCGGTATCTAGGCGAAGCACCTTCCGCGTCCAATTCGTCACCGTGCCGATCGCGGTCCGCTCCGCTGCTGCTGCAAGGCCCAGCCCAGGAGGACGCCCCACCACCACGCCCCGCCCCTCCCCGAACAATCATTTCAATTTCTACAAGAGAGCAGCGGGAGCGGGGCAACAACTCTCACCGCCTAGGACGGTCCCGGTGCGCCCGCCCCGCGCCGCTCAATTCATTTGAAACAGTAATAAGATGAAAATCATGGCGCCTCTATAAATGGGCATCCAGTGCCCCCCTCCCCTCCTCCCTCCACCTCTCCCCTTACCACTGGGCACCACCACCACGGCGGAGCGGCACACAGAAGCAGTTTTGTAGCAGCTGCAGACATGTGTCCCAACATGTCCAGAGACAGACAGGCAGACAGACGGACAGAGCTAGGGACATGCCTGCACCCCGTTCCTATGCCGGTCCAGGCCCAGGTTCCCCTCTCTGCAGGTGCCCCGCTGGCCGGCGCGGCGGGGCGGGCTTTCACTGTCATTGTTATTCAGAGATAGACCAGCCCAGCCCAGCGCAGCCCGAGCCGTGCAGCGCAGCGACAACATGACCCTCCACTCCGTCCTGCTCTCCGCTGTCGCACCACACACACACACAGCGGGGGTGACGCCAGGGAGCACGCTGACCGTATTGAGTATCACGTGCTCTAAATCAGCGTGCGCCGCCAGCAGCCAGAGCCGCGGCCGAGGCCAGCGCGCCAGCAGCACCACCAGCAGCCAGGGCCGTGGCCGAGGCCGGCGCGGCAGCAGCACCACCAGCAGCCAGGGCCGTGGCCGAGGCCGGCGCAGTAGGAGCACCACCAGCAGCCAGGGCCGAGGCCAGCGCGCCAGCAGCACCACCAGCAGCCAGGGCCGTGGCCGAGGCCAGCGCGCCAGCAGCACCACCAGCGGCCAGGGCCGTGGCCGAGGCCGGCGCGGCAAGAGCACCACCAGAGGCCAGGGCCGTGGCCGAGGCTGGCGCGGCAGCAGCACCACCAGCTCCCAACGAGCAGCGGGACGCGCAGCGCAGCCCAACGCGGTGTATCCGGAGGGGAGGGGACGGGAGCGGTCTCATCCTCCTCTTCGGCTTCATTAGGTCGGCCGCCACGCCACACCCCGCCACGCCCCGCCCATATCGGCGAGATGAACATCTCTGCCGCGCGCTGCACGGCGGAGGCAGCGGGCCAGGCCGAGGTGGTGCCAAAGGGGCGTGGCGGGGCGTGGCGGGGCGTGGCGGGGCGTGGCGGGGCGCGGCGGGGCGGGGCGGGGCTCCAGCGCAGGCGACACGATGACCAAGCCCTTCCGCCCTCCCCCCGCCCCGTCCATACCCCGCATGACGCGCACTCTGCCCAGGCCAGGGTCCCGCCCCGCCCGGCCGACCGACCTGCAGTGGCAAAACGCCCGCTTGGCTCCAGACCGCAAAACCCATCGGGCCTCGCTGGCCGCCCCGCCCCGCCCCGCCCCGCCCCGCCACCCAGGGAGAAAACGATTCCAAATCCAAATGGTCACGGCAGCAGCCGGGCCCGGGCGGGGCGGGGCGCGGACCACACCACGGCCATGCCCCAAACGGATCCGCGGAGCGAACCACGAGTGAAAGCAGAGCGCCACGTAGGGAAAGCACGCAGAGATAGGCGTAAGAGGGTTGGAACGCCCCGCCCCGCCCCGCCCCGCCCCGCCCCACCCCACCCAGGGTTAAGACCCTCAGCAAGCACGTCGGCAAGGGGACTCAGGTTGAGGGGCGGGGCGGGCGAGGTCCAGGTAGCGAGGACGATGGCGCGGGTGGGGGCGGAGTCGGGGGCCGTGCCTGACTCATCAGGGAATCCGCCCCGCCCCGCCCCGCCCCGGTGACGGGAGTCCGACTCACCCCGGGCGAGACCTATAGCCGGCCGTGCGAACCGGATGTCACGGGCTCGCGGCGAGCCGTGGCGTGGCGGGGCGGGGCGGGGCGGGGCGGGGCGGGGCGTGGCGTGGCGGGGCGGGGCGGGGCGGCTGCAGCTCACACACGTCAGCTGGCCGCGGCCCAGCCCAGCCGCGCCGCGGGCCGCAGCCCAGAGAAAACTAGATCGACACTCTGTTTGGACGTCGCGTCTAGAGAAGCGCGAGTACCAGCAAGCATGACAGCCCAGCCCGGCCCGGCCCCGCGCGGCCCCGCGCTGAATGCTAATGAATAACAAAAAGAAAGAAGACAGAGAGACAGACAGGTGCGCTGGGTGGGCTGCTGGACACCACGGCCCGGCCGTCGCGTCGCGTGAGGTCCATGGCGATGAGAGCAGCTCATGCTCATACGGCACGGCGTCGCGACATTTCCCACGCGACGCAACGCGGGCCGGGCCTACAGGATGTACACACACACACACACACATACACTGCGCAGCTCCATACATCATGCAGCTGTCATTTATTTGTTCTGGGCCTGGGCCCGGCCCGGCCGCGGCCCGTGCAGGGGCAGAAGGGTGCGCTGCGCGATGTGCATGTCCGCCCGGCACGGTCGCTTATTTACAATCCCTTGGCGATTCAGCGCTTTGCGGCTGATTCCCCGGCCCCGGCCGCCGTCCGCGTACAGCCTACTTGGAGGACACACGTTAGGATAGGTTAGGCTAGGTTAGGTTGGCTGCGTGGGTCCGATAAAAATAGTCCTACAGAGTCCATAAAACCGCTATGGACGCTGCCGAGGCCACGTACTGCTGAATTTGCCGTAAAGCGCTGAATCGACAAGGCATTGTAAATAAGCGGCCCGGTCCGACCGACCGCCTCGCTCACTCTGCTCAATTTGGTCTCCTTCCGTCACATCTCTCTGTCTGCTCCGCCGTGGCGACCGCTCTACTTATCCAATCGGGCCGACAGACAGACAGACGGACAAACAGACAGACAGACAGACAGACAGACGCAGCCGCGGCGAGGACAAGACTAAACCGTCACGCAAACGCAACTTATGGTCCGTCATTACGACGATACGCATGCCGAGTGTGGTCATGTCGCGCGTGCACGCAGTGAGTGCTGCTGCGCTGCTGCTGGTCGTACCGGCAGCACTGCTTCAGTGCAGGTACCTACAGGAGCGGGGCGGGGCGGGGCGGGCGGGGCGGGGCGGGGCGGGGCCAGTGTCGGGGGCGCGTGCAGCCCCGCCCCGCCCCGCCCCGCCAAACGGCACGACCTACCGCATAGCACAGCACCTAGGGGCCAGCAGCAGAAGGCCACCGCACCGCGGCGGTAGAGAGATAGCCACGGGTCCCGCCCCGCCCCGCCCCGCCACCTTGCGGTCTGAGCAGCGGTGCCAGCCCGACAGTCGGTGTGGTCCGGTCCGGTCCGGTCTCTACTTGGTCCAGCCCAGCCCCAGCCACGCTGGCAGCCTAGCCAGCTGATTGGGATGCAGGTGGCTGCGCTGCGCTGCGCCGCGCCGCGCTGCGCCCCCTGGCGCGTCAGGGTCAGTCGGGTCAGGGTTGTCCGCCCCGTCGAGCAGTGCCGGATCCAGAGGCTGTCTATGGGAGGGGCAAAGTAGCACTTTTTCCCTACTTACAGGGACAAAGTATGGTCTTTTGCCTACCTTTCAGGCGGCTATCTAGGTGCCAGGGGGGCAATTGACACTTTGCCCTCGCCCCCCCCCCCCCAGAAATTCTGCGCTTGCTGTCGAGGGGGACCGCCACCACCGCGTCAAGCCAACACCGCTTGAGAACCGAAAAGGTCACCGTCGCCTATGAACAGCGCCCGCGCCAGCGACTCCAAGCGAACTCGAAGGACGCCGTAAGGTACACGATCCACTTGGGCGCCGCGCCCTGTCGCCAATAAACGACACGACACGACACGACGCCCGCCGACGTCGTCCTCCCGGCGTCGTGACGAGCGTCGTGACGCTGTTTCCGGGGCGGGGCCCGCGGCCTAACCTGTAGGGGGCGGGGAGGGAGGGTGTGGCCAACGACTGGACTGCAGATCAGCATGGCGACAAAAAGACCGTTGGCTCCGGCGCCCCGCCCCGCCCCGCCCCGCCCCGCCCCGCCACGCCCTGCAATCAGTCAGCCGCGCGTCATGGCGTTGCGTGGCGCGAGAGGCAGCTCTCGTAAGCCTGGCCACCCCACCCCACCCCGCCCCGCCCTGCCCCGCCCCGGACCGCCACGCCGTTGCGCACGGCCGTGCGTGCAGGCAGATGAGCTCACCGCCCTCTTGCCCCCCCTCCGCCTCGCCTCGCCTCGCCACGCCACGCCGGTCGCGGGCGGGACACCGTCAATCCCTATTCCGCTCCCCGCTCTCTCCCTTTCTCTCCCGCCCCCTCCCCTCCCCCGCTCCCAGTACACTGACCTTACAGGAGCCGAGTGGGAAACGCCCTCTTCCCGTCAGGCGGGGCGGGGGGCGGGGCACGGCAGCCAGGCACTGTGTCGCTCGCGCGCCCGCGCACCCCACCACGACATGCCCCGCCACACCACACCCCACCCCACCACGCCCCGCCATGCTCCGCCGCACCACGCCCCACCGCGATCCTTCGACCTTGGCGTCCTGGCCTGGCGGCGGTGGCGGCGGCGTCGACGTCGACGTCCAAGTGGTTGCGGCGCGGCGGCCCGGCTGAAAGGCCCCAGGGCGGGGGGAGGGGAGGAGGAGGAGGAGGAGGAGGAGGAGGAGGACCAGGAGGGACTCCCCCGTGGTGCTGCGGGGCCACCTCACCTCGTATGGACACAAGTGGTATTGGATTCCGTACGAAAGTGGGCGGCCCGCACGGCACGGCACGGTCACGGGCACGGCACAGCCAGGACGGGCAGGGCAGGGCCTCACGCGAGGCTACCCTCCCTCCGGTGCTGCAGCGCGGCGCGACTCACCAGGACCGTACAAACGTACACCAGTCACCGAAACCGAAACAACCCGACAATCGCCGCATACAATCGCTGGCGTGGACCGGTGGACCGCAGCCGACGCTCAGCATGTTCAGCACGCTCAGCACGCTCCCAGCTTCGGCGCGACGATTACCTCATTATGTACACCCGGCCCCGCCCCGCCCGCCCCGCGGCCCCCAATCTTTTTATATCGATCTCATCGATCTCCCATCTCCGATCTTCGATGCGCAGTTTCTCGAGGGCGTGGCGCGGCGTGGTCCAGACTACACATCAGTAACCACCACGGCGCGGCGCGGCACCTTCCCATACCCGGCGCGGGCGCGGCGCGGCGCGGCGCAGACAGAACACTTTCCACTCGGTCGGGCCGGGCGGGAACAGCCGAGGAGTATACATGCACGCTCACACATACACACACACACGTACGCGTGCGCGCGCTCAGACACACACACACAGGGCGCGGCGCGGCGGGCCGCGATCCAGATGAGTCACCACCTCCGTCGTGTCCACCGTAACGTCCTGGGTACGCCCCACCACACCACCACGCCTCGGCACGGCTCGCCCCGCCCCGCCCCGCGCCCGCCCGACCAGACCAGACCACCGAGCAGCTGATGCAGCGCGGCCACCACACCTCGGGCGTCGAAAATAAGCAAACACCACGAACGCCCCGCCCCGCCCCGCCCCGCCCGCCCCACCTCGACCCAAACCCACTTATTGGCGCACCACGCACAAGCATACGGCCGGGGCGCGGCGGACAGGAAGTGCAAAAGACGTGAGGGACGGGGCGATGCGCAGAACATCGAGTGCGACCACTGCCACTACAACGCGGTGCGCTCTGGGCACCCGTGTCGTCGTCTATCTAAGACGTACGCGCGCGGCCGACCTCGTTCAAACGATGGCGGGGCGGGGCGGGGCGGGGCGGGGCGGGGCGGGGCGGGGCGGGGCGGGCGCAGTTAGTGGTGTCAACAACGCGGCCCGGCCCGGCCCGCACCTGCTGCTCGGCATGCAGAAATAACCGGAGTGGGCCAGGCCAGCACGCGGGCGGGCATGTGCCCGTGCGAGTGTGTGTGTGTGTGTGTGTACATGGCTGTATTTAGGCCCCAAGCAAGCAGGTGTGGGCCCCGCCCCGCCATTCTGTCGCGGCTGCGGCTAACGAGAGCGAGCAAGTGTCATTACCATCCCCGTCCCGTCACCACGAGGATTACCATGTCACGTAAGATCTGCCGTGCGCTGACCTGCTGCTGGCTGATTCAGAAGAGCGCTTTTCTCGCTCTGTCTCTCTCGCACCTATACGGCGCGCCTCATGAGTGTGAGAGAGACAGAGCGAGGAGAGCGCTCTTCGGAATCAGTCGGCTGGGCGACCTCCGCGACAGGACGGGACGGGACGGGACGGCGGCGCCCCGCACCCGCCCACGGCTGTACAGACATGCACGCCGAGCTCAGGCACCCGACCCGGGCCACTTACTCAAACAAAGCCACCATCACAGCGGCCAGCCGGCCGGACGGCCTCCTGACTGATTCAGAAGAGCGCTCATCTCACTCTGTCTCTCTCGCACCTATACGGCGCGCCTCATGAGTGCGAGAGAGACAGAGCGAGCAGAGCGCTCTTCTGAATCAGTCGGCACGCGATGCTCTATAGAGTCGAGTTAGGCCCCCGCGGCCGGGCCGACCCGACCCGACCAACCCGGAAAAGTATTTCACTGTGCAAGAATTGAGAAGACGCCAAATGCGAATACTTCAAGCAACATTTACTCTGTAACTATTTATCTGTTATTTTGTTTTTTATATTTCGTTTAAAAAAATATAATCAAATTGGTGCAGATCAGTCTGCTAAGAATTTCAAAAAACAAAAAAAAATGAATATAACCTCCTTTCAAAATGGCAGGTACAACCGAGCTCTAAGGTCCACGGTGGTACGTACCTGCTCCGCCGACAGTCCACCACCTGCCCCACCTGCACACCGCCGCCACGACCAACGGGACTCAACCCGATCCCTCCGCCCGCCCCGCCCCGCCCCGCCCCGTCCCGTCCCCACCCCGCAGATGACAGATGGAGCCGGTGTGGTAAGGTTTGTATGAGGCTCGGAGTGGCGGGGCGGGGCGGGGCGGGGCGCTGGACCCGGTCGCGGCGTGAGCCGGGTCTCAGCTCGGCAGCGGTACGGCCGGGCCGGCCGGTGAGTGAGTGAGTGGGCAGCTTTGGCCCAAATTCGGTGACGCAATGGGCGCAAACGGCAAGACCTGCTCCGCGAGGGCGAAGCGGGGCGGGGCGGGGCGGGGCGGGGCGGGGCGGGGCGGGGCGGGGTGGGGCGGGACAGAAGACGAGGACGACAATAGCGGGAAAAAGAAGCCGCTCTCTTGTGTGCTGTACTGCTGCTGCTGCTTGGTCGATGAAAACCAAACAGAGCAGCGGCGGGGCGGGGCGGGGCGGGGCGGGGCGGGGCGGGGCGGGGCGGCCACCAAAGACCAAGGCAGCGGGGCGGCAGCAGAGAAAAGAAAATCACGGCAGGCAAAGAGCGACGCCCGGGCCGGGCTCCACCCCAAAGGCGGCCAACCCGCCCCAGTTAGGCGCCGCCAAGCCGAGCCGAACCGAGAGCGAGGGTGGGGGTGGGGGAGGGTGGCCGAGACGTCCCGGGCCGGGCGGGGCGGGGCGGGGAGGGCTGTGAGGGAAGGGTAGGGAGGAAGACCCAGACCGAACGACGGCGCCGAAACTACCGCACCCCCGCCCGGCGCCCCGCCCCGCCTGCCCTCACCCGACGACGTGCGCCCGCGCCAAACATCTGGGACTGGCGCATTGGGGATGATCTCAATGGATGGTCTGGAGGTGACGAGAGTGCGACGCGGCGGGTGACAGCACGTCACGTCCATGACGGCATCGTCACCCCCACCTCACCTCGCCCCCAAGGGCGCAGGCAGGCAGGCACAGGACGGGCGTGGCGGGCAGGGCCTGGGGCGGACATCGCGAGACCAGACCAGACCAGCGCGGCCCCCGACGAGACGGGGCGGGGCGGGGCGGGGCGGGGCGGGGCAAGGTGCGGCACCCCGTACCGCGCGCCCAACCGCCCCAGGCCCACCCATTCGATAATCGATCACACACACACACACACACATACGCGCGCGCGCCGCTTCATGGGGACGGGGAGGAGGGTGAGCGATTGGGTGTCCCCGCGGCAGCGCCCAAACGCACCGCGCACACACACACACGCACACACAAGCACTTTGCGCTGCGCCACACTGACCCACAGGGCCGCCGCGGCAAAAAGAGACACCCGCGCCCAGCCCAGCCCACACCACCCACTGGCGTGCCCTGCCCAGGCCCGGTGGAGGAGGACGACGTCGTCCATCTCTCTCGCACTCTCCGCGAACACCATCGCGTCCATCTCTCTCTCTCTCTCTCACTTACTCCACTCGGCAAGACGATGCTGCTGCTACGCCGCCTTGTGGAGCAATAACGACGCAAGCAGCCACTGCTGCGACTTTTGGCGAGTTCGTTGCCCCACTTCATCACCGCGCCGCGGCGCCGCAGCGCCACTGGAGAAACAGGGACGCCTATTTCGAGCGTGGCGGGGCGGGGCGGGGCGTGGCGGAGAGAGGGACAGTCGCCGCGCCGCGCATCATCATCAGCGTGCAAACGGCGGAGGGGAGGGCGCCAGCCACCAGTGAGACAGAGGCAGGTGCCGTCTCTGTCGCACTCACTGGCATATCCTGCCATACCCGCCAGGACCTCTCTGTCTCTCTCTCTCTCGCACGGCTGCACGAGGGCCGGGGGTTACGGGCCTGCAGCCAGGTGCACGGCGAGGAGGTTCAGGGACCTGTACTGTCGGGCCAGCGGGGCGGGGCGGGGCGGGGCGGGGCGGGGCGGGGCGGGGCGGGGCGGGGCGGGGCGGGGCGGGGCGGCAGGCGGAACGAGCCAAACGAAATGGAACGGACAAACAGTCGGACTGTGCTCTGGGCTGGGCTGGGCCGGGCCGGGCCAGGGCGGCCAAAGCTGGGCAGGCTGGCGTCCAAGCCTAGGCCCGGCCTGGGGCCGGCTGCAGTCGACACGGCCCAGCGCGGACGGGGAGACCAGGCCCTGGAATAGTGAGGGGGGGCCGGGCATTTTCAAATGAATGAAGTCCGCTCCGCACAGCGTTCTGCAGCCGCGCGCAGCCATCTCCAGTCTGGGGACACAGGGACAGGGTATGGCACCGCACAAGACACCCAGTTCAGAGCGAGAGGACTTTTATGACGGCGTTGGAGGAACGAGTCGTCGCCAAAGACTTTGCGGCACCACCGAAGTGAACACGAACGCGTTATTGTATACCGCTGCGCCAGACGGCACACTTTCTTTCTTTTTTTTTTCTCTTTCTCTTTATCGAAAACTTTTTGTGCTTGTGCTCGCTGTTTCCCGCAGGGCGACGCGACGTGAGCCGCGGCGTGGCGGACATGTCGTCGTCCTGCCGGGGCTTGCCTCGCACTTTCCACAGGGCGACTCCCTCCGCCTCCGCCTCCTTCTCCTCCTCCTCAGGCCGCTGCCCGCAGGCCCGCCAGCTGCCGCTGCAGCAGCTGCGGTGCACGTACCGGCACGGCCGAGCCGCGAGCACCGCGAGCGTGCGTGCGTGCGTGCATCAGATGGCGGCGAGTCCTGGCCAGACCAGACACCCTCGCACATACGCGCGGACTTTTTTGTCACTCCCCGGGAGCAGCAGGCCGCCGCGCCGCGCCACGCCGCCTCCGGCACGATCCCAGCAGAGAAATCATGGCGCGGGGCGTGCGCGTGCACGAGCGCGTGCGCTGCATGTTGAAGGGGTTCTCCCGTTCTCCACGTCTCTCACCGGCCGCGCCGCGCCGTGCACACGCGCGCCGCTGGACCGGGACCGGGCCCGGGCCAGGTACTTCCCTCGTCTGAATTTCATTTCGACTTGGCTCCGGCTCCCCGCCGGCGACGGGCGGAGCCGGGCGGGCCAGGAGGCGGGGAGGAAGGCCCGCGGGGTATACGCGGCGGTCCTGCGTGGCCTCGCTCCCGTGAAATTAGAATAAAACAACGGAAACTTCATCAAACTAGACCCGCGGCCTTCCCGCAAAAACAACACTGCTTCTGGCGAGGCGATAGCTCTTTTTTTTTCTGAGCGGTCAGCTCCTCAGAGTCAGCTCCTCACGGCCTGCTGCCACGGTGGTCCCGCACGGCGAGTCACGAGGGGAAAGGGGTCAGCACTCACTCATTCAGCTGACCACTGGGCGAGGCGACCACCAGCCGGTGACCCTCGCGGCCGGGCCGGGCCGGGCCGCGGTCCCCCACGGGCTAGGCTCAGGCCAGGCGCGCAGTCCGCGGGGCCTCAGGGTGACCCTGGCGGCTCAGCTGAGCCCAAGCGGTCCGCCCCGCCCCGCCCCGGCCGGCAAACAGATCGTTTAGCAAAGATCGCCACCCTGACACGCGGGGCCGAGCGGGGCTGGGCGGGGCCCTCAACGAGCGGGAGCGGGCCGGGCGGGCGGGTAAAGTTTAAAGGGCCATTAAAATGCGACTCGCATGTACTGTTGGCAGATTATCAATGACTTGTCTTGTCTGCGGCGCGGCGCGGCGGGGGCACATGTGGGGAGGGGAGCTGGACTTGCACAGTGAGTCACTCCGCTCTGCCCCTTATCAGGGCCTGCCTGGCCTGCCTGGCCCGCCACATGCCTCCTGCATGGCCAGCCCTCAAGTGCACAATCTACGTTGATTCAAAAACCCACTAAATGCGTCGCAAACAAGGGAGACACCAAATGTGGGGTGCTTTACAAAATTCGAGGCTAATTTTTGGTCTATGACACGGGTTCTACAAATCTAAACCCTGGCGTGAAATTTGCTACATCAATCTTAAGTAACTAGTGGCACTTTGACAGTTCCCAAATAAATTACTTGAGTAGTGAAAAACTCATGACTTAATCATTAGTCATTTTAAACTTATCCTTAAGAAAGTGAAATAATTACAAATATCTTTGATACAGAAAGACATATTTCCGTGAATGTTTTTTAAATAGCTACAGCACTCAGCTGATATCAAAAAGCCATCCTATCTTTAGAGTAAACACGGCTCAGCTGATCCAACACACAAAAATCAGAAAACATCACTCAGGGAGTTAAGCGGCCCAGAATTCCGCAATCATGTGAACTGACGCGCAGTATCATCTAAGCTCACAACCAAATATTTACATTGGAGTCCAAGGACATTAATACTTGATGTACGGAAACATCCAAGAATATTATCATCAGGGTGGTAATGCAACCCCTAAGCATCAGCTCACTTGGAAACAGGGAAGGCACGGCGTAAACGAGCCTATACCAACCATAAACAGCCAAAAACTATCCCGTCAAAACAGACACGAAACTAACGTTCTGAAAAACCCGGACGGGTACCAGGATACCGTTACCACACCACTCACCTGCTCCCAAGTGGATGGGGAACGCGGAGCATTCTTCAAGTAATCCCAAAGCCACGATCAGGTTGTGGAGGAGCCATGTGTGTTCCATACTCCGGCACTTTTCACTCGCGAGACTGGCGATACATAATAGGACAATCCTGGTACATTAGTTGCGGAGCCGAGCCGAGCCAGCTAGTCTGGCTGGATGGACCACGGAGCTCGCCGTAAGCCGTAAAGGGCTGGGCTGGCCAGCGGCGACACTCGCGACGGTTGCCCCGAGCTGCACACACACGCGCACGCACTCCTACGCACTCGACGGCCGATCAACTTGCCATCATTCCACAACGACGAGGCGATTTAAGCCCAAATACTGTGCGGGACCTAAGCGGAGGCCGTTGACGTGCGATCCTCTCACTCGGCCATCTTAGACAAAACTGGCCGCTGCGCTCTGGTGGCGGTTTGCGCAACTATCAGCTGCTCCGCATGGCGCGGCCCTCTCGAACCAAACGCGTTCCCGCACGCGGAGAGGGTTTGTCAGAGGGCCGCGGCTGTTGCAGCGCGGCAAGTTTTGATTGAGTGAAACAAAAGCAATATTTAAAACACACAAAAATGTTGTTTGGAACAAAGTCAAGGTACAACGGAAAATAAGAAAGAGCAAACTAACATGAACTTCTTTATTTAAACCTATACAGAATTCATATCACATTTGAAAAAAATTGCTTATCTTCAAAAAGTTTAATAACTTTGTACTTACTTGGCGAGTAAAAACAAATAAAAAGTAGCATGAAGGGGCACGCAAACAATTGGCACCAATAAAGAGTTAACAAACTATTAACAGAATTAAAATACATCAGCGGATATAAAAATATCATATTTTTAAAAAGAAACACACACAAAAACTTTTAATGAAATAACATATTGCGATGTAGCATCACTGGATTTCATGGAATAAGTTAAGTTCTTACAGCTTGACAAAGAGTGGAAGTCAACAGGTGACTAGGTAAATATTGAGTAAAACAATAATAGCATATTTCATTGTACTTTCTCAGAAAAAGATAAATGAATCAAAATAAAAAGTTTCTTGTAACACAAATTTTCCCACTGCGCTGATAGAGCTGGAACACATATAATACATTTAGCTTTCAGCTGAAGAAGAATTGGCACATCATACTGTTCATTGTAAATCTTTCAAAATTACCTATCACTGCATGCAAATATGATAAATTTTATACTTTAGCTTCTTTCAAAAGCCTTAGAATAAGAGAGCCTACTTATAATTTGACACAACCTTTCCACAGCAGAAGAATTTTGTTTCTCATGTCTTTTGAAGTACTACAGTTCTACGACTGAGACAAACAGTTTTACATATAATGAATAGATTACCGTGTAGTTTCAGTATTTGTTGATTCCAAAAATACGCACTCTATGCAGTTGAGGCAGTTTAGGTACCGTTACAAAAACAAGGGATATCAAATTGACAATGAAATGACTAGTATCATTTTTGGTATAAAAGCATGTTAACAGAAACCTGTAACAATATGGCGTTTGTTAGAAAAAAATTTACCATACAAGCATTGTAAGAAAGATTAATTTTAAAACTACTTACAGCACAATTGGAGCTGCGAAAAGAAACTTGCGGGTTTTAGTGAACTGCGTGCCATCATCAATTTGTTCCCAATGTGTCAGGCTTCGGCAGTCACCCTGATCTTGAGGAATCCATGGAGATCCTTTGAGTGAGTGCAGGAAAATTAGGTGGCACTAGAGAACAAAATTAGAAACAATGAAGACACAGCTGCCTACATCAAAATCAATGGGTAAGAATTAGAATGACGAATAATTTACCAAGTTGTGGATAAGATTTGTTACAGTCCATGCCATGGGCACACTAAGAATAGGAACACTCAGAATTATGAGATGAAGAGCAAGGATTCCGAGAATATATGATAACCACATGCCGCGGCTTTTCAGCCAAGTTGTGTTTGGATTGGCACCGCCATGCCCACCCACATGCATATTGAATGAAGATTGTTATCCAAAACTGCAATGAAAGTGAAAAAAAATTAAATTGGAAACTTTACACAACATAATGAGAATATGATTTTGTCTGTACATATGTAAGAGAAAACAGGAAACTTTAAATGACGTAAATAAGTAAGGCATTCTTGGCTGTCAAAAACAGATACTAAACATAACCTTCAGCACCACAAAAAAAAATTACATACGAAACATATTTGAGAAAACATGCGCAAAGGATGTACCAAATTCTGTTTATGAACTATACGCATACATTGAAAGTATGAGCTTAGAAGTCTAGACTTACTCCTGTGTTTTTGAAAGGTAATGCATAACATTCTTACCTGTACTGTCCTGTGTTTTCAAAGTGACAGGCCGCTACCTCACACGTCTGCTAATCAGTGCAGCACCTTCAAGAATCGAATACCGCCCTTTTTGTATATTGTCTGGATTATTCTGATTCATCAAATGTAAACATTATTTTATTTCTGGTCCGATACATCTAGTATAGTAAAAGTCGTTGAAAAATACACATAGAACGAAGCGGGTTTCTTTCTCGACTAGACCCATTTGTTTCTCGTCGGTGTAGTGGATCACATGGAAATCATCGATGCTCATTTGGTTACTATGACAACGCGCTCCATTTCTTAAACGCCGGAAGACAAGTGACCAGAAAGTAAACAAACAAAACAATAAATACTTATTGTGGAAGATTAAACATCTAACTAAAGAACCGATCTCGTCAATATGTCGGACACTGGTAATATCAGGAACGGTACTCCAGAGAATGACTCCAGCGATCCAGGTACGGGACGACAGTTCTTTCTAGAGTTACGTTTGGGGAAAAAACACTCCACATACGACACTGCTCACTGATACCGTACAGATCGCCCACCAGACACAGAAGGAGAGGTCCCAGCAGCTGCAGCACCTGTCACACAGCAGCCCAGCGGTCAGCAAGTCTCCAGAACACCGTCACGGCAGCCCAGTGGACAGCCAGTCTCTAGAGCGCAGTCACAGCGGCCCAGTGGACAGCCAGTCTCCAGAACACCTTCACAACGGCCCAGTGGACAGCCAGTCTCCAGAACACCGTCACGGCAGCCCAGTGGGCAGCCAGTCTCCAGAGCACCGTCACAACAGCACAGTAGACAGCCAGTGTCCAGAGCGCTGTCCCAGCCCAGTGGACAGCAACAACCCCTACAGCAGGCCGGGCCGAGACGCCAAGCCAGCGCCAGCGCCGGTGGTGCTCAGGACCTGCAAGGCCCTCACGAGGAAGGGGGGGAGTCGAGCTCAGAGAGCGACGACCAAGCCAAGTCCAGCACGGAGGAGTCGGTCGCTGGAGAAGCAGTCTACGACGAGAAGGACTTCGTGTCAGGGCCCTGCCTGTCGGAGAACTGCACCGTCCCACCAAACATTTTAGAATTTCAGTATCCTTTGTTAGTCACAGAACCATAGCTCGCGTGATCTGAGTCAAATTCCCTATCTCCCCACAGAGAATTTCCTTGACTTCCCTCTCAGATACTCGTTCGGCTACGACTGCCAGGTCCACTCTAACCTGTGCGTCCTGGATCCCGACACGCTCGCCTTCATTTCCGGAGACCTGATTCACTTCTTCCGCGTTTCGGACAAGAAGCTGTGGTTCAGGAGGAGCTCCGGAGGCGCCGGGCTGGGGCACATCGCGGTAAGGACGCGCGGCGAGGGCGATGTACGACGTCCTCCTGGAGACCGCGAGGCACAGTCAAAACCAAATTGACAGTTATATCTTACAACATGGCCGTATTTCGACCTTTATCACTCACCGTCTAGAAAAACCCGGTGGAGCCGCACTTTGCGGTCGGGGAGAGAGGCAAGCGGCCGAAGATCATCGTGTACGAGTGGCCGACCATGAAGATCGTGGCGCTGCTCCGGCAGGGCGCACAGCGCACGTACACCTTCCTCAACTACAGGCAAGCACGGCCGGGATATGCGACAGAGAAACGCCTCATGAAGAGAGTTTCAGCGTATCACGAGTGATAAGTTTTCCCTTCCCCAGCATGGACGGTGACTTGCTGTGCTCCATGGCCGGGGCGCCCGACAACTTCTTCACCGTCTGGGACTGGCGGTCGTCCCGCATCATGCTGCGAGCCAAGTCGGCCGGCCAGGACGTCTTCCACGCCGCCTTCTCCAACTACATGCCCGGCCACATCACGTCCGCAGGTGCGCGCCGTCCCGGTGCACACACGCCCGTGCGCGTGCGTGCGCGGTAACCCTCTACCGTTACAGGCAGCGCGCACGTCCGCTTCTGGCGGATGGCGGAGACGTTCACGGGGCTGAAGCTGGAGGGCGCGCAGGGGCGCTTCGGCAACACCGAGGTGACGGACGTGGTGGGCGTGCTGGCCATGCCCGACGGCAAGGTCGTGTCGGGCTGCGAGTGGGGCAACATCCTGGTGTGGGAGGCGGGCCTCATCAAGTGCGAGGTGACCAAGAAGGGCCGCAAGGGCTGCCACGGCGCGCCCGTCGCGCAGCTCGAGTACTCCAACGGCGAGCTGCTGTCCCTCGGTGAGTCCAGCAGCAGTCTGCGGGCGCGCGGGCGCGGGGGCACGGGGTCGGGGGCCGACGCCTGACGGCTCCGCGGTATGGTCGTGTTCCAGGGCCCGGGTAGCCTGCCGTCGACCCGCTGCCCGCCCCGCCCGGTCCCGCCCCGCCCCGCCCAACTTCCCCAGTCTTACCGTCTCATGGCGCAGGGATGGACGGCTTCGTCAAGGTGTGGTACTTTGAGACCATCGACCTTGCCGACCCTCCGGACGACGACCGCTTCGTGGAGGTGGAGCCCATCTTCGAGCTGGAGGTGGCCGACGAGCTGGGCCCCGCGGCGCTCCTGTGCATGCACCCCCGGCACGGCCGGAGCGCCGAGCGGCAGCAGGGCAGCACTTGGTTCGCGCAGGTGAGTGCCGCCCCGCCCCGCCCCCGCTGCCGCCCCCAGCGCACCCCGCCGCCCCCGCTGACCTGAGGCCTGCCCGCAGGACGGCGGCGGCGGGCTGTGGCAGCTCGACCTGTCCCTGTCAGCGGACGCGCCGCCCCCGCGGCGCCTGTTCACCGCGCACGCGCGCGGCGTCGTGGGCGTGGCCGTGGCGCCGCTCGCGGCCGCCGTCGCCACCCTGGGCCGGGAGGGCCGCCTGCACGTGTACAGCCCCTCGCGCCGCGGCCTGGTCGTGGCCAGGACGTTCCCCGCGGCGGGCTGCGCGCTGCTGTGGCTGCCGGCCTCGGCGGCCGCCTGCGGCCTCGTGCTCGTGCTGGCGTGCGCCGACGGCGTGCTGCGCGTCGTGGCCGTGGACCTGGCGGCGGCCGAGCACCACTTCGCTCAGCACGGCGGCACGGCGCTCGGCACGGCGGACCACGTGACGCTGCTGCAGGCCGCCAAGGCGCACGCGCAGGCGGCCTCGGCCATCGCGCTGGCCGACGGCGGCGAGGTGCTGGCCTCCGGCGGCGCCGACGCCAGCGTGTTCCTGTTCCGCGTCGAGTCCAGGGGGCAGTTCGCTGGGCTAGCCCCCATCGGATACGTCATGCTGGACGACATGGTCACACACCTCACGTTCAAGCCGGGCCAGGTGAGGACGCCGTCAAACTCGTGTCCCGCCCTATGACCCTCTTTAGTCCCACCGTTTCCGCCGTGCTCCGCCCTGACGCTCCGCCGTGCTCGCAGACCACCACGCTGCTGGCCGGCCTCGCTCACGGCCAGGTGTCCGAGGTCCAGGTCGCCGCCGCCCCGACGCACAACGCTGGCGTCTCCTACCGCTACAAGGAAGAGGAGGCCAGCGTCAGGACGCTGACGTACAAGAGCGTCAAGTCGCGCATGCGGAGGTCAGTGTTCACTCAAAAAGTCAAATTGGAATATTGGCATATTTGCTCTTACTTATTGTAAAACTTTCAACTGAAAATTAGGGAAGGGTACCTACGGAAAGTGCAACGGAGGAAGGAAAAGAAGATAGCCGCAAAAAGACGCCAACTGGAGAAAGTGCGGCTGGAGAACCCGGGTCTGGACATCGACGAGGAGGCCTTCCTTGGTGAGCATGCCGTGCCTCCGGCGCAGCAATACTCCGCGCCACACCGCTGCGAGGGGTAGCGCCGGGAGCGCGCCTCCATAGGCATGACCGCCACGCTCGTGTGTGGTGCGGGATGGCCTATCTGCAGACCGCCAGGCGCGCTGCGGAGCCTGGCCGGCCGGCCGGCCAGACACTAATTCCCCCTCCCCTCCCCCCTACTCGCACAGCCGACTCGGAGCCCGAGGAAGAGCTGGAGGCCCTGTTTGTGCCCAGCGAGCTCGGCGCCGTGCGCTGGGCGCGCTACGCGCAGGAGGACGGCGACGACGCCGTCTGGATGTCCGTGACAGGCTACGACGCCGGCTATTTGTACAAGTATCGCTTTGACACCGAGGACCCCGTGGCCGTCGTGGCCGTTCCCGGGGATGACGACCTGGAGGTGTCGAGCTTCCTCTACTGGTGGGTTCCCGCCGCATCCCGATCAGCAGCACGACAACTTAAGTTTCAGTTTTGTAACTTTAAATACATCAGCATGAACAACAAGTACCTGTTCCTGGGCATGGGCGATGGCTCGCTGCGCTGCGTCCGCGTCAAGGACGACCCCCGCGACATCGCGGACTACTGGCGGCTCGGGATGCACAAGGGCCCGGTGGTGGGGCTGGCGCTGTCCCCGGACTCTCGCACGCTCTTCTCGGCCGGCCAGGACGGCAACCTCTTCATGTACGCCGTGCACCCGGAGGGCGGTGACCCCCCGGCCGCGCTCGCCGCCCCCGCTGCCATATCGCCGGTGAGTATTCGTTATCTCCAGTAGTTGTTTTTTTTCTCCTGAGAATGCGGTGGGTTTTGGAATGGCGCCGCCTTTGCAGCCCGCCGCCGCGGAGGAGCTGTACGGCGCGGACGTGCCGACCCTCGAGGACCAGTGCGCCAAGTCGGAGCAGGACCGCAAGATGAAGGTGGCCGCCGAGAACCTGCAGCGCGCCGAGCAGGCGCTGTGGGGGCTGGCGGACACCTACAACAACATCGTCCGCCGGTGAGTGAGTTTTGCGAACGGAATGCCGTCGCGATGCGAGGAGCGTTTGCTCTGCTCTGCTCGTTACCGGGGTGCTTTTCTTCTTGTTCTCCAGGAACCGGCAGCTTCCCGCCTCGCAGCAGATCCCGCAGTGCGAGCTGGAGCTGGACCCGCGCATCACGCCCAGCACGCGGCTGGCCCTGGAGGCGGAGGCGGACCTGCTGCGCCGCAAGCTGGCCTTCCCGCTGGAGAAGGCCTCCCTCCAGTACAGGAAGCTGGCCGACTTCTACACTGCCGCGGTGGCGGGCCACGGCATCAGGGTGTACGCTGTCAGGTGCGTGCACTGGGGTGGGGGAAGACCCACACTCTGTGAATTTACAGAGTTTGCAGGATACGCACTCCCCCCCCCCCTCAAAAAAAAAAAGTAAATGGAAAATTTGCGTTTGTAAAGCTTCCATAACAACTTGCCATTAAAAAAAAATTTGGTCTCCAGGAAACAGGACACCTACGTGGAGACGATTCGGCAGCGGAAGCTGACGGGCGAGTTCGCCGCGGCCCGCGCCCTGGTGCAGCTCAAGCAGGAGGAGGCGCTGCAGAGAGGCAGGTAGATGAGGTACACACGAGGAAGCCACGCAAATCAGAGGGATCAAATGTTTTCTTTTCTGTCACGGCCGCATTGCAGAAAAGGCAAAACTTTTTCGAATGGAGTCGCAAAGGTACAGTTTCTTTCTTCTTTTTTTTTAAATTCGTCGTCGGACCGTTTCTCACAGAGATTGTCACCCTGCACCGATCAGAGTTCCTGCAACAGTATACACGGCACAGCACGGCACTCATTGCGGTTTTCACTCATTACCTCTCTCCCCACAACTCGTTTCCCATGTCGCGCAGGACGGTGGAGCGCGAGATGACCCAGCAGGAGTCGGACGAGGAGATCGTCCTGGCGCCCTCGCCCGCCGAGTCCTTCCTGCGCGGCCTCTCCGCCTTCGAGCACAAGTTCAACGCGCGCCTGCGCCGCCTGCTGGACAAGTACCACACGCGCAAGTACAAGCGGGAGCGGCGGAAGGCGGAGGTAGGTATACGTGCGGGACAAACTGGATCAAAAGTGTCCCGGTCGACAGTCATTGCGGCAGTCGCATCTGCTTGTCCGGCAGTGGGCCCAGTTCATGCGCAAGAAGCCCAACATGGACCGGACGGATCCGCGCGACGAGGAGCTGATCCGCGACGCGGAGCAGAGCATCGGCGACTACAAGCTCAAGTCGGACGAGGACTACCAGGTGCCGGCGCACCAGGTCGTGTCCACCGTCAGCAAGTACGAGCAGCTGCTGCGGGTGCGCGAGCAGCTCGACGGCCTGGTGGGCTCGTTCAACGCGGAGGTGGTGGCGCTGCGGCAGCGCAAGGCCGACCTGCGGGAGCGCATGGCCGCGCAGGCCGCGCAGCTGGCGCGGATCCACCGGGAGCTGCCGCCGCACCTCCGCGTCGAGCCGCCAGAACCCCCCACCCTGGACCTGAACGCCGAGTACCCGGAGCGACAGTACGAGGTAGGACCCCGCGCACCGGTGCAACCAACTCGCGTTATTAAAGTATCGCATAGGTAAAATCGGAACCGATCCACACTCCAGGTCGCGGAGGAGGAGATCGAGGCAGAGATGGACCGCGCCGCGCCGTCCCGCCGCCAGGGGCGGGCCTTTAAGTCCACGATGGAGCTCGCGCCACGCGTCGCGGACCCGGAGCTGGAGGTGCTGCGAGGCCAGCAGGACGCCGTCATGGAGGTGAGGCTAGAGCGCGACTAGTCGGGATTTTGAATTTTCTGGACGCCACGCAATTTAGAAAAGTTATGAAAAATTAAATTTAAAAAAGACGAGAAAAACTCGCCTTGTGTATACCAAAATTCAGAGTTGTTCTCCTCCTCGGAGGTAGTGTATGGGTTCTGACGTGTATTTGGAGGCAGATCGGCGAGCACGAGTCGCTGTCCAAGCTGGTGGAGGAGCTGGTGGGCGCGGCGGGCGCGGGCGCGAGCGCGGCCGAGCTCCAGCGCGTCGACTCGGAGGTGGACATGGCCCGGCTGCGCGCGCTGGGCCAGGACGACGCGACGGACACGCCGTGGGAGAGGGAGCTGCGCGCGCAGCGGCTCGTGCGCATGGTGTGGGAGCAGCGCCGCCTCGTGGACCAGATGGAGCGCGACGTGGACGCGGTGGACGAGGCCGTGGGCGCGCTCGCGGCCCGCCGCCTCGAGGTGCAGCTCGACGCCACGCTGCTGCGCCACCACCTGCTCGTGCTGCACCAGGAGCTCGTCATCATCAAGGTGCGTGGGCGGGTTCACGTCACGTCAAAATTATTCAGAGTTCCTCCCCCCTCGACGGGCGCGTAACAGAGGGACTTCGGGTACGGCCTGGCATGCCCACTTATAGCGGATCTTTGCATACACAGGCCTGCGAGGAGCGCGAGGAGATGCTCGCCGCCAGGGTGGCCGACAAGGAGATGGACTGCCGCGCGGTGCAGAGCGAGATAAACGCGATCCAGAACAAGCTCGACGCCAAGGCCAGGGACATCCTGCGCTGCCAGGAGAAGGAGAAGGAGCTGCAGCACACTTTCATGGAGGCCGTGGTCGACAACCCGTTCGTCGACTACCTCAAGAAGATATTCAAGAAGAAGTACCGGCCGCCCAGGGCGTCTGACGGTAGGGGGCCGCATGTCGACTCTTCCAGATGGCGTACTGCACTTTCGGAGTTTGTGATTCGCCCTCTGAGTCTTGGTGTGTGTCTCTTGCGCAGCCGAGTCGAGCGACGAGACAACATCGTCGTCATCCTCCAGTGACGAGGACGACGAGGAGGAGGGCGCGAGCCTCGCGTCCAACGAGCTGGGCGCCGTGCGCTACGACGACACGGCCTGCCCGCCCGGCTGCTCCGAGGAGCTGTTCGCGCTTGCGCTGCGCCTGCGCGCCCAGAGGTAGGCCACCACCGCAACATAACGTCCAACATGACGTTCACAACACATTTAAAGAGTGCTAAGAAGAGTTTCGCGCGCACACCACACAGGCACGAGGCTGAGCGAGACGTGGTGGAGCTGCAGAAGGACATCGAGCAGCTGCGGCGCGAGCAGGGCGCGGCCGCGCAGCGCCTGGAGAAGGTGGACGTGGACCGGCAGCACAACGAGGCGGCGCTCGCGGACTTCCGGCGGGAGAAGCAGAAGCGCCTCAACCAGGTCGAGACGCTCGTCGTGCTCAAGCTCAGCCAGCTTCAGCACTGCAAGGCGCCCAGCCCTGGTCCGGCCGGCGGCGCCCGCGCCAAACCCGGCGCCACGCAGCTGCCGCAGTTCGAGGAGCTGAAAAACACCCTGGTGTTCAACACGGCCGTGCTGGCGGACCTGGACCGGCGCAAGCAGCAGCTGGACGACGAGGCCAAGGCGCAGCGCGCCAAGCACAAGTACGTGGAGGAGATACTAAATGTCCTGCTCGACGGACGAATGTTGCAGCGTCAACTGTCTCTTGTATACGTTCTCGCAGGAAGAACCGCACGCACCTGCACCGCATGGTGGTGGACGTGCGCTTCATGCGCGAGCGCCTCAAGTCGCTCCGCGAGCAGATCGAGGAGGCCCAGTACCGCAAGTTCGGCTGCGTGGTCGACATGACGGAGCTGGAGCAGGCGCTGCTCAAGCGCTTCATCTGGGACCTGCGCAGCTCGGCCGACGAGATCCGCACCGAGTTCCTCGTCCTCATCGACACGATCCGCGCCGACGTGCGCGCCAAGTTCGAGGAGTACAAGCGCACCATCGAGCAGAACACGGAGCGCCAGAACCTGCTGCTGGTGCTGCTCGGCGAGCGGAACCGGCTGCGCGCCGCCGTCGCGCGCCAGGAGCGGCTGCAGGGCCTGGAGGCGGCGCCCGCCTCGGGCGAGGACGAGGAGGGCCCCTTCGACGAGGACATCGCGACGCTGCAGGCGCTGCTGAGGACGCTGCAGGCGCGCCGGGACGCGCTGCTGGCCGAGGCCGTCCGCCTGCGGCAGAAGGGCCCGCTGCCGCCGCTGGTGCGGCCGGGGTCGGCGCGGGAGGCGCCCACGGCGCCGGGGCCGTCCGCCTACCACACGGGCTGCGCGCCGGAGCCGGTGCCGCCGCCGCCCGGGCCCTGGCCCCCCGCCTGCGTCACCGCGCTCAAGTAAGCCGACGGCTAGGCCGCATCGAGTTGTGCCCAGTCGTGCGACACTTGCACGTGCACTCACTACTGTACCACGGGGCTTAGTTTCATGTAAAGTAGGCGCTAAGCACTTGCATGCGACTGGGTCGTCTGAACACAAAGACATAGTTTCTAGTTTAAAGCCGATGCTTCCCCTGCACCTAGAAAAGGGGTTCTATTAACTCTTCATTTTTGACAGACCGTTTCTGAACAGCTGCTCATGTCGATTGACGCCGTGTTGCGCAGGTACCCGATGTTCCTGGGCGGGAGGCCGGCGGGCGCGGGGGCGGATGCGCGGCGCGACTCGGGCTCGGCGCGGGGCAGCAGCACGGCGCGGTCGCTGGCGGCGCGGCGCGAGGCGGTGCGCGACCAGCTGGCCGCCATGGAGGACGGCACCGTGCAGGTGCGCCACCCGCACCCGCTGCAGCGCCGCAGCATGTCGCTGGACTCGGTGACGCCGGGGACGGGCTTCCTGCGCGCCGACATGACGGACATCCCCGCCATCCCGTCGGAGGAGGAGCTCCTGGCGAGGGGGCTGCTCGCACACCAGGAGCAGGGGGCCGACGAGGATCCTGGTACCGAGGATGCCGGCGCCGAGGCGTCGTCTGAGGACGACGCCGACCTCGAGGAGCTGTGGCGGCGGACGTCCTCAACGGCGGAGAGGGACGCCCTCGGCGTCGTCGACGGCTTCCTGGGGAGACTCGAGTCCCAGGACGGCGACGCTACCATGATGCAGCTCGAGGACCGCGGACAGAGCCCCTCTGACGGCGCCGACGAAGCGGAGCGGGTCGAGTCCGACGCCGACCCGGAGCCCGTCGTGGACGACGGCATCGAGCTGGTCAAGGCGCCCACATTGCCACCGCCCGGGTCCTCGGACGAGGATGCCGATCAGAGCTGATGAACAACCTGACCCTTTATTTTACGATTCCGACCTGGCTGTTATCAGCTAAAATATATATTTCTACTATTTTTCAAAACGCGTTTTTCTCCGGGAGCGCGTCCACAATTGATTTTTGGCGGCGTGGCCCAGCTCGTGAACACCGGCAGGGTCAGGAAAGGCGTTCCCTTATCTGCAATGTCGGGCGTCACTTCACGTCACGCCTGGCGCGGCATGGGCGGGGCGGGGCGGGGCGGGACACCGACACCAGGCCGTGGGGCGTGGGGCCCGGTGGGTAGCGCGACTACCAGGACAGGGAGGGTCTCTGTGCTCGGCCCGGCCCGGCGCGGCGCCCAGTGTTGACACAGTTGCACTCCGCGGAACAGTGGTGAGAAGGGCACTCCCCTGTCGCCGACAGCAGAAGGATATAAACGCCTGTTTGCGTTACGGTTTTTTTATCGACTTCATCGTTTAGTTACTGCACCACCAACAGCCCCCTCGATGGCCGCGGACGGTCGGCTCACAACTTTACTTTTAAGTTTCCTCACCTACGCTCCCTCCCCAACAAACAAGGCCGCAACTTCTAAACCGAATAATGCATACTGTTTTATTTTTTTTTACCCTAATCGGTTTCGAATCACCCCTCTGCAGTTCGGCCCCATCACCCCTACCCAGTCCATCCCTACAATTTAGCAGTGCGGCGCCCCGGCTAGGCCCCCGCACGCCTGCCTTGTGCCCGCTGCACGGCATAGCGCCAGCCATGCGTGGCGGGGCGTGGCGGGGCGTGGCGGGGCATGGTGGGGCGCGGCATGGTACGACAGGGGTGAGGTGAGCGAAAGGGGTGCGAATCGAGTCGGCTGTACCGCACGTGGGTGCTCGGGGCGGGGCGGGGCGGGGCGGTTGCGGGGTGACGTCAGCGCGCCTCATTAGGAGTTGCGGGGCGGGGCGGGGCTGGGCGGAGCAGCAGGTGCGTGCCGGCTGCACCTACTATAATCCTATAACGAAAAATCTTTTTCTTTTTAAAAAATAAGAAATTTATGCCCCGATTCAAGCCTTGCAGCGAATGATTAAGAAGCACGACGATTTGGAACAGACTGGTCTGCCCACTCCTCAGCCACGAGGCTGCCGGCCGCCGCGTGGGCGCTCTTATAGTTACTGACCTCGATAGCGCCCTCGTCCTGCGGAGGACCGTGCCCGTCCGGGCTGAATGAGTCACAATGCAAACTGCGGCGTTGCGCACGAATTAGTCAGGAGCCCGTCAGGACGCATGCAGTGTTGTGAGATAAGTGGGCCAAAGATCGTACGCAGGCACCTGTGTAAGGCAGACGGGTATCTCCACCTGCCTACTAGGCAAACTCTCCACACATGAGAACACATTTTGCCTAGCAGGCAGGCGGAGATACCCGTCTGCCTTACACAGGTGCGTGCGTGCGATCTTTTGCCTACTTATCTAACAACACTGCTATGGCTTAAGCGATGGCGCCTTGCGCACTGCGGTTCGGCAGTCCCGCCGCACGCCTGTGTTCGCCGGGGTTGCCTACCCGACAGCCCGTCAGGCGCGCAGGCGACCACACCGCTCTGCACGTGGCACACTAAAGTGATTAGTCCGACGCGACGCGGCCGCGCCGCGGGGTGACATCCGGGGCAAAGTCTCCCCCGAACTTTCCCGTTCCGTTCCGTCGCCCGACAGAGACGGAAGGCCTAGAAAAGAGACCGGTCGCCCTGTGGTGGTAGGGAGGGGAGGGGCGAGAAAGAGAAAGAGAGAAGGGGGTGGTTGCAGAATAAGAAAAAAAAAGTACGGGGAAACGTGAACGACATAAGAGATGCAGTAGTCGTACTGCTACGGCGGCGCGGGGCGGCTCCCCCTATTCCTCCACGCCCCGCGCAGGGCGTGCGGGGCGGGGCGGGGCGGGGCGGGGCGGCGGGTAAAATGCCTCCTTCGAGACCTGCCCGGCCTGCAGCTCCGGTTCACCCCCCCGAGCGAAAGGCCGGCGGTGCCCTCACCTCCCCTCCCCGCGCACACGCAGCACGCACGCGGCCACCCCAGCCGGCGCACCGATGCGTCACCCTCCCCGCCCCGCCCCGCCCCGCCCCGCCCCGCCTCCTCCCCTTACGCACGCCCACCGCGCCGCGCCGCGCCAACCCTCCCTTCGCGGCCGCGCTCGCCCCGCCCCGCCCCGCCGGCCACGACGCCGGGGCTGGGCGGCGCTGGAGAGGACGGGGTTGCCGCCAAAACTCGGGGCTGGGCATGCAACATCCAGCAGCAGCTCGGCTCCGTTCGGCTCGGCTCGGCTCGGCTCGGCTCGGCTCGGCTCGCGGCGCGAGTTGCTACACCGCTCCGCTCCGCCCCGCCGCACAACTCGCCGGCTGCCCCGGCCCGGCCCGGCCCGGCCCGGCTCGGGTCGGTTCAGTCACTTCAGTTCGCCGTCCGCCCGCCCGTCAGATGGTCGCACCACCGCGCTGCCGCCGTTTCGCGCGCCGCTCGCGCCGCCGGTGACTTATCGGACCAACGAATCACAGGGATAGAGAGAGAGGGGGTGAAGAGAAAGAGACAGAGAGAGAGAACGCGAGTGAGAAAGTGAGAGAAGAGGAAAATACCGTACAGGGAAAACGGCTCGGCTAGGCCCTCTGCCTGGCCGGCGCGGCGTGTCGCAGTGCCGTTTAGTTTTCACCTGATGCAGCTGAAGGACTAAACCACCTGCAGCTGCCCCGCGCCTCTGGACCAGACCAGAGCGCCGGCCCAGCCCGGCCCAAGGACATCCCTGCCCGCAGCCCTGCTGTTCTCCGCCAGACTCCCGACCGGTGTCGGTAAGACAGTGGAGGAGGACAAGGAGGGAGTTGGCCTCAAGGACACATGAGGTATACATGAGGGACGCCCTGGAGGACATGCCCGCGGCGCGGCGCGGCGCGACACTTTCCATTTTGAAATAAATCTCATTTACTTCCGCCGCGGCGGCCTGGCCCCGGGTCGGTCGCGATCTTATTCCCTATTCAAACACCATTCAGTACGGATAGGAAGTTTTGATCCGGACACTGCATAAAGCGTTGCGGTAGGGCAGGGATACAGTACGCTCTCCGGCCCGCGCTCCTATGCGGCACTTCTGACAACTGCGAGGGAGGAGGGTTCGATACTTCGTTGAGAGGTTTTCATTTTTTTTTCTTCTTTTGGTAGCTTTCCGTTTGTCACCGTAGTTACTTTCCCCTCTATTTTTTCCCCTTATTTTGTCGTTGTCGTCGGCGCGTTTTCGGTAATGTGCGTCGTTACCGGCGGAGGCCCGGCCCGGCCCGGCCCCGCGCGCGCCTGTTGCGTGGCACCGCGCCGTTCGTTCACACCACTTAAGCGCCATACTGATGCGCGCGCCGCTGTGTGTCCTGCGCTATGCCTTCCAAATCTATATTACAATGCAGCTACTCTGCCGACACGGCCCGGCGCCTAATGAGATGTATTACAGTGCCCGCCGAGGAGTGCCGCGAACACGGACAGTCTCGAGCAGGCCGGCGCAGACACCCTCCGCCCCGCCCCACCCCGCCCTGCCCGGCACCGCCCCGCCCGCCCCGCCCCCGCCTCACACTCTGCTTGCTCACTTGATTAGCCTGACACACACAGCCGCGCACTAAGCAGATACAGAGCCTGCTGGAGTTTGAAGGGGACGGGACAGGCGAGCGGCGAGGACGACGAGGAGGCGGGGCAGGAGGAAGGACGGGGCGGGGCGGGGCGGGGCGGGGCGGGGTGGGGTGGTAGAAGGTGGGGCTGTCGCGGCGCGGTGCGGTCGGCGGGGAGGGTATGGGTAAATTAGATTGAGAGCCTTGAGGCGGGCGGCCGGGGGAGCAGACGGGGCGCAGCCTCTGCAGCGGCTGCGCCGGCGCCTATCGTCCTTTGAATTACCCCCTCCCCCCCGCGCACCCCGTGGAGCCGTCTGTAGGAGAGGGGCAGGTGACGCGGCCGCGGCCCGATTGACTTGACGGCGACCTACCTGGTCTTCACCCGCCCTGCCCTGCCCTCCCCCGGCCGCGGGGGCGGGCGTGCAATCTCCAGTCCTTTCCATAATGCAGCAGCGGCATGCGCGCAGAGGCGGGCGGGGCGGGGCTGGGTGGGGCGGGGCGGGCGGGGCGGGGGGCGGGCGAGGCGGGTCCATGGTTGGTACCGGGGGACTCGTCACCCACCGCAGGCGCCCCGCCCGGCGCCCGGCGCCCGCACCCAGAGTGCTGCTCATGAGATTGCCCCGTGTCGCCCCCCGCCCCCCGCCCCCGTCCCGACGGGTGATGTGCCAAAACACACACTCACCCTTACCCACACATGCATACTCACTGACACACGGAGGGACCCGCCCCGCCCCCGCCCCGCCCCCCACGCGCGTACTCATCAGGGAGGTGACGGTGTTGGTAGCTGCGGTGCCGGGGGACGCCGATGTTTGCACGACAAGTCACCAAGTGCGGGGGCGGGAACGGGGGGCGGGGGCGGGAGAGGAGGCTTGTGGGCGGGCCGCGTATCGGAGTGCAGGGCGCGCGGGTTCGGGACATAGCGGAATAAAGATGAGCTTCCACAGAGAGGTGCGCGAAAGTTTGAAAATGGGCTGACCGCGGTAGGGGGCGGTCGTGCGGGCCGGAGGGGTGCAGCAGGGAGGCGGGCACGGCGGGGGTCGCGAACTCGGACGTAGGTCACAAGCGCTACAGATCACAACCGCTACAGGTCACAAGCGCTACAGCTCGCTAACGCTACGGGTCGCAAGCGCTACGAGTCACAAGCGCTACAGCTCGGTAGCGCTACGGGTCACAAGCGCTACAGCGAGAAACCGCGCGTTAGGCGGAGCCGAGCCGAGCCGAGCTAAACCTTGAAAAATTACGCACGTGGCGTGAAAACATGGAAAATTTTTGCGACAGTAAACCTCCCGAAGGAGGTTGCGGTTCCCGCCAGGCACAGGGCTTTTACCCCCCGTGGCAGCCAACTACTTCGGTGTTCTTATGGGAACCGGTGCTTTTCTGGCCGCGATCCTGTCGCGCAATTCGACAGATTTGATCCCCGTACTGTCAGATTTAGTCGTACGGTGGTTAACCGAACTGCCCTGTCCCCAGAGCATGGAATAGCTATTTTTGGAGCCAGATTCTAGGACTTATGACCCCACGACCGACCACCAGTCGTGGGCATGGGACAAGGAACTTCCTGGCAACCCGCTGTCGCTACCAGTGAAGAACCTACCTGGGTTTGAACCAGGCCCCATGTGCCGAGTCTCACAGACACCCCACGGCTTTCGCGGCACCACTGAGACCACTAGACCGTCGGCTATTCCACGAGGAGCTCGGTTGAAATGGGGGCTTGAATTCCACTCTCAAATTGTTGTCCTCAGAAAATTAAATTTCTTGGTAAGATTCGAACCTTCGTCCTGCGACTCTCCGCGCGGACACTATGCCGGCACGGCTACGACGCCACGGTACCAGATGCCGGACCACTAGGAGTCATGCTGCGCTAGAAGCCACAGTCACCGAAGAAACGAACCCGGCGTCATGAGTGCGCCTGCTCTCCGGTCAGTGCTGGGCCGGCCGCGTAGCGTCATTGGTATCGACGCTGCTTATTGCACTAGGTGGGCAGTGGTTCAAAAACCACGTATTTTTTTTTTGTTTCTTGTTAGTTTTTTTTTGTTTGGACCAAGTGCTCTTTCCAGTGCCTTTTTTGCAGTTGCCTAGGTCACAAAGACGGTATAGCTGGAAAGAGCACATAATCGGAAGAAAAAAAAAAAAAGAACGCGGTGTTTGAACCTCTGCCCACTTAGTGCATTAAGCCGCGCCGCAACCAATGACGCTACGCGGCCGGCGTAGGACTGGCCGGGAGAGCAGCGCTCATGACACCGGGTTCGTTTCTTCGGTGACTGTGGCTTCTCGCGCAGCATGACTCCTAGTGGTCCGGCACCTGGTACCGTGGCGTCGTAACCGTGCCGGCATAGTGTCCGCGCGGAAGTCGCAGGACGGAGGTTCGAATCTTGCAAAACATTTAATTTTTTCTGAGGACAACAATTTGGAAGTGAAGCCCCATTTCAAGCTCCTCGTGGAATAGCCGACGGTCTGAGTGGTCTGAGTGGTGCCGCGAAAAGCCGTGAAGTGTCTGTGAGACTCGGCACATGGGGCCTGGTTCAAACGGTAGTGGAACTTCACTGGTAGCGACGGCGGAGTTGCCAGAAGATTCAGATCATGCCCACGACTGTGATCGTCATGGTAAGTCAGAATCTGGCTCCAAAATAGCTATTCCATGCTCTGAGGACAGCGGATTCGGTAAACCACCGTACGACAAATCTGACAGTACGAAGGATCAAATCTGTCGAATTGCGCGACGCGGATCGCGGCAAGCGCCGGACCATAAATTCCCGAAACCGAGTAACTGCCACGAAGCTATTGCCCTGGCAACCTAACCTCCTTCGGGAGGTTTACTGTCTGCAAAATTTTCCATACTCACGCCGTCATATTTTTCAGGTTTAACTCGGCTCGGCACTAACGCGCGGTTTCACTGTATGACCCGTAGCGCTACCGAAGCTGTAACTGTGACTCGTAACGCTTACGACCGTTAGCGAACAGCGCTATGTGACCTGTAGCGGTTGTGATCTGTAGCGCTTGCGAGCCACTCCTGCGAACTCACAGCGGTCCTTTGGTAAGGGGCGGGGTGGGGCGGGGCGGGGCCCGGGCGCTGCTGCATACGCTGCTCCCCGTCCGGCCGGCAGCTGTTACCAGGAGAGTGGGTGAGTGTGGACTCCACGGCACAGCTTGCTATGTATACATGACTGAAAGAGAGGTGAGGGGAGAGGGAGAGAGAAAGGGAGGAGAGAGGCTCCCCGCGGACTCGTGCGAGCCGGCGATGCTTCGGTCGCCCGCCACACACTTACGCCCCTAATTTATGTCCGGTGGCGCTGTGCTCCTCCCCCGCTGCGGGGCCGGGGGCGGGCCGGGGGCGGGCCGGGGGCGGCGCGCACGCCACGCTGTGCGTATCGGTGGGGTGCACGCGGGCGCGGGGTCCATCACGGCGCCCCTCCGGCGCTCTGGCGTGTTTTATCCTCCCTCTCCCGCTCTCTCTCCGCCCCTCCCTCGCTCAGCCTCTCGCCATTCGGAGAGAGAGAGAGAGGAGGATGGTGAGAGGAAACGGCACAGCCTCTCTTCCTCACTCCCCGACCCGCGGCCCCCGAGCGCCCCCGCGGTCAGCGCCGCGCCCCACCCCGCCCCACCCCGCCCCACCCCGCCCCGCCCCGCCCCGCCCCGCCCCGCCCCGCCCCGCCGACCAGGCCTCGCGCTCCATACCTTGTTAGTACGCCATTATCGAGAGCAATCTGCCGCGGTGCGCTGCGGCGCGGAGTGGAGTACAGAGTGCGCTGGTCGGCCCCAAGGCCCCCACCACGATGAAGCCGTTACACGCCGTCATACACATCACATCAGGCCATCGGGGGCTGGGACCGGGCGGGGCGCCGCGGGCCGACCCGTCCCCGCCCCGCCCCGCCCCGCCCCGCCCCGCCCCGCCCCGCCGCCCAGCGCCATTTCTTGCTCTACGGTGCGCAGTGAAAAGGCTGCCACTTCGTCACCCCGCCCCGCCCCGCCCCGCCCGACGCTCGCGCGCGGCCCGGCACGCAGCCTGTGCAGTACCTTCAGCCTGTCCTGGTCCTGTCGACCTCCCCCGTCGCCCACCTCCCGCTGTCGCTGTCTGTCTATCTGCCGACGCACCTGTCTACCTTACCCTTTCTACATTCTCCTCACCCTGCTAGAAAAAGCCGTACGAAGTGGATATTAATTTCATTTATTTTTCGATTTGCCGGTGGCCTAGCCGCGTCCTTTCCGTCCCGGGAGCCAAATCGGTCTCGATACGAAAATTCGCACGAAACTGACGTTCTCGGTGGCGTGCCCGAAATACGCCCCCGCTGTACATACACGGCCCCAGATAGCTTCCTGCGGACCTCGTTACGTTATACACACAAACACACACACACACACACACACAGAGGCACGTGCCCGACGGGACGGGCCGGGGGCGCCGCGAGCGCTGGCGCGGGGCTCGACGCGACGAACCAATCAGACACGCCTCCGCGGACTGCGGACTGCAACTGGACGCGGTCCAAAGAGGTGTCTCGTCTCGCAAGAAGGCAAATTTCTATACACACGCATATGTCTCGCCGTGCGGGGCGGCGGCGGCGGCGGTATTCGAACCCAGGGCCGCCGGGGGCCTGCGCACGGCATCAGCATAACCTGCTCCCCCTTGCAATAGGTCACGGCGCGGTGCGGCGCGGAGGACTGGAGCGGACACAGGCTTTCTTACCAGTGATACGTCCCCGGGCGGGCGGGGCGGGGCGGGGCGGGGCGGGGCGAGAGTAATGATACAAAAAAAGTGAAAGGAACGCCGGCCGCATGCACTGCAGTTGGCCTCCGGCTCTGCTCAGCTGGACGGAGGAGTAATGGTGATGACGAGGGCAACAATATGCAATGATACAAGCATATATTTTAGCGGTGGTTTGTGTGCGCGCAGTGTGAGCAGGCCGGAGCCCCCGCCCCGCCCCGCCCCGAGGGGTTGCTGTTGCTCTGGCTCGACCCGACGGCCACTCCGTGGTCAGGCCCCACCCGCCTGCCGCCCCGCCCCGCCGGCCACAACCACAGGTCGGGCGCGCGGTGCACCGCGTGCACCGCCACGCCAACAACGCCGACCCCTCGCCCCGCCCCGCACCGCCCACCTGCTGGCGCGCCCCTCGCTAGCGCTAGATCGCTATCATCGCCCGTCATAGAGAACCGGTCACAACAAAATGTCCGCAACGCGGGCCGGACTAGAGGGGTGCGGGGCGCGCCGGCGCGCTAAACTCTACCCCCACCCTCCCTCCCTTCCGTCCAGTAAACCAGCTGTGGAAGCATGCGGCCCATTCCAGCCTACTGCAAAGCAAAGATGACTATAGGGGCGAAATTTAAAAGAACTAGCCAGGATCTGCAGTCTTAATGCTGAGCTCGCAATATATATAGCTATATATAGCTACAGCTACAGCTTTAAGCAAATAGCTAATACCGGAAAATTTGGTTCCTGTCCTCGCTCCGCTCGCTCAGCAAAAGAAAAATTGAAAGCAGATGATACATTTTGTAGCTACATATTATTTTTTCATTTACGTTGATTGGCATATTTAATTTCATTGTATCTAGAGGGTCAAAGCTGGAGGGTAGTTCAGACGATAATAAAAATTAAAATAGGTAAGGTTTGTTTTCATTTTAAAGCTATTAGGGGACGGGGCACGGGTCGCTTTATCCAAAGCGTCCAAAGGTCCGAGCGAGCATTGTTGATCGGCCGTTGCGGCAGCGGCAACTGCAAGGCATTGTCGCGCGGGCGAGCGACCGACCACGCGAGGCGACACAATCCCCCCTGTATATTATTCTGCCACACTCACCACTCGCTTTATGAGAGTACAAGCTAGCTGATACATTATCTTACGTTTAGTAATTGTCATTTAAGTTAGCTAGAATGTATCATCTGCTAAAAATTCACGAAAGCCTGTGTGCCTTGTTTTTTTTTTTTTCGGTCGAGGGAAGGAGGGAGGGGAGGCTTAGTGTGAGATTATAAGGGCCGACCGCATCGCATACGAGCGGCGGGGAGCGGGCCGGGCTCCGCAAGGCGGATGCGTTGCGGCGAGCAATATGCACAGCAGCAGGGCCTGTGGCGCAGAGCAGCGGGCCTTAACAGCTGACAGGCGAGCTGACAGGTGTCGCCTCCGCCCCGCCGCGCCCCACCAAGCCCCGCCCCGCCCCGCCCCGCCCCGCCCCGCCCCGCCCCGCCCCACCGGTGCATCGGCACCGCGAGCACGTAGAGCAGCGCGGCAAGTGTCTCAAGGAGCAGACACGAACAGACGTATGGCAAAATAGGTACAAGAAAAAGTGGCGCGAATATTTGAGATAACATTGGTGACTCCTGCTGCTGCTGGACCAGACTCGCCCCGCCCCGCCCCGCGCCGCAGCAGCGCCATCTGTCAACGCGGCTCAGAGCAAAGGAGGCAGACAGCCTGGAAGCTGAAGGTCGCCCCGCCCCGGCCCGCCCCGGCCCGCAGCACCTGCACCGCCGGAGGGGCAAGGAGAGCGAGGGACAGAGACAGACAGAGACAGAGGCGGTGTGGGAGCGAGCAAGGGGCAGGGGCAGCCCTGGGTATTAGAGCGCGGATCAGCTCGGGCCCTCTTTACTTGATCCCGCCCCGCGCGGACTCTTTTCCTCATCCAAAGAGAAAGAAAATAGCGCTCCGCGCGGGTAAACCAAGAACAACTCTCGTTTCTCGTCATTTCTGTGGAAAGGGCACACGTGACAGCCTTTTGCCCGCGCTGCCGCGGTACAGCGCGGTACAGTACCGCGGGAAAGAGACGTTATTTTTTTTTTCTTGCTTCAAAACAGTAATTTCCCGCCATGTGGTTGTGGGAGCCGAGCGGAACTGGTGGTGCGAGCGGTGTCTCGTGTTTTCACCGGGCGCAGCGCAGGCGAGACGGGCCAGCCAGACGCCTGCTAGACCTCGAGGCAAGGCGCGATGACCCGCCCCGCCCCGCCCCGCCCCGCCTTCATCTGCATACAGACGAGAAGACAATACACTACGCCCCGCCCCGAACTGGTCATCGCCGTGTCGTTGTCTCAATAAAAGCAAGCCGGCCCGGTGGGCGTCGGGTCGAGCGCCGCGCCGCTGCCACGTTGTAGTTCAGCCGGTATCGCGCGGTCTTTACAAGGCAGATTTCCATCAGAGGAGCACCAAAAGAAAACCAAAAGGAAGGTTTTCTCGTCGCTTGTCCGTCCCAGGCGCGGGTGTGTACAGTGTCTGCAGAGTAAACGTTGGCCGTGCCGGGCCGGGCCGGGCCGGGCCGGGCACACCTGCTGCACGCGGACAAAGAGCGGAGAACGACGGGTTGGTTATTTCATGTTTTCAGCAGGTCGCGGAGCTTTTGGTTGGGAGCCACCCACGTCAGCGGTCGGTCGGGGCGGCCCGGTGTTCACGCCGGCGGGGCGAGGGGCGGAGCGAGGCGAGGCGGGGCGGGGCGGGGTGGGGCAGTAACCGGCGGTAACAGCGACAGCGACACGCGGTGGCACGGCGGTGGCACCTCCCCGCCTGCCTTCCAAACGACGCCGAAAATGACGGTCGTGTGAACCAGGGAGAGAGGCTCCTCACGAGTGCGAGAGAGAGACAGATAGAGAGAGACCGGCCTGGCGGCCGGAGTCTTTGAACGAGTGCGAGAGAGACGGGGAGACATGGGTCGGGTGCTACTACACCCATAAACCCGCACCGAGCACTCTCGATAACGCGCGGAGCGGAGCGGAGCGGGCCGGGAGTACTGTACACTGTACCGCAGTGCACCGGTGTTGGGCGGGCCTGCCTACCCAACAGGCGCGCGCGCGCGCTCGGCAGACTCCTGGGCGTCTACCAGCCGCAAAAAGCAGCCCCACTGTCCGCCAGCCTGGCATGACAGCCACGCACATTTTCACCCGCGAGTTTCGCGGAATTCCCTGGCCACGCCCCGCCCGACGACTGTCGTGGGTCACATCAATAATACACGTTACCGGTGTCTGCCGCCCGAGATGAAGTGGGAAGAAATATAAGTAGTATAAAAAAATATCCCCAAAATGGTGAATGCAACACGTCTCGCGAGCGAGCAGGGACCCCCCGACGGGGAATTCTGCCGCCGTCGCCTAGTGACTTACTTGTCGTCTCGCCTCGTCGAATATGGAATAGTAACATAACGGCGATAGGGTCGCAGGGCGTCGAAATCGCCGCGGGGACGTGAGGTAAGAGCGAAATGTGCTGCTAACGCCACGCCTCGCCTCGCCACGCCCGACAGACCCACCGCCATAAGGCCACGGCCAGCCGCTCGCCACGCCCCGCCCCGCCCCGCCCCGCCCCGCCCCGCCCCGGGGGGACGAGCCGAACCAAAGCTATCAAGGTCCCCGTTCGAACCTGATCACCCGCGCTGATCACTTTTGTGTAATCAATAATCGAATCGCGGAACAACAGCGGGGCTGGGCCAGGCGGGCCTCGCCAGCCCTTACCTTGCACACACAGCTGCGGGGGGCGGGGCGGGGCGGGGCGGGGCGGGGCGGGGCGGGTGCGGTGTGGTCAGACCGGCTAGCCGGCGCGGCGGCGCGGCGCGGTCCGGAGGCTGCGCTCGCGGCCCAGGCCCAGGCCCCGGGCGTCGATCTCTCGTCGGCCCTGCCGGCCCTGCTTGCGCTTCCTACTTGGACAAGTAGTCCCTTCAGTTCCTTCCTGTCTTCCTCCTCCCGGCTGTGGGTCCGAGGGAAGGGGAGGGGAGGAGGGGAGGAGGAGAAGGAGTGGCGAGACTGAAGGTCGCTCGTTGCCGGTTCCACGCAATGTCGGAATTCGGCCAGCGGCCGTGCAGGCAGGCAGGCACGGTACAGCGTGGTCGGGCCGGGCGTGGCATCCCTTTGCCTCAGCGAGCGGGGGAGGGGAGGGGAGGGGACGGGAGGGGTGGGTGTATGCCTCGCCGCAGACGAGGATCCTCGAACTGCTGCGGCGGCTGCTTCTCGGACCCGGCCGATAAAATGATATAAAAAAACTAACGATAAAAAGACGAGTACCAAATGGGAGGAGAGAACACGACGGCTCGGCACGGCACGCCCTGCTCGTGCAGAGTGTCCTAATGCGGCCATGTGTCAGCCGAGTCGCGTCCCACCCCGCACTGACACTGACTCTGTGTCATTCCGTTTGGCGTTACTCGCTGAACAGCCTCTGTACCGGGCGGTGGTACATGTACCAGCCAGTGTGCTCCAAAAATCCAGTCGAATAAAAGCACGCATTCTCTTTCAAAACCTCACTATACTGTTTCTGCCTAACAGCTGGGAATGCGGCCGAGATGACCAAGGAGAAGGAAGCAGCCCTGAGCGGGCTGATCGCGGGCTACGTGGACGTCAAGCTGCCCGCGCGGACCAGGCGGCGGAGGTTCGGCACCTGGAAGGTAAAGCTGAGCCTATGTTCAAGTAAGAGTCGTCACTCTCCTCGCTCGCGCACTACATCGCGTGCCTCCGCTCTCCCTGTCCCGCAGTCCTGGCGGCGCCACTGGGTGGAGGCGCGCCTCGTCCCGGATGACGGCAGCGTGGACCTGGTGCTGAGCCCGGCGCGGCCCGGCGCCGAGGCGGGCGCGGGCGCCAGGGTGATCCGCGTGCACGGCGGCGCCGCGGCGGCCACCTCGGTGTGCCGCACCGCGTCGCGATCGCGGAGCCACGCCTTCGTCATCGCGTCGGCCGCGGCCGGGGCCGGGGCCGGGGCCGAGCAGACGGGCGACGTGTACCTGGCGACGCGGTCCGAGGCCGACACGGACCGCTGGATCGCCGTGCTGCTGGCCGCGCTCTCGGGCCGCAGGCTGGCGTCCGCGGCCGCCGGGGCGCCGCCGACGTCGCGCGGGCTGAGCGCCAGCGGTGCCGCGGCCGCCCTGCTCCGGGGCCGGCGGCTGAGCCGCAGCGAGGGCGACCTGCTCGCCGCCAACCTGGGCGCCGTCGACCTCCTCCCCGCCGGCCTGGGCCCGGGGCTGCGAGTGCCGTCCCCGGGCGAGGTCCGGCGCGAGGCCCCGGCCTGCGCGACGAGCACGCTGGGTCGCAGCCCCGCGCGCACGCCGCACCGCCAGCCCTTCCGCCTCCTGTACGGCCGCCGGCGCGCCGACACGCTCCGCGCCGACGACATCCCGGACCCCAACCTGCTATCCACCTCACCGCAGTCTACCTCCGGCTCGGCGCTCTCGCTGCTCGGCGGCAAGGTGAGTGACTTTACACGGCGATTGCTAACTTCGCAACGAGTTGAAGTAAAAACCTGTGACGATCGCTGACGAACCGACGCACGCCCTGCAGATCGCGAACGGTCTGATCTCGGCCGGCCTGGGCCTCATGCTGTCGACGCCGGGCGGCAGCGAGGTCGAGGACAACGACGTGGACAACGACGCGGACGAGGACGACGTCGGGCACGCGGGCGGCGCGCTGCCGGCCGCCGTCGCGGCGCTCGCGCTCGACCGTCGGAGAGAGTCGGCCGTCTCGGTCGCGTCCGGCATCTACGAGGAGATCCCCGAGACGTCCGCACCCGCCGCCGGGACGCCCGTCGTCGTCATCGACCGCGTGTACGAGAACGCAGCGGTCGTCCAGGCCGCCAACGGCCACGATAGCCACTACGAGGACCCCGCGCTCCTGTTCTCCCCCAAGCTAGACGCCGACGGCAAGGCGCTGCCCAAGACGCCCCGCATCGTCTCGCCGCCGCCGCTGCCCCCGCGGCAGAACCTGACGCCCCTCAGTGAGATGCTGACCAGGTGAGTAAGGGATGTTGGCTAGACCGCCTCGCCTCGCCTGGTGTCTTCCTACGTTCATCAATTTTTTTTTTTACCGCGTTCCTTACCTAGTCTTAGTTTTTCGTTGGAACGTCTATACTTGACCTCGAATCGACGTGGAAGTCCACTCACCTGGCGCTATTCTGCCTCCTCGCAGGACCAACGGCCACGTCTACAGCTGCGCCGACGCCGACCTCGCGTCCTCGGCCGTGGACGCCAACGGCTACGTACAGATGGGGCAGGTGCGGACGAGCGCGCACCGTCTGCGCCACCTGCAGGCCGAGCTGGAGCTGCGGGCCGCGTGCCTGGCCCGCCGGTGCCTCTCGACCCCCTCTCCGCCCCCCGGCCCCGGCCCCGGCTCCGGGGACGAGCCCGAGCCAGAGCCCACCTATCTCCCCATGTCGCCCATCAGGCCGTCCCTATTGCTCCACGACAGCCGCGAGAAAAGCAGCTGAAGTTCTGTAGTCTATGTGATTATTGCTCTTAGGATAAATAGAAATTATATTTGTTATTTGAGTCTCTGTTCTCTAAGTTTTCTTCCAAAGAGCGAACACAGCATTTGGTGACAGGGGGTGGGGTCAAAATCGAAAACCAGAGGTAATATGTAAAAATACATATATTATTTACAATATATTACCGATTTCATCCAAGCAACTCAAATAATCGAATTCTTTATGTACAAACTTTCATATATACGTAATGTTGAAGCAAGTCTGCTGCCATTATTAACACACAATTTTAGTTTAAGAGATCTTACACAAGATTTTGTTCCCTCAATGATTATGGAAAACACATTCATGTATACACAATTTTAAGACCTTATGAAATAAATGATTTCGGACAAAGAAACAAAGACAATCTGGTTTGCAAGAAAGACAGATTTAGAATTGTTGTTTTGATGACAATGAACTGATTACTGTGTTGTGCAATTTTACTACAAGAACATGTTTATAGTGATTATTCAGGCGGTAACACAATTGTCATCCTGAAACATATTGCAAATGATGGGACTATACAATACATATCTAATACAGACTAAGCAATAATGTTTATCAGGCAGGTGCAGCAGCCATTTCCATGCTTGGCCAGTCTTTGGTTAAATTCAATGCAAGGCAGAAACAAAAACATCAAATGCCAAAGAGGTGTGGCTTCCAAATTATCTTTTACAGAAATATAACAGAGGCACTTCAACTCAAAAACAGGTAATGAGACTTTATTTTAAAGAAAAAAATTGCCTTTACAATGCTGGTTGAATTGCACATGACTTCACTCCTAACTGTAAAAATGCTTGGTAAATATGGTAACCAATTGCACTTCCATCTTAGATGAGAATCAATTTTGACCTTCCCTTTCAGAAAATGTGCAATTCTAGATGAGCCTCAATATATTAAAAAACTATATTGTACCATATCAGCTATTCCTATTCTGTTAATCACACCAGACCCCCTCAAAAGCATTCACAAAATAAAATTGTGAGAAACTTTAACATAAAACAAGAGGTCTCAGTGACTTAAATTTTGCAATGAATTAACTTATCACTATCCCTGTTTTTCTTTTCATGCATTGCAAAAATAGGATGGCACAAAACTGTTCCATTCTGCTTACAAAAGACATTCAGAAGGAGGTGGCATAACTACTACAAGATTCATAGAGAAATTTCTTTTGTCACAAAATTTACATGACTAAATAATCTTTACACAAAACATACCAACATATTTAAAAAATGGTTGGGGTAATAAAAATACCTATTGCTATATACAACAACAAATACAGACAGAGGTGAAATCAAACAATAACATCTATATGATACCATATGAATCAACAAAGACCAGGTCAAAATTAAATTGTTTGCAACTTCTCAACAGCACCACAAGTATTCAGTAAAAATGCTGTTACTAAGGCTGTTAAAAGGATATGGATTAAAATTTAAACTTCAGAGCAAGAAGTCTGGTCAAAGCCAAATTTGTAAGGAAAGTTGACACACATGTGCGCCAAATAATGTTATGACCAAATGGAAAATCAAAAGGCATAATAAAAAGTAACACTCAAATTAATAATAAAAAGGGAAGAAATGAAGTGAAAAGTAGATTTTACCAACGAAAACTGATATGCCAGCCTTGAATAACAGCATGTTCATCCTTTTCCACTTCTCTGACAGGATGTAATAAAAATTCAACCTGACAGGAGGAAAATTCATTCCATGATTGAGAAGAGAAACAAGTAATACCTTGATCAAGCACACAAATAATTCAACATTCAATAAAGCATTACATTGAGAATAACATATGTATGTGAACTATACATTTATAAAGATTTATGTGCGGTGGATATCTTCTTTCATTTAACAAAAATCTCTTCATATATTAGAATATAAAACTTTGCACCCTGACCCTTCTCCTCAAAAGTTGTTAATAACAGACAAATATGACTGCTAATAATTTGAAGAAAAAAAAAAATATTAAGCAAAGAAAAGCTAAATCACAAATCAGAATAAGTATAATCACATCTACTACTCAAAATAGTATTAAAATAGCAAGTTCACCAAAATATTGTACCACTTTCAGACTTATAACTAGTTCAACGTGCGTAAGCATCAAATTAATCTGGCAGATGAAAGGAGCCCACTTGTAATACAATACAGCTTTATCACGCATTTGTTAGATTATGAAGATTCAATTACAACAATATGCTGTAATGATTTGAGCCAAAAGAAGAAGGAAAAGACTGCAAAACATATATAACTAAGATTTTATCAGATTAATGTGCATCTTGTCAAAACTTCATGACGAAAGGACTGAAACTAAATTTTGAAAAATGAGATTATAACAAAGGATAACTTCACTTGTTTTGGAGACTAATTTGAAAAAAATTATTTAAACAATAAAACTGGACATATCTCAGGATGAAAATCCTTTGAAGTCTTTTAGTGACATAACAATTAACGAAAAAAAAAGGGGGGGAGAAGGGGCAAAGGAACGAAAGATAATAAATAAAAACCTTACTACAGCCTTCAAATAAAGAACCTTACACTACAACCATACCCACAGATCAAAATTGCAGCCTAAATCTCAGACCATGAAAATCCAAGATAAAAGAATACAAAGCCAATGATTATTATTGGTCACAAGCCTAAATTAAAGACAAAACCGCCAGCTTTGCCATAAATTAAAATAATGTGGAGACTTGACATAGTACTACTAGAACTACAGATTTCGTGCATGTGGAACAATAATAATCACTGAATGTGGCATCTCACAAATTGTGGACACCACTCTTTCTTTGATTTGTATTCTTACAAGACATTACCTCATGCCAACACAACTAGTGCAGGAGTTATGTAGGATGGAACAAGGGATGATCGTCTTTAAGAAATTAAATTAATAAAAATCACAAGAAAGATTTGCATTCGACTAAACACACCCTATGCACTGCCACATAGTCCTATTGTAAAGCTGACAGTCTCTGACATAAAATAAAGTGAGAAATGATGGCATACTTAAATTGTTATGGGGATGTCACAAAAATATCTCATCATTGTCCACGCAAAAGCATTAAATAGAAAAGTACCCCACGATATGACTTTTACTTAAGTAAATTAACACATCTTTCGACTACATATGCAACAACTTCACACAAATGTATGATACCAGAGGAGGTTGTGGCTACCAAACACCCAGGCAACTAACAGCCAACTGACGGAAACCACATCAGTAGCATCATCACAGAAAGCATTGGAGCAACATAATGCCAGCTAACCGCTGGCTTTTCATTCTGTTTTTGTCTGACAATAAAGCTCTTTTAATGATTTTAGCTCATCAATTAAAGCTTTATTCTGGTTTTCCAACACTGCTACTCGGTTTTCCAGGCACTTAATATACTCCTTTTTCTTCCTCCTACATTCTCTAGCAGCCTCTCTAATAGAAAGGGGGAAAAAAAAAACTTGTGAATACGGTAAAAGTTTAGCATAAATAAAAATTCATTACATGAAGATTAGATTACCTATTTTTGAGGAGCCTCATTTCTCTCTTTCTTGATTGATCTTCTGGCATGACAGAGCCTCCACTTAAGCCACCTCCTTGTGTGACAACTGCAAGAAAGCAAGCAGCTTATACAGACATTGCAGATTGAAAACAAGACCTTACTTGAACAATGAAAATGAAAGTACAGGTAATGCGTAAATATCTGTCATACAAATTTCTTATGTGTTCTAGGTATGGGGAAAAGAAAAGGTTTATATTTAAAAGTTTGAAGCATGTTGCTTGATGTGGGAGCATACTTGTCATTCAAATGGATGTCATAATAATGTGTAAAGTCCCCCCCCCCCCCTCAAAAAAAAAAAAAAATGTTTTAAAAAAATGAATTGTTTTACATTAAATTGTCTCAGATTGGAAAGTCAAGCAGCACAACACAAATCTCTTAAGCATCCTATGAAAAGTGATGAACTCACATCCTCTCCCAAACAGTCAATCACAAATAGCCAAACATTGAAAGCTGCGTCCATGGAAAGAGGTTATTAGGAAATAGAGGAAGGGGGAGGTACAACTGGGATTGAGAAGGGGCGAGTAAAACACAATGACAATTAAAATAGCATGCACACTGCAAAACAAAACACAAAAATAGAATGACTCAACATGGCACAATGTAAATGTAAAAATGTTGATATTAATTTAAAAATATACATACATCAAAATCAGGCTTTGCTCATTGGGTACTGATTCTAGATTCAAAATATTTCATCAAAGGTAAGGAAAATAAACATATGAACCATATGAACACAAAAAAGCAGTGCTTTTCAACCCCTAAGAAAAAAGCAAGCAAAGAAAAATTTGTACAACCATGCAATGCTATTTCGGTACAAAAGTAAAAGCTAACCAGAAAAAAAAAAAATGTAGAAAGACACACTAAAATAAGCAAAAGTCTGTTACAAGGAAAACAAACAAGTCGTGGAAAAAGAAATTAATATTATGAGCTAATGTTTATCAAATATAGGAAGTGATAAATAAACAAAACTACAGTTAAAAAAGAAGAAATTGCACGAGGCCCTGTACCTTTCCCATAGCATGTGAGTTTGGGGTTGTCAGCCAAGTTTAGAGAATTAGTAGATGTTTTCAAACATTGTTGAGGACACAGAAGCAAAGTTTGTTGTAGATAAACCCTATACCAATATTTGTAACATGTAAGGTTACAGCAGGAGCTGCAGGAGACATGTGGATTTGGGTTTAGAATGGATATCGTAGAACAGAATTATCACATAACAAAGTTTGAGACAACCTATGGTAAGTTGTAGGATTAAACATTTAAGAATTAGTTGCAGTTAAGACATTATGACAAAGCCTGCATGCTAGGAATTACTTAGCTTTGACTCTATTAAACTGACAGTAGCTGTTTACAGTTCAAACCCATTTCAATTAATTTATCAGTATTCAAACCACCTCAACGCCCCAGAGTTAAAACAAATTGGAACAAGCACAACACATACCAAACCACCACCACCATCACCAATTGAAACATTAAAGCCTCAGAGATCTTTCTAAAATATCTGCTGCACATAAACCCTACACACATGACAACAGCTATGAAAGAAGTCTGTTGTCATACTGAAAGAATTATAGACTTTAGGCAGGGCAGACAATGGGACCAAAACTCAGTGCTAAGAGCATGGTAGGGGCCATCAGTGTCTTGATCAAAAGAGAGTGTGTCCCTACCTATGGTGGCCAACTGTCCGTCCTCACCTGGGACATAGAATGGGCCATCCTGCCCTGAGGTGTACTGCACTAGCCCACCTGCAGAGGTGGCGTTGGTCATGGTGATAGTGTGCAGTCCCTGCACTGCTTCGCCCTGACTGTTGAGTATAGTTCCTGCTGGAATCACTGAAACAACACCATATCTCTAACTCCTAACAAGAAAGCCACGCCTTCATTATTAATCAATTTCTAGAAAAAGCAACACGCTCTGTATGCTCTTGAGGCTCTCCAATTTTTTTGAGAAATAGGAATACACCATATGTTTCTAAAAGGACCCTGCTTAATGTCTTAACTTGAAAAGAGGGGGGGAAAAAAAGGTTAACAATTTATTATTATTTTGGATACACATCTTGAAGTTGACAGCATGCAGAGAAGAATTTTCAAACTCCAACAGATACCTTATGAGGCAAACTTGGCATATTGGGATAGCCACCATGCACACAAACTGTTAGATAAAATTTCAGTTAAAAACAGTATTGAGTCATGGTATCAAGTTGAAGACTCCTGATAGAAATTTAATAATTTATTAAAGGAATATATCCTCTTTTCCAAGTAAATGATTCAACCAAAAGCCATCTAGACTGACAAATGCACCCTTGGATAGTTTATAACAAGAAGTGACAATGCAATGAATCCAAATGTATCAACATATACTAATTTAAAACTGCTTAATCTTCAATAGGGTTGGTGAGTTTACATTATTTATTGAGCTGACATGTTTTCTTCATATGAAGGATCACTTTTTTTTCCAATAGTTCCAGTGCATATGTAATGTTTGGCTTCATTGCAATACCAGACAAGGACAAAAATTAAAGGGAAACCAAGTACCACCACCAGCCTGACCAACGTGCATGCCATCCACCATTTCCTGAAGAGCATATTGCAAGGTTTGAAAGTTTTTGAAACATAATTCAAAAGCACGGCATTCACTTTATCTTTTCAATGCCTGCATGGTATGTACATCAGAACAATATACATCATTTCAAAGTTCATGATTTTGGTATTTAAGCAAAACCTGATTTATAACTGTACAGTTTCTATTTCAAGATAAAATCTAAATGTATGCAATAGATGGCAAATAATACTTTAACTGTATATTGAGGTACACAACATGGAACCATGTCGAGATGTGCTGTGTAAGAGACATTTTAGGTACTACTACTAACCTGAGTAGTTGGCAGAGAGGGAATGTGAAGAAAGTTCACTGTCCAAGTTTGAGTCGCATTCAGATGATGATTCAACCTTGTGACCAGGATTGCCTAAATTAAGAAAAATAATCGTTATGTTAACCTATATGGCTGCAAGTACCATTTAAGAATAGAAATACAGAATAGTTCAAGTTAAAAAACCCCACCTGCTATTTCATCAATTTCATTTAAAATCTTTCGGTATGAGGGCCGTCTACTTAATACATCCCTTCGTTTTCTAGGTGACAGTTCATCATCACTATCAGGGTCAACAACCTAAAAGGAATATATTGGTAAGAAAACAATGCAGTTACTTTTTTATTTTCATAAAGTCAATGATTAATTTTTAACCTGTATTGTTTGAATATTTGGTGTGGTTTGAATAACAGAATTGGCAGGTTTGACCAGTATAACATTTCCCGGCTTCAACTGAATGTTTCCTGTAGCAGTCTGAATGACAGACTGCTTATTTGCTTGTATCACTGATTGAACCTATATTTGTAGAACAGACACAAAGAGAACATAAGTACATATATAGTTCATATGTAGAGAAAAATTCAAAATTAAGATTTAATTAATTGTAAAAGAACACCAAATGAGCCAATGAAAAATACTTATATTTAATTTAAGGCTCATCTGTTTCTACCATGCTTTTCTAATTTCTGTACTAAAGAAATAGTTTGATAAATACAGTGAAACCTCATAAGTGCAAACCCCATTGTAACATAATCCCGTTTGTAACAATTTATTTCCAGCACAGCGCCATTTAGACCGTTTGTAGGGCTAAACAAGGTTTCACTGTATAGGTAGAACAAGAAATGCAAAGTTAAAATTACCACTACTTTTACAATAAAATGAATGAATTTTAGAGCTGCTAGTATAAAATAAATTTTAGCAACAAAAAGTAAAAGATACAAACCAGCATCCGGCAAATCACAAACCTTCTGGAAGGTGTAAAGTAAAATTTTTAAGGCCTAGGAGGAGAATGAAGCTTTAACTAACCAATAACACATACGTAACATCAAATTCATCAAGTTGTATGGATAAATAAACACCCAAAGTACTTATTTTAGAATGATGCTCTGAGAGTACATAAAGAAAAGACTCAAATTACAGAAATGTTGTTGAGGAAACAAGCATTGTGTAGAGAAAATAAGGTTTTTATCCCCCAATAAAATATATACAAAGCCTAAATTTTTCTTAGATTTAAAAAATATATCAGCAAAGTGAAACCAAAATTACATATTGAGGTAAATGTAAAAAAGCCTTAAATACATGTTGAATAAAAGAAGCTGTAAGCTCAGTTAATAATAATCAAATCAATTTAAAAACTCTGACAGTTTTGTAAGGGCATGCAACAACCTACATTGATTCAGAGAACAGCATCAAGTATCACTTAGGAGGCATGCAGACAATGAATCCGACTGGTAATCTAACCAAAGAGTTTTAAGCCTAACAATAAGATACATAGGGTACCTGTGCATCAGTCGCATTAGCAACACTGAGTTGTTGAGGTATTGTGATTTGCATGATGCTAGCTGCTGTGACAAGACGCTGTGCCTGAGTGGTTTGTGTCACAGCCATTGCAGGCTGGACTGATGGCTGTACCGATGTTATGATGGCAGATGCGTTGCCTCCTGGTGTGCTGTGAGCCAGTGGATCGACTACAACCGGGCCATTCTCTTCAACCATTCCGTCCATAGCCCAATGGCACTAAGCCTGCAAAATAAAAAAATAAGATTTAAAAGTGATAAAGATGTGAAAAAAGGTGCAGCTACCACAAAAATATGCAAGATTTTATCATTAAAAAATCCTTGCTGAAGGAATAAAATTTTGGATAACAATAAGTTAAATAAAATAATTAAATGCAGAAATGCACCAGAGGATAGTGAATCGAAAAATCAATCGTGAGAAAGCAAAACAAACAAACAGCAGGGCCGTCCAAACGGGTTAGGTGAGGTTAGGTCCATGCTTACTTCATTCATCAAAACGCTTTTGGCGCGTGACAGACATTTATTTCGACTGCAACGCGCGTAAAAATACCTGCGACGTCACACTCCTGCAAATTCTCCCGCCTACCTCGAAATTTTTGCCCCGCGGCCTTGAAAAATTTTGTGTCAACACCTCGAGATGGCTAGAGCTGGCTAGAGCTAGCGGAGGACAGTAGAAAGGGTGCGAGGGTTTTGGCTCCGTCACGTACAGCACAAAGTCCAGACAACACAGCACGGCGTGAACTAGATGAATCCGCGAGGACCCGCAGGACTGACAAAATATGAGGCAAGTCCGCCCGGCGCCACTTTTACGCCCGCGAAACCATTTCCAGAAAAGACGCCATATTCCGCTCACTTATCGAGCACGGACGCATTTCTCTGCTTTTCCGCTCGCGCGATCGCCCCGCGCAACTCGCGAATGGAATATTACGTCTCTGTCGGTCGGTCGAGTCCGTGCGGCGGGCCCTGAGGCACGCACTTAGTTGTTATTATGCCCCCGGTGCACTTACCAGTTACGTATATCTCGTCACTCACTTTGGGTGGGTTGGGAGTGGGTACGGCAGCTAGTACGTAGCAGCCACGTCAAAAATTTCTGAGCCTTCGTCACAGGAGCAGGGAGCAGGGTAGGGGCGGCCGCTGCTCGCGTCACAGACACAGTGCTCGAGCGCCAGCGAGCGCTGCGCCCGCGAGTCCCGCGAGTATCCCTCCGCCAGAGCCGAGCCGAGCGCGGTAGAGCTCAGCCGAGCCGGCCGCGCCGCCGGGGCGCCCCACGGCCTTGGGAGCGGAGCGGGCCCGGGTCCGACGGGGGCGGCGCGGGGCCCCGCGGGTCCGCCCGGCCCGGGCCGCCCTACCCCTCAGTCCCGAACAGATGCTAGACTGTTGCCCGCGTGACATGCGTTGTCATGTCGCAGGGATGGCGTTAAAATACGCGGGAGGGCGTCCCGGGCCGACCGTGCGCGGCCGCGCGGCCGTCCCCGCGTGCGGGGCGCCGTGCCCGCGGCCGCAGTCGCGCGCTACTTCGCCTCGCGGAGGACCCCGTCCGCCCCGCCGCGCTGGCCGCACGCGCCGGGCCGCGCCGCGCCGGGACCGCGCCATGCCATGGTGTGATTCGGCTCGGCGGCGGCCGTGTGAGGAGATGAGGTGTCGTCCTACTCGGGAAGCAATTACTAGTTTTTCTTGTGCTGCACCTTCGCGTTGAGGTTTGGCAGCCGGAGCCGGCAGCAGCGGGTGGCGCCTACACTGACATTCCCTCGGGCCCGGGCGCGGCGTGGCGGGGCGGGGCGGGGCGGGGCGCCGCCCGCGGCTGGGCTGCAGTCGCCCGCCCCTGCCCGTTGACTCGGCATGGGGAGTGATTCATCCCACGCCCGCTCTCGGCACGTCCGCGTCCACACTCCAAGACACTTGCCCGCGAAAAATTTTTCGAGGATAGTGAGGCTATACTTTAGTTTTCCCCATCGGATCACAGCAAGGAAAAATTATTTCAGCCTTGCCACAGTGCCGCTGCGACCCGCTTTTCGATTTTGTTTGTTTGATTCCGATCCGTGACCGAGTGTGGGCGGGGGTTGTACTGTATACCCCGCGGCCGCCCGCACCACCGCCCAACCCCTCAGGGACGCGTGTAGTACGTACCGCACCCCACCGCCGCCGCGCCGGCCCGGCCCGGCCCGGCCGCGCCGCACCCCGCTCTCTCTATTATCGCTCTTTGAGATTTTTGGCATGGGCAAGCGGTACGGCTTCGGCCCGGCGGCCAAGCCCGGCTCGACGGTGCGGTGGAGCGACGCGTAAGCACGAGATAAACGGGCGATGACGTCACACGGCGTGGCGGGCGTGGCGGAGAGGCGGGGAAGTCAGCGGTGCTCGCGTCAGGTGGGGCGGGGGAGCAAAAAATAAATGAAGATACATTCGGTGCGGGGTGCGGGGCGGGGGGCGGGGCGGGGGGCGGGGCGGGGCGCTAATGTCAGGGCAAAGAAAAAGGTCCCGAATGGAAGTTAAGCTGCTGCTTAATAACAATGGCGCCCGTCGCGGGGCTGCTAACCGTGCGGAGGCCGAGGCGAGGACCAGCGTGACAGTCAGGACCGCGACCCTCCGCACCGCCTCCGTCCTGCCCCAAACTATATACTACGCGCCCTGCCCCGCGCGATGCACTTTATGTAATACAGTTGCACACACGTGTTATCGCAGGGCTTTCGAAACGAGTGGGGTGGGGTGGGCCCTGGCGCGGCGCGAACCGCTTCTTGCTATCTGACAACATAAACAGGGAAAATTGATAAAACAAAGCGACGGGCGGGAAACTAAGTGACCGGCCGCAGGAAGGGGCAAAGAAGGCAAAATAAAAAAAACCTACACAGCGCGATAGTAAAATGTGAGTGTGGGTGGGTAAGAGAGAAAAGTAAGCGTAGGGAAAAGGAGAAAAGTTAGGGGCGTGAAGGGAAGGGTTGCCGCCCGGCCCCGCCCGCTCCGCCTACCGCGTGGATGGCGAAACGTAAACATCAGGGATAGTAGGACTGTGGGCTGGCAGCGGGGCGGGGCCCCTGCTCAGCCGCGGTGACGAGGCGGGGTGACGACGACGCATGGAGGCGGAGGGGGGGGGGGGGGGAGGGCGTAGGGCCCGCGGCGTGGTGGGGCGCGGGGACCCCCCCGTCTCATCCAACAGGTTCCCTCCCGGTGGTGCGCTTCCAGCGCTTACGTCATAGATTGACGTCACGGTGAGGCATGGAGCGGCCCGGCCCGGCCGCGTGACGAGTCCGGCCCCGGCCGGGCCGCCGCGACGCGTATGGCGGCGTGGCATGGCGCGGCGCGGCGGCCCGCCTAGCACCGGCCGGGCCGGGCCGCGCACAGACGACTCCTCCTCTTCCCGCCAAAAATCCTGGCTGCCTACTTGTTGATGTCGCGTTGATGTCACGTGACCCGCCGCTGCTTCCTGCTCAGCAGGCCTCTCCGCGCCGCGCGCAGGACGAGGAGGCCGTCGTGCTGTCCTGCCCTCTCTCTCTTTCTCTCTCTCTCTCTCTCTCTCTCTCTCTCTCTCTCTCTCTCTCTCTCTCTCTCTCTTTCTTCTCTATCTCTCTCTCTCGTTCTAGCTCTCTCTCTCGTTCTCGCTCTCTCTCTGCTGCCCCGTTGCATCACCGCCGTGAACACTCGAGCCAGTACTAGTGCAACCCGCCCCGCGTCGCCTTCTTCAGTCTCGTCCAGATCGGGAATGTCGCGCTCGCGCCACACTTACAGCGCGTGCGCACCGCCGCTCACCAGCTCACCAGCTCACCGCTCGCGCCATTACCATACTCACCATGCTGGCCGGGCAGCAAAGGGGGTTGACGTCCTCGCCGGCGAGCAGTCCTGTTGTTGTTTGCGCTCCCGAGTCCTGCCGGCCGGTCCAGTCGGGCTCTCTGCCTGCACTCACACTCACACACACACGCACTGCGGCGGCGTGATGCTGGACGTCGCGCGCGACGCCGATGAATGGACGTCGACGTCGGCCGCGGCGTCGCGTCGGCGGGCGCGTCTCGTCTACGCGGTGCTCAGAGCGACGCGGCGCGGCTGCTGTTCACGGGGCGCGGCGGCGACACGCTCTGTGCTCGGCGCCGGCGCGCGCGCATGTGTGTGTGTGTGCGCGGGGCCCGCTCGCCTCGCCGCGCCGTCACGTCACCAGGGCGCAACGGGGCCAAACACACACACACACGCGCGCGGGGTGGTGGCGGCCGCTACTGGCCGCTCGCCCGCGCAGGCCGCGGGGCGGGGCGGGGCGGGGCGGGGCGGGGCGGGGCGGGGCGGGGCGGGGCGGGGCGGGGCGGGGCGGGGGGCTCTAGTGTACGCGGGGTGCCGACGCGACGGGCGCTCTTCTCGGCAGGCCCGACCCGGCTGCTGAGGTGACTGGACTGTTGTTGGTCGCGCCTACGCTGCGGCGGCTGCGGCGCCCTGCGCGAGGCTAGACGCGGGCCTGGGCTGGTTGCTCTGACGCTACACGCACGGGGAATGCCCTGCTGGTGGAGGTGGCCGGCCGGCCGGGGCGCGCGAGGACCACGGACTACATCGGCTCGGCCTCGGCTCCGCTCAGCTGGGGGCTGCCGGCCGCCCCCGGCCTAGCCCCGGCCCCCTCCACAACCGTCGGCTTTCCGGTGGCAGGCCGGGCCGGGCCGGGCCGGCAGGTGCGCGGCGCGGAGCAGCGCGGGGAGCGCGGCCCGGTCGGACCGGCCGGCCTGCCTGCACACCACGGCTCACATTGTATTCCGTCTGCTGACGTCAATGGGTCAGGCTGCTCGCCCGGCCGGGCCCGCGCTGCCCCGCCTCATGAGTGGTTTCCTAGTCGGATAAGCTTTAAGGAGCCGGCCCGGCCCTGGCGGGGCTGTGTGAGACAAACCTCTTTATCATCAGCTACGATGATTATAATAATAAGAAAAATGAATTCATTTATTTTTATTCGATAAAACAGGGACTGCGAAAAGTTGTTGATGTTATTGTCTGTGGCAAATGTGGGCCGCGTTTTTTTTCTTCGAAATCTCAGGTGTAGATCTCTTAACTTAACAATTGTGATGGCGACTAAAGTAAAGTCATAAGCGATTTATGTGGGTTTTTTTCTGAATTGAGGAGAGGATGTAATGATGAATGGAGAAGGTAGGTCAGCACCGCCTGCATGGGGCGGGCGGCACGGCACTGAGGGGAGGGTGTTTCCCTGATGAGAACCTCTAGACGTCGCGTCGGCATTGTTTGTTGTCTCGAAGGCCGCGGCCAAACGCCCCAGGGAGTGTAGCGGGATCGGGGGAGACGACTCCTATCGGGAAGCGAAAGTTATGCGGAGGGTGAGTCTGGCTGGGCCTCCCTCCACCCCAGCAGCCAAGAGGGGAGCGCTCCGGCTGGGCGCCGAGCCGACCGCCTGGGGAGTAGGCAACGACAACACACGCGTGCGCGGCGTCCTCGCGTGTTGCCTACCTCGCAGGCTGTCACTTCTGCACATCCTCCAGCACTTCACTTTACCTCGTTATTTTTGTTTCGTTGTATTTTTTTTTTGCTTGCCGAAACGTTTCGATTATCTGAGAGACCCGGCCCGGGCCGCGGCGCGGCACCCGTTCCGCTGACGTCAGAGTTTGGATTTTTCGCAGCGATGGTTTGTCCTTGGCCTTGTGCCGTGCGGCTTGCCGCCTCTGGTCTGTTTGAAAGTATGTACGCGGAGTGCGCTGCTTGGAGCGGCGGGGGTGGAGGGAAGGGGAGTAGAGGGGCGCCCGCGGTTAGCACCTTTCCTCCTTCCACCACCACCACCTTCTCGACTTGCAAACCGCGGCCCGTTTCCTGTGTCCTGCTCCCCTCAGGGCCCCGCCCCGCCCCGGAGCGCGCTGTCACCTGCACCTCCTCGCCATGGCTCTCATCTTGGTCCGAGGTGGACCGCTGGCCTGGCGAGGGCAGGGGACGGGGCGGGGCGGGGTGGGCGAGGCGGGCTGGTCGCTAGGCCGCGGCCGGACTCGATCTAGCGCGGTGGTCGCGCGAGCAATGTCATGATGGCTGGTGGTAGACAGGCTGGCACGTGATTATTATTTTTAAATCAACATAAACAATTACACGCGGATCGAAAAAAGGCAAGTCGGCTGCCTTCCCTTCGGTCTTCGCTTAGCGCTGCACTCCTCTGACGCGTGGTGGGGCGCTAGCGGCAGTTCCACCAGCGGCCGCCAGAGCGCAGCGGCCGGCGGAGTGTATACCCCGCCGCGCCCGCGAGTAGAGGGAATACCCCATGCGGGGCGTGAGTAGGAAAAAATAGCGTAGACAGTTGGTAAAAAAAAAATAATGCGAAGTGTTTTGGGGTGCTGTAGATGTTGTACGATAAATAATAATAAATATTTTAATTTTATTCGTCACTACAGAGTTACCTTACACTTACATATGTACAATGGTTGACCATATCACAATTTCAGTTTCGGAGCAACGGCCTTATGGTAACCGTTACCCCAGCAGCGTAACAACTTAAGGTGGTGATGCTACCACTCACCCAGCACCCAGGGCTGGCCCTGACCGTCATCTTTGGCATATGACCGCACCCCCGCCCCGCCCCGCCCCGTCATTCCCTCCCGGATCGCTCTCGTACTTCCGTCCTTGTCGCACTCATGTAGCGCTACCATGCCCTGCATAGGGCACCGCCATAGGTGCGACAAGGAAGGAGGAACGAGAGCGATCTTCTGAATCAGTCGGCTGCTCCTGCTTAAGGTGATATGGAGATATATCTCCATATCACCTTTATTCCTGCTGCGGTGCGAGAGGAGAGGCCGGGCCGCGCCGAGCTCGCCGAAAAGAGAGAGATCAATCAAACGTCCGGGGCCCTCTCGAGCTCTGCTCTGATACCGTTCGCCTCGCACCAACCTGGCTGCGAGACGCAGCGAGGCAGTCGGTACTCGTTACCGTAACAGACAGACCGTTGGGCCGGGCCGGGCCGAACTGGGCGACCTAACGGGTAGACTGGCATCACCAACTACATTCACCTATGGCACGTCAGAAGTCTAGGAGCTAGAGGTACTTAACGCCGCGCAGCGCAGCGCACCAGGCGAGGGCGGCGGTACAGGGGATCGGGAGCGTGGGGAACTGTTCGCTGCCGCGCCGCGCCGCCACCTGCACTTCGTCGCAATGAACTGACTGAGGAGAGGAACTCCGACATGTCTAGTGCATGACGGTGTACCGGTGCGCGCGACATGGAGCACTTGTCGACGCGGAGCAGCCGGTGTCACGAGGATATCGTTCTGTTCGGCAATGTCCGTCACGGGGTGGGTCACGTCCCGCCCCGCGTGCGCTGCCTCCGCCTGCTGGACTTGTTCACGGCCTCCGTGGTGACCGTGCTGGTCTCGACCTCGGGCGCCGAGGCCGGCACTGGAGGGGCGCTCATCTTGCTGGTACCCCGCACGTCGGCGTCGGGGGCCTCGGCGTCCGCGGGCAGAGTGGAGACAACCTCCTGCCCGGGCCACAGCCAGCTCTCGCCGGGAAGGTGGGCGTCGACGGTCTCGGGGGCGGGGGCCTGCGCCCGGGTTGCGAGTCTCTTCTCCCCCGCGAGGGCGGGGGCGGGGGCGGGGGCGAGAGCGGGGGCGGGCGCAGGGGCTGGGGCGGGATCCGGGCAAAAGCCCTCCTCCGCGACCTGGGGGCCGATGCACGCCGCGTACCCCATCACGTAGGGGATGATGTTCTGCTCGAAGGAGCCCGTCAGCAGGTGCGCCCACGGGCCGATGGCGAACACGGCCACGTCGTCGCCCCCGTGGGTCTCCGTCTCGCGCGGGAACACTCCCGGGTACGCGTACTTGTCGTTGGCTGGAAGCATAGAGGAGACATTGTCAGTGATGTGCTGCGCTGGCGCGCAGAAGCGATTGTAGCGGAATAGTTGTATCTCCCTGTACTGAGCTTACCCATGTCATCGCTGCTCAGGTCGTAGCGGGCGCCCGTCTTGGACGGCCGCTTGTACCCGGGGCCGTTGGCGTAGTTGATGGTCGTGAAGGGCTTCTGGTCCACGTTCGAGGTGCCCGCTATGCCCAGGATGTCGTTGCCGCGGGTCGGGTAGCCCGAGATGGACATGGTGTGCGCGTGGTCGGCCGTGACCACCGTCAGCGTGTCCTGCACGGAGGTGAGCTCCTGCGCGGCCTGCACCGCCTTGGCGAACTCAATGGTCTCGTCGAGGGCGCGGCGCGCGCGCGCCTTGTGGTGCGCCAGGTCGATCTTGCCGCCCTCGACGAACAGGAAGAAGCCCTGGTCGCCCTTGCTGAGCACGCGGATCGCCGTGCGCACCATCTCGGACAGGGTGGGCTCCGTTTCGGGGTCTGCGGCCATGTGGTACTCCATGTGGCTGGCCTCAAACAGACCTGGGAAGCGATCACAAGGGTTTCCGGGTCAAATGCGTGCACATGTTTCATGATACTTAAACAGAGCCCCAAATTGAATCGTAAGATTGTAAAATGGGGCTAGTGCTCAGCTCACTCACCCAGAAGGTAGTCGGTGGCGTCGGGCTGCAGGCCGAGCAGGCCCCGCCGGTCCCACACGTAGGTGGCGTTGTGTCCGCGCTCTTTCTTCTCCCGCCGCCACTCGTCGATCAGGTCGCGCCCGTCCTTGCGGTGGCCCTTCTCGCCCTCCTCGTCGCGCACCTTGCTGGAGCGGAACTCGCGCCGCCCGCCGCCCAGGATCACGTTGATGCGGCGGCCCGTCTCGCCCGTCACCAGCTGGCGCGCGATGTCCGGGCACTCCTCCGGGTCCACCTTGTCCTTGCGCACGTCCTTGTCGCTCTCCCAGTCGCGGGTCGCGGCGTGCGCGTACGTGCCGGACGGCGAGGCGTGCGTCACGCGGGTCGTGGTCACGATGCCCGTCAGCTTGCCCGCGTCCTGCGCCCAGCGCAGGATCGAGTCGACCTGGTTCTCGGGCCGCTGCGACGCCTTGCAGTCGGAGCGCGCGACGGCGGCCGTCACGCCGATGGTGCCCAGGTTGGCCTTGACGCCGGACAGGTACGCCGTCGAGGAGCACGCCGAGTCCGCGACCTGGCTGTCCACGCAGTAGGTCTGCGGAGACGCGAGTGAGACAGTTAAACACACGTGGTTCCATGCAGTGTTGCTAGAAAAGTAGGCAATAAGTAGCCCAAACACAGAGGAGTGAAGTGAGCCTAGGGGTCTTCAACCCCTTCGGTATACACTGTGATTGGGCTATACACATTGCCTGCCCTTTTCTTTCTGGCAGCACTGGTGCCATGCTTCTCGACTCGGCGCGCCTGCGAGGTAGGCCGCCCAACGTACCTTGGACAGCCCGGAGTAGGGGAAGCGCTCGAAGGCCAGGGCCGAGCTCTCGCCGCCGTGCTGGATGCGCGCCGCCGTCAGCGTCGGGATGGACATGCCGTCGCCCAGGAACAGGATGACGTTCTTGGCGCGCGATCGGATCTGCTGCTCCTGCAGCTTGGCGCGCACCCGGTTCAGACCGGACCGGCGCCAGTACGCGGACGCTGCGGGGGAGCAGAACGGCTTTAGAACACACGGCTTGGGCGCGCTCCAGCAGGAGCTCCAGCAGGAGCGGCGCGAGAAAATTGCCAACGATCGGCGCACTTTGAGTCGTTCCAGACAAGACTGTCGTTCCTCGCGCCGTGCAGGCAATTCAAACTCATCAGCTTGGGAAAATAAAATTTAAAAAAAAATAAAATCGAAATATATTGCGATAGCGTCGCGCGTTCTCACTTCCTTATGAAATCGAGAAGCAAAACGGGTTGTGCAATAATCCAAGGACGCCGCCGCTGGTGCGTCGCGTCGTCCACCGCGGCCGGGAAACATATTTTACGATACAGACTATAATCCGTCCACGGGGTTCGAACCCGGGACCTGGTGCAGTCGTGAGAGGTGCAGTGCCGCCAGGTGCAGCGGTATGCGGCAATCCGTGCGGCGATAAAACGCGCTCAATGTTGGTGGTGGAGTAGAGGCGGGGCGCGGGCCGCGGGGCGCGGGGTATGCAAATTGTCCGACCTGGCGATTTCCCCGAAATCCGAAAAAGCGCTGTCCGACCTGGATTTTGTCCGACCTTGTTTACACGGGTAAATTGGACGTAAAACCAATCTGAACTTCGAAGCAACTGGATTTTCCGAGTCGTCCCTAGTTAGGTTATGATGTTACAGTCATCCCAGCAGACGATCCTCTTGATTCTTGTGATGATCGAGAACCCCCCGCCCCCGCCCCCTGTCCTGACCCGACCAGGCTCAGTAACAGCTTTCAGATCTGCAAAATTCGTCAAAAATTATACAATAATAATTCACGAAAAAGTCTCTTTTCCGTCACGTTAGCTGCTTTCATTGCCAAAATGGCAGGACGCACCTCCGCTCAGATCCGAAATTTTTAATGCATCAGTAACGAGTGTGGTTAGGTTGGATTGAAGTTGGCAGCCCCGCAGTGACGGTTGCAGGGACAGTTGAAGAAATGAGCAGCGCTCAGTGACGCCGCGTCTCGTTCGGTACGGCGTTTTTAATCGGTTTTAATCGCGGTTTGAACAAAACTTTTAGCATCCGTGCAAAGTATCGGCGTGAACATAAGATATTCAAGTAGTGTCAGGTTAGACTATTCTTCGGTAAAAGTCTTAAATCGGGACTGTGTGATTTCAAGATCGCCAATAAGATGGCCCACTTCATGCCGATGCCGCTGGTAACCTATGTCAGCTGCCATTTTGTGGAACGTTGACTGGATGAACGTCTCCGGGGGACTCTGCTGGTAAGTGTTTTACCTCGACGGTCTTGTTTAATGTTAGTCATCCTGGGCACTTAATCCAAGGTCGGACAAAGTCCAGGTCGGACAGCGCTTTTTCGGATTTCGGGGAAATCGCCAGGTCGCACAAAGATAGGTCGGACAATCTAGCTGCATCGGCGCGGGGTCGCGCTGGGAGCGACTGGAACAGCTGCGGACCTGGAGCGGAGGCCTTGGGGTGACCCGCGCGCCGCGCCGCGCCGCAGCGCCGGGCCTTGCGCTTCACGCTTGGCGCGGTGCGGTTCATGTCCGGGTATCGAACCTGGTCGACGCGACGTGGTGGCCTGCTCCGGCCCCCGCCCCGCCCCGCCCCGCCCCGCCCCGCCGCGCCCCGCCCCGCCCCGCCCCGCCCCGCCCCGCCCCGCCTCGGCGTCGGTCCGCGGCAGATCGCACGGCACGGCCCTAGCAGATGCCAGCCACGCGTCTAGATGACCCAAAGACTTTTAAGCTCTGGGTGCGCCCCGCCGCGGGGGCTTTCACCGAACTCTGCGCCGCCTAGCCGGCTGAAGCAGATGCACCCGATGCCACGCGACGCCCGGCCCGACCCCGACCGACGCCGCACCGACGCTACTCTGCTAAAAATAAAGGCGCTCGGTCGCACCCCGTACAAACGTTTGTTTTAATAACAATACGCGCGTGGCTGTAAAAGCCCCTCCTCCCCCTCTTCCCCCTTCCCCTCCCCGTACTCCCACGTTGCCGCGCGCCCCCGCGAAGCCCCCGCCGTGCCCTCTCGTCTCCGCTTTCAAATACTTTCCACCTCCATCCCCTCCTCCCCCGTCCTAGCGAGCGTTTTTGGAACAACGGGAAAAACACGAAAATGAAATGAAAGCGACTCGGCTCGGCTGGGCTCTGCTCGGCTCGACTCACACTGCTCCTGCTGGTCGGCCTCCGTGCTGCGGGTCGGCCGCGCGCTCTCCCGGTGGTCGTGCTCCGCAGTGTCGTCCTCTGCGCCAAAAATAAATCAATTATTAACTTAAAAAATCGATATTTATTTTTAAAAAGAAATCAGGGAATAATACTTGTAAGTCACAGATACTCGTCTGCGTTCTCGTGTCATTCCTAATGCGTTGCACAAACTTACCCAGCTCGAGGTACTGGTGGTACAGCGAGGAGGCGGCAGAGCCGTCGGGGCGCGCCTGCACCCCGAGGGTCATCGCCACCGCCAGGAGCAGCAGCAGCGGCAGGCACTGCATGGCCGCAGCAGGGCAGGGCCTGTCAGAGACGCAGGGTGGGTTAGTAGTGGTGCTCTAGTTCGACTCGCAGCTGAGCAAACTGAGGTGGTGGAGCGGACCGTGCTGGCCGGGGCGCCTAGCCAGCCTGACCTCGATAATGGCTTTCGGCGCGGTGAAGTAGCCCTCCTACGGGAGCGACAGCGACCGCGGCTTTTTTCTTAATGTATTACGCGCGCGATAAGAAACGCAACGCGATCGTGAATAGGCACAAAAGTTCATACGCCCCTAGCGGTAGTCCCCCCCCCCCCCCCCCGCCTTTTACCTAACTTGCTTTTGTTTCTAACAAGTGTGAAGGTCTTGTGCTTGCGAAATGCAAAACTGGAGCTGGGTTCGAGTGCTCGCGGGAAGCAGTGCAGATGGGTGAAATGGTCGATGGAATTAAAGACTAGCGTTTGTGGGTGAAACCGTACACTCATTGATTGCCCTTGAGTGGCGCGTTGTCATGCTATGTGACCTGCTGGCAGGCAGGGCCCTAACCTAGTTCCTAGTTCCGCCCGTTTTTCGGGCCCGCTGTGGACGTCATCGTGATAGGTGCCGAAAACCAGACGCACGCCATGGTCCGGTCCTGTCCGCGGCGTGGCTCTGGTGATTCCGTACAGTGGTTTCGTCTCTCTGTCCTTGTCGCACTCGTGCGGCACGACCATCAGGAGCAAGAGAGAGGACACTAGTAAACGCTGTTCGGAATCACCCAGCTGCCCGGCTGCTTTGATGTCCACGGTGCACCGCGCGCGCGAGGTGCGTGAGCGCGCGTGCGACCAGCACTGGGCCAGCAGCACTGGGCCAGCAGTGCCCCGTCCCAGCCGAGGAGACTGCCGATACGAGCCCAAACCGACTGGACTGACTGACACATTGCCCGGTTTGCGCAACGACAGAGATAGCGTTCGCCCGCCCCGCCCGCCCCGCCCCGCCGACCAGGTATGTGGGTATGTGCTCTCCTCTCGGAGGCGGAGTCGCCCGGATAGAACCTTTCCCCGGAAAGAACATCTCGGAGGGATTGGGATGCAGCGGGTAGGGCGGATGTGGGGTTCCCACTGCCGGCCCGGCCAGGCCGGCACGCCCACCGCGCCCGCGCCGGAGCCCCGGGAGGCTTCCACGGCCTGGGGGCCGGGCCGCGACACGTACCGTAGTTTACACCCGGGTACCGTAACCCTGGCCTGGCCGTTGTCAGTATCCCTTTGTGGTCTTGAATCAATGAAGTACGACGGCGGGAGTCAGTTAGCGTGTCAGTGTCCGCGTGAGGGAAACAGAATGCGGATGCGAAGTATGCGCGCGTCCAGGCCACCCGAGAGTTTCCTGTGTTAGAGTTCGGCTTGTCCTGGACAGGCCAGGTCGGCAGGGCGGGGTGGAGGCGGCGCGGGGGCGGCGCGGGGGCGGCGCGGGGGCGGCGCGGGGGCGGCGCGGGGGCGGCGCGGAGGCGGGGCTGCGCGCCTGACCTGACTCACTCTGTTTGCGGAGCAGATAGCGCTGCGCTGCGCTCCACGTGCTCCGGTGCGGGTTGGTCCGGCCCGGTCACTGTTTGGCCTGCCCCGCCAGCGAGTGCGGCAAACAACAAGTGTGACACTGGCTGCTCAGCTCGCACTCTCTAGAGTACCCACTACACTAGTGCTCGCCTCGCGGTTCGCACCCCGCCCCGCCCCGCCCCGCCCCGCCCCGGGCACGGCACGGAGACACGCGGACCGCACGCGGACACGGACGCGGCGCGGCGTTCGTTCAGTGGGGCAATCGGAAATAAGGAAAGAACGGAACGCGCGCTGGGGCGGGGTGGGGCGGGGCGGGGCGGGGCGGGGCGTGCGTGGTGCGTGGGAACTCAGCTGCAGCTTGCACTGCTCGGCTCGCACCGGGTTGCGTGGCGGTGCAGCAGCAGCGTGGTGCTGCACGCGCCTGTGCGATCACGTGACACGCTCGCGCCTGTGACCACAGTGTGGTCCCACCTCTGTGGGGCTGGGGCTGGGGGTGGTGCTAGGGTCGCCACACGCTTGCAGGTCTTCGACCCGAGCGGAAGGAGGATTTGTCACCGGCCGCGGCCGCGGAAGCAGGGCGCCGGCGCCCTCCACACGCGGGGCAGGGCAGGGGCAGGACTCGGGGCGTATGTGGGTCAGTGGCGCCCCTCCTCTCTCGCTCTCTCTCTCTCGCTCTCACCCTCTCTGGGCTGCTTAAGCCCTCAGCTCGACCGGACCTGGGATAACCCTCCTAGTGACCCAGGGACTACCCCACTGGCCCGGGTGCGGGGCGTGCTTGTGACTCGGCCGGATAGCCAGCCCTCTGATAAGGACCATCGCCGTCGCGCTTATGCCCTTTAATCTCGCTCTCAGTTCCTGTATACGTATTACAATCGCGCAAACGCATGACCCACGCAGTGTGTCACGCGCGCGCCACTTGTCCTGGGCGAGGTCTGCTCCGCGCCCAGGACCCTCTCTGCCCCAGCGGGTTCGCGAACGCGCACTGCTCGGTGCTGGCTATGCTGCTGTACCTGTACCACGACCCCGCGAGCGCGCCTGATGCTGCTTACCGCTGCGCCCCGCCCCGCCTCGCCCCGCCTCACCCCGCCTCGCCCCGCCTTGCCTCGCCCCGCCCCGTCCGAGGCCCAGGTCGCCGAACACCTCGGGACTGGACTGGACATCCCCGCCAGGAGCTCTCGCGCACTTACCTCAATGTGGGAGGAGGAGGAGGTAGAGGACGTCGGGGTCCTGGCGGCGCTGACGAAGTGCAGCTCGCCTCGCCTCTCGGTCTCGCACGCACGCCGCGGATCGTCCGTAGTTCTCCCGAGCAACACCAACACCGTTCTGCCGTCTGCCGGCTTCCCTTCCCGCGTTTGTATTCGTATTCTCGCTGCTGGCGGGGCCTGGCGGGACGGGGCGCGGCGGGGCGGGGCGGGGCGGGGCGCGACCAGAGAGGAGGAGGGGAGAGTCCGGCCGGCACTGCACGGGCGCCGGGCCGGGGGCCGGAGCATCACCGCGGTACACCGGGCCGGGCCGCACCGGGGACGAACAACGACGACTTATTGGAGCCGGCCCGGCCAGGGGCAGGGCAGGATGGGCGACATGAAAATGAGAAAAAGGTGAGAACAACTCGGGCCGGGGGGGCCTGGTCCGGAAGGGCCGGTCGCGCCACGAACGGGAATGTGTTTGTGTTTTTCCGCGGCCGACGATCATGGGCTGCGGGGCCAGGGCCAGGGCCAGGAGGGGCGACAGCATGGGCTGCAGTACTGCACTTGAATTATGCCCCTGTGCAGCTGGCACGCAGAGCAGAGGCCGGGGGCGGGGCGGCCGTCTCCTCCAACTCTTTGTCGCCCGGCCGGAGGCTCGGGCTGCACTAGATAAGCGCTAGATACAGATTCGAGGAGGCCCTTTATGATGCCTTTATGTAGCCTTCCGGGTCCTGTAAGTCCTCTGCCATGAGGGATTTCCTTTGACGCGGCTCTGGAGAGGCACATGAGGCGCACAACACTGTGTTGCATGTCGTGTGGGTACAGTCGCAAAACCCAAACCGCGGGGCATCACAGAGGCAAATAGTTTACCGCGAACAGCACGCCAAGAGGAGGTGTCCACGGAGGCGGGCCGGGCCGGGCCGGGCCGGGCGAGTCACTTTTCTGCGATCTCCACCCGAATGGTTTATCAAAAGGAAGTTTCTCAGGACGCGCCCGTCTTTTTTTCCGATGGAAGCTTGGATGGATAAGGCGTAAAGTACTAGGTGTGCAGAGACCAGGCCATTGTGGGGGCCGCGTTGCGAGGGTCCAGCCAGCCTTGAAAAGCGAAGAATAAAGAGAAAAGAGAGAGAGAGAGGGAGAGGGGAAAAAAGCGACGTCGGATGATGGTGGTTATCGTTTGAAGCACCCATTATACCCGTTGGACGCTCGCGCGCAGTCTTATTTCCCATCTCATCATACTAGACCAGGACAGGTGACTCAGGCGGCGGCCGCAGGGCAGGGCAGGGGCGTAAGTGAAGTGAGCCGAACGAATCGCAGGCGAGGGAGATAGGGAGCGCCTGTGGCCTGAAAACGAGACGCGTTTCCTCGAACGTTCCGCCTGTCGTTCCGTCCGGCCCGGCCCGGCTCGCTCTGAGCGACCACTGACGTCTAGCAGAGTCCTCTCCTCGTGTCAAAGTCACGACCTGACGCTTCTGATCGAGGAGGAAACAAAGTCTTTGCGCGGCGCGCGAGGAGTCCCCGTCCAATACATAGTCGACTCCAACCCAGACCAGATAAAAATCACAACTATAGGGCGGGTCGAACTGGAGACATGTTACGGTACGTTTGTAAAAAGGAAAAACCGCGGCAAGGAGCCGGTCCGAACCGGAACGTCGGGTTGCGGATCCCAAGGAAGACGCCTCATTAGCGCACCGTTCGCGATCCGTTTGCAATTCAGAGCGAGAGAAACGAAAACGACGGGTTTTTGGTCCACAGCGCCGTTGGCTGCGGGGATCGGGTCGCTTACATAAGCTAATCTACTCTCACGGTGGTTGTAGGGCGAATGCCCCGGCCCCGGGGCGGGGTGGGTAAACTCGGACCCACGGTCAAACCACGGCTGCTGTTCCGATCCTGAATTTGGCGCCCCATTTTGCACGCTACGCCCGCGCGAGCAGAGGAGACACCGCGAGGGGAGGGGAGGGGTCATTGGCGTGACGAACACGGCCTTCGTGACGTGCGAGACGCAGCAGGTACTTCCCTCGCGGTCTCTCACCCCCAGCCCAGCCCCGGCGTGCTGCCAGGACGCCGCTGCGCACGCCTGGCACGCGTGTCGTGTCGTTGCCCAGATCAGGAAATCAAACACACTTCCACAGACTTCCTCAGGTGGTCGTCTCCTCCTCGTCGCGGGGAGCATGGAACCGCCAAAGAGATAAAAAGAATAGTCGAGGAATGCGCCGCACCGCGGTGGTGGGGCGGGGCACGGCGGCGCGACAACCTCCGCGCGTCGTGCGCGTGTCGGAAGTGACCGGTCCGCACTCCATCAGCGCGGGTCGTGTGAGCGAGAGAGATGGTGGATGCTGCACTTGATGATGAGCTGGAGCGAGACGGGGAGACGCTGCCCAGACCAGTACCAGAGCGGACAGGCCCGGGCCGGGGGCCGGGGTGTAGTGCAGTGTCGGGAGGGTCAGGAGGTGCTCGCCCCCGCGACCTCGAACCTGACGAGGAGTGGACCCGCGGCTGCAGCGGAGCGGATGAGAGGGATGGCGCCCCGCCGCGCCGGACCCGAGGCCGGACCCGAGGCCGGACCTGTAACCCGTCCGGGCCGGGCCGGGCCGGGCCCGGGTCAGGGGTCACCGACCTGCACGCGCGCCCGCCCTGACGCTGTCACCCTGATTTCTTTCGTGTGCAGAACGCGCGTCCTCGGACGGGTCGTAGAGTGGGCCTGGACCGGGTCATTCCCCCTCCGAAACAGTGGGCAAACGGCATGGGCCATGCAAGGACTCTGGGCCGGTCCGGCCCGGCTCGCCTTGACCGGTGGCTCCTTTATATTTTGGCCGGCACACTTGTGACCACACGTGTCACATGACCCACCCGCAGTACTCCCCGCCCCGCCCCGCTGTGCGGCACTGCGGCACTGCGGCGGTTTCGGATCGCGCCGCGTCGTCTACTGGTGCGTGTCTGCCCTTCCCTTCCGCGTCACAGGGAGGGAAGAGAAGAGTCACAGTGAGCGGGCGTTTTCAAACAGCACAACCCATCCCTTATTGCTTTTTTTTCGCGACCTCTTTTGTTTTCATTTTAGCAAGGACAAAATAAGGCCAGTGGGTCAGGACGAGGAGGAGGAAGTTGTGGACAGAAAGTCTTATGAGTTTTTCATTTATATTTGTCTTTATTTTGTACACTTTAAGAAACACTTATAGCTAAACTCAAGGCTGAATTTAGGTCATTTTTTAAAACTTTGCTAGTTGTCAGTCGTTTAGTAATGCAGTCTGCACCATGGTGCTCCCCCTTGTCATGGCAAACAATGTGAACAAGTTTCAGATTTTTAGAAGTAAATAATAGAGTAAAAAAGTAAAGAGCATTAATATCTTTATTCTTTTGAACAGCTAGCCTAGCAGCTTCAAGTAAAGCCGGACCTATTCTCCTTGATCGCTCAATTCTAAAGACATACACAAACACAAAATTAATTCAAGTTAATTATTCCATTGGGGGCATAAAAAGTTATACATTTAAATTACCTGTGGTCTAAGTTCCAAGTAGAAAATACAATTCTAGCCTCTTTACTTTCATAAGGGTTGATGAAGTGTTTTGAGTTGCCAAATACAGAACGATTATCTATGTGTAGACATTTTTGTTCATCCCACTTTCCTTGACACATAAACAGTCCATTCTCATCACAATAACTTTTCATGCTTCCTTTATTCTGGAAAAGAAAGATGTTCAATGTAAGAGGTAGGCTTTCATTAACTAAGTACAATTTAGTGAAGCGAGATATGGCTAAGGCAGGAACTGACTTTGGAGTGAAGACGATTAAAGTAACAACCAAAATGATTCACTTTTTTCAGCCATTCTTTGAAATACTGAAATGTAGCTTCAAGCTTGGCTCTAGCCTTGGCATCTGTAATGTATAAAGAAGATTTTTTAATGTCATCTTGGCTTTTATACAGGTAGCCACGGATTCTTTCCTGACTTCTTCTGAACATAAAATCTTCTTTAGTGTCAGCCAAAGTCTCTAGACCTACAAACAAAATTAAATTATTTAAAAAAATAAAAAATAAAAGAAGTTTTGTAAAAATACATGACTAAATTAAATCAAAAAGAAAAAGAATACCATCAAACCATGCTGGATCTTCTTCACGCTTACTAAGCTTAACTCTCTCTTGAATTGTTTGTTGTTCAAGTACTGATGATATATCTCTTATTTTAGACTTAAGATCTTTACTGAGAAAATCAGATGCCTGCTGACCAACCTTTAAATAATCTTTGTGCACTGAACATAGCATGTTGTAGAGCAGTTCATGTCCTAAGATAAGAAGAGTCGAAATAGGGGTAAGGGCAACTCTCACACCAAAAATTATACCTCTGCACTGAAGCATACCTGTTGCGACAGCTTCATCTGGAAGGGACAAAATAAATATTGTCTGTGGTGGTATTGTTTCAAAATACTCTTCATCATCTACAATTGTCCCATCTTGCAACCTCACAATAATTTTAGAGGAACTAAGCTTTAAAAAAAAAGAAGCAATAATATTTAAAAAAGAAGATAAAATGTGATAAACTAAAAGAATGGTGATACCTAGAAAATTTACATTTAATTTTTGACACCCTTTCTCCCTTAACTGATGGAGGTTTTTGCATGCAACACCACATATTCGGGATCTGCTTGCATTTGTAACCTTGTAGCCTTTCATTTCCTGCAAAGATGACCCACAATTATCATATGACAATAAAAAGGAAAGAAATAATGTTGAAAGCCTTGAACAAAGTTGGGTCTATAACCTCACTTGAAGGCTACATCCTTTAGAATTTCCTTTACATTTGAAGAAATAAGGAAAGTAAAACGTAAAATGATCAGAAATATGCCTTACAAACCTTCAAAATTAAAAAACATTCCAAAACATAATCGTTTTATTTTATTTTCAGAAATATAAATTGCAGGTGACAGCTAAGTATTTCTGCTGATCCCGCGTCTGCTGCTTTGTTTGTGTAAACAATCCAAGAACCAACGCTGCAACGCAAAATATTACTTGTGGAAAAGTAAACAGTATTGAAGGGATCTTAAAAGCGAAACAGAACGTGATAAAAATTGAAGAAATTTTCTCAAAAATAAGTTTTAGTAAACCATTGAATGTCTGCGTGGAGTCACTCTTTACAACAGTTGTATGTTGGCTACTCTGGGTGTCCAATTGAAGATCGATAAACTACGTTTTACTCAAGGCGGTGAAGCAAATGGCTACAAGAAAGAAGTGCACATTACGCTAATATAGGATTTTAATTTATTTGTGGTTTCGCTAAAATGCGCACGTCTTGATGGTGTTGAATCCAACCAAAGTTGTGAGTATGTTTGTCAACCTCCTGGTAGCAGCCAGCAAAATGCGTTGTTGTTCCTCTGATACGCCATAAATCTCTTTATCTCTTGTCCTCAATGATTCATTGAAGAATCCTTTCCAGGTGTACTTCTCTTTCTATCCCTGTCAGCCTGGAAGCTGATTTAATCAAGAGGAATAGAAGTCGCTATAATGGACGCCAGGGAATTCCAATCTGTGCTCACAGGTCCCTTGATTACAACCCACTTTGCTGTGGAGTGGTCAGCCGATGACAGGGTCTCTGTCATAACGGATAAAGGACTCCAAATAATGGTAAGTTGTGTACTAATTAAAAATTTTCTTTTAAAGGCTTTAAATGTCTTGTCGAACCTTTATCGATATGATGCCAAAACTTTTTATGGACGTGGTACTATTTACGTACCTAAGATGCTTTCATATTGAGGACATGTTTCATTTTTGTTTCTGTTTTTGTTGATCTCTTATGTAATTTATAATTACTCACTCATAGAAATGTCACTATTTTATTTAAGTGATTGAGTTTCTATTTAAAATTTCCAATTCGTTTACACCAATTTCTTGTGTATGGGCCAACATTTAGTATACTGGTCTTGTTCAACCACAGATTAAATTTCATTGCAACAAACTAAGGCGAACTTTGACCAATATGCAACCATTTATTGTGTGTAGGTATTTCAATGTTCCACTTTGTTTGTTGTTAATGATGATTTTTCTGTGTGTTGTCAGAATCATCATGACCGAGCTGGAAAGCCAAGAATTGGGATGATGACACTCATCTTTGCTCTTCTTATGGCTACATTGCAACCTATCTCAGCCAATGACATTACGGCTGGAGTGTTTGGTTCAGTTAGAGATGTTCTTCCTGCCGCATTTGGTGACTTTGATTCAGATGAACTAACTGATATGTTTGTTTTAAAAGACATGGGTCAGAAGGGAATGGCTGTTGAAATTATGTTAGCTTCTAATGAAGAACCATTACTCCGGCCAAATAAGACATTACGCTGTGAGTTTCCCAAGCACAAGTTGACAAGCGTAGTTCCTGGTGATTTTGATGGAGATGCTCTAATGGACCTACTGGTTACTGGATATCCCTTAGACAAGACACCAGATGAAACTGATGTTTATATTTTATGGGGAGGAATGCATAATTTAACTTGTGCTAAAGAGGAGAAACCCATGTTTATAATGAAGGGTGAGCCCTTGGCGATAGACTACGATGGAGACATGATAATTGACTTGTTTGGGGCTGATGAAGCTGGAAATAGAACTTTCTGGTTATTCAAGACCAACAGAACTTTCTCAACTAAGTCAATGGTTGCCAATGGCAAAGCTAAACTCCGAAACATTCACTCCCATGCATTCTTAGATGTGAATGGCGATTTTGCCCCTGATCTCATTCTGACATCTGAAGAAGAAATTGAAGTTTGGTACAAAGTGGATGGAGAATTCCGACTTAATCACACAATTAAGTATCCTCCTGGCAAGGTAGGACAAACACTCTACCTTGATGTGGAAATGAAAGGAAAAATTGATTTAGTTGTGCCAGTGTGCTTTGATTCTGATTGCAAAAATAGTACTATATATGTGCATTCATTAAATGAATGGTATGATTTAAAAGTCAATTTCAGAGAGAATGAAAATAATTTGTGGGGGTATACCCCTGAGAACAGCAAATTTTGGTACACTGATGCTATAACTCTCCGTGGTGGAGATTTTAACATGGATGGATATCCAGATCTTTTGGCCTCACTGACCCTTCAAGCTGCAGACCCTACTAAAACAAAGACAAAGGCTTTCTTACTTGAAAATGTCCCGTGTTCGGGCCCTATCTGCCAGAGCTTTGGTCGCACTTTTGCACCTCAATGGGGATCCATGAGCCCCACTAACAGTCAGACTAACATGGCTGTTTTTTATGACTTTGGGCAAGATGGAATATTAGATGTTCTCCTTGTTCAAATGGATCATCCTGATGCTGATCCTCCTACCTATCAAGTTGCTGCCTATAAAAACAGCCTGGACTATGATGCTAATTTTGTCAAAGTTATGGTTTTAACTGGTAGAAACAGTACTCAAACACCCCCTAATAGAAATCCGCTCAGCAAGAAGAAGATAAAAACTTTTGGTACAAATTTGCCAGGACCAACTATTTCTTATCGGACAACCACTCAGGAGGGGAACCCTAGAGAAGCAACTTCATCTCAACTTCCCCAGTCTGCTCACTTTTCTTTGGGCTTGCCTTACTCCATTTTTGGATTGGGACGTACTCCTAATTTTGTTGATAAACTGTCAGTTGGTATGTCAGGACAAATGCGTGATTGGACTCAAATTATACCCAACTCACAAATGGTAGTTATCCCTGTGGGTGAACAGCCTTCTCAATGGAAAGCACAGTTGTTTGTCACTCCAAGTAAACTTGTATTGATGAGTGTGGTTGCTCTCCTGGGAACATGTGCTATAATCACTCTGATAATTGGTGCATTATACTGGAAAGAGAGAAGAGAGGATAAACTGGAGCGATTGCAAGAGGCACACAGATTCCATTTTGATGCAATGTAGAGAGATTCTCACTTATATTTAGGGTAAGCAATTTTTATTGTCTGTGATTGATACTGAATTTCAGCTGAGTGATTGCTCCATTAAAGGGGCTGCAACGCAGCATAATATGTCTAATGTCAAATACCTCAGTTATAAAGGTGCTGTGCAGTAAGCTTTCTTTCTAATAACATACTAGAGAAAAATTAATGACCAATATGAGTGTGTATCAATGATTTTTTTTTTCTGGAAAGATTATATCATGGTTCTTGTGCACTTAAAGTTCCCTTCCTCCCAATTCATCTTGACTGGAGTTAGTTCAAGGAAACCTAGTCCTTTTACTGTAAGGCTGTATGGCTTAAGCTTTTTCTTTTTATTCTTAGACTATTTCTACAATACAATTGTACATAGGAGTTAACTAATTAATTAATAGTAATAAATTGTATTTATAGAGGTGTTTTTATGTTGGGGAAATATGGGAGGGGAGTGGGGTGGGGAGGGTCACATTGTAAAACTCCTCTCTAAATTCTGTCTGCTAATGTTCTTTTATTGTTATACGTAAACTGTAATGTAAAGCTATATCAATTAATTTTTTTTAAAATTTCATTTCCTGATTTTGCTTTCCAAATTTTTGTAATACATTTGATGACTGTTTTGATTCTTAGTATTAAATTTAATTTTTGTATCTATTTATTGTCATGGAAAATGTGCATTCCAAGTTTTAATTCGGTTTGTTCTGCTAATTTTTTAGGCATTTATACTTTACTTGTTATATTATATAATCAAATCAGTAAGGTATCAAAAACTGTGAAACTTGTTCTAAGCTTGTTTGGTGAAAGCGAACCTGTTTCATGTATCTTACTTTTGGACCTAATATTAAACTATGCCATGTTCTTTGTGACTTGAATCATGACCAGGATATGATTGTAACTGAGAATCAACATTTTTCTTTGTGTTCTAAATTGGTAAGAAGCAGGTTGTGCAAAACCTGTTTAGTAGTCTTTGCTATATTGAAGTGGTTGTATAATTACATACTGTACAGTTTCTCTGTGATGTGTGGTATTTATTTTTTGTCATATCCTGTGTAAAGTCAATGATCGATAAAATATTTTTTGTTGGAGACCACAGTCTTTATGATTTCTTCCCCCTTGTCCCTATTACATTACAAAATTGGATTTCATACGTTCATTTAAGACACTAATTGAAATTTGTCTCAGGAATATGGATCCATTAAAACAGTACGCATTAACCCTGAGATGGAATAAGGATGATAAATAGTTAATTTAAAATTTTGCATACCTTGACATTCTGTTTCTAGGAGGTTGTTCCTTCACCAAGCAGCACCACACCTAAACTATCTCTTAAGAGATCATTACTCCAGCCTCGCACTGATACTCCAACTGACAAAACTGGTAAACAAATGAAAATAGTTAAAATGGAATTGTTTTGTGTATTCTGTATAATATTTCTATAATTGTGACTTTTTACAGATGTGGACTACAACACACTGATAAATGAAATGAGCGACAGAAAGAGTGTGTATCACATGATCCTGGATGCTACATTGACACCCTCTTTGGATCATGCAAGTATGCCACCTCCACGCTACACCCAGGTAGCTTGGTCTCCGCCTGGCCTGCTTCACTATGGAAGGCAAGTTAAATAGAACCCATCACAATACATAAAACTTCAATGAATACTCAACTGCTCTTGGGAATCTGATTCTGATGTTTTACTTCGGGCTTGGGTTGCAGGTGTTTACTGGCCACTCTTACAAACTATGGATCAGTCAAGGTGGAATATTCTTGCAATAGACAGTGGCGTGAGGTCATTGACGTATCTGAGAGTTGGTCTGCAGTGTGCCGCCTCAGCTGGGAAAGCAGAGCCCTATCCCAAGAGGAGCAGTACGAAGAATTGTGCAGGAGAGAGGCACAGCTAAGAATAGTCGGTGCGTAGAAAATTTTATTTCCTGTTTCAAAATTATAAGTTTCACTTAAAAAAAAAAATATTATCACATGTGCTCTGCTCAGCCATTGCATGGAGCGGGCCCCGCGGTAAGCCCAGCGCGCCGTACTGCCTGCTGGCCGCGGCGCACCGGGACGGCGTCGTGTCCTTCTGGCAGGTGCCCGGCGTGCGCCTGAGGCCGGCTGCGGTCCCCGCGGAGGACGAGGAGGCCCTGACGGCGGGGCTGGTCTTCACGCTGCAGACGGGCCTGGCGCAGGGCCCCGGCCGGCCCGTGGTCACGGAGCTGCACTGGGCCTCGCTGGCCGGCCGCGCCGACCACATCCTGGCGGGGGACAGCAGCGGCCGCGTGCGCATGTGGGACACTGCGCTGTGCGCGCCGCCCGCCCAGCCCGCCGCCACGCCCGCCGAGGAGCAGCAGGGCCTGGACGTGTACCCGACGGCCGACCGCATCAGGGTCACCAAGCTGGTGGACTGCGCCCTGCCGGCCGGCCGGTCCGAGCGTCTCGTCGTGGTCGTCAAGGGCAGCTTCCTGGTGGTGGCGCTCGTCGACGACGCGGCGCGCGTCCTGGCCACGGCCATCAGGGACTTCCAGCACGTCGCCCTCACCGGCGTGGTGGTCACCAAGCCCGGCAGCCTGGTGGTGAGCGCGCGGGAGGGGCACTTCTACCACGTCGAGTGCTCCGTGCAGGACGACGGGCTGCGCATTGCCGTCGACGCCGTGCCCAGCTCGCTGTCCTTCACCAACAGCTCGTGCTTCGGCCTGGCCGCCTCCGAGCACCGCATGATCTGGGTCGCGGCCTCCTCGTAAGCACCACCACTACCACCACAGCCCTGTGCCCGCTCCCCAAACCGTCTCCCCGGACCCTAACACGGCCTCCGTCTGTCCGCTCAGGGTCTCCAAGATGTACGACCACCTGGTGGTGAAGCAGCCCACCACGTTCTACTTCATGACGGTTCTCGACCCGTGCAGCGCGGGGCCCATGCTGGTGGACAACCCGAGCCAGAGCCTGACGCGCTACCTGGACTGCCTGGAGGTGCTGCGGGTGCAGTGCCAGAAGCACGGGCTGCAGCCGCCCGTCGACGTGACGGAGGAGAGCCTGGACCTGCGCACCAACTACCAGCTGCGCCTGTCGCTGTGGCTGTCCACCATCGCGCTCACCATCAACAACGACCTGGAGGACGACTTGACGCGCCGCCTGGTGAGCCGCCCCGCCCGAAGGGGAAACAACTCTGAAATTTTTGTACACCGCGTAATTCAGAAAAAATCAGAGAAAAACATTTCAAAAAATTTGGAAAAATTCATAAAAATTCAGGAAAAATTCGAGCACAAATTCACAAAGATTAAATAAAAATTCACAAAAATTCACGATATTTGTACACCAAAATTCAGAGTTGTTTCCCCCTCGGCCGCCCCGCCCGCCCCGCCCCGCCCGCTCCGCCCGTCCTGCCCCGCCCGCGCCCGCACCCGCCGTGCATCGCCAGAGACGAGCACAACGCTAACCCAGCCCGCCTCCTCTTTCAGAAGGACCTCAACAACCGCATGCGCCAGCTGCTGTTCGCGAGGCACGCGTGCGAGCTCGTGGAGCAGGTGCTGTCCGCGGTGGGGTCGCGCGGCGCCACGGAGGACGAGCTCAGCTGCATCAGCCTGCTGCGCTCGTGGATGCTGGCCTTCAGCAGGACGCCCGCCGTGGCGCAGCACTGGCAGCGGACGTGCGAGCGCGTGCACGCCGTGCTGGCGGGCTCGCAGGGCCTGGAGGAGCTGCTCAAGGAGGACTGCTCCATCTGCACGGCCGCGGTGGAGAGCCCCTCGGTCCAGGAGGAGCAGTGGATGCTGGCGACGTGCGCGCGCGGTCACTCGGTGCCGCGCTGCTCCCTCAGCCTCGCGCCCTGCGTGGTGGTGCCCTACTTCACGTGCCGGACGTGCCGCGTCACCGCGCACCCCAGCTTCGGTAGGTCTCACTCACGGCTTAGTTGTCTCAATGTCGCGCACTTGTAGGTGTGTGAAATTTTTATTCCTACGCACTCTTAAATTTTTACAAAAAAAATTCTTGTAGTACAAAGAATTCTGTGCAACCGTAATACAAAGTGAAATTTTCTTTGTAATACAAAGAAAAATCTTTGTGATACAAAGCAAAATTTTTTGTAATTCCAGCAAATTTTCTGTATATTACGGTTGCACAGAATTCTTTGTATTATACGAAAAAATTCTTTGTACGTAGAAGATTTGGAGTGCACTCTTGTCCCTCCAAGTGTGTGGGAGGACACACTCACCTACAAGTGTCCGACATGAGCACACCTGGATTTCCGGTGTGCCTTTGATATTTTACCAACGATTTCATTTTAAGAATTTTACATCTTTCGACATTTTAGTGTCCGACTCCAACCCTCTCTGCGTGTTCTGCGACGGAATCCTCCGACCGGACGAGTTAGTTTCGATGTAAAACCGTTCTTAGTCGCCAACAGGGGGCCGACTTTGTCTGTACCTGATTTTAGTTAGATAGTTTTAGAGCTCATCTCGAGCGGATCTCTGTGCCTTTTTGTATTTTATACGACCCCATATTTTCTTTTAACTCACGTTTGCCTGCTGGGAAATGTGCCTAGGTGTCTGGGTCTTGCAAGCCTATTTTTTATGATTTCATGCTGTTTACAAATAAATTAAGGAAGACACACAACTTCACTTTTGTATGGATCTCAACCGTGAGAACCAACTCGTTACACTTCTCTGCCCTACGCAGGGCGCAACACATCCATGTGAGACCTTGAGATTAACTGACACCTGGTTACTCTCAGTCCAAACCATGGTAAATTACTAGCCTGTCGTTTTCCCGGCAGTGCTCTCAGACCGTGCCACGCGTGAAAAAAGGGGCCTGTCCGGGATTCGAACCCAGGACCTCTCGCACCCGAAGCGAGAATCATACCTCTAGACCAACAGGCCAACAGCCGTCATCTCCACCTGCCCGCGATTTTGGCCCTCCGACGCGCCCCCTGCGGGAGTCCATGGTTTTCTACGTCGTGTTCGGCGCGCTGGAAGGTGGAAGGGGTACAGATGAGGTGGGGGTGGATGATTGCCTCCCCCTCCCGCCCGCCCGGAAGCGATCTGATCCTGGTCGTCCGCCGGCCCTTTATTAAGGCCGAGGCTCACATCTCGTTGTTACCCCCCCCCCCCCTCCTCGCGGCATGCCGGAGAAAGATTATCGCCGGCATGCAGAAGTGGGAAACAATCCGGAGCAGTGAGGGAGGCCAGTTGTGACGACAGGGAGTGGGCGGGGCGAGGCGGGGCAGCCCGGCGCCAGAGGGCGAGGCTGCGTGGTGGGGCGGCGTGGCGCGGGGAGGCTGCGCGGGCCGGGCCGGGCGGGCTCCCCCCCGGGCTCCGCTCCCACCGCCCCCCGGCCAGCCCGCCGCCCGCCCGCCCCCGGCCCGCCCCCGGCCCGCCCGCAGCTCCGGGGGCGGAAGGCGAGGCGAGGCGAGGCGGCCTCCCCCAGCCCGGCCCGGCCAGGAGTCAAGCGGGAGCTGCGCTCCGCACCGCCCGGCTCGGCCCCTGCGCGCCGCGCCACCGCACCGCACCGCCGCGCCGGCCGCACCGCACCGCACCACGCTCCGCCCCGGGCCAGGCCGCACCACCGCGCCGCGCCGCGCACCACCGCGCCGCCCAGCCCGCGGGGGAGACCACCTGCAACTGCAGCGGACACCGCCCTTGTGGACTGGACCATCGCGGGGGATGACCGTCACGGTAAGTGCTCACCCCGCCGTCGAGCCCGGCCCGGCCGGCGGGTCGCCTTGCGAATAGGCAACACGACCACGCGCGCGCGTTGCGTTGCCTACCCGTCCGGCGGGTCGCCCGCACCCGGCAAGTAGGCAATACCGCAGATGCGCGAACACGGCGGTCCGGCACGTTGCCTACCCGCACGGTGACCTGAACGAGCGCCACCCTGCAATATCTGCCCTCCGGGATCTCTCCATGGCATCGCGCATGGCTACGTGAGCAGGCTGGCAACGCGTCCGCCCGCCGGGCCGGGCCGGGCCGGCCACCACACTCAGGCGCTCTGTGTTGTGTCTCCGGCCGGCCCGGCCCGGCCCGGCCCTTGCCCCCAGCAGCCCGCCCCGCCCCGCGGCGCACCGCAGCGCCACGGGCCCCGCCCCGCCCCACCCCGCCCCGCCCCGCTCTCCGCGCCGTGTTTCCCTTCCCCTTTTACTGCCCTTGCCGCAGTCGACGCACGTCTGTCCCGCAGTGATTGGCAACCCTCTCTCTCTCTCTGCCCGCAGGCGCGTAGTAGAGGCCGCCCCCGGGAGGACGGGCGGCGGACTTAAGCCCGCCCCCGCCATGGTCGCCCCTGCCGGCACGGGCACGGCCCTCCGCGGGCACGAGAGGTAGTGAGCCGACGGCCCCCGGCCCGGCGCCGCCCGGCCCGCCATGGCCGCCATCCTGCGCGCCAACGCCTCCGCGGCGCCCGGCACGACGCTCAGCCCCACGGCCAGCACCATGCCGCCGCTGGGCCCGCTGGACCCGCCCTGGCCGGGTGCCAACGGCACCAACCTCACCCTCGCCGCCGTGGACGACGAGTTCAGCGAGGACCTAGGTGAGTACACTAAGTCCATAAGTCCATATGCTTGTTGAGGCGGGTGGGTAATTGACGTCCCCGCTAACACCTGCTGCTGTCGCGCCCCGCCCCGCCCCGCCTCGCCACGCTGGAGTAAGTCTACTCTAGCGTGACGGAGCAGTCGTTGGTGTAATGCCCCACTTTCGCGTAACTTTAGACCCCGTCACGCCCGCACAGCTTCACGCGATATTAATCTAGTGGGAACAAGAGCCGCCGGCGTCGCTGCAGACGAGACGGCGGGGCGAGGAGCGATGAGACGGGGATGGGAGGCGGTGCGAGTGTCAGCCTCGGTGTCAGCCGCCCTGCTGCCGGGCCGGCCCGGGCCGGGGCTCACACCGCACCGCGTGTCAGACACCCCGCGGCGCTGCTGTCTCCGGCCCCCACCCACGTCTCCGCATTTTTCTCTTTATGAAATCTCTCGTCGGAATGAGCCGCATTCCTTCTGCTGAGGAGGAGAGTACAGATGGGACGGGGGTGACTTCCAAGCGAGCTTCTAAGCGCGTGAGGCGGGGCGGGGCGGGGCGGGGCGGACGCGGCCGGAGCAGAGGTGACCTGACCCCTCAGCACCGGCCTGCCTGCCGCGCCTCGTCAGGACAATCTGTGCCCTCTTCCACCCCGCCCCCGCCCCATACCGCCGCGTTCCGCCCCACCCCGCCCCGCCCCGCCCCGCCCCACCCCGGCCACGGCCCTTAGCGGGGTGTTGCGGTCGTGCTGCATAATCTTCTTTTCATGACCATACTTCTACCTCAGCCGCTCTCGCGGGTTGTCCGACACGGACACCCCCGCCGCCCCCAGCACCCCCGTCACCCCCGTCACCCCCGTCACCCGCCCGTCACCCCCGCCACCCCCGTCACGTAGGAAGGGACCCGCAACTTTGTTCCAACAGCAGAGCCTTTCAAGTGAAGGTGATGCTGGGGCCTTGCCGTGCTGCGCAGGGCCGGGCCGGGCCGGGCCGGGCCGAGTTGGTATACGTGCAGCTGGGACAGGCACCGGGCCAGTTGGGCGTATATCCACCCCCTCCCCTCCACTCCCTCCTCTTGCCTCCCTGCCTCCGTACCTCATTCCTTATACCCTTATACCAGCAGCGCACCACCACCAAATTACTGTCTGTCGTCGTCTTTTGAGCGCGGGGAAAACGTTGGTCCCTGCCTGGGCGGGCTGAGTCCTCCCCACCCCGCCCGACCCCGCCCCGCCCCACCCCGCCCCACCCCGCCCCGCCCTGCCCCGCCCCTGTGCTCTAGACCTGGCCCCCTGCGGCAGTGGTTACACCCGCGCGGGACCAAGGCAACCGGGAGGTGCAGCTCAGCTCGGTGGAGATGCATTATGTACCGGGTACATCAGTCAGGCAAGGAGCTGTGCGTGGTGGGGCGGGGCGGGGCGGGGCGGGGCGGGGCGGGGCGGGGCGGGGCGGGGAGCACCGTGTGTTCAGCTGCCGCGCGCGTCCCCGATCGTTGGAGCCATATCTAGCGTGCAGTGAATACCAGCAGACAGGCGGCGTTGTGCAACCCCGCTTCACCCCACCCCGCCCCACCCCGTAGTATGGACGGACGAGAGACGTGCATTCAGTCCCAGGGCGGGGCGGGACGCGCACAGCTCCGGACAAAAGGATTCTCCTGAATAGCTCGACGCCCCGCCCCGCCCTGCCCCGCCCCGCCCCGCCCCGCCGCGCGGTTCCGACAGCGACAGCGAGAAAGGAAAGGCTGTCCCACTTATGTAAAGCGAGGCTCGTCCGGCCTGGGGCGGACAGACCAGAGAGACGAGCAGGATAGGTGAGCCGGACAGCCAGCCGGGCGCCGGTACGAATGTGACACAATTTTTGCTGTCCCCGCCCCACCCCGCCCCGCTCAGCAGCGCTGAGGGGGGAAAAATTAGAGGAGATAGGGGGACAGTGGACAGCAGAGAGGAGGAAGGTGCGAAGAGATTAAGGGGACAGCGGAGCAGGCGTGGTGTGCACCACACATTTTATCTATCCTCTTTGTGCGAGCTGGGCGGGGCGGGGCGGGGCGGGGCGGGGCTGGTGCAGGGAGGACAATCTCTATCCCTGACACGGCACGGCGAGGGGAACGCAGAACGGAACGTCTATCGCGCGAGTAAAAAGGGGCGAACACGGCTGAGGCGCGCGGTGCGGTGCGGGGGGACTCGCCGGCGCCGCCCCCGCCGCCCCCGCCGCCTCCACCACCCCCCCACCCCCACCACCCCCGCCGCTGCTCGTCACCTTGCGCTCCCCCAACCCCTCTCCTTTCCTCAATACTTTGTCCCTCCCGCGCGCGTCTCTCGTCGCCATCATTCCTTCCTGAACAAGGAGAAGGAGGACGAGAAGATGAGCAGCCCTGAAGAAGGCGGGTGCTGCTGCTGCTGCCGCTCCCGGGGGAGCCGCGCCAGCCGCGCCAGGTGACATGATACCGCCCCTCCCCCTCCCTCCCTGCCCCGTATCCTGCCCGGAGCCGCACTGCCACCGCTGTTTGAAACTGCCAAAGGAGCGCGAGGAGCAGGAGCAGGGCGTAACGATGGGATCCTGCTTTCTGCCTTGCGCACTTCCTCCCCCTCGTCCTGGCAGCAGCAGCAGCTCCCTCCAGCAGCAGGCCCTCCACAAGCGAGCTGGACCGTTTCTTCCCTGGCGCGGTGTTCGCTTGGGAGAGTGCCGCGCCCGCCGCCCCGCCCCGCCCCGCCTCGCCCCGCCTGCTGCACGGAGGCCCGGCCCATCCGGCCCGGCCTCAAGTTACCGAAGTGTTTCGTAGATCCTCTCCCACCCTCCGCCCCGCCCCACACCCCGCCCCGCCCCTCACACGACCCGCAAACACGCGACGACGCCGCTCCACGCCGGCAAGAACGTGGAATGTGGGATGCTCTCCCCTCCCCCTCTCCTCTCCCTGCTCCGCGCTAGGCTATAGGCCCATCCCCGGCCCGGCCGGCTCTCCTCCCCCAGCGCCACGCGCAGCGCGTCGAGCAATTAAGTCTGCAAAGCCAGGCATAGAAATTAAAGTTAATTTTCTGGTCGAGGAGAGGAGCGGCGGCCGGCCCGGCCGGGCCCCGGGTGGCGGAGCAGGCACGCGCGCGCTCTCTCTCTCTCTCTCAACGACAACATGATGTCACGCAACGTTATCAACACCCTCTCCCTGGTGAGAGCCGCAGGCCCTGCCCTCCCCTCCCGGCCCGGCCGGCCTCGCGAGCGATGTGCGACATGCACAGGCAGTATAGTGCCCTGCTCTGCCCTGCCCACTGCGCCGCAGCCGCGCCCCGGGATCCTACTCATTTACAGGAGTGCGCCAAACGTACACCATGGGAATCCAAGCGAATGCCGCGCGCTTGAGGGTCGGAGGCACTGTGAAAATAGTCGTGAGGGTGATGGAAAAAATTTCCATGACAATTGTCGTAAAGTTACGACTTCGAGTTGTATAGATAAGGGTATTTTTTGACATCATGTGTCGACTTAGTTTTCTTCAACGGGCAAGAATTTACTCTCGTAAATTTACGACTGCGATCGTAAATTTACGATTCCGTGTCGTAATCCAAAATTATGAAAAAAGTCATAAATTTACAAATATTTTTCTCAGTGGGATTTCCATTCGTACGCGTGGCAAAGTAGAGGTGTGACTTGAGCTCGGCATTGTACGCGTGCGGATGGGAGCTCTCACACTTTGCTGTTGGACATTCACACTCTTCGGTCCGCAAGGTTCCCACCACCCTCTGCTGCGGAGAGGAGATCCGCCGCCGCTGCTGTGTTTTACGTTGTTTGAAATTCAATGTGGCGCTCCGCCGCCGTAGCGCGTTTTCTTTCGTTTCGATTCTCGCGCCGCCGCGCCGCGCTGCGGCCGGGGGCCGCGCATGCAATAATCATGGCAGGACAAGCCCGCCCGCCCCGCCCCGCCTTGCCCCGCCTTGCCCCGCCTTGCCCCGCCTTGCCCCGCCCCGCCCCGCCCCGCCCCATGTAAGCCAACTCCTTTTCTTCCTTCTGCAGCGGTCGGCAAAATTTGCACGCGCAGACTTTTCCCCTTTGAATAATAATAACAGAAAATAAATATAGAGGGAGAGGAGGTGGGTCGGGTCGCGGGCGTGAGCCACATGCGGCAGGCTGGCGGTAGAGGTGGAGGAGCGCCTCGCCACGCCCCGCCCCGCCCCGCCCCGCCCCGCCCCGCCCCGCCCCACCCCGCCACAGTAACCCCGCCCCGCCACACCACGCCCCACCCTTGCACATCAACTATTTTGCACGGCGCGCGCCGCGACCGGGCGGGGCGGGGCGGGGCGGGGTCCGCGCATATCCTCTGGGGGAGCGGCAGCCCGGCCGGCGCTTTAGTACAGCCCTCCCTGGCACAAAAGGCAGAATAAAAATAAAGCGGGCTAAAAAAAACAACGTAAAAATCGGTGAAATGCAAATAGTATAAAAATAGGAAAAAAAATTGTGCGGACTTTGTACGGTCAGCTATCTGACAAACGCGACACATCGCGCCCCTGGCGCTGGGCACCTCTGGTGCCCCTGGCGCCGTCGTGTTTCGCCCCGGAGCACTCTAAAGCGGCGCCCGGCCTGGGCAGAGAGAGGCGGGAAAGGAAGAGTACAAGAAACTGTGGAAGTGATGGAAAAGAACAGAACAAACGAACAGAGTGAGAAGGGAGAGAGCGTGAAAGACGTGAGAAAAGGCGAGCTGGAGACAAAAGGGGTGACGATTAGTCGGGTGGAAGAGCCGAGTCGGGCGGGGCGGGGCGGGGCGGGGCGGGGCGGGGCGGGGCGGGGCGCCCCGACTCATTCCGCGCACGTAGGATTCCCTGCGTCCTCCTGCGCGCCGGGGTCTCATCTCCAGCCCGGTACACGGGCTTGGCTTGGCGCCGTCGTCAAGCTCGGGGAGCGTTTTAAAATTTCCCTTAAAAAACTACATTTTTTTTCCCTTGCGGGTATGCTGTTTTCTTCAAGCAAGTTTTGTTTTTCCTATTTGTTTCCTCTGAAATTTTCGAAGCTTTCCGGTCTTTAAGTCGTGTTTGTGCGGGGCCGCGGCGCTCAGGTTGACGGGCTGCTCAGGAGGCACGCCCTACCCACCCCGCCCCGCCCGCCCCGCCCGCCCTGCCCGCCCCGCTCCGCCATTGTACACCGGTGCTGGTCGGCTTCTCGTCGCGTCTGCCGTTGGGACTGCTGGTGGTAATGAGGGTGGGCCTGAGCGACCTGCGCTCTGCCAATGACAGGGCCAGGGCCAGGGCGTGACGGGACGGGACGGGTCGTGACGTCCTCGCTCTCGCCGCTCATGATCAGGGACAGGAGTACCCCCCGCCCCGCCCCGCCCCGGGGCGCTATAACCGTCTCTTTTTCAGAAAAAAAGAAGCAAAGCTCTGGACACGACATGTTATTTAAAAGTGACCGCGAGGCGGGGCGGATGGGTCACGGGTCACGCCTATGGGGATCATATCAGTCTCGGATTAGATTAGTTGCGCTGGAATTATTTGATTTTGCGGGGCGTGCTCACTCGCTGTGTGTGTGTGTGCGGAGCGCAGTGTGTCAAGCGCCCAGCCCGCCACCACCCCACCCCGCTCACCCCGCCCCGCCCCCTGCTGCGCGGACAAAAAAAAAAGAAGGTAAAGTGCACGGTGGTTTTACTCAGTCCACCGGTGGTGAACAGGTCTATCAGCTGACACAGATCGGCTCCCCTCTAACGGTCCCGATTGGCGGACTGTTTGGCGAGGGCCGTGGCTGCCCCCGCCTCCGCCCCTCTGGCCTCGGTGTCCACCCCGCCCGAGCCCCCCGGGAGTTCCGCGTCCCTCAGGTCACGCCGAGGGGGCAACCACTTAAGAAGTCCTGTGTCCCCTTACCCGCGCGAAATCTCTTGAAATACAAAATCTCTCGCCGAAAAATAAAAAAGCAAAATATAGGGGTAAAAACAGTTGAAATCCGACGAAATCTCTTGCCCGAAGAAATCCTGTGTACTCTAACATCTAAAGTGTTTGCCCTCTCAGAGGTCACGCTGCCGAGGTGACTGAAGGAGTAACCGTGGGGATGGACACCTTTGCCTCGGCCAAGACCGCGTGCAGCCATTAAGGAAGTGGCGGGGCCCGCCCCGGGCCGGGCGAGATATCGATGGAAATAGCGATCCGCCCCGCTCCGCCGTGACAGTGTCTGTAATCGAGAGAAAGCTATACGGAGCGGGGCGGGACGCCTCCGCCGCCAACCCGAGCGGAAATAGAAACGGTTTGCCACATAATGGCGGGGAAATCCAGCACGGTTCGCTGCGCTGCGCTCCACAACAGTACGCCGCTGGAATAACTTGCATCGCGGGTTCCGATATCGCGCTCGGCGCGGGCTCCAGACTCCACTCTCCTCCACGCCACGCTCCTCTCCTCTCCTCTCCTCTCCTCTCCTCTCCTCTCCTCTCCTCTCCTCTCCTCTCCTCTCCTCTCCTCTCCTCTCCTCTCCTCTCCTCTCCTCTCCTCTCCTCTCCTCTTCTCTCCTCCCGTCCCTCGCCGGCGCTCTGTCGCCCACAGGACCCTCCTTTCCTCATGTCGGTGTCGGTATGCTAGAGCGAATACGTCTCGTGTGGTGTTGCGGGCGGAATGCCTATTCCTCGTGCTATCAGTCGGATGTCCGGCCGGCCCGCCCCGCCCCGCCACGACGCGCGTCCCCTGCCGCATCTCTGCTCTTGTCCGTTTTGGATCCCTGACAGGACACCCATCCTCTTTCTTTTCTTGGTCGCGCGCCGCTCCTGGCCCGGGACCTAAAGAAATGCGTGTGAGGGAAGAAAAAAAGTATGATCCCAAGGAGCTGGTGCCGCGTCCTGGCACGGGCAGACCGGGACCGGACATCTCTTTTGTGTCGCAGCACAGGACACACGGAAAAATAAATGTATGAACTGCTACGGATATGCCTTAGGTGAAATTATTAGCTGCATCGCGTAGAACTCACGTGGTTCTTTAAGCAGCTGCTAAGTAGCTGCACTGTAAAATGCTTGCAAAGAATTGGTTCGTATTGCAAACTATTTTCTTAGTAAGTTGCAAAGAATTTTGAAGCATTGTAATACGAACTAATTCTTCGTAAGCTTACGAACTATTTCTTTGCAAAACAAACAAATAGTTTGTAAGAATTCTAGTAGCTTGCAAAGAAGTTCTTTGCAATACGAACAAATTCTTCGTAATACGAATATTAAACATTCTTCGCAACGTTGCAAAGCGAGGGGGCAGCCACTCGCGAAATCCTGTGTACAAACCTGCGGAAAACTCGATGAAATCCTCTGAAATCTCGATGACATCCCCGGAAATCTCGATGAAATCCCCGGAAATCTCGATGAAATCCCCGGAAATCTCAAGTCCTTGGAAATCTAACTGAGAAATCTCATGAAATCTCATTGAAATCTTGTGAAATCTTGTGAAATCTCATGAAATCTTATGAAATGAAATCTGAGATAAATCTTGTGAAATCTCATGAAATCTCCCAAAATCTGAGAGAAATCTTGTGCAATCAGTAGAAATCCCGTGTCCACTAGGATGGGGAGTGGTTGCCCCCTCGAACCGGTGTGTACCCTCTTGTTGGCCCGGACCAGCTCTTTCATTTTCTCCCCCCCCCCTCCCCCCTGCTCCCGCGCTCCGCCGCCGCCAGCGCCTCTTGGTCCAATATCGTCCAGCCATGATGGAGTATGGACATTCGGCCAATTGGATCGTAACTAATGTCAGCGCGTCCACGCGGGACCCTGATTGGCCCGTCTTTCGCGCGTTTTGTAGAGAAATAATAGAAAAAAAGGGTCGAATGAGAGGAGAGGGTGCGGGTGGGTGTCGTGTGTGTACTAAATGGCGCGGGGCCGCGGAACCATTCATCACGCGCCTCTATACCCTCCTATCTCTCTCTCTCTCTCCCCCTGCTCCAACCTCACCGCCCTGCCCTGCTCTCCTATCTCTCTCTCTCTCTCTCTCTCTCTCTCTCTCTCCCCTGCTCCGACCTCTCCCTGCCCTGCTCTCTTCATTTTAGTCTTTACCCGCCTTTCCTTTCTCTCTCACTTCCCCAACAACTTTTCTCTGGTGCTTGCTTCGTCCCCACCCGTGTACTTCGTCAGTGTACTTTTTGTTCCCCTTGCGCCCCGCCACCACACCGCCCCGGTCCGAATTCCATTTCTCTTTCGAGCTTGTCGTCGTCGTTCCGCGCTTTTCTCACACCCGCAGGTACGTTTTTCGCAATATAACCCCCCCCCCTCTCTCTATCCCCCTCTAGCGTCCTTGGCCACAGAGGCGTGAGGTAGTGGCCTGCACCAGGTGGGAGCGCAAGCAGCGCGCCCTGCCGCTGTGCCCCACCGCACCCCACCGCACCCCACCGCACCCCACCGCGCCCGCCCGCACGCCCTGCAGAGGCGCCGCACTGAGTGCTGATCCATCACTGCCACGCGACAAGACGCCACGCCTTAAGACTCACTGCAGAGCGTGAAGGAGCGGGGCGGGGCGGGGCGGGGCGGGGCGGGGTGGGGTGAGGCGGGCGGGGCGCGGATACAGCTGCAGTGATTGGCGCTCTCGGGTGACGTCCGCTGTGGATCCGGGGGGATACGCTATGGCAGTGCCCGTCCCGTCCCGTGCCGCTCTCCTCCGGCCGGCCATTCCCGTCACGTTATCATCGGCCGGGCCGTTACTTAGCGTCACCATCGTTATAACCAGAGAGGCGTTGGCGCGTTACCCGACCCGCCCCGACGCCGTTGTTGATTGGAGCGCCGCCGTGGCAGCAGCAGGTCAGCGGGGGGCCAGCAGACCGGCATGCTTTGAAAAGAATTTGAAAAGAAAAATAATTTTAAAAAAAATAAAAACAACAACTACAAAAAATTGCATTTTTTTTTTCTTGAGTTGCTTGTGCTTTTACCGAGGCTTGCTGCTGCGGTAGCCGTGCGGCGGTCGTGTTCCGCCAACAGGATGGCCAGAGAGAGCTGCCGTGTTGGCAGGCGTCCGCTCGGGTCTGGGTCCGCCCCGCCCCACCCCACCCCACCTCACCCCACCCCACCCTCCCCACCTCACTCCGCCCGGCCCCACCTCACCCCGCCCCAACCCACCCCGCCTCACCACACCGGGCCCCGCCCCGCCCCGCCCCGCCCGGCCTGTCTCGCTGCCTCGTCACTGTTCACCTGTTTGTCTTGTCCCGCCCCGCACCGTACCCTCCTTCCCCCGCCCGCCCGTCCGGCGGCGAGGGGAGCATCATGGCGAGGGGGAAGCGCTCGCTGCCGCTGCCGCTGCCGCCCTATCAGCGGCGACCATCAGGGGTATGTATGTAGCCGGTGGCCACATAACATGAGAAGGGCCGCAGCGCGGCGCGGTATCGGCTCCACCAGCAGCAGCAGCCCAACAGTCCATCATTGCCGTGTATCTCAAATATCCTTCTCTCTCTCTCTCTTTCTCTCTCTCTCTTACTCTCTCCCTAACCTGCATGTCTGTCTCGCTCTGTTGCAGGCTACTCCGACATGCAGATCGTGTTCCTGGCGTGCGTCCTGACGGCGGGGCCGCTGCTCGCCGTGCTGCTGTCCATCGTGGGCGTCAGGTAGGCATGCCTGCAGGCACTCAAACAAACACACAAACAAACAAACAAACAAACACGAGCGGAAACACGCGCGCTAAACAAAGAGACAAGCAGACAAACGAGTGGGCGCGGCGCGCGCTCGCAACGAAACGATGTGACAGTTTACGATACGTCATATATCATGGTGATTCCAGCGGGCGCGGCGCGGCGCGGCGCGGGGCACAACCCGTCTCAATTAATTGGCTCACGTGGATGTAGCCTCGCGGTAGGCACGTATGGTAGGCCTCCATACCCCCTCCCCTCCCCTGCCCGCGCACACAGAGGGGCTCAGGGCCTGTTTGTATGAGGGCAAGTCATAATCGGGCCCTCCCCCCACCTCCCCCAACCTCTAACAACCCCCACCAACCCCCACCCCAACCCCCACCACCCCCACCCCCACCCCCACCACGCGACACCCGCCCCGCACACAGCCATTCCCGGCCAGACAGACAAATGAAAAGTAATCAGAGGACAAACAAACCAAATCCCTTAGCAGCGGGCCGGGGAGAGGGGGTGAGTATCTGTGTGTGTGTGGGTGGGGGGGGGGGGTGAGGGGAGGTCCCCGGCGCGGCGCGTGGCCCCCACCCCTACGGCCTAGTGCTCATTACCCCGCAGACACCGGAGCCGCCCTGGCCTGGCCCTGACGTACACCCCGGCTGCACATGGAGAACTTCAGCGAGTCGCGAGTGAAAACGACTCCCCAGCCTCCCTCCGGCCTGGAGTCTGAGCCTGCGGGGCCGGGGCCGGGGGAGGAGAGGAAGTAGTTGTGCACTTTGAGCTCAGAAAGGAAAGTCTTTACCGACCCTGCGCACCGCGCCCCCTTACACGCTGAGCCGGGCAGCGAGCTCGCTGTTCGCGCCCTCAAAACCGAGGCCTTTGAAACATTTGCAAACAAAATGAAAATGCTAGAAATAGACAGTCCTAACTTAGCACGGTAAAAACAGTGTATGATTTTTTTGAGGAAAAGGAGAAAACTTTAAGGAACTCGTTTCATTAAAAAAAAAACAACTCCTCAGATTTTGAGGATGTCTCCTCAAAAGATGTGGGAGCATTACTAATTTTTTCAAAAAACTTCCTCAAAATATGAGGAGTTTTCCTCAAATGAAGGGAGTTTCTCGAAGTTTTCCCTTTTTCCTCTAAAACTCAGGCATTGTTTTAACCGCGAGCGTCCTGCTGCTATGCGAATAAATGTCTCCCGTGTGCCCTGATAAAGGTGACTAAAATGCCTTTGCCAACAGCAGATTGGCGTCGCTTTCGGCCGCCTCGCTCTTCCCCGTGCTCGGCGCAGGCAAAGGCGCCCGGGAGATTAAAGACTCGGCGGGGAGGGGAGTTCGGGTAGAGGGACGCGCGGCGGACAAACTTAGCGGTTTTCTGATTAAAACTAACCGTGTTCCCAACGTGACCGGCGTTAGATATTGCCTTGGCCGGGCCGGGGCCACGGCGAGGGGAGAGGAGAGGGAAGGACCGAAAGCGTCGCGCGCGTCGGCGTCCTTTGTGACTGGCCAGGCCCCCTTGAGCGTCGGGACGCCGGCGGCGTCGTCGTCGACAGCGAGGCGCCGCGGCGCCGTGAAGTGAGGACCTCGCCTCGCGAGGTGAAGGGAGCAGAGGCCGGGCCGGGCCGGGCCGGCCGCTCCAATTCCTAATTTAGATTTCAATTTTCCTTTGTTCCGTAAACTCTGTGTTTTTCCTCTCTGTCTCGCGCGCGCGCAATTCAGAGGCTCCTCCACTGGGCTCCCCTCTGTGCCCCTGTCCGACTGCTTTGGCGAATACCCGGGCCTAACCGGCCGGCCCGGCTGGCCGTGGGATGGGCGACTGACCCGCCCCCACGCCCCGCCCCACCCCGCCCCGCCCCGCCCCGCAGTCAAACTTTTGTGTCCGCCGCGCTGCTCCGCGCCACCACTGGCTTTGCCTTTTGCAGCGCGTAGCGTAGCTCTCGCGAATGCCCTGACGCTCTGCTCTGGCACGCGGCCCAGCGCAGCGCAGCGGGCGCCTGCGGACCGCGGGGTAGGCACACCCGCACAACGCGCGTGTGCAGCGGGCGGGCGGCGTGCCTACCTACCAGGGGCTCCTGCTGCTGCAGCGCAGCCGCAGCCGAGCGACTCGTAGAGGATCTATCACCTCACACCCGCACTATTGCTCCTCCTCCTCCTCCTCCTCCTTCTCCTCCTCTTCCTCCTACTCCTCCTCCTCGTCCTCGTCCTCCTCCTCCTCCTCGTCCTCCTCCTCCTCCTCCTCCTGCTCCTCCTCCTCCTCCTCCTCCTCCCTCGGCAGTGACTACCCCTGCTTCCTTCTCTTTCTTCTTCTTCTTCCAGTGGTAGCAATCCCGCGCTAAGCCCGTGAGCCGCGCGCCGCTCTGCCTCCTGTACTGGCTAAAGATGAAAGAAGACGGACCCGCGCCGCGTTCCCCGGGAATACAGCAGCGTCCCCCCCCCCCGTCACTCTTAGGGCTGCCGGCCGGGCCTGCTGATCGCTCTGCCGGGGCGGGGCGGGGCGGGGCGGGGCGGGGCGGGGCGGCCAATCTCACGGACCTGTCGAGCACCTGCGCGAAGCGCGTGAAACAGACGGTGGAAAGAAGGAGAAAAGAACTCTGTGTGTGTGTGTGAGCGTGCGTGTGTGTAAAGTTTGAGCGCTGCTGCTGCACAACTTTCTTTTATCTGGAGCATCGTCGCTCAGTCTGACGGGACTGGGGTGGGCTCTCTCCGCTGCCAGAAGGCCCCGCCCCGCCCCGCCCCGCCGCGCCGGGTGGAGTGGAGTAGATTTAGGGGAGGAGGAGGAGGTGCAGGGAGCGGATGGGTGGTGCTGGTCTGGCGTCACCACCGCTCCAACGCGTGCTGTCTCAACGCTGCACTGTCAAGATACTACTGCTCCCCACATGCGCACGCACAACCCACAGACCCTTGCGTTCCCTCCCTCTCCCTCCCTCTCTCTCCTTCTCTCCCTCCCCTTCCCCTTCTTTCTCTCCCGGTCTCTCGCACACCACAGTGTCTTCTCCTCAGCGACCTTTTAGTGAGGCCGCACAGCAAGGCCAAAGCCAGGCGCGGTCGTGTCGCTTTTATTAAAGTCCTGTCCCTGCCGATGTCTGCTGCGCCGCGCTGCGCTGGTGGTGGTGACGCCGGGGGTTACAGTAGCGGTGACAATGATGACGCGGTTCTGGACGACCGCCAAGCGAAAGAAAAGGATTCCTTTTCATTGGAGAAATATCCAGCCGGCCTTTGAATGTGCGCCCTGCCTATGTGTGACGATGACGGCGATGGTGTCGGTGACTGGGAGAGTGACGATGATATGAAAGTTGGGCGGGGCGGGGCTCCTATCCCTGCCTCCGACCCGCTTCCTTCCCTCCGTCGCGAGGAACAGGAATGCGAAAACTTTCCGACGTGTGTATAGGCAGGCGGTTCTGCTTTAGAGTCTTTGAGGGCGCGGGGCGGGGCGGGGTGCGGCGCGGCGCCCGCTGAGGTTTGAAGCGTTTTCAAACTGTTCGGAACTCGCTCGTATCTGGGTTTGGAGCGGCTTTCGGCGAAGCATGGCGCTCACACGTGGCGGGGTGGGGTGAGGCGGGGCGGGGCGGGGCGGGGTGGGGCGGGGCGGGCGCGAGTCAGTGTTGCCACCTCTCTCCTCGACTATTGCCGCCAGGTGATGCGGCCCACGCTGCTTTGGAGGGGTTTAGGGTCGGGACGGACACGGCCGGGGACCAGGATGCGGGCGGGGCGGGGCGGGGCGGGGCGGGGCGGATAGTTGTAGGAGCCCCGAGGTGTTGTATCGCTCTGACGCCCGCCCCGCCCCGGCTCGCCTCACCTTGGGCCGGGCCGGGCCAGGCCGCGCAGAGCCGGTGGGGCTGCTTTGGTGTTTTATGGTCCCTGCATGGGGAGCCTGCCCAACCCGTGCCGGGCGGGGCGGGGCGGGGCAAGGGCGGCGGGGCGAGGTCCTGGGGATCGCGGTCCGCCCCGCCCCACCTCACCTCTCGCCGCTATTACCCGTTCCACCCCCCTGGCGCTTTTGCCAAGGTGGAAAAGGGGTTGGCCCCAGACCGGCCCGCCTCGGCCCCCCGGCCCAGGTCGCGGGCGTTCCGCTTGGTTCCGTGCCGCTCCCCCGGGAGCGCGGCGGGCCGGGCCGGGCCGGGCCTCAGGCACGCCGGCACTCACTCATCCCCGCCCCGCCCCGCCCCGCCCCATCACGCCCCGCCCACACTGACGGGGCGCTCTCTCTCTCTCTCTCTCTCTCTCTCTCTCTCTCTCTCTCTCTCTCTCTCACACACACACACTCACGCGCGCGTGCGCCCACGACACCAACATACCCCAGCTCGTCAGGGGCCCTCGTTCAGCTGCCGCCCAGCTGGCGCCGCCCTGCCCGGCCCCGCCCCTCCCCGCCAGCCTCACTCGGACGGTCCGTGTTTGCTAATAATTGAGTGAGTCAAACCGTCCAGGAAGTCCGGCTCGGCCCGGCAGAGCGCCTGTTGGCGGGGGGCGGGGGGTTACCAGGGTGGGCCATCGGGCCGCCAGTGTCGGTGGGGTGGGGGGTGTGGGGCTAGCGTTGGGGGTAGGAAGGGGTAAGAGCGCCCGCCCTCCTCCTCCACCCCCTCTCTATATCCTGACAACCGTGTTGATGAGATGGAGTGTCGGGGAATATGCGGAATCCCTGCCCCCTGTGGGCTCACGCGTCCTCATCAACTGTTGACGGGCGGGGCGGGGCGGGGCGGGGCGGGGCGGGGCGGCCCACGTGTTGAGGTGCTGACTGACAGCGGCCTTCATCAGCCCCTGGCCGTGCTCACAATCTACATTCACACAATTACTGTGCTTCACAATATTCCGTCATTAAATTAATTAATACTTTTCAAGCACTCTCTGAAAAAACAAGTGTCTACATGTATTCATTATTTACTGCATACTTACATGTATTCAGTAAAGTGTGTACATGGCCATGTATGCAGTAAATAGTGTGTACATGCCAAAGTACACACTATTTGCTGAATACCTTGGCATAGTACCTTGACGTAGTTTCTGTGTGATTTTTCGTGTGAACACGCCGAGGTATTCTGCAAATAGTGTGTTCCTTGACATGTACACACTATGTACTGCATACATGACCATGTAGAGTACACACTATTTACTGAATACCTGTAAGTATGCAGTAAATAATGAATACATGTACACACTTGGTTTGCCAGAGTTGGTAATATTTTCATCGATCTTAAAATGTATGGTATTTTTGCTGGAGGGCTTCACATCTTTTCTTTTTCTCTCCCGTGTGTCAGGTTCGTCTGGCGCAAGTTCCAAGGCGTCGACCTCGATGACGAGCTGGACGAGATTCTTCGGCAGCGCGCAGAGACCCGGCAGTCGCTGTCCCAGGAGCAGGTGAGTGTCTGGGGGGTGAGGTGGGGGCGGGGAGGGAGGGGAGGGGCCGTGGCTTCTCCTCGCGGTGGCGGTGGCGCGGGGTTAGACCCGCGGTGGTACGCGCGGCCACCCTTCTGCCCCCTCACCCCTTTCTCTAAACCACAGCAGAGGCCCCCGCACAGCACACCAGTCCCCTCCCCCTCTGACCCCCCAACCCCACTCCGAGCTAACCGCACGTCAGAAACCTCCCCTCCAGTTCACCCCCGTTCCAAGATAATCGTGTTAATCGGCCGTCATTGGTCGTTGCGGACCCGACACGGACCGGGCGCGGCCAATAGCAGGCCCCGTACCATCCACCGATGTCGTTTTAATCTCGCTAATTATCCCGAGGGGCGCCCCACTGCCGCCGCTGCCGCTGCTGTGACTTTACAACCGCGCCGTGCTATTCTCTGCTTTGAATTTACAATCCGGCTTGCACGCTCGATGTGCGCGTGAATATGCAGGCGCTCGGCTCGGCTCGGCTCGGCTCTGCTCTGCTCGGCTCGGCTCGGCTCGTACTCTGTACGTGCTGGGGCTGCACTCAACTGCACACGCTGCGGCTGGTGCTGCGCGTGCGCGGCTTGCGCTCCGCCTGCCTCTTTCTATATCGTAAAAGGACCTTCGCGACACGACCGCTGTGGAAAAAAATCAGTCGTTTGTTTGACGGCGAAAATTTTTTTGCGAAGCGTTTCGTAAAATTTTACTCGAGGGGGCTACCACTCTGTTGACGGACGTACACAGGATTACAAGATTTCATGGATTACACATGATTATATACCTGATTTTAGGTGCTAAATCTTTAAATTCTATTATATTTTTAAAATTTTGCGTACTTTGACGAGGGATTACAGAGGGATTACACGTTGATTACAGGCTAATGTGTACACAGGATTGCAGAAGTGGTAGCCTCCTGGGTTTTACTAGGAGAATTTGACGTGGCGCTGTCTCTTCCCGTGCATCGCGGGGACGAGGACGAGAGGGACATTAGTGACCCCCCCCCCCCCCTTCCTCCCCTGGGCATAAAGGCCTGCCGGCTGCTTTTGCTTGCGGCGAGGCTTGCCCCTTTTATATGCGGTTCTCTTTTGCCGTTGGAGCCCCTCCGGGCGGCGGCGGCGGGGCGGGGCCATCGCCAAGGCCGAAAAAAAAGGAGCAAACGACAAACGAAAAATTAAAGAAAATACAGCACAGCAGATAGAGGCACAGTTTTGTTCAGGCAGGCAGCGGTTTGACTTACTGTAAAAGTCGACGATCGCCGTCAGCTAGTGTAAACTCGTGATAAAGATGCCGAATCTTAAATTAGTAGATTTCGATAGCAAGTATACGGAGAGAAAAGATTTGCTGTTCTAGCAAACGTCGTTATTGCAAATACAGCGCATGCAACATTTTTCGCTGCCCTAGCAAAAAAAAAAATAAAAAAAAATAGCTGTGACAGCAAACTGTAAAGCTGTGACTGCAAACGACTTTGTTAAGCTATAGCAATATTATTGCTGTCCTATCAAGAACAAAAATTGTAGGCGCTACACTTGCAACGAAGTTTACTAGAACAGCAAGTCTTTTTCTCTCCGTGCAGAGAGCAGAGGTCAGAGAGCGAGCGGAGCGGAGCGTCCGTATTCAAATCGAGCGGCATGGAGGCGTCTGCCATCGGCAGGGCGGGGCGGGGCAGACCCCATCACAAGCCTTCCATTGTCCCCCTGGTGGTGAGCTCTGCTCTGCGCCGCGCCGCTCCGGCCCCGTTATGTTTTGCTGAGAAAAGTTTGACGCAGCATAGCGCCGCGGCCACGGCAATGTGAGCAGCACGACGTTTTGTACGACTGGTGTGGAGGAGAGGAGGAGGAAGGGAAGGAGGAGGGGGAAGAGGTGGCGGGAGGGAAGGAGGGAGGGAGGCAGGGAGGGAGGGAGGGTGGTAGAGGAGTGGCCATGCTGGACCCCACGCGTCGCCGATGAGGAGGAGGGGAAAGTTATTAAGCGGCGGTGAAATACAAAAGCTCTCGCCCGAAGAACGGGCGGGGCGGGACGGAACGGAACGGGGGGCAGCTCTGCTCCGCTCTGCTCCGCTCTGCTCCGCTCTGCTCCGCTCTGCTCCGCTCTGCTCCGCTCTGCTCCGCTCTGCTCCGCTCTGCTCCGCTCTGCTCCGCTCTGCTCCGCTCTGCTCCGCTCTGCTCCGCTCTGCTCTGCGGTTGCTGTCATTTATCAGACGTCTGCAGTGCCGGGCATGGCGGTAAGGAAGCGGGAAATGGAAACAGCTCCGGCGAACACACGCCAACGCGTAAATGAGCTCGCGGAGTAGGAGGAGGAGGAGAGGGGAAAAGAATAAAACAGGTTGTCGAATCTCACGCCGAGCGCCGAGGCGAGGCGAGGCGAGGGGTCGGGGGCGCCACCTGGCGGGGCGGGGCGGGGCGGGGCGGGGGGGCGGGGCGGAGGCGCAGACCGGAAGGGACCGCACAAATATATGTGTTCGGTTTCCGACCGCTGCGTGGCGCCTGGCGCCCCCGTTCCTGCGGAGAACGCTCGCTATCGCCCTGCTGCGCTGCTGCTGCTGCTACGTGCCGCTCCGCTGCCGTGCGGGGAGATATAGTGTGGGCATCGCACTCCACCGGGCCAGCTGGAGGAGGAGGGGAGGAAGTGAGGAGGAGTGAGAGGGAAAGTGTGGCGGTGGGGCGGCGGTGGGAGTGACAGGACACTGGTTAGACCTTGCTTTCCGCGCTATCGCCGTATGAAAAGGTAATGACGATATGTCAGCGGCGGGTAGAGGAGGGAGAGAGAGAGTGAATGAAAAGTGTTCGGGAGAGACAGAGAAGAGGGAGCAGTTGGGCTAAGCATCTAGCGAGAGGAGGAGAAGGGGGAGGAGCGCGAGGAAAAATAGAGTGCTGAGGGGAGGGCGTGATCGCGGTGGGCAGGGCAGCGCTGCCCTGCCCGGCCCGGGCCCGCCCAGCGCAGCCCCCGCCCCGCCCCCTGCTGCACAAAAGTGAAGGCCCACCCTCCATCCTAACTGTGTCCCGCCGGCCCCATCGCCCCCGCCGCCCCCGCGGCCTCTGGCCTGGCTGGGCCGCCCCTGCCCACCGCCCCACTACTGCCCCTCCCCAGCCCCCAGGCCGCCCCTCCATTGTTTCCTCTCTGCAGCATCACTTGCTCCCCGCCCCGCCCCGCGCACGCTGGCTGGCTATCTACGGACATTGGACATTTTTCTCTATTTTTCTGAAGGGAAAGCCAGCCAGCCTGCAGCACCACTCCCCGCCCCGCCCCGCCGCCTGCACCCTATCTTCGCCCCCCACCCCAGCCCCCGCGGCCGGGCGAGTTAACACGTCGCAGCCCAGGGTAGCGTAGCGCACCGCGGCGCGCCCACGCCTCGCGCCACGCGGGGTAACCCAATGCTCCCCGCCGTGCCCCGCCCCGCCCCACCCCGCCCCTCTCTCACTCCTCCGCCGCTCCCCGCCTCCCCCGGGGTCGCCTGGTTAATAAATCCAGCAGCCTGGGCGGTACTGCTGCCGCTGGCTTTGCCCCGCTCCCCTCGCCCACCCCGCCCCGCCCCACCCCGCCCCGCCCCGCCCGGCGTCCTGGCCTGCCAGCCCCTGTTTCGCTGTTCATCACGAATTTTTCATATGCAGTCTCTGCGGGCCGTTATTAGGTGGTGCGGCGGCGGGGCGGGGTGGGGCGGGGCGGGGCTGCGTTACGCCCCAGCCCCGACGGCACCATAGCGGCCTTAGCCGCCTACGGCCTCCCCCACCCCTCTGACTAAAGTCGGGACGACGACACCCCAAGGCGGGGTGGCAGGGCGGGGCGGCGGGGCGGGGTGGAGCGCATTAAACACCCGCCGTACCGATCGACGTACCGGGTGTAACCTAAGGCACTTACCTGTGTGCGAGTTTCCCTACCCGCCCCCGCTCTCGCCGTAATGCGCCATGGTCCCGAGGGCATAGACCAGCGACACTGTTAGGTGTTTTCGGTTACAAGGGGTTTATCCCCAACTGAAGTACGTGCCTCCTGCCCGCAGCTCTCCTGCGTACCTCTCTCCTCGCCTCTCTCCCTCACCCCCCACTCCCCGTCCAACTCTCGCTGATGGGTGGTGAGCGGAGGGGTGTGGCGTGTGGCAGCGCATGGGGGATGCAACGGCGCACCCCGCCGCCCCCGCCGCCCCCGCCGCCCCCGCCGCCCCCGCAGCTACACCAGCACAGCATGGCGAGGTCACAGAGGCGGACGTAAACGCGGACTTTGCCAACTTAGGCGCTCCGCTTCTCTCGTCACGCGTGTAACCAACCCAACGCACCCCGCCCCCGCCCCGCCACGCCACGACCGGCCTGGGCCCGGAGCTGTAAGGACCCTGTGCTTCGGGGCGGGGCTGGTGACACACAGCGCGCCCGCCCCACCCCACCCCGCCCCGCCCCGCCCCGTCCCGCCCCGCCCGAGGTGTTTTGTCAGTCGCACACTTGAGATGACAGAGTGCGTCCGCCTGGTGGTGGTGGTGGGGCGGCCCGGGCCGGGCGGCGCGGCGGGCCTCGCTGCTCCACGCACACGCGGGGCGGCGGCCCGGGGGCGGCGCGGGGGCGGTGCGGTAGGGCAGTCAGCTGTCGTGGTGTGCGCCGGGCCCCCGCCCGCCCCCGCCCGCCCCCGCCCGCCCCCGCCCGCCCCCGCCGGCCCAGCAGCCGCCGCGCCGCCCCCACCCCCGCCCGCCCCCGCCCCCGTCCCCGCCTCCGCCCCCCGGACAATCGATAAGAGATGCCGCTGCCGCCAACATCACTACAGCCGCTGCAGCAGCCCCCCTCCCCAGCCCCGGCAGTCCACTGCCCCCGCCCCGCCCCCGCCCCCACCCCGCCCCGCCCCCGCCCGCCCCTACCCCTTGCAACCGACGGGGGTGGGTATTTAGTCGGGAGGGAAAATAAGAGAGAACACAGGAACAACAAAACAAAAGCAGCCGGGACTGCAATTTACTTTGTACTGTTATCGCATTATTGCGCGGGAAAACCCTCCCTGCCCTGCTCTCGTGCGTGTGCGTAAGCGTGGGCCCTGATCCCAAAGGCTCCATAGGAATAAAAGGTGGCCTGAGCAATTATTTACAGCGCAGAATCTTGGCTAATCTTTCCCACGGAACTGACCACTTAGCGGAATTATAGTGTCGGTGCAGCCGTCTTTGTAAACACGTTCCATGCGGGCCAGGTCAATAGCTTACCTGTGTTTAATTTTAGTGTGTGGAATAATATCAATAAAACGGTAGCATTTCGTTCCACTTAAAAATTGCGCTTTATTTTCCTTAAAATTATTTATGGATAAGAAGTGAAAAGTTAATTCCAATGAATTCTTTTGTCTTGTTTTTATCTTCGAGCAGGGTAACGATTCGCGCGCCGCCAGGCTGGCAGGCAGGCACAGCGCTCCCTCCGGTTATGCTTCCGGCTTGGCCCCGGCCCCGCCCCGCCACGCCCCGCCCCGCCCCGCCGCGCCCCGCCCCGCCCCACCCCACCCCGCCCCGCGCCCTTCGCCCCCATCCCCGGGCCGGGCCGGGTCGGGCCAAGTCGAGCCGGGGGCCTTCATGGCCTCTTGGAGGAATCTGCATATCTCTCTCTCCCCCTCGCCTCGCCTTATCCCTATCCTATCCGCTGGTCCCCCGTAAAGTGCAGACTAGAACGCCCCCCACCCCCCGGGCAGGGCGTCTGCGTGTATGGCGCCGCCCAGCCGGGAGAGAGAGAAAGAGAGAGAGAGCAGGAGAGAAAGAGAGAGAAAGAGAGAGAGAGAGAGAGGGCAGGAGAGAAAGAGAGTGTGTGTGTGTGGGGGGGGGGGGATGAAATGCGCGACTGCACACACTGCGGTAGAATGCAGCGTAGCCATCCCTTTTCCTGGACCAGACCGGCCTGGCACCGTGCTGTGCTGGTCCAGTATGCGGGCGGGGCGGGGCGGGGCGGAGCGGGGCGAGGCTAAGCTAACCGGATCAGCAAAGCTAAGAGTGTGCTGACTGCGTCGGGTCGGGTGGGGTCGGGGGCGAGGAGGCAGGGCAGGGCAGGGCAGGGCTAACTCTGCACCTGGGGAGAACTCTTACACTACACCAGCCCGCAGCCCGCAGTCCGCAGGGCCTGCATGAGACGTGTGTGAGCGGAGCTGAGCTGCGCGGGAGCCAGGAGAGAGAGGCAAAAAGGGAGGTGGGAATTTTTAGCTTTTGTGGCTTTGCGCTGTGTGCAGCATCACATAGCAAGCTAAACGTTTCTCAATTAAACTTTAAAACAAGGTGTAATTTGTGCAGTATATTTGCCGAAATGACGGGGGTTGTGCAGGGGGACTCTAAGGGACCCCTAGACCAACCCCCAAGGGTCAGTTCGTCCGAAAACCCGGTTTGTCTGCGAGGAAATGCAGTATTCCTGATAGCGCGCATTGTGTTCGGGCGAGGTGGCTTAGGGGCCTATTTTCTCACTAACGAAGTCCGGTATAGGACTCCTAGGACTTGCTATGTGTTTTTTGGTCCCAGCAGAAGGTAACCTGTGAATTTGGTCGAAATCGGAGACAATTTTTTTTCGACCGAAAATCGCAAAAACGCAAAGGCTATAGCCTTTGCATTTTTACGATTTTGTGCCGAAAATTAATATTCTTCGAAATGACGGGGGTTGTGCAGGGGACTCTAACGGACCCTAGACCAACCCCAAGGGTCAGTTCGTCCGAAAACCCGGTTTGTCTGCGAGGAAATGAGCAATTCTGATATCGCTGATAGCGCATCTGAGTGTTCGGGCGAGGTGGCTCTGAGTGGGCAGTATTCCTGATATTTCTCACTAACGAAGTCCGGTATAGGACTCCTAGGACTTGCTATGTGTTTTTTGGTCCCAGCAGAAGGTAACCTGTGAATTTGGTCGAAATCGGAGACAATTTTTTTTCGACCGAAAATCGCAGAAACGCAAAGGCTATAGCCTTTGCATTTTTACGATTTTCGGCCGAAAACTGATTTGCTCCAAAATGACGGGGGTTGTGCAGGGGGACTCTAACGGACCCCTAGACCAACCCCCAAGGGTCAGTTCGTCCGAAAACCCGGTTTGTCTGCGAGGAAATGCAGTATTCCTGATAGCGCGCATTGTGTTCGGGCGAGGTGGCTTAGGGGCGTATTTTCGTACTAACGAAGTCCGGTATAGGACTCCTAGGACTTGCTATGTGTTTTTTGGTCCCAGCAGAAGGTAACCTGTGAATTTGGTCGAAATCGGAGACAATTTTTTTTTCGACCGAAAATCGCAAAAACGCAAAGGCTATAGCCTTTGCATTTTTACGATTTTCGGCCGAAAACTGATTTGCTCCAAAATGACGGGGGTTGTGCAGGGGGACTCTAACGGACCCCTAGACCAACCCCCAAGGGTCAGTTCGTCCGAAAACCCGGTTTGTCTGCGAGGAAATGCAGTATTCCTGATAGCGCGCATTGTGTTCGGGCGAGGTGGCTTAGGGGCGTATTTTCTCACTAACGAAGTCCGGTATAGGTCTCCTAGGACTTGCTATGTGTTTTTTGGTCCCAGCAGAAGGTAACCTGTGAATTTGGTCGAAATCGGAGACAATTTTTTTTTGACCGAAAATCGCAGAAACGCCAAGGCCTTTGCAGTTTTACGATTTTCGGCCGAAAACTGATTTGCTCCAAAATGACGGGGGTTGTGCAGGGGGACTCTAACGGACCCCTAGACCAACCGCCAAGGGTCAGTTCGTCCGAAAACCCGGTTTGTCTGCGAGGAAATGCAGTATTCCTGATAGCGCGCATTGTGTTCGGGCGAGGTGGCTTAGGGGCCTATTTTCTCACTAACGAAGTCCGGTATAGGACTCCTAGGACTTGCTATGTGTTTTTTGGTCCCAGCAGAAGGTAACCTGTGAATTTGGTCGAAATCGGAGACAATTTTTTTTCGACCGAAAATCGCAAAAACGCAAAGGCTATAGCCTTTGCATTTTTACGATTTTGGGCCAAAAATTAATATTCTTCGAAATGACGGGGGTTGTGCAGGGGGACTCTAACGGACCCCTAGACCAACCCCCAAGGGTCAGTTCGTCCGAAAACCCGGTTTGTCTGCGAGGAAATGCAGTATTCCTGATAGCGCGCATTGTGTTCGGGCGAGGTGGCTTAGGGGCCTATTTTCTCACTAACGAAGTCCGGTATAGGACTCCTAGGACTTGCTATGTGTTTTTTGGTCCCAGCAGAAGGTAACCTGTGAATTTGGTCGAAATCGGAGACAATTTTTTTTCGACCGAAAATCACAAAAGCGCAAAGGCTATAGCCTTTGCATTTTTACGATTTTGGGCCAAAAATTAATATTCTTCGAAATGACGGGGGTTGTGCAGGGGGACTCTAACGGACCCCTAGACCAACCCCCAAGGGTCAGTTCGTCCGAAAACCCGGTTTGTCTGCGAGGAAATGCAGTATTCCTGATAGCGCGCATTGTGTTCGGGCGAGGTGGCTTAGGGGCGTATTTTCTCACTAACGAAGTCCGGTATAGGACTCCTAGGACTTGCTATGTGTTTTTTGGTCCCAGCAGAAGGTAACCTGTGAATTTGGTCGAAATCGGAGACAATTTTTTTTCGACCGAAAATCGCAAAAACGCAAAGGCTATAGCCTTTGCATTTTTACGATTTTGGGCCAAAAATTAATATTCTTCGAAATGACGGGGGTTGTGCAGGGGGACTCTAACGGACCCCTAGACCAACCCCCAAGGGTCAGTTCGTCCGAAAACACGGTTTATACCCGCGTAGGCAAGGCCAAGGCGGGGGGTATCGGCCCGTCAACAGGTGAGCCTACTCCTGCCCCCTCCCCTCCCGTTATTTCTCATCCTCTCTTCTCTCGTTCACGTCCTTCTCCTGCACCGACTGATTCAGAACATCGCTCCTATGCCTCTGTCCTTGTCGCACTCATGGAGCAGCTCCATACCCTAGAGGGGACACCTTCGTGAGTGCGACAAGGACAGAGGAATGGGAGCGATGTTCTGAATCAGTCGGCTGCACCGCCTGCGCGCCGCGCCGGCACCTGGGTGCAGCGGGCCGGGCCGGGTCGGCACCCCGCCGCGCGCCCGCCCCGCCCCCTGGTTTAAGTCCTTGCGGCATTGTGGTCGGGGTTCCTGGACAAGTCCTGGAGAAAGCAGCCGAACAGCGCGGTGGCGGCGGCGGGGGCGGGTCGGGCCGGGGCACGGCCAAAGTTTTAATCAGTTTGTGGGTCCAGCCTGGCGGGTCGGGACGGGCAAGGCGGATAGGGTTGGACCGGCCCGACCCGGCCCGGCGTAGGGAGAGAAGCGGGAGCAGGAGCAGGGCGTCCCGTCGCGGCTCCACTGTTAAACCAAATTGTCATGTGACGATAAATATTGCTAAGAATATTTCGTCACAAACGCTGTATAGAAACAGTCGTCACATGACATGAATCTTTCGTCACACTGTGATGAACCATTTGTCATGTGACTAAAACCTTTCAAAAGTAAAATTTAGCACTGACTTTGTCGTCATGTGACGACTTAAAATTTGACAGTGTGGGCTGGGCTCGGCGGGTTATCGATCAGGGATGGCCGCTCCCGCGCTCCCGTACCGCCACTGTGTACACGGTGTACACGGCGTGAGCCGCGCACACAGCTGTGGCGCGAGCAGCGCGGCGCGCAGCGACACCGCAAACAGCACGAGGAGGTGCGAGGGGAGCGCGCCGCGCCCAGCCGTAGCCGTAGCCGCCCCGCCTCAGGACTCAATGCCCTGCCCTGAGGCGGGGCGGGGCGGGGCGGGGCGGGGCGGGCGGGCATCAGAGCGACATGGGCTGGTTGTCGGGCTGCTGCTGCTGCTGCTGCTGCTGCTGCTGCTGCTAGGCGAAGGCTGTTTCTTGCTCCCCCTCCCATCCCCATCTCGTCTGGACAGTGTTCCCTCCCTCATCCCCCCCCTCCCCTCCGCAGGCCAGGGCCAGGCCAGGGCCCCGGGAAACTAACGCAATCCATTATTCCGGCCTCGTTGTTTCTAAAACCTCCCCTTGCTCGTTTTGTGTTTCAGCTCAAGACGAGCGAGTCGCAGTTCACCGTCCTGGCGTCCGACGACGCCGAGTTTGGCCGCGGCGGCGGCGGCGCCTACGCCAACCACGCGGACGGCGTCAGCGTGAGCGTCGTGTCGGGGACGGGGGCGGCCGCGGGGGCGGGCGCCGACCTGACCGACGGCCGGACGGCGGCCGGGGGCGGCGCGGCCCCCGGCGTCTCGGCGCCGCCCCCGCACCGCCAAATGCAGCACAACACGGTGTCGTCGTGCTCCTCCAACGGCTCCGTCATCACCCTCACCATGCACAACAACCACCTCATCGTGGAGAAGGAGGAGATCGTGGTGAGTAGGACTGCGAGGCCACGCTGGCGGCGGCAGTGGGGGCCAGGCCAAGCCGAGCCAGCAGGAAGGGGAGAAAAGGGGGGCAAACTGCTTTCAATTCCTGTCGTCAAGGCTGTTGGGGTTCCGTTGCGGTGGGAGCGGTGGGGGTGGGGCTGCACAGACTGCGGAAAGGTCGTGACGACGTCCCCCTGCCTCTTGACCATCAATTATGGAAGTCACATTTGAGGCGCCTCGGGGCGGAGAGCATTGCCCCCCCCCCCCTCCGCTCCCCGCCGCGAGCCTTAACCGGGGGGAATAGTTGGGGGGGGGGGGGGGAATCTGCTGAGAGGGGACGGCGAATTAGCTGAGCTGCTGGGGAGGATAAGGTGAACCGTACGGTGCGGCCGGCCCTCGTACTTTCCTTCTACCAGCACCTCCTCCGTCCGTCTCCTCCTACTCCTTCCCACCTTGTTCCACCTGCATTCCTCCCCTCCCCTCTCTATCCTGCTCGCCCCCTCTCATGATGGCCACTAATTACGCCCCAATGAGAGTGGCGCGGCCCGGCCCGCAGGGCGCAGAGCAGAGGAGGAGGGCAGAGCCGCTGGCCGCCCTCCCCTCCCCTCCCCTCCCCTCCCCTCCCCCTCCCCTCCCCTCCTCTCTGCCCACGGACGGGAGGGAGGGAGGGACGGAGCCTGGGACGTGAAAGTGGCAGTCAAAAAGCTGCTGGCGAAAATAAACCTCCCCCCTGCTCGCTCGCTCGCTCTCCTTATCTCTCTCGCTCTCTCTATCTGTTCGTTATCCGCTCTCGGTCCGACTGCAGCGCCCCCGGCGCCCCGCTCCGCTCCGCTCCGCCGCTCAGTGAGATGGAGCTCATTTATCAATCGACTTAGTGGGGGATAATGATGATGACGTTGTCTAGAGCAGCAGACGCCGGGGGTGGGGCGGGGGTGGGAGTTCTTTGCTAGCTTGTTAACTCCCAGAGCTGAGCCATTCCACGAGGGTTTGGGCCCGGCCCGGCCGCTGGACCTTTGGGTTGGGCCGTGCGCCGGCCGGCCCCTGACAGTAGCCACTGGGCTACCAGTAGCCCCTCCTGTGCTGAGCGGGGCCGGGCCGGGCCGCGCTGCCCGCTGGAAGTGGCCGGCCGGAACGGTCTGGTCCCTCCCTGTTGTCTAAGTGATCCGACGCCGATTCGTTGTCCCCGCCCGCCCCGTCCTCACGCAGCTTCGCCCCGGGGCTCAGGGGAGAGCAAACGGAAGGGTCGCGGGTTGGAATGGGGCGGGGCGGGGCGGGGCGGGGCGGGGCGGGGCGGGGCGGGTAAACACGTCCGTGGGAACGCGTCGACGGCGGCGCGGCGAGCAGGCAGAGCGCCCGGGTGCCGCAGGGGCGGGGTGGGACAGGGCGGGCGGGGCGGGGCGCGGAGCGCGGGGCTGAATCGGAGGTGTGTGGGTGGGGTGGGGAAGGGGGAGGAGGGCTTAGGGCCATGGCAAGAGGATCACCGCCTAGCATGGCCGGGGCGGGGCGTGGGCGGGGCTGGGCGAGGCACAGCGCTATGGTCCTGCCGCCCTGGCCGGGCCTGGTCGGCCGCGCTGCTGGCACGTAACTGAATCGAGATTAGCCCGCCCCCGCCGGATCCTCACGCTCGCGGGCGCGGCGCGCGGTGTATCGCGGGGCCTGCCCCCCCCACCCGCTCTATCAAGCTTCCACCTGACTGAGCCCACAACTCAGCTGCACTGGTGCTGCCAGCTCGCGGGGTGTCTGTCTGCGCGGCCGCGGGGCGGGGTGGGGCGGGGCGGGGCGAGCGGAGACTGCGCGTCAGTGACGGAGCACCGCGGTGAAATAGACAGCGGTTGGATGGGACGGGATGGGGCGGTGTTATATGAGCGCAAACACATCGCGCGTCGCTCTGCGTAGGGCGGGGCGGGGCGGGGTGGGGCAGGGCCGTGCGGGTGCGGTGGGGCGCATTTCATATTGCAGTAAGTACTTTATTCCCGGCCACAGCCATCCGCTTCCCTTCAGCCTCAGCCTGGCTCGGAGGCAGATGAGGTGGAAGCTGCGTCGGAAACAATAACAAAACGGCGATGTGGATGGATGGGGATACTCTCGCCGCCAGGCCCCGCCCGCCAGGCCCCGCCCGCCCGGTCCCGCCCGCCAGACCCCGCCCGCCAGGCCCCGCCCCGCCAGGCCAAGCTCGGGCCGCACCTATCTGGAAGTGAAACAGGAAAGCTTAGCCCCGGACGACAAAGTCGAGAGAATCAGAGGCGCAAGACCCAAGTCCAGGAGAAAAAGCGGTCTTCCACGCCGACCCGACCCACCGTGGGCGCTACCAGGAAAACCGCAGAAACACACCTGCGTTCAACGGGCGCGTATCCCACCCTGCCTACTAGGCAATATCTGCGCACGCGTGCAGGCGGTGATGCTGTGCGCAGGTGTGCTTCGGCGGTTTTGACGGGGCAGCGCTGGCGCTCATCTGAGGCGCGCCGCTTTACGAGGCGGGTACTGCTGCCCGCTGCCCGGTCCGAGGTGGTCGATGGTCGATGGCTGCGTGAACGCGGTTCTGGTCACTGCGGTCTGGGCGGTGCGGGGCGTGGACGGTACGGGCACCAGCACCAAATCACTGTTCCTCTTTGGTCCCTCTTCCCCTTCGCACATACTCCTCTCCAGCTCCACTCCCGGATTTCGGAAGCTTCCCTCCCCTTTTTCACTGCGGTGTGCCCCGCGCTGATGTCCCCACCGTGCTGCCCCGCGTGCTGAAGCGGCGGGAAATAAAAGCGGTAATGGCCGTGCCGGCCCGGCCTGGCCTCTGCGCCTTCCTGCCTGTTTTTGTGAGCACTTTGTCTGAGCGGCTGCGTCCCGGGGCGGGGTGGGGCGGGGCGGGGCGGGGCGGGGCGGGGCGGGGGGAGGGCGGTCCCTCCCCCTCACACATGCCCCCGGGGGCTGCGGGCCTGCAGGAGCCCGCTTTGAGTGTGTGTGTGGCCCCCGACGGGAAGGACTCGCCATCGCCATCAATATGGATCTGTCTGCCGACCGACTGGGCGTGGCGGGGCGTGGCGGGGCGTGGCGGGGCGTGGCGGGGCGTGGCGGAGGGCTGTGCTGACAGGGCGCTGGGATGCGCTTGATCCCGGTCGGACTTACTTGGGGGAGGTCACGGCACGGCTCGCGGCGGGGGCGGGGCGCGGGGGTTGAGGCACTGGAGGGTCACGTCGGGGCGGGGGAGTGCGCGGCGCGGGTGTGAGCAGGAGGGTCCGAGGTGCCGTGTTAGCTCTGCCTAGCTCTCTGCTGGGAGGGCGACGAACAGGGCTGGCAGAGGTGCTGGCTGGTATACTTTGCTTTTTCTGTATATTTTAACATTTTGTTTCGTGGAGAGATGCTGCGGATTCCTTTGATAAGAAAGAATTCGACACGACGCCGAAAAGTCTGCACGTGGCGCTGCGGTGCAGGGACTTTCTGCGGGCGTGCAGGCGGGACCCGGGGGAGGGTGATCTCGAAGAGATTCTTGAGGGGCTTGCGGGAGCGAGCGCCCGGCGCCCGGGAGAGTAACGGCCTGTGTGGGGAGCAGCCGGGGAGGAGGGGGAAGTGAGTCTCGAGCAACGAAAAACTTGTCCCGTGGAGCAGACGAAAGATCGGGACTGACTCAACTCGCGACTACCATTAGGAGGGCCTCGTCCGACAACCCAGAGGTGGGGGCGGGGGCGGGGGCGGGGGCGGGGCGGGCGGGCGGGCGGGTTGCACTGAACGCACAATACGATTTGTGGGCTGCAACTTCGCGGCCCCGGGCCCAGCCCCGGCCATGGGCATCCCCTTCTTTATTTCCCCCCTCTCCTTCGGAGCCAACAACTTTACGCGCAGCCAATCCCACACCGCACCGCTCCGCTCCCCCGTGCCAAAAGTTTGCCCGTTCTTCCTCCTCACCTCACTCAGACCTCGTGTGTGGTTTTGCAGGAGTCCAGCTATGAGGATGCGCTGTACGCGTTGGGCGTGCCGGACGCGGCCTACGCCGGCCAGCAGGCCCTCGTGCACCCGCCGCCGCCCGCCCCCGAGCTCGTCAAGGGCGCCGACACGGGGCTGTCGCAGCCCGATCTCAGCGGCGGCTCCGAGGGCGAGAACCCCGCGTACGCGGTGAGTGCTGCCGCGCCGCGCCGCGCCGCGCCGGGGCGAGCCACGAGCCACCAAAATTATTCTAATGTATTCGCTAGAATGTATTTCATTTGGCGGCCAAAGCATCTGGCTTGCTGTTTCCGAACGGAGCAGTGACAGCTGGTCGCTACGTCCGCTCGACGTTCGATCCCCGGCACCGTCGTGTTTTACAATGTCGGCCCGCGCGCAAAGTATATTTAAAATATCCGAGTAAAGTAGTACTTGTCAGCATAATGAAGGTGTCCGTTCGTCCTTTTCAGTACGGCAACCAGGTGGGGTACGACGCGGGCCCCATGGGCTACACGTCGTACAACGGGTATCGCGTGGAGGAGCCGCCGAGCCGGCTGCGACAGGCGCCGCGGCCGCAGGGCCCGCAGGGCCAGCAGCAGGCGCCCCGGCCGCGGCCGCTGCTGCCCGGCCCGCAGGACAGCATGGACGTGCAGGACGTGCAGGACCTCCCCGAGGACTCGCCGCAGCCGCAGCGCCTCCTGTCCGACATCCAGGCGCGCAAGGACGCGCTGCTGCGCCAGGAGGACCACGTCCAGGACGGCCTCGAACTGGTGCGAGCGAGACATGATCTGGTTGGACATGGACGTTTTTTCTGGCACATTTCTCGCCTAACCCTCGGCCTTTTTCTCGTCTGCCAGGCGGCGCCGCCGGCCGAGAACGGTAGCTTGGACCTGTCTGCCGGCCTGGACCTCCCCGCCGCGGACGAAGGTGACGACGACTCGACCAGCGCGGACGTGTGCTCCGTGAAGGCGCAGTCGCCCACGCCGGCGGCGGTCTCGCCCTCGCCGCCGCAGGTTCGTGGACTCACGCCCATTTTTCTCCGCTTGACATTACCTCCGCGGTCGGGTCGGTCCGCAGACAAGACGGTTCCGTTGCTGTTTCTGTTTCAGACACTGAGCCTCAGCCTGGGGCGCGGGGGCGTCGAGCACACGCTGCGCTCGCCCACGGTGGAGAAGCTGCGGCTGCAGGACGCCGCCTCGCCCGACGTGGAGAGGCCGGCACCGGCCACGAGCAGGACCAGCACCGCCACCACCAGCACACCGCCGCGCTCGCCCCTCGCGCAGCGCCCCGACGGCGGCGGCCGGGACCAGAACCAGCAGTAGAGCGTGGCGCGGGCCAGGCCGGGCCGGGGGTCTCCGTAGTCTCATCTACCACACTCAAGCACGCGCTATATTTTCTTGATGACGTCATTTTTGTTATCACCTCTTTAACAATTCTATCCCCTTCTCATGTACTTTACTTTTTCTTTTTGTGCCATGTCTGTCTTATTGTGAAGTTGAAGGGCGACGCAAGAATATGCAAGTGATCGAGTTGCCCCCCGTCCATGGCCGTGCCTACCGCTGCTCTGGTCAGGTCGCACCCTCTTCAGACCTTCGACGGTTCACGCTCACCATGAAGCGTTCAAAGCGGGACGTTCTAACGGCAACGCAGGCACAAGCGGTGGCTTTTTGATTTTGGTGCTAATTTAATTAATCAAGGCGAGTCAATTTGATGCGCCCAGGGTCAATTTTCTGTGACCAGATAATTTTAATAGTAAGGAAACCAAAGTTATATTCATCTCATTTTTTGTAATCAACAGTCCCCTTACTTAGTTATACCTAAATATTCTAATACAAGTTATGAATGAAAACCTTTGAAACAAGAAAATTAATAATTAATAAAGATGTTTTTGATTGGTTTTGAGTGAACATATGTAAACATGTCACCTAAATGCCATAAAAGTATTTTTTTTTCATAGAGATGTTACAGAGCAAGCAGCTAGCAATAGAGTATTGTAAAAAGGCTCCCTTCTTTATAGTTCATGTCATGTCTCCTTCCACTGGGCAATTGGTGTTATAAACCCTGATACCGTCCCCTACGTCAATTCTTGACCGACTATCTAGGATTTTAAAACCAATGCTGTGCTGTGAGCAAAGTGCAACTCCATGGTAGGCTCCGTTTTCTATACCTCCACATCAATGTCACACGTCTGTACATAGGGCAGGTAGCTGCAGTCCGTTATGTTTAAATATAGCATTCCAATATTTATAATTTCATTCCCACATTCATATTTTATAGTTTTGGTTTTCTAATTGTGGCAGTATTGTTAGAGCGCCTATGTAAAGTCAAAGGCTGGTCTTCCTGTGACTTGATGCGGCTAAGGAAATTCAGAGCCCAAGAACAAGTTGTTTTCAATTGACTAATGGCAACTGTCTTCATTGTGACATACAACTTGTAGGCCTATTAATCTGGATGTCTTCTATGCAAGTGTGATAAGAATATAAAGGAAAGAGAAACACTATCTGAAATATTTTGTTAGCATTTCTTTGTTAATGTCGTAAAAAATGTAAATGCATACTGTGATATTACCCTGTTCCTCTCTTTTCTGACCCAAGAAATTGTGTAAGAGCCACCACCTGTTTGGTTGGGCTGCTGTACAAGCTATAGTAAATGAATTATAATATTCAGCAATTTAATATGGGACTTGGAGCAGTGGAACATCGGCAACAAAAAACAATTCTTTTTTTTTCCCCCTCCTTCGTTGTTGGCTTTGGCTTTCCTTGCTCGAACAGCTCACTGGTGGAAACCAATGAGCTGCTCGAGCAAGGAAAGCCGAAGCCAACAACGAAGGAGGGGAAAAAAAAAATATACAAGTGCTGAAAAGTAAACAAAGCATGCATGTCAACAACAACAAAGAGCAGAAGACACAGTATGACAAAGTTTGAGGAACACTCAGCCGATTTTCGGCCCCAAACGAATTTGCTCCAAAATGACGGGGGTTGTGCAGGGGGACTCTAACGTACCCCTAGACCAACCCCCATGGGTCAGTTCCTCCGAAAACCCGGTTTGTCTGCGAGGCAATGCAGTATTCCTGATAGCGCGCAATTTGTGTTTAACGCACCCCTTGACCAACCCCCGAGGGTAGCCTGTGAGCTTGGTCGAAATCAGAGACAATTTTTTTTCGGCCGAAAATCGCAAAAACGCAAAGGCTCTAGCCTTTGCAATTTACGATTTTCAGTGGGAAAAAAATTATGCACCAAAGTTACGGAGGTTGAGAAGGGGAACTCTAATGGGCCCCTAGACCAGCCCCCGCACTGTTCGCATCACCCTCAAGCCGGGTTTACAGCGAAGAAATGCACAGCGCCGGCTGAGGTGAGGCACAAAGGTGAGGTGGGCGGGGAGGCATCCAGTACCACTCCGTAAGTGAGTGGGTTGCCTACCGTCACGGCGGCCGGCGGCAGTGTTGACTCCTGGCCGCTCGGCTCGCCGATCGCCGATCCGATCGTCTGTCGGAGCAAGGCGTTGTTGTTTGGTAAGTGGAAACATTATTTCAGTTGAAATGGCTTTTATAGTATTTTCTTATGGGAAGTTGTACTAAAACTGTTTGAGGGAGTTAACTATGTGGTGCAGTTTCCCGATAAATTGGAAGATTGGGGAAATGGTATAATTAAAAGTTGTGAGGTGGAAGTTTAGGTTATGTTGTCTCTTTTGACATTTTATTTCAAACTTGTCGTGATGGACGCCTGCAAATGAAAACCCAGTCCTGTTTGTTGGTTTTTCGATAAATTTGTTTTTGAAACTTTGCTGTGGTATGTCCAATCCTGATTGAAGATGGTAATTAATTTCTGTTGTTGACCTTCAAGTGTGTCTTGTATGGGTGTTTGTCATGATTAAAGTTATAAAATGAGTGCTGATTGAAAGAGTTCCATTTTCGCTGTCTTGTTAGAAATGAAGAGAATAATGATTTTTTGGTATTAGCATAAATAAAGAAAAGGTTGATATGAGTTAAAGATTGAAAAACTTGAGCTTTGCGTGAAGAGGATTGAGAGTAAAATAATGAATAGTTCCATATCAGTAGAATATTGGTTTATGATTGTAACATTGTTTGTTTGTTTAGTTGAGAGCATGCTGAAGTATGTGTTAGTCATATGTGTTAAATGATGTGACAGTATGATGGGGTCCGGCAATTATTTGAGTAGTTTACATGTTGCTGCAAACTTGAAAATGAGTGGATTGGAAGTGATTGGTCAGTTATTGCACAGAATAAGGTTCGAGTCAGGGGAGGTGAGGGTGTCTATACTGAAAGCAGGCATAGATGGACCCTGGAATAGCACAGGCTCTTATACATAAGGACGAGAGATATAGTTTGTCTGGTTGTTAAATGCAGCTTGTTGAGTAGGGGATATGGGAAGGTTGCGTTGAAGCTTGTTTGAGAGGAGCTGTGTATGGCAGTATAATGGTAGGAAAGTGTCCAAGTTTAAAGCAAGTTGAGGATGACAGCCTGTTTGTCGTCCATTTTGACTTTGTCATATAAAGGGTTGTTTTGAAATTGAATTGGTTATCCATTTTCAAGGTGACATAATGTTGTGAAGCCATTGTGGCTGATTGTCCATTTGTTGTGATAGGAAATGGCAGGGTAAAGTGGGGAAACTGTTGATATAGTATTTTTTGGGAAGTGGTTGGAGAATTGTTTATTTGTAATATTGTTTCGATTCACTAATTGCTGTGACGTGGAGTTGAGGAGCTTGAGGCTTTAACAAGCCATTGGACAGTTGTTAATTTTGTACATGGTGATCTGTGAGAGGAAATTGTACGTATGTGACAATAATTGATACAGAAAAGTCAAGGGCTGGGTTCTGTGTAGATTTGTAAACATTGTTGATAGCTTGATGTGAAGCTTTACAGGCTACAGGTCTTTCTGCTGTTTGTTAAATTCCCGCGCACTTTTTCTAACTTTGACATGTTTGCGTTTCAGAGCTCGTCCCGGCCGTTCAGTTCCCGAGAAGGGAATGTCGTTGACGGAGTATCGCCGTGACGTTGAGTGTGGTAGAGCAGCATTCGCAGGCTTGGCATTGGTCATCGGTGCGCGGTAGTGGTGGAGTATCTCTGGTGCTGAAGGACGGTGAGTATAGACAGGTATAGATTCTTTCGTCCGGGTCGTCCGCTAGGTGGCGCTCGACCCGGACGCTTAACTTATTTGCGCGGTTGGTGCCGACAGAGGATTTCCTATATTGTTAATTCTCGTGGGGGGACCCCCGAGACGGTGGTGGGGTTGCGGGTGGGGGACATACTTAAATTTACGCGCACTTTTCATCGCTTGAATTTTTATTGTGATACTTTCTCATCCACAGGGTTGGCTCTCCTAGTTCCACAACTCTTCTCCTTCCAGGCTGATGGGGAGGGGGCCTCCACGTGGTGCATCTTGTTACCGAGATGGATCAAGCCTTGACGAGCTGCGTCAAAACCTGAAGAGAAATCACAAGATGAACCATCAGGGTGAGAATGATGACTTGGATTTTATTTCAAATATTAGAAATAATATTTTTAAAACTTACAATTGTTTTCTTCTTGTCAGGTCTGTTGGCTCACTTATTTTCTTCAAGATGATTCCTCTCTTTGAGATTTGCCCATCAACATTCAAGTCATGGAAGCCAGACGGCAGTAAACATCATGTGCGAAACCATACACTGCTTCACAAGGGGATCAACAACGCTGCTTGAAAAACCTGGGTCAGAAGAGAATATTGTACGTTTAAAAAAAAATTATTTCAACACTTTAAAATATAAACTCAGTTTCAATTTGTACCTCATCAAATCCACCAATCCCAACCAAGCCGCTTCCTCATCGAAGATAGAAATGTTGTAAGGTTATTTATTGTTTTAAATCTTCTTCCCTTCTCCTTTGCTGTCAAACATGTTGCTCGAGGAGCAGGTCCTGTCCTTCCAGGTAGTCGTAGGCACCTACAACATAGAAATTTCAAAAAAAGTGAGTTGGTGTCACAGTGCTTACCACTCAAGTCAAGTCAAGTTAAGTAATATGGGGACGAGCAGAGCTCTGCCAAATATTGTCCCAGCCTGGGACCCCCAGGAAGACCGAATCAACTAGGACAGCATTTAGCAGAGCTCTGGGGGGACCCTTTATCCTCTGGGTGAGAGCCGTCTGGTGCCGAGTTTAGACTCTAGCTGGCAAAGAGTATTTGCTTTAACCATAGCAACCATGGGGTTGTTTAACCACAACAACCAGGGGGCGACACGGCCTCGCCAGGCCACCTACAGTGTGGAAAACACACAAACTGCAGGATTTTTTTCACCCACATCCCAGCCCTCGGGGAAGCTACAAGAGATGTTATTAATTTGCAACTTTTAATAGCCAACAAAGTCTGGCCAGCAAAAAGCTTATGAGAGCAAAATTAAAAATAGGCTACGCAAAATGACTTTAAACAAGAAAAAAATTTAAAAACTCACAGGCATGAGCAATAGGCACCCCTAACAGGAGCCTCAAAAATTAGATGAGCGGTAATTGCTGTGACACCAACTCAGTGATTGCTCACCTTGCACATTTGCATTTTGCATTCTCTCCTGACGAGCAGTAGCCAGTGGATCCTGGGATCCTGGGGCGCCAAGTGAGCAGGGGCCAGGATAATAGCCCTGCCAAGGAAGAAGTAGAATACTAATTATTACAATTTTAGAAAGTTTGTCAATTATTTCACATAAAATAAAAGACTAAAGCAAATTTAGTTCTTCCGCAATTCCTAACAAATTTTTATTTTAACAATGGGCTCCTAATACTGTCTCAACAAGTAATGGGTACACTTAGAGCCAAACAAAAAAGAATTCTCTTTAACCACCACAAACTCCATAACATTACTGACAAAAAACATCTATTGAAAACTTCTGCTCCAAACTAAAGTGGTAAATATATTCAAACAAAAGAATTAACAGAAAACCAGCAAATTTTGAGGAAATATAAATGTTGACGCACTGACTTATTGTAGAACATGTCTTCTAATTTCCATTTGAGTTTGAGAAATACAAGTAAGAGGACTCTTTAATGACTTTCAGAGTATTTCACGATTTTGTATTGCAGGCTTGAACACATCACTTCCAAAATCAACATAACCTAACCCAGAGAGGAACAAATTTACATGCGATATCTTAATCATATAAGAACGATATCCGACATACAACAGTGTCAATTCAACAAGCCCACTAAAAACAAGGTGCCAAATTAACCCACATAATGTCGTTTAGAAATAGTGCTCGTTCTTTACCCTTGTAATATGTGAAAATATGTTTTGTACTGAGCAATTGATATTAGCTAATACCCGTGTCAATGCTGAACTCAGAAAAATTACCTTCACCTAGTTTTAATAGTTCAATTGTTTTACATTTAATGGCATTTTTCAATGAATAAATTCAAAACAGTAATTTACTAAACTTACAATGTGTGGCACAAAAGCACCTTCAATGACAATGAATGGGACTTAGAAAACACACACAGACCTTTCCCATCTTGAAGTAACTTTTCCTAATTTCTTCATGTGCTTGCCTTAAAATCAACTAAATCACCAAAAATCACCTCAAAATATCAAAACCCTTTTAAAAGATGCAGATTTGTCAATACTTTCAATCTCTGATATGACGAGAACATAACCTATCTTTACACAATAATTTGTTTTTGCAATATTTCTTATGTGAGGCAGGAACTGATAAAACCAACTCGCATTTTTTGTCAGTGTTCAAGTGTTAATTGCTGAGAACATATTTTCACATGGGTACATGCTGTGTTTAACGAGAAGAAAGTGAGTTGCTAAATTACACCAAGCCGGGACTAATACTCGTTCTTTTTACCTTCACATCATGTACCCAACAAAAAGGGGTAAAGAACGAGTAAAAATGGAACAGGAAGAGACTATTACGGCACAAAACGAACACTTTTCCGAAGGAAATTTAATGTTGTAACTTACCCTGAAAACAGACACCAGCGGCGGGCACCATCAAGAAGAACAACAACAACACAAACAACAACACAGCAGAAGAGGTTTGGTGTTTGCTGTCTCAGGAAGAATGCGTTTTCTCGCTGAAAACCCCGGTTTTTTGGTTCAATCCACACTCGGGAAGTGGCCGGGGGTACAATAGAGTCCCCCTGTACAACCCCCGTCATTTTGGAGCGACAAAAAAATTCGACCCTAAATCGTAAAAATGCAAAGGCTATAGCCTTTGCGTTTTTGCGATTTTCGGTCGAAGAAAAATTTTCTCCGATTTCGACCAAACTTACTGGTTACCTCCTTCTAGGACCAAAAATCACATAGCAAGTCCTAGGAGTCCTATACCGGACTTCATTAGTAAGAAAATAGGCCCCTAAGCCACCTCGCCCGAACACATTGCGCGCTATTAGGAATACTGCATTCCCTCGCAGACAAACCGGGTTTTCGGATGAACTGACCCTTGGGGGTTGCTCTAGGGGTACGTTAGAGTCCCCCCTGCACAACCCCCGTCATTTCGGAAAATATTAATTTTCAGCCGAAATTCGTAAAAATGCGATTTAATGTGAGCGGTCATAGATACAAGAAGTGGTATTATTAAAAATAAACACACAACTAATATTATTAAAAATTATTTAATATCATAATCTATAATGGTACATTTTGCGTAGCCACTTTAACTGGTTTCCCGTTTTACATTCAACGATTCCTATTATCAAATAGCTCACCGCGCATTACCATCAGCCTTTACCAGAACGGGAGCAAAGGGCAAACATCAATCGCAACGAATTTTCTAAATATGATTAAATCGGTAGTTGGCACTGTCACATTCCTGTGCACTTACAAATACGTCGCCTACGAAACGCATGCTGTTAGATGATGATCCCTCAAATGCCAAAGGTGTACTTCCGGTTGGTGAGCCCAGGTGTGTTGTTCCGACCTGCAGCACTAGATTCACTACCAAACGCTACGAGGCAGCTCGGTTCCATTCTGTCAGGCACAAACACAGCTTCGACTCTGAAAGTTTCTCTCTCACTGTTGATGAAGGAGTCTGGTATATTGGTCACTCTCATTACTGGATGAGCCACGAGGAGGAGTGCTCCAGTCTGACGTTTTTTTTTCTTTTCTTCTGGAAGACGTTTACTCGCTGCCGTGCCGTGCCACAGCCCGTGCCACGCACTTCTCTGGAGGTACGTGCCTCGCGCGCGGACCGGCACGTCGACGCGCTGCCCCTCACTCGCTGCCGTGCCGTGCCACAGCCCGTGCCACGCACTTCTCTGCCGACTGATTCAGAACATCGCTCCTATGCCTCTGTCCTTGTCGCACTCACGAAGGTGTCCCCTCTAGGGTATGGAGCTGCTCCATGAGTGCGACAAGGACAGAGGCATGGGAGCGATGTTCTGAATCAGTCGGCTGGAGGGACGTGCCTCGCGCGCGGACCGGCACGTCGACACGCTGCCGCCTCCACCTCCCCTCACTCGCTGCCGTCCGCGTCGCTGTACACCCAGCTGTGCGGGGAGGTGCTGCGGCTGCGCGGCCTGCGGGCGTGGAAACAGAATACATCACATAATCACGAGGTGCTTGCCGAAGGGCGGCTGCTGCTCTGTTCAGGAGCCCAGTACATTTGAAAAACCAGTAGTGTGCCAGTGTCGCTCCCTTGGGGGTGGGTGTTTTTTTTCACACACGTGCAGGTGTGAGATTAATTTTTCACACACGTGCGGGTGTGTGATTAATTTTTTACACACTTGCAGGAGTGATTAATTTTTCACACGCGTGCAAGTTTGTGATTAATTTTTCACACACGAGCTGTTGTGTGATTAATTTTTCACACACGAGCAGGTGTGTGACTCATTTTTCACACACCTAGAAAGCGCGTGAAAAAACTGCAAGTGAGCGTGATTGAGTGCTTAGCTGACTCACGTACCCGCGGGGCGGTGAGGTGACGCTGGCGACGTGGATCTGGTCCTGCAGGTGGCGGCCCACGCTGGCGAGGCGGCCGCGCTGGCGCAGGTCGCAGGGCGTGGTGGTGCCGCTGGGGGCGCCGCTGGGGGCACCGCTCGCCGTGCCGCTGCCGGGCCAGCCCTGGCCCAGGCACTGCTGCGGGTGCACGACGGGCGCGCCCTGCAGGCAGCCCTGCAGCCCGCCCTGCACGGCCAGCGACAGGGGCGGCAGCGCCTCCACGGACAGCGACAGCCCCACGCCCGCCGGGTCGTTGACCCCGTTCGCCTTGAGGCGGCGCTGCGCCGCGATCGTCGCGCGGAGCGTCTTGCGTTTCTGCGGACACGGCGTGACACAAGACCAGTCTCAGAGAGCAGACGAGAAACAGGAATTTTTTAAAAAAAAAGAGTAAAGAGGACGGACAAAAAGACAGAGTGCAAAACGTGATGCTACTGTCTAGCGTTGGTGACTCGGTGTGTGACGGGCGGAGCGGGGTGCAGAGCTAACATTCCACAGAAGAAAGTGAGTTTGTTTTTCTCGTCGGAAAGCGTGAGCACGTGTCCTACCGCACGGCACGGCACGCGAGCACACGCACCACACGCACTCACCTGCACCTCCGCCGCACACCCTCTCTGTTAGCGGGAACAACATACCAGCCAGTTAATCAAAAGCCAACGTGTCAGCCATGTCGTCAGTTCTCATCTAGCATAAAAGCACTTTTTGTTTGTTCGTACGAGCGAGTATCAGTATCTGTATCCGGTGTGATTTCCTTGTACAATTATTATGCTGGTTATTCAAATTTCGCGGGCGACTGGCGGAAAGACGTCGCCTCGCAGAGACCCACCTCGATGGCGCCCCTCCACTTGTCGGCGGCGTGCCTGGCGAGCTCGAGGCGCTTCTGCTTGCGCGTCTGGTGCTTCTTGTAGACCATCTCGATGAGGATGAGCACGACGCCGAAGGCGATGCCGCCCGCCACCAGGATGAACACGCCCGCCATGTTCTTCAGCCCCAGCGTGTTGGGCGTCTTCTCGTTCTGCTCGCACTGCGCCAGGTTCAGGTTGCCCTGCAGGATCCACTTGTTGTCGAGGCTCTCCATGAAACCGCCTGCGCGCCGCGGGGAAGAGAGGGCAGAGGGGAGTCAGTATGAGAGGCAAAGCCCCCGGCGGGGTAGGCAACCCAGCGCACACGGCTGTCCAGCGGGTCGGCCTACCCTCGACATGGCGGGCGCTCCCAGCTCTGTACCCTACAAGCTGCTGCTACCTACTCTCGTGAAAGTCGAGGATGGCGAGCGTGACGGCGTCGGCCCAGGGCGACCCCTTCTGCAGGCCGATGCCGTAGCCGGAGCGGCCGAACAGCTCGCCGGCGGTGACCAGCTCGCAGTCCTGCGCCGCCTCGAAGTCGAGCCGCGAGCTGTCCCAGATGAACGCCATCAGCTTGCTGTGAACGCGGAGGGAAAAATAACACGACCGCAGAAAAAGAAGATAACGACATGCCTTCAAACTTTGTAAAAGCAGCTGCGCTCACTCACCCTTTCTTGACGTCCTCGATAGCGTCCTCGGCCGTGTCGTAGTTGTTGGCCTCCATGGTGCGGTACATGTTGCTGAGCTCGACCTGCCGCTTGAAGTACATGTCGACCGCGCTGCCCTTGACGGTGGCGCACGTCAGGTTCTCCATGGTGTTGCGCAGGCGCGCGTCGTTGATGCCCGTCAGCTTGGTCTTGGGCCGCTCCAGCACGAGGAAGGCGGCGAGGTTGGCAGTGTACGAGGCGACGATGATCATGGCGAAGCCAGCCCACACCATACCCAGCACGCGCGCCGAGAAGCTGCGGGGCGTGCCTGTTCGCGGGGCGGGGTGGAGAGCGCCGTTAGAGACCTGACACTGACTTAGAGGAGAGGAGCCACTGGCCATGCTTACCCTCGCCGATGCCGCTGTTGAGCAGGACGCCCCAGGCGAACCAGATGGCGGAGCTGAGGTTGAGCGCGTCCTCCTCCGTGCCGTCCGTGTTGGCGAGCTTGAAGCGGCCGAAGGGCGAGAAGCGGTCGAGCAGGTAGAGCACGAGCGCCACCACGTGCACCGAGACCATCACCAGGATCCATAGCGTGTTGGAGAAGGGCTGCAAGAACGACACGAGCGTGGACGAGCGGGACGGCTTCTTCTCCAGGATCGTGATGCCCTGGTACTTGAACGGCTTGGAGAACTCGATGAACTCGGCGCGCTCCGGGTTGATGGTGAGCGGCGCGACGATCATGTCGGCGCGCTCGTTGACCAGCTCGCCGATCAGCCCCGTCCACTCCTTCTTGCCGCCCACCGTCGTGTTGCGGATCACGTAGTTGCCGAACAGGCCGTCCGGCGAGAGCGCCAGGCTGTACGTGAAGTTGATGGTCTTGGCCAGCTCCTGGAGCAGGTCCATGCAAAAGCCGCGGCAGCAGTACATGACGGCGTCGGACGCTGGCAAAGATTGGAAACAGTATTAATTTATCATTCTGATATCCACAAGTGCTATTCTGACACACACGCGCGCACGCAGGCACGCAGGCAGGTTGATGTAATCGGACGTAGGTCACAAGCGCTACAGATCACAACCGCTACAGGTCACAAGCGCTACAGCTCGCTAACGCTACGGGTCGCAAGCGCTACGAGTCACAAGCGCTACAGCTCGGTAGCGCTACGGGTCACAAGCGCTACAGCGAGAATCCGCGCGTTAGGCGGAGCCGAGCCGAGCCGAGCTAAACCTTGAAAAATTACGCACGTGGCGTGAAAACATGGAAAATTTTTGCGACAGTAAACCTCCCGAAGGAGGTTGCGGTTCCCGCCAGGCACAGGGCTTTTACCCCCCGTGGCAGCCAACAACTTCGGTGTTCTTATGGGAACCGGTGCTTTTCTGGCATGCGATCCTGTCGCGCAATTCGACAGATTTGATCCCCGTACTGTCAGATTTAGTCGTACGGTGGTTAACCGAACTGCCCTGTCCCCAGAGCATGGAATAGCTATTTTTGGAGCCAGATTCTAGGACTTATGACCCCACGACCGACCACCAGTCGTGGGCATGGGACGGAACTTCCTGGCAACCCGCTGTCGCTACCAGTGAAGAACCTACCTGGGTTTGAACCAGGCCCCATGTGCCGAGTCTCACAGACACCCCACGGCTTTCGCGGCACCACTAGACCACTAGACCGTCGGCTATTCCACGAGGGAGCTCGGTTGAAATGGGGGGCTTGAATTCCACTCTCCAAATTGTTGTCCTCAGAAAAATTAAATTTCTTGGTAAGATTCGAACCTCCGTCCTGCGACTCTCCGCGCGGACACTATGCCGGCACGGCTACGACGCCACGGTACCAGGTGCCGGACCACTAGGAGTCATGCTGCGCGAGAAGCCACAGTCACGGAAGAAACGAACCCGGTGTCATGAGTGCGCCTGCTCTCCGATCAGTGCTGGGCCGGCCGCGTAGCGTCATTGGTATCGGCGCGGCTTAATGCACTAGGTGGGCAGAGGTTCAAAAACCACGTATTGTTTTTTGCTTGTAATTTTTTTTTTTTTTTTTTTTTTGTTCCGATTATGTGCTCTTTCCAGCTATACCGTCTTTGTGACTTAGGCAACTGCAAAAAAGGCACTGGAAAGAGCACTTGGTCCAAACAAAAAAAAAAATTAACAAGAAACAAAAAAAAAAAAAATACGTGGTTTTTGAACCTCTGCCCATCTAGTGCATTAAGCCGCGCCGATACCAATGACGCTACGCGGCCGGCCCAGCACCGATCGGAGAGCAGGCGCACTCATGACACCGGGTTCGTTTCTTCCGTGACTGTGGCTTCTCGCGCAGCATGACTCCTAGTGGTCCGGCACCTGGTACCGTGGCGTCATAGCCGTGCCGGCATAGTGTCCGCGCGGAGAGTCGCAGGACGGAGGTTCGAATCTTACCAAAAAATTTAATTTTTCTGAGGACAACTGAGAGTGGAATTCAAGCCCCCATTTCAACCGAGCTCCCTCGTGGAATAGCCGACGGTCTAGTGGTCTAGTGGTGCCGCGAAAGCCGTGGGGTGTCTGTGAGACTCGGCACATGGGGCCTGGTTTAAACCCAGGTAGGTTCTTCACTGGTAGCGACAGCGGGTTGCCAGGAAGTTCCATCCCATGCCCACGACTGGTGGTCGGTCGTGGGGTCATAAGTCCTAGAATCTGGCTCCAAAAATAGCTATTCCATGCTCTGGGGACAGGGCAGTTCGGTTAACCACCGTACGACTAAATCTGACAGTACGGGGATCAAATCTGTCGAATTGCGCGACAGGATCGCATGCCAGAAAAGCACCGGTTCCCATAAGAACACCGAAGTTGTTGGCTGCCACGGGGGGTAAAAGCCCTGTGCCTGGCGGGAACCGCAACCTCCTTCGGGAGGTTTACTGTCGCAAAAATTTTCCATGTTTTCACGCCACGTGCGTAATTTTTCAAGGTTTAGCTCGGCTCGGCTCGGCTCCGCCTAACGCGCGGATTCTCGCTGTAGCGCTTGTGACCCGTAGCGCTACCGAGCTGTAGCGCTTGTGACTCGTAGCGCTTGCGACCCGTAGCGTTAGCGAGCTGTAGCGCTTGTGACCTGTAGCGGTTGTGATCTGTAGCGCTTGCGAGCCACTCCTATATTTTCCCCTGTATTAGGTACACTCACAGTCGTCCGTGCTGTTGAAATGCGGGCACGGTATCTCGTCGTTGGTGCACTTGTCCTCCTTGGCCTCGCGCACATACACGAAGGGCTTCTCCGCGATGGTGAGCACCTTGAGGTGCGTGGGGATCATGAAGCCCTCCGGCTTGGTGCGCAGCCGGCCGGGCCACAGGATGTCCGTGTCGTTAAGCTCCAGGTGCATGCGGTTCTGCTCTCGCGAGTACACGAAGTGGCCGACCGCCTCCTGCACCTGGTTCTCCTTGACGTTCACCACGTCGTACTCCGCGTTCACTCGGTCGCCGTTCTCGTCGAAGGCCACCTTGCCCGTCTGGCCGTCCAGGAGTTCCTGCTTCATGATGTACCTGCGCAGGTGTAGAGAGCCTCCTGTAAGGACCGCGCACGCGAAAAAAAAAGTATGCGGGCAAGAAAAGTTAAATAGCACGCACTCGAAGAGCTGCTTGCCGGTGTCCCAGATCGTCCCGGAGGTCTCACAGTCGGACGGCGCCTCGGTGATGTTCTTCATGCTGGTGAGCTCGCGCAGGGCGGACGTCAGCACGAAGCTGTGGAGAGTAGAAAATAATTTGTTCACTCAACATCACCGCACGCGAGAGGTCTTCACTCATTCGCATTTTTATTAACAAGGGTGCGCGACCACATGGTGGTCACGCAAAGTGTCAACAAAACTGGCTTGGCACCTACATGCTGTCCTGGATGTGCGCCTCCTCCGCGGTGGCGTTGACCAGCTTGAGCCCCAGGGTGCCCTCCGGCACGTTGGACGCCTCCAGGGCCTGCTCCGTCACGATCCACACGTACCCCGTCTCCGTCATGTTGAGGTTGCCGGCGTCCCGGAAGATGACGCTCGCGTCTTTCCTCCTGCGACCGGAAATGGGGAGGTGAGTAGAGCGGAAGCGCGCCAGGGGGGCGGGGGCGCAGGGCGTGGCGGGCGGGGCGGGGCGGGGCGTGGCGGGGTGGGGCGAGGCGAGGCGAGTCGAGGCGGGGCGGGGCGGGGCGGGGCGGGGCGGGGCGGGGCGGGGCGGGGCGGGCCGCGGGCGCGTGTACTCACCCCGCGTACATGAGGTACACCCGCGCCTGGGCGTTCTTCATGTCGAGCAGCTGCTCGGTGAAGCTGTCCAGACCCGGCTCAAACTCGATGACGGCCTCCACCTGCACCTTGATCTCCACGTCGTCCTGCAGGCTCTGGCTCGTGGTCTGGAAGCGGCCGAGCAGCGCGCGCCCGTCCGTGTCGGACGAGTGGATGAAGATGACCTTCATGTAGTTGAAGTGCTTGAGCAGCTCCACCCAGACGTCGGCCTGGTGCGAGTAGGGCGGCACGGTGCGCAGGAAGGACACGTGGATGTTCTGGAAGGACAGGAGCAGGAGACACGTGTCAGACCGACTGACGAGTCAGAGGAGTACGTACCAAAGCGGCCCGTGCGCGCCGCGCTCACCTTGTCGGAGAAGGCCGAGTCCCTGGACGAGATGCCGATGACGGGGATGTGGTAGAAGCCGCTGGTGTACGAGACGGCCGCCGGCGACAGGTCGCCCGTGAGCGGGTGCGACACGATGACGGCGTACACCTTGTGCGCGATCAGGTCCTTGCAGACGTTGAGCGCCGTCCGGATCGGGTTGGGGTCCATGATGATGAAGCAGGGCAGGTACGTCACCCCCTTGGGCACGTACTGGTCCATGAAGTTGATTTTCTGAGGAGCAGACGACAGGTCTGATTCATTCCGCCGGGGACAAGAGGAAGCATCAACACGAAAAGAACCTCTTCTCCCGCCCGAGGGGCGAGGCGAGGCGAGGCGTACCTCGATAATCTCCCTGAAGTGCGTGGCGCTCTCGTTGTTGCTGAGGACGCCGCCCACGTTGTACGTGTTGGGGTTCTCGGCGAGGCACTCGAGCAGCAGCGCGGCGAGCAGCGCCACTCTCAGCGCCCCCCTCAGGGGCCCCGCGCGGGGCTCGGGCCCCCGCCGCCCCCGCGGCCCCAGCATCGCTCACTGCAAGCACCAGTTTTTCATACATCGTCGATCGTCCTTCGTCGCAGCACATATCCCAGTGATAACTTTACTCTTGCCACATACTATGATATTTCATTTGAGTACTTTGAAAAACTATATATAAACTATACAAAATAAAAACATATGCGATCTACATCAATTTCGGAAGGCAAAGTTAAATCATTGGAGGTCAGCGCTGAGGTGTGTCAGTTGGGACCGTGGACCGTGTGAGGTGAAGCTGACCCACTACAACTGATCAGCTGATGAGGCGGGGTGGCTGCAGGGGGTGGCTGCAGGGGGTGGCCGCGCCATCCTTCAGGCCAAGCTGAGCTGATGCCAGGCGGGGCGGGGCGGGGCGGGGCGGGGCGGGGCGGAACTTGTTTACCCGCCAGGCCGCCCCGCCCCGCTCCGCCCGCCACTGACGACCCTCTCCATCGCCATGCCTCTGCCACCTCACCACGGCCTCGACTTACCTGTCCTCGGCTGGGCTGTGCTGCGGCGGTGCGGGCGCACCAGCTAGCGCTGCGACATGTGTCCTCCGCGGGGCGTGGCGGGGCGGGGCGCGGGGCGGGGCGGGCTAAGGGCCTGAGCCCTGCAGCGGGTCTCCCTCCGCACGGCTTCCAGCGCGCCTGGCCTGGCCCCGCCTCTCCTCGCTCAGCCTGCTCAGCACACTGAGAGGAGGACGGAGTGGACACGCCCAGGCTGCCAGGGCTGTCTCCGGGGCGGCTCCGCGCGGCGCGGCCAGGGCCGGGCCGGGGCGCGGCCGCGCTGGGGGGCGCGGTCTGGCAGCCGCGGACGCAGCCCACCCTCCTCCCCCCCGTTGGATCGATGCTGGGCGCGGCGCCCCTCCGGACCGGCTCGGCTCTGCGCTCGTCACGGCTGCACCCCGCTCGGCTCGGCTCGGCTCGGCTCGCAGCATCCCGGTCCTCAGGCAGACCCCCCATCCCCCGGTCGGAAGGGTGAAGAGCCACCAGGATTTCATCTCGCCCTCAACCCCCCTCCACCGTCTAGGCACGACCCTCCGCTACCCCACGTCGTAAACCGTTCGCCAAGTCTAACGAAGCGACCACGAACACCAGTTATCTGTCTCATGTAACAAAATTGGCCCGTTTTATTAAGCTACAGTTTCCGGGGGTAAGACAAAACTACACCTACTCTATTATTTCGATAAAAGTTTGACTTATGTTAGAAAAATTCAAATTGTGACTCTTAACGATGTTGTTGCTTTGCAAGAGAGCATTGAAGTTTCTTAAGCACAATCAGAAATCAGAGACCAGAGGAGGGCGTGCATAATTTCCGAAGTCCAAGGGATGTACACCACGCTTTGTTTTACTGCGGGGTCGCTACACCGTGCTGTGAGCGACACTGGAAAGCAGAGGGGGTTGGTATGGCAATACCCCGTCACCCGGCTAGCATCTACCCCTAGCTATGAAAGTGGGGTAACGCTGCAGGGCACGCAAAAAAGATACAATTCTTTCTATCGCAGAAAAGATTTCATTTAATGTTAAAACAACACCCTAGGGTGGTGGTCACTTGCAAGCCGATCGCTTTGAAAAATACGGTTTGCGGGTGATCCAACCTTTAGAGTCCTTTGGGGGTTGGTCTCGAGTCATCCTGTACAACCCCCCGCAAATTTGCAGCCACTTAATTTTTTTCCCCCGCTGAAAATCGCTAAAGTGCAAAGGCTACCTCTGCAGTTCTTTTATTGGACTCACCGTATCTTCCCGATTACGTTTAAATTCACAGGGAGCCTTTTTAACCCGGCGCGCGCGTGAGTGTCCGGGCCTGGTATGGCTGGCCGCGGGGCAGGGAGGGGCGGGGCGGGGGCGGGGCGGGGCGGGGCGGGGCGGGGCGCGGGCGCCAGCCGTGTGCGCTCTGCTCTGCCGCGCCGCTGAGTTGTGTTGGCCCTTCTCTTTATATCGGATGCCGCTTGACTGGACTTCAAATATTGACGGCGCCGTTATTTGCTCGCGCTGTTCCACCGTTTCTCTCGTTTTCACTCATTCCGCCCAGAAGCCGCTGCCGGGCCGGCCTACGCCCCGCTAGAGCAGGAGTGGAGGAGGGGTGGCGGGGACGCCCGCGCCCCTGCCTGCTGTGTGTCCTCCGGGCACCGGAGCAACAACAACGATGATTGTCATTCCGGAGCCCGGAGCGCCCATGACGATGTACTTCCGTCCGACCGGGCCGGGCCGTGGCAGCCGGGCGCCACAGCGGCAGGCTCCTGTAGCGACCTTTCCCCACCCCGTTAGATACTATTAGTCCCACCCGCCCGCCCAGGCCGCTCCGCTCCGCCCTACTCCGCTCGCCTCTGCCCATTGATAAGGAACACCTGCTGGGCCGGGCGTGGCGGGGGAAGGCGAGGTGGGGTGAGAGAAGAGGCCCCTGCCCGCCCCGCCCCGCCCCGCCCCGCCTGCCAGCCTGCGGCCTTGCCCGCCGCTAATTAGGAAATGACTATTTGTCAGGATCATCCTGCTCGACGCGGCCCCGCCCCCCGACACCCGCAAGGCCTGGACGCCCTCGGGCCCAAGCCTCTCCCGAAAGCACCTACTGACCCACATAATAATCTAAATAATTTCCACCACCTCCTGAGAGGCGCGCGGAAACGACGCGCGGAAATCTTTTTTTCCTCCCAGGAAACCGCTTGCCGCGAGAGTGAGATGCAAGGGGAGTCTGAAAGGCGCGGACCGAAGCCATCGTGCAATTCTATACTCACCTCTTTATAGCGAGCGTGTTTTTTCGCACACTCTCCCTCGCTTCCTCTCTCTCTCTCTCTCTCTCTCTCTCTCTCTCTCTCTCTCTCTCTCTCTCTCTCTCTCTCTCCTCACAGCGGCCATATTTGGGCCTGGAACGGCCCATAAAGAGGCGTTTAGATGCCCCTTGCCCTCCCCCTCTCCCTTCCACACACGCCGCACGGCCAACTCAGCGATATTGGAAACTCTTCTCAACTCTGCGGCATTATTCCCCCCGCCCGGCCCCCTCTCCCCATTCAGGACGTGTGGCTCCCCTTTCTTCCCCGTCCGGTCCGGTTGGTTCACCCACGTGCTCGCACACGTGGTCCCATTCTAGTGTTTGCGGGCCACAGCGCGCGCGGCGGCTCCTCTGACGGTCGAACAATCACAAGAATAAGGAGGATAGTGGAGCTCAACTCTTTTTCTTCCCTTGTCACAAGCGGCTTTTCCACGCAAAAGAACAAAAAAACATCCGAATGAAAATAAAGTGGGCACACTTTGATGGGATTGGTAGCGGGGAAGATAATAAAAAAAACTTGACCAGAATGTAGAAAACATATCACATCTGTTCATTTCCACGCCAAAAAATTACAAAATAATAAACATACTTTGTTCGTAATTAATTGCGATATTAACACATAACAGCTCGATAATTCTCTTCGTGAAAACAAAAACAATTAAATTAATCCGATCACAGGAATGGCACATTAACATGGTCAAAAATTGCACTATTTACTCGTATAGAAAATAAAGTATACAGAATAATGTTGTCTTGGGTAGACAATATAACTAGAAAACATTTCACATTAGTTTATTTAAGCGTCTTCTGGTTTAATCTGCTAATTCGCTACAAGTTGGGCCACATTTGACGCTTGCTTTTCATAAATACAGGTTTAAAAGCCCGCTATTTGTACACACTAAGCCTTGGGGTCTTAACGCCAGTTAATATCAGTTCTACGTAGTTTGGGATATAACGACCTCTTACTAAACATTATGCGAAATGTATTCATATATTATCAATTTTACACTGGAAAAGGTAGGACTTATTTCAGCCTCTTAGCAAAGGTGAAAGTAAAAACAATACAGCATTTGAAAAATGAAAGGCCCCCTTTTAATTATGTGACAGCTGAAGCTGAACGGGTAGTTTCAGCCTGCATCATGTCCATCCTACTTGTTCCCAGTGAAAAATCAGGTCTTCCGTTTCTTTTATCATGGGGTGTGCATATGCTGCTAATGTGCAATATACAGACATACTTCACTAAAGATTGTGCCATCTCACATTTTCTCCCAGCTTTTCCTTTCGGGAGGGCGCACAACCAAAGGCGACGACGTCAACAAATATTTATTATTTTTTGTGCAATTGGTTTCCAGGCACGGTCACATCACAGACAGGTTTGGTCCTCACACGACGGCCGGGATCGTGATGCTCTCGCACTGCCGAGACTCAACGTCACACTCGCTCTTCCCCTGCTTGCGGGCAAGGCGTCGAGCGGATGAACTGCAAAACACCAAACAGGAGTAAAGTGAGCGAGGGTCCGAGTGGGGCGGGCGGGATGGGGCGGGCAGAAGCCATGCGGCGGAGAACTCCTCGTGCGAAGTAACGTTGTACGTGCATTATTGTCGAGCTCCAATCTTAAGGGGTCCAATTCCAGCCATAGGGGTATCTATTAAATTTTTTACTGCACAAATGAAGTGATTTTTTCTGAAATTTCTTGAATTTTTGTAATTAAAAAAATCTTCAATTTTATAAAATTTATCTTACACTTCTCTTGATTTTTTTTAAAGTCTTGAATCGTAGTAAACTTTTCTTAAATGCCTGGAGTACAAAAATAAAAATCAGACTTTTTTACACGTATAGGATCTAGATGCGTACTACAAAAAGTTTAGTTAAAACACGGACTTACCCCCTGGTTTATTATAACAAACAATATAAGCCATGCGAAAGCGACGAGGTTTTAAAAGCCGAACGAGAAACGGATGAAAAAGAATAAAAATGGAAGAAGAAAGAAGCTGTGCTAACCTAAGCCGACGTACCGACACGGTGGTCGCCGTGTACGAATTGGCTCGTCGTCTGTGGAAAGCGAAATCCATTCGCCTCCTCATTTGAGCGAGTACCTGCAAACAAAAATTGCACCAGAGTTAGTGTAAACTAAAAGGGATCGAAAATCACAGACCCAGAGACATCGCATATCGCCAATACCTCGCCGTTGCAGAAACAGAATAACAGCGCGACCGCCAAGCCCTGTAACCAAAGCACAAAAAATACCATCAGTTCACTTGCGGTTCTGCGGAATGGAAACAGGCTTGGTACCGCGCGGCAGATACAACACACACCTGAAAAGAGGCGAAGATGGCCGAGGTGATCTCGTAGAGGCGCTCGAGGTCGCTGCCCTTCTCGTCGGGCCGGAAGGGGATGACGAGGTACTGCAGGCCGAGCAGCGGCACGAGCAGCAGCGTGGCCCGGGTGGCCTGCAGCAGCGTGCGCGACGGCCGCTCCGCGTGCGAGCCGACCTGCGGCCCGGCGCGCAGCTTGCCCCACAGCACGCGCACGATGTTGGTGAGGAAGAAGAAGTTGGTGATCATGAACACGCACACGGGCACCGTCATCACCATGTTGTACGGCGTCTCCTCCATCCAGCACCTGCGGGCCAGGCGCGACATAACGGAGGTGAGTATCGTTCAGCCCCAAGGATACGGAGAAATCACAGCAATTTTTTTTCTTTTCGTGGAGTTCCCGGTTGATTCCGGAAAGCATTTTCCGATAGCTGTTTCCCGACGCAACTCTTTGGGATATGTGCTGCATAATCGATGATATAATGACGGCAAATTGATAATAAAAAATCAAAGCTCAGTAGGTCCCGGCTTTATTTTTAACTGCCGGGCACGCAGAACATGTAAAATAAATAATTTGTAAAATGTTGAAAATAGCGTTCTGCGCATGCGTCACACAAAAACCGGGAATATTTCCGAAAACAACCGGGAAATTCAAACCTTACAGTAAAATGTTTGATGTGTGTGTCACACAAAAACCGGGAATATTTCCGAAAACAACCGGGAAATTCAAACCTTACAGTAAAATGTTTGCTGTGATGTGAAACGACAATAATTACCGCTGGGTGGCCTCGACGTCCATGCCGCGAAGCAGGGCGTACAGCACGATGATGGGCAGCGGCATGCCCCAGCCCAGCATGTAGAGCCACTTGACGAGGCGCTCCTCGGCGCCGAACGCGTTCACCAGCACCGTGTGCAGGTACAGGCCCTCGCACAGCATCCAGCAGTAGTTGGTGAGCAGGAAGTACTGCGTGACCACGTGCGCGACCTGGCACCACAGCTGCAGAGGCAGGCCAGAGCACAGTCAGACTAAACAGTGTGAAAAATAGTCGTAGGTTTACGAAAATTTTTTTTCCACAAAGTGCAGTTCAAAATTTCAATTGAAAATCGTTAAATTACAAGCACTACATATCGTCTTGAAATTCATTCACGAGCAAAAATGGTCCGTCGTAAATTTACTACATATTCCGTATATCGTAATTTACAAAATTTATCGGAAATCTACAAAGATATTTTTCCACAGTGAAGGCTTTCACGTTATTAATACTTTGTGTGTGTGTGTGTGTGACGCTTATTGAATGACCTTTGCATACATAGGCCACCCCGAATCGTCGCTCGGATTATTCTCTCATTATATAGTGCCCCTAAAAACATAATAAACGGAGTGCTGTCGTCGCCGGGGCCGATTTGGAGCGAGCAAGGCGCCCTACTACCCATGTTTTATGTGCCACTGGCCGAGTGGCTGCCAAGATGTATTGCCTTTGGGGCCGGCCGGGGCCGGAGCCGGGGCCGGGGCCGGGCCGGGCGGGACTGTACCAACGTCAGTCCGCTCCGCCCCCACCCGACCCGAGGCCAGGGTCGTTGCTGCCCCCGCCCCTTTTTTTCTGACAGAGTAAAAACCACGCGCGAAGCGTAGGGCGGCAATATACTATCGAGATCGTTATCGCAACAGGCAGGCAGGCGGGCGGGCAGGCGCCTCTCTCACCAAATTATTCTGCATGAGGTCCACATCGGGGATGATGATGGTGAAGAACATGAGCCACAGCGCACTGTTGACGGCGAACGAGGCGAACAGGTTCATGTGTAACCATATCCTGGTACACCGCAGTGATCTGGGAGGAGGAGATGCGTCAGTCACACTGCTGTACGCGCACGCGCGCCAGACACATCACAAACCCATGCGGATACTTACTTGAAATATGATAGAATACCTAGGGATAATAAAAGGGCGACTAACGATATTAGATACCCGGTCTCGTTTATTTTTATAACTAGTTTCTTAAACTGGAAAAATAAATAGTCAAATTAGTTTTTGCTGAAAGAGGTTAATTTATTTAAGCAAATCGAGTTATTATAACAACCTAAAGGAAAACTCACCTGGAAATCGGAATAGTCTATACATGTTGTGTAGTTCGACCACGCCTGGCCCGTCTCTGGATGTCTAAACCAAGACCCGTTCTCTAGACAGTCTTTATGCGCGGACACTGGAACACGAAAAAACAATAAAACATGACGATGTTTAGGGTCCCCCGGGAAACCGCAAAAAGACACCACGGCATCAAGAGCCCTGCGGCCGGGGCGGGGCGGGGCGGGGCGGGTGGCGTGTGAGTCCACTCATCATCAACCCTTCCGCAGAGGGACCGACGACAAGCAACTTTACCCGTGACGCGTGACGTCAGCGGCGAGGACCACACTCAGCACAGCGGTGCAGTAGCGGGGGCCGCGGGGCGGGGCGGGCCGGGGCGGGCGCCACAAAAAGTTAGCGTGGGTGCCGGGGCGGGGCGGGGCGGGGCGGGGCAAGGACGCGGGGCGGCAGTAGTGGTGCGGGGTGGTGCCACGGCACTCCAGCCCCACAGGGACCCAGCCACCCCCGCCCCCGCGCGCCACTGCAATACATACATCCTAGCCATGCAAAAGAGTGTCGGAGAGAGGAATTTCATTCGAGTAGGCTGCCGGGCCGGCGCCTTCCCTCTCGTCTGTAAGTTGCTACCCTACGCCCCACCCCGCCCCGCCCCGCCCAGGCCGCTGAACCCGGATAACATAACTCGCAGCCGATTGCTGCCGCCCCCGGCACGACGTCCTTGTTACCCTATACCCCCCGGCCCGCCCCCGGCCCGCCCCCGGCCCCGCGCTCCTCGTGCCGTCAGAGTAATGAGAGCGAGAGAGACAAAGTGCGCGCCCCACAATGCGACTGGGTCATAGCAGTTTCTCATCCGCCACTCGATGTACGTTCAATTTCCCTCCCGCTGCGCGAGACGGTGGTGGCGCGGCGTGGCGTGGCGTGGCGCGGCGTGGCCGGAGGGCTGCACGCCGGAGCAGACTGCTTTATGGGGGGCGTTGCCTTCGCCTTGGCTCCACGCCGTCGTCGCCGCCAGGCAGGCAGGCAGGCAGGCCCGGCCCGCCTGCACAAGTTAGGATAGGGTTGACCCCTGGACCCCGTCTACGTCTCCTGGTCGCGAGGCAGGGCGCACCAGGGCGTGGCGGGGCGGGGCGGGGCGTGGCAAGGCGGGACGGGGCGGGGTGGGACGCGACGTGACGGAAATGCTTCTTCTCCTCGAACTCACAGTATAGTAAAATCGTATAAGAACTAGCGCGCACCTAACGCGTCAGGCGATGGCAGCGGCCCTCTCCTCGCGAAACTCCTCCTCCTCCTCCTCCTCCTCCCCCTCCCCCTCCCCCTCCCCCTCTCCTCCTCCTCCTCCTCCTCCTCCTCCTCCTCCTCCTCCTCCTCCTCCTCCTCCTCCTCCTCCTCCTCCTCCTCCTCCTCCTCCTCCTCCTCCTCCTCCTCCTCCTCCTCCTCCTCCTCCTCCTCCTCCTCCTCCTCCTCCTCCTATGTGCAATGCAGTAATTGCTTTCGGGCGACGAGTTTGTTGAGAGCCGTGCTGTGCTCTGCCCTGCTGCTGGTCTAGACGCCCGGGTATGTACGAAATCACGGCCCACGTTGTACGCCCCGCCCCGCCCGCCGCCCCGCCCCGGCCCCGCCCGCCGCCCCGCCCCTCCCTACCTCGCCCACGCACGCCCTGCAATGCCCGCCCGGGCGGGCGGGCGAGGCGCCGCCGTGGGCCAGGCTCGACCTTGCGCCAGACAATGCCTCCCCGCCTTCCCCGCCCACCACACCACCCCCGCGACAGCGTGGCAGCACATCCTGGCGCGGCCCGTCGAGCTGCTGAAGAATTGGCTCTCACACACCCCCGTGATGACCCTGCCCCCACCCCGCCCCGCCCCTCCAGCACTCACTGTGCTTTGGCACTTGGCCTGAGGCGCGAGGGTGCGGGACGCACGGCGGGGCGGCGGCCTCGAGTCATGGCAGACGTTGTTGATTTTATGGAGCCAATAAGGAGTGCCTCCCCGCCCCGCCCCGCCCCACCCCGCCCCGCTCCTTTTCACCACGTGGTACAGTCAGGGCCGGAAGCTGAGCCGCCGCCGCGCCCCGCCACCAGCCCCGCACCACGTGGGACACACTCTCCCTCCACACACTCCTCCACCGACATCTACTTGCTGCTGCTGCTGCGGAGAGCTTATCGAAAAACTCATGGGAGATACTCACACATGGGGTCGAAGCCGAACACGAACTTGGGGCAGGGCTGGTAGGCCGAGGTGCCTGCGAGGGTGTCCGGCCAGCACATCCAGCCGTCCCATATGCTGGGGCACATGTCTGCAAAACAAACAAACGGGTCAGTCGTCTCTCTCTCTCTACGCCCCTCTCACTTCAGGCGGTGACCTTCAGCGTCGGCACTACCCCACACCGCCATTCACGCGCTTTAAACAGTCTGTCTTACACCCCACGTACGGAAATTACTTCAGTCATACTGAGCACATTCTTAAGGAGTTTATCTTAAACCAAAACCTGACTTTTGGGTGGAACAAACGAGTAAATATCGAGAGTGAACTGTCCTAATATAAACCCTGCAAAATATTGGGTCCAAACAACGTCCAGCGATATATATTTTTCCGACTACTCGTCGTGATTCGAGGGCCAAGTTGATTGGCTGGCTACGTTTACGTTTTGCAGCGAAACTGTCTCTCGTAACTCCGTAAGCCCGATTCGATCATCACGGCAATGACGAGCACCATCGCCATCATCTTGACTGTGGGGTTATGACTCCCCGGGTACCTTATACGCACCCCTCTAGGGCCGGTGCGGCGGGGTGCGGCGGGGTGCGGCGGGGTGCGGCGGGGCGCGGCGGGGCGCGCCGTCCCCGCGGGGAGGAACGCCTCGACACGCCCATTCGCCCGGTCCATCAGCTTTATTAAAAACACGCGTTTTACGAGGGGCCCTCCACTAACTCCTAGCCCCCCGCCGCTCGTACCCCCTCTGCTTACCCCCATACTTACCCCCCCCCCCCGGCCCCCGCCCCGCCCCGCCCCCCTCCGTGAGGTGGCGCCGAACACACCCCTCCTCCCCCTTATATACGAGACGCATTGAGGTGAAAACTGAAACTGGCAAATAGGGTTTTAAATTTCCAAGGAAAAGTAAAATATCTACGGAGTTTACTGGTACGTACGCTACGCATGTTCATAGTTTAGAGTCTTGCACTCTTTCTCCGACCAGTAGCCCTCCCCGCCCCGCCCCTCCCCGCCGCTGCCCGTCTGGAGTAACGGCCAGGAGCGCGGCGGAAAGGCGAAAGAAAAAACAACAAGAAGCATAGAATAAGCGTTTTCATCCTCGGCGAGTCAGTCGTAAAGATGGGGCGGGGCGAACGTAACAAGCGGTAGTCCAGTCACGCGCGATTTATACAGACAGCACCACTAACTCATGTCTGAGAGGGGCGGGGCGGGGCGGGGCGGGGCGGGGCGGGGCGGGGCGGGGCGGGGCGGGGCGCGTCAGTACAGGCGCTGCCCGGCGAATTTTTCATGGGCTGGCGCTTCCAGCTGGAGACTCCCGCCATAAACCATGAAGCCCCACCGAGGCGGCCAGCCCCCCTGCCCAGCCTCGACCGATGGGGTAGACTGGCGTGGGGTAGCGCGGGCTGGGGTGGGGTTGCTCCGGAGGGGTACCTGCCTGGCCTGCAGTGTGCGCCTCGCCTGGCCGCGCCTCGCAGCGAGACTAGCTGAGCCACAAACAGATCAACTGCCCCGCAGGTCGATTAGACTAATGGAGTGAGTGGCTCTGTCTGTCCCCTCCCTCTCTCTCTCTCTCTCTCTCTCTCTCTCTCTCTCTCTCTCTCTCTCTCTCTCTCTCTCTCTCTCTCTCTCTCTCACTCTCCCTCTCTCTCTCACACTCTCCTCTCCTCTCCCGATTAGTCGCCCTCTCACCTCCTCCTTTTCCTTCCCCGCTCCACCCCGCCCAACCCTTTAGCGGGTGCGCGTCGTTCCACTCTAACTTTAATGCTCGACCTTGTTATGCCGTTGTGCAAGGATACGCAAATTTTGTTCGAAAAAGGGCAAAACTTTGGCGGGCCGCCGGTCTGCGCCGCTCTGCGCCGCTTCGCACCTGGGCTGGTCAGACGCGAGCGCGGAGAGCCTCATGTTTCCTTCGGCGCCACTCCGGCCCGATGAGTCCGCCTGCCTGCCTGCCTGCCTGAGCCATGAATTTTGCTTACCAACTATAATTGGATTTTGCACTTTCCAAAGTAGTTTAGGGCCCTCGCCTTCATTCACGATTCAAATCACGAGATAATCGGAGACAGAGAGAGCGAAGTGGGACCGGGGGGCGCAGAGCGGGCGGGGCGGGGCGGGGCGGGGCGGGGCGGGGCGGGGCGGGGCGGGGCGGGCATGGCCGGGCGTGGCGGGGGATTGAAAGTAAGAAGGAATATTAAAAGGCGCTGTACAGGCGCACCTCCGGCTCCGGCTCCGGCCTGAATAAAGAGCAGGACGAAACGTTTCCAAGTAATGTCAGAGTCAGAACGGCTACTGAAGGAGAACAGCTGGCCCAGATCTTACAAAATCTCAGCAAAATAGCTGCCAGTACATATTCATTAATACACACGAAATCCTTACGCACTTTGTTTTGCATAAGCCTTGCAGGATTTTAAGCACAATTTTTTCTGCGCAACTATGCTTAACTCTGTCCCTTATGCACAAATTTGTGCATAATTATGTACAATGTGTAATGCGTTTTTTAGTACATTGCTATGTACTGTACGTGCATACACGTACATCGCCCGGGAGTGTGCGGGCGCTTTCAGTCTCGGACCTTTTGAGCCAATTTGTGAACGAAACAACGCGTGTTTTGAATATATGCCGAAGCAGGGAAAGAGCAAAATCAACTGAAACCACTAAAGACAAAACACAAAATACACGGTCTCGAATCGCAAATACGTGCTGTGCTACACTCGGGGCGGGGTGGGGCCACAACGACGCCCCGGAGACAGGGTGGGGTGGGGGTGGGGGTGTATGTTTACCGGGAGCCTAACTCATTTATGCTGAAACACGAGTTTTCCGTTTAGTGCGTGTAAGGCGTTTCCATACAAACTACAGTCTCCCCCCACCCCCAACCCCCGTGCACCTGCTGCACGCTCGGCTCGCCCATTGTGGGAACAAGGTCCTTATTCGTCCCTCCCGTACCTGACAGCCTACACTCTGAGAAAAAAAGCTGAATATAATTATCGTTTAACATACGCGTGTTTTTTTTAATTTAAGGAAAGTTAAGTTTTCACCAAGGTAAAATTTATCGACAACTTTTTTTCGCAGTGGACAGTACTGTAGTTGGTAAGCTCTATCCATTTCACGGCGCGCACTTCTGCGCAGCCGAGGGCCCAAACTTGCAGTCAGAGCCACCTGCACGGCGGCAGATGGCAGATGAGTGCGGCAGATGCGCCCCGCCCCGCCCCGCCCCGCCCCGCCCCGCCCCGCCCCGCCCCACGGCTCTATTTATCCACTTGTCCGCTCCTCACGAGCTAAACTTTGTGGCAAGGTCGCTGACATCGCCGCGGATACAATTTGTGCCCAAGCTTCTCTCCTCTCACTCCGTCAGCCGTCTCTCACTGTATCAGCTGCGCGGCCCGGGCAGTCCAAGACACCCTCGTCTTCCAGCAACGCGCGACCACGTCTAGGGAAGAGGGGAGAGAGAGGGAGAGAGAGAGAGAGAGAGAGAGAGAGAGAGAGAGAGAGAGAGAGAGAGAGAGAGAGAGAGAGAGAGAGAGAGAGAGAGAGAGAGAGAGAGAGGCGGGAGGGATGAGGTGTTAATGCCTGCAGGGGGACGTTTGCCGTCGCCCAAGCGCCGTCTGTGCGCTTCTTCTCGCTCGACTAAAGTTTTCTGCGCGCGTAAGTGTGAGTGTGTGTATGTGTCTGGCGAGTGTAAGTAAGTGTGAGAGAGAGGGAGACAACGAGGGAGGAGAAAGAGATGCGATGAAAGCGAGAAGAATATTCTCCAGCGGTCCCCGCTTCCGCGCCCGTCTCTTCCACACCATCCCGCCCGCCCTGGCGCGCCCCGCACCGTCAAAAATATAAATGTGTCGCCATTCCGTTTTCCCTACTCGACAATAAGAGCATTGCTGCAGCACCTCGCATTTTCTTTTTCCCCGCCCGCCTTGCCCTCCTTCCACTCCTCCTCGTCCTTCTCCTTCCTCGTGAGGATAGGGATCGTGATGGACACTGCACGGGTACATTGCGACCGGGGGCGGCAGAGGCCTGGGCGGGGGCGGGGGCGGGGCGGGGGCGGGGTGGGGGGATGACACCGTTTACCACTATCAGGCGATGAAGGGTGCAGTTGTGGTGTGGCATTAGGCTGTCCTGGGGCCCGACGCCGCCGGCCGGGCTGACGGAGGAGGCAGGGGGCTATGCGAATACACTACAGCACACTGCAAGAACAGCACCGAGTCTTACTTTCTCATCTCCAGGAAACCGCAGAAAAAAATCACGCAGTAGATTGTTTTCTGCCCAACTCAGTTGTTCTGCACAAGAGCACAACATTTCTAATTATTATTTTTTTTACATTTTTTTCCGAGCAGGGTACAGCTAGTGCAGGCAGCAGAGGCTGGGCTGGGCTGGGCTGGGCTGGTGGGCTGGGCTGGGCGGAGGTTTAGGGGGCGATATCCCTCCACACTGTGTGAGAAAACAGAGGGATTTGACAGCCGCCGCTCTCTGATGGAATGCGATAGCGCAAGGGGGAGGGCGGAGGGGGGAGGGGGAGGGGGTGGAGAGCGGGGGAGGGAGGGGGCACCGAGCGCCGCGTTCAGACTCGTGTTGTCAGAGCAAACACGTGCCGTCTTTGGACAGCCCCCCTTCACTCACTTCACTTCCCCCCCCTCTCTCTCTCTCTCTCTCTTTCTCGCCCACTCCTGTTTTCCTCTCTACCTATCTATACCCATCTCGCTCGCTCAGGTAGAAAACCCCAAACTCGTAGTCGTGCGGGAGATGAGGAGAGAAGAGTCGCTTTGTTTGACCCGCGGGGGAGCAGCAGGGCGGGGTGAATAAATATGCAGAACGATACACGAAAAAAAAAAAAAAAACAATCGACGATATCTTACGGTAAGCCTAACTATACTCCGTAGTGACTACGCCCATGGAATCACTCTTGTAGAACAGGGAATGGCGAAATTCGTGATATTAGAGGAGACAGGAGTGTGTCTATCCGCCCCGCCCCGCCCCGCCCCTACAGGGGCTCACGCCCACGGGTCCCAGGGCCCAGGGAGCAGCACGCGGTCTAGTCGCACTGCAGCGGCGCTGGCCCCGGCCCCTGCCTGCAGGCCTGCCAACCCGCGCCCCGAAAATGAAATTGTCCGCCGCGCCGCTCGGCACCAGCACCAGCAGGGCGTGGTGGGGCGTGGTGGGGCGGGGCGGGGCGGGCGGGGCAGGGCGGGGCGGTATTTACGGCTCGATCGTGACGCTGCGTACTCGCAGCACCAGACTGCGTCCAGGAGCCTCAGGGCGCGGCGGGGCGGGGCGGGGCGGGGCGGGGCACTGCAGCGCACTTCCTGCGGGACCGTTATTATTCCCCCATTAAATAGCGGGTGCTAAACCATCCCGCCCCGCGGCCCAACCCAGCTCAGCCCAGGAGGCTAAAGGGGGGATCAAAAAGCAGCGGAGCGCGCTGGACTCGGGCGGCGCATAAACTGGCGTCGCACCCGGGCAGGCGGAGGAGGAGGAGGAGGAGGAGGAGGAGGGGAGGAGGAGGAGGAGGAGGAGGAGGAGGAGGAGGAGGAGGAGGAGGAGGAAGAAGAAGGCGTTGTTTGAGGAGCAGAGCGTCCCCAGCGGGCTGCAGCAGCAGCAGCAGCGCGCGAGAATTGCATCGAGCAGAGCACACAACTTGGCGATGAAACTTGCAAGAAGTAGTTGTCGGCGGGGATGGAAGCTGCACCCCTCTGGCCCGGCTGGCTGGCTGGACTATTCATTCTTTGCCGCGGCATGGCGTGGCGTGGCGTGGCGGGGCGCTGTCTCAGTGGCCGCGCTCCGCTCGGTATCGCGCCACGACCACGACCTCCTCCTCCTCCTCCTCCTCCTCCTCCTCCTCCTCCTCCTCCTCCTCCTCCTCCTCCTCCTCCTCCTCCTCCTCCTCCAGCTGCTGCTGCTACTGTTCGGGCGCTACAAACGACCTAAACTTTGGCGCGCGCGCGAATCTGTGAATTAGGCGGATGTCAGGGGGGCGCGCCGGGTGGCGTGGGGCGATGACGACTAGGAGGACGTCGCAGAGCAGCACCAGCCGGCCCGGCCGAGCGCCTAACCGCGGGGGGATAGGCCACCCGCTGGACGCGGCTGCGCTGCGTGGCTGCGCGCTGCCTACCTGCCAGGCGCTCCAACGGGCTGCGAGGCAGGTTGTTAGCCCGCCCCGCCCCGCCCCGCCGCGCCCCGCCCCGCGGCCATACTGCACACAGAGCTCGCGGGCGCTAAGAGGCTGCCAGTGGATTTTCAACAACAGCGCGCACCATATACGGCAAAATTTTACGGTCCCCTCGGCTCGTCATTTTATTAGCCCCCTAGCTGCGCACGCCGCGCCACCGCTCCTCGGCGTGTGTGTGTGTGTGTGTGTGTGAATGTCTGTGAGAGAGTTTCCATGTGAGTGTGTGTGCGCGAGTGGCCGTGGCCGAGGCCTTCTCCCGCGCGGCATCCTCCTCCTCCTCCCCGGCGCGGCGTGTTTTATAGGCGGGAATAAAGGCGTCCTGGAGTGGCTCTGGAGTGGCTCCGGGACGGGACACAGACAGAAGGCGACGCAAGCCGAGCCGAGCCACTTCCGAATCATCACTTTTCATCATCGCCCCGCCCGGAAACGACAAGGCAAAACGTGGCAGGCATAATGGTAAGAAACGTCTTAAAGATAAATTACAACAGGAATTTTGACGGGATGGCCCGGTAATTTTTTTAGTGATATACGCGGCAAAGTCAAAACCAAAACGACGCCAACTTTAACCTTTGACGTGCTTACCTGTGGGCGCGTCCTCGCCCTGGGTCACCCGGCTCTGGTTCATCATGTTGAGGCAATCCCTCTGGAACTCGACCACGAGGGGCTTCCACTGCAACAAGAGAGACACGACGTCAGTTAGACGGCAGGCAGGGCATGCACACGCATACAGTATAATTTACCCCAGCAGGCACCTGAGATTTTTTCTTTCGTTCTGTTTTTCGTTGTACCTCGAAAACCAAATCGCACGCCACGGAATGTACAAGAAATGTAAACCGTGTATCGCGGCAAGCGCGCGCGGTATTCGACCAATCGCGATTTAACTATGAACCCAGAGGGCGTAGTAGCGAGGCGAATCGCAGACTTTTTGTTGTTGGTGGGACGAGTTATTTCCCGGTTCGTTTAGCGTGATCGGCAGCGGACGGGACGTCCGGCCAATAATTATTGGGAGAACAACCGTGACGGGCAGGGGTGGGTAGGAGTGGGGCGGGGCGGGGCGGGGCGGGGTGGGGCGGGGCGGGGCGGGGCGGGGAGGAACCCGAGCCCAGCAGTCCAGCGGACATCACATAAATCACAAGTTTGTAGCGCAATCAGCAAGCCGGGGCCATGAGGCGGCGGGGCCGGGGCACGCCACGCCACGCGCATCGCACAGGCTGCACCAGGCGCGCCCTGCGCCCCGCCCCGCCCCGCCCCGCCCCGCCCCGCCCTCCGCAGCACATCCCCATCTCCCCATTTACCGCATCACTGCGCCCACTCGCCTGCTCCGGCTACCCCCCACTAGCCGGAGCTCGCTGCCCACGTCGTAAAAGTAACTTTGTTGCCCTGCGCTGGTCAGCGAGTACCTCGCACACGTCAGGTGCCCACCCCCCCCCTCACGTAGCGTATGACAGGCACACATGTGGCAGCAGAGCTCGCAGCGGCGAGAATTACTCGGCACTTCAGTTTACTTGATGAAAAATAAAGGTTAGGATGAGCAGCGGCCGAGGCGTCGTAGGTCTCAAACTACAGAGAAGCGGGTGTAAACTGTGTTTACCTTGCGTGTCACGTGCCGTGTACAAGGTGCAACTTTAGGGCCTCCTCCTCGGGGAGAGCGAGAGCCCACCCGGGAGAGAGAGAGAGAGAGAGAGACTGGGAGGGAGAGCGAGCACGCCATATTCAAATGAGCCGGACTGCCCCCGCCCCCCCCCTTTTTCTCCTGCCCCCGCGAGGGTGCCTGGCTTCCTCCTCGACTCGATCCTATCGTAGATGAGAGAACTACCCAACAGAATTAACTGCGGTCAGAGGCGGGGCGGGGCGGGGCGGGGCGGGGCGGGGCGGGTGCAGCGCTCCGTGCGCGTGGTGCACTGCACCATCACCCCCCCCCCCCCCCCCGATTCTCATTAGCCGCAGTGCCCCCGTTTGTTTTAACGTCTTCTCCCTCCCTGCTCGCCTCGCCTCGCCTCGCCGTATACCTCTTTCTCACTGGTTAAGTCGTCTCCTTCCGTCTCCGCCACGACGAGACGCCGCCGCGGCATCCTCACCCGCCCTCCCCTCCCGCCCTCTCCCACCCTCCTCACCCGCCCTCCTCTCCCACCCTCCTCTCCCCCCCCCCTCTCCTGCCCTCCTCTCCCGCCCTCCTCCCGCCCTCCTCTCCCGCCCTCCTTTCCCGCCCTCCCCTCCCGCCCTCCTCTCCCGCCCTCCTATCCCGCCCTCCCCTCCCGCCCTCCTCTCCCGCCCTCCTCTCCTAAGCCCCGCGCTGCCTGCCTCTGCCTGCCTGGCCTGCAGTGGGGCGGGCGGGGCATGTTTTAGGGTTGGGGAAAAGGCATGTCGTCGCGTGCGGTCCGCGAGCGAGTGAGGCTAGTCCAGGCGAGCTCCTCCAGCGCTGCCTGCCTGCCTGCCTGCCTGCCTGCCTGCCTGCCTGCCTGCCTGCCTGCCTGCCTGCTCCTCTCAGCACATTCGTTATTCCGCCTCTAGTTCGTCCCGCGGCTGCAGCCCTCCACTCCAGCACGCCCCCATGTGTGTACCTGTGAGGAGCTACACACATCTATACATATATAGCTCCTCACGTTTCCTGCCGTGTTTTGTTTTATTCCCCACTGCATTCGGCGCGGCATTCGTCACCAGCTCGGGGCGCGACGCGACAGTCGCGGCCTTGTCGTTGTTGTGAATACCGTGGCGACGAAAACTCCAGCAGGCGCGGCGGGAATAAAGTAAGTTTGTTGGACTGGCGCGGGCTGGCGGGGGCTGGCGTGGGCGGCACCTCCTGGAGTCTGCTCGAGTCCCTGGAGGGAGACTGCTGGAGATGTTGAGGTAAAGCCACGCAAAGCTCTGCCCCGGCCCCGGCCCGGGGAGGAGATACACAACAAGGGGAAGTTCGTCCATGGCCAGGGTGATGGTGATTGGATTCAGGACGATCTACTGGAAGCCGCCCCTAAAGCGTCTCGGGCCGGGAGGGGCCTGGCTAGAGACTTACTGGAGAGCACCGGGCCAGCTTACATCACATCACTGCTGGACTTACTGGAAGTGGTGTTGTACTGTCGGATAGTCTGGCGGCGCGGGGGCGGCGCGGGGGCGGCGCGGGGGCGGCGCGGGGCGCGGGGCGGCGCGGGGGCGGCGCGGGGGCGGCGCGGGGCGGCGGGGGAGGAGTCGCTGTCGTGGCTCTGGGCCGTTAGTTTGCCCGGGTATACAGGGTGGCGTTCGAAACTTTCCCCTCGCCGTGGCCGCACCGCCGCCGCACCATATCCAGCACTGGCCGCAAGCGTTAGAAACGAACACCTCACACGCATCCGTGGGGCGCTGCACAGCAGACTGAAACTTAACACCACGCCCTGCCGGCCGGCCGGTCGGGCCCTACCCCCTTCCTGCTCGGCACCCTCCATTGACAACTCCATTTCGAGCAGCCGCATGCGAACAGGGGCAGCGGCAGTGACTTTAGCGCCGCGCTGTAGGGGCGGGGCGGGGCGGGGCGGGGCGGGGCGGGGCGAGGCGGGGCGGGGCGGGGCGGGGCGGGGCGGGGCGGGGGGGGGCGGGGCGGGCCGGGCCGGGGCTCACCTGCCCGCTGGACAACCACCCGCCGAGCCGAGCGGGGGAGAGGCGAAGGCGAGTCAAGGGGAGTCTTTATTAGCTGTGCACGGATGTCCCGGTCCCGCGCAGCTCCACTCCTCCTCCCTGGAGAGCGAGGAGCAGGCGAGGACGGGGAGAGAGAGAGAGAGAGAGAGAGAGAGAGAGAGAGAGAGAGAGAGAGGAAGCGGGTGTTGTTCTTGGGCTCTGCGCCGTAATTAAAAGAAGTTGCCGGCAGAAGCCAGCCGAGGCGAGGCGCCGCCACTCCAGGCGGGCCGGGCCGGGCCGGGCCGGGCAGGCACCTGCCGCTGGAGCTGGAGCTGGAAGCCGCGCAGCTGGAGTGCGTGTCTGTCGAACAGCACCCCAGGACGTCTCGGGGGGAGGCGGAGGACGAGGAGAGGCCCTTGTAGACCTGCTGGAGAGCGAGCTGCGAGAGGCCACCGGCGGCGCGGCGCAATGCGTTTATAAAAGGGAGGAAAGCTCATACAAGTGGGGCACGTGCTGCGTACGTCAGCGTCAGCGCGTTTAGTTTCACTCGCGCTACATACTGGAATTGGAAACCACAGACAACACAAAACAAAAGTACCCCTTTTTACGCTAACGTAAATCCAATTCGGTTTCCTCCATGTAACAGCAGCCTCAGCACGTGTGATACGTCTTGTGAGGCCGGACGCGGCGCGGATGCGGCGGGGTGGGCCTGCCGGGCCGATGCATCACCTACACGTCAACGATACGCTGCCCACGCCGCACCCGGACGTAGGTCACAAGCGCTACGGATCACAACCGCTACAGGTCACAAGCGCTACAGCTCGCTAACGCTACGGGTCGCAAGCGCTACAGCTCGGTAGCGCTACAGCTCGCTAGCGCTACGGGTCACAAGCGCTACAGCGAGAATCCGCGCGTTAGGCGGAGCCGAGCCGAGCTGAACCTTGAAAAATTACGCACGTGGCGTGAAAACATAGAAAATTTTGCGACAGTAAACCTCCAGAAGGAGGTTGCGGTTCCCGCCAGGCACAGGGCTTTTACCCCCCGTGGCAGCCAACTACTTCGGTGTTCTTATGGGAACCGGTGCTTTTCTGGCATGCGATCCTGTCGCGCAATTCGACAGATTTGATCCCCGTACTGTCAGATTTAGTCGTACGGTGGTTAACCGAACTGCCCTGTCCCCAGAGCATGGAATAGCTATTTTGGAGCCAGATTCTAGGACTTATGACCCCACGACCGACCACCAGTCGTGGGCATGGGACGGAACTTCCTGGCAACCCGCTGTCGCTACCAGTGAAGAACCTACCTGGGTTTGAACCAGGCCCCATGTGCCGAGTCTCACAGACACCCCACGGCTTTCGCGGCACCACTAGACCACTAGACCGTCGGGTATTCCACGAGGAGCTCGGTTGAAATGGGGGCTTGAATTCCACTCTCAAATTGTTGTCCTCAGAAAAATTAAATTTCTTGGTAAGATTCGAACCTCCGTCCTGCGACTCTCCGCGCGGACACTATGCCGGCACGGCTACGACGCCACGGTACCAGGTGCCGGACCACTAGGAGTCATGCTGCGCGAGAAGCCACAGTCACCGAAGAAACGAACCCGGCGTCATGAGTGCGCCTGCTCTCCGGTCAGTGCTGGGCCGGCCGCGTAGCGTCATTGGTATCGACGCTGCTTATTGCACTAGGTGGGCAGAGGTTCAAACACCGCGTATTGTTTTTTGCATGTTAATTTTTTTTTCTTTTTTTTTTTGTTTGGACCAAGTGCTCTTTCCAGCTATACCGTCCTGGACGGTATAGCACTGGAAGAGCACTTGGTCGAACAAAAAAAAAAAAAAAAATTAACGTGCAAAAAACAATACGCGGTGATTGAACCTCTGCCCACCTAGTGCAATGAGCAGCGTCGATACCAATGACGCTGTGCGGCCGGCCCAGCACTGACCGGAGAGCAGGCGCACTCATGACACCGGGTTCGTTTCTTCGGTGACTGTGGCTTCTCGCGCAGCATGACTCCTAGTGGTCCGGCATCTGGTACCGTGGCGTCGTAGCCGTGCCGGCATAGTGTGCGCGCGGAGAGTCGCAGGACGGAGGTTCGAATCATACCAAGAAATTTAATTTTTCTGAGGACAACAATTTGGAGAGTGGAATTCAAGCCCCCCCATTTCAACCGAGCTCTCGTGGAATAGCCGACGGTCTAGTGGTTCTAGTGGTGCCGCGAAAGCCGTGGGTGTCTGTGAGACTCGGCACATGGGGCCTGGTTCAAACCCAGGTAGGTTCTTCACTGGTAGCGACAGCGGGTTGCCAGGAAGTTCCGTCCCATGCCCACGACTGGTGGTCGGTCGTGGGGTCATAAATCCCTAGAATCTGGCTCCAAAAATAGCTATTCCATGCTCTGGGGACAGGGCAGTTCGGTTAACCACCGTACGACTAAATCTGGCAGTACGGGGATCAAATCTGTCGAATTGCGCGACAGGATCGCAGTCAGAAAAGCACCGGTTCCCATAAGAACACCGAAGTAGTTGGCTGCCACGGGGGATAAAAGCCCTGTGCCTGGCGGGAACCGCAACCTCCTTCGGGAGGTTTACTGTCGCAAAAATTTTCCATGTTTTCACGCCATCCTTTCATTCGCAGAGCACGTGCGTAATTTTTCAAGGTTAAGCTAGGCTCGGCTCGGCTCCGCCTAACGCGCGGATTCTCGCTGTAGCGCTTGTGACCCGTAGCGCTACCGAGCTGTAGCGCTTGCGACCCCGTAGCGTTAGCGAGCTGTAGCGCTTGTGACCTGTAGCGGTTGTGATCTGTAGCGCTTGCGAGCCACTCCGCCGCACCCCCACCACCCTCCCACGCCTCGCGTCGCGTCGGACCATCCGGAAATAAATCATCATAGTTTTATTTCTACATAAATATGAGGCTAATTTAATACATCTTCGCCTATGAAAATTTTTACCACGCAGCTTCAGTGAAATTTTGGTCTGTGAAGGGTCAAGATGTATAATTTCGATGACTCAACAAGTCAGTTTCAGAGCTCGCAGAGTTCCCCTGACGCGCTGCGCGGGGGCGCGGGGCCGCGCGGCTCGCTGGCCAGCACAGCACACTCAGCATGCAAATAGCAGCCTGCGGGCCCTGCGGGCCCTGCGGGTCCTGCGGGTCCTGCGGGTCCTGCGGGTCCTGCGGGCCCTGCGGGTCCTGCGGGCCCTGCGGGTCCTGCGGCCGCGCGCCGGGCCGGGCCGGGCCCAGCCTCCAGCGCATTCGCGCCGAAAACAAACAGACAAGTTAGATAACTCAACAAACAGATTCCGCCGGCAGTTTGCGATGGTGATGGTGATATGGTGTATATACATCCGCGGTTTGCCGGGGGCGTTCCAGACGCCTGCAAGATGGCGGGGCGGGGCGTGGCGGGGCGGTGACAGCCGCCGACATCCATGTATGGAGAGGGGTGGTAACCTTGGCTCGGACGGCACGGGCCTCTCCACCGCCTAGCTCAGTCTGCTCCTCCCTCCATCCGTTCTCGGCTTGTGGCAGCGCAGGCGGGAAACTAACCTCGCGCGAGGGCGAGGGGTGAGCAGTGAGCAGGGTCGGGGGAGCAGCAGGGAGGGCGCGAATCCCTAATCCACGCTCAACTCAAATACCGCCTCGGCCGGGGGTGCCCCTTCAGCCTCAAGCGACTCCCCTCCTCCTCCTCCTCCTCCATGGGACACGAGCCGAGCCCAAGACGCTCACACCGTCTTGTCCCGCCCCGCCTGGCCCCGCCTCCACGCATTCATTGAGATGGAGATGTAACCGATCCTCGACGCCATGACGCCAGGTCCCGGTGCACGGGGGGCCAGGCCGGGGCCGGGCCACGCGATCCCCCCAGCCCAGCGCCGCCATAATGAGATACCGACGCCTTGTCGCCACCACCAGCCCGCTTTGTCTGCCGGCGGGGCGGGGCGGGGCGGGGCGGGGCGGGGCGGGGCGAGGGTCACCACAGTAAGGGGCGTCGCACCCCGACCCGCTCCGCTCTGTGCTTCGAACCGGCTTGTGTACTCGAAAAGGTCAACAATTCAAGGAGCATCGACGAAAAAGGTTATTCGGGATCTCGAAGGGCATATGAGAAAAGCGATAATATTTTTTGGACACGATTTGCTTTACAGGGTTTCCTGCGCGGCAATATCAAAGTTACTGGAACACACACACACAAAAAAAAAGGGAGCAGGGCTTTCGGTTTTAGGTGATCGTTAACAGCAGCCATGAGGTTGCCTCTCAATAAAGCAGCCACGGCCCGGCCAGTACTGCTGTTGTCACACTGATCAAGGCAGGGGAGAGGTGTTCCAGTGGTGTCCCGCCCGCCCCGCCCCACCCCGCCCCCACGCCATTATCGGGGGTGTTCTTTTATCCCCTTGTTCTGGGCGGGACAATGGCCCTAGCGGTGTGGGGCGGGGCGGGTCCGGCTGCCGGAGCCACTTGGACAGAGATACCTCTGTGACCACCCCGCCCCGCCCCACCCCGCCCCGCCCCGCCCCGCCCCGCCCCGCCCCGCCCCGCCCTGTCTCCTTCAGCCCTGCAGCACTGCCCAGATTACACGCCGGACGGCGACAAAGGGCCCCTCGTGTAACGAAGAGCGCTCTTAGGTTTATAATCTAGTTTCGGGATCGATTCGACGGCCGTTTCGGTTTAATTTGGAGGCGCAAAATAGACTGATAGTTGGCTTATAGGAGAAGTTCGTAGTGCTGATACTTTTCAATCATTTTCAATCATTCAACTATTTTCAATCAATGACTTTTTCATTGACCTAAAGTTTTGCGGCGGGGGCAGAAAAAAAAGCTAACTACATTGCAAACAAATTCTGGCAGTGTACCGTGCACAGCGAGCACATTCACCCCGGACCGGCACGCCCGCGGGCACGCCTCTTGTGTACACGACTCCTTGAATGGACGGCGGAGAGGCGGCGGCAGACGAAACCCGGGGCCAGCACCCCGCCCCGCCCCGCCCCGCCCCGCCCCACCACACCCCGGTATGGTATCAGAGCGCTATAAAAGGTTATGTGCGCCGATAGTACACTCCGCCTGCCAGGCCAGGCCGGGCCGGGCCGCGCGCCGATATCGCATCTCTGAGTGATAGCTGATGTTGCTGGAGCGGGCTGGAGCGGGCTGGAGCGGGGCTGCCCTGCTGGAGGGAGGGAGGCCGCGCTACAGCGCCAATGCGCACCTCGTTTATTTTGTATCACGGCAGCGAGAAAGATGGTGAATAGATAGATATATGGATGGATAGATAGATAGATAGATAGATAGATAGATAGATAGATAGATAGATAGATAGATAGATAGATAGATAGATAGATAGATAGATAGATAGACCCCGCGCTGAAGCCGCCGTGTGCAGCAGGGTCCTAATGAGCGCGATGACACATTGTCGTCATCTCGCATCATTTCGAATGGCAACAGTGTCAAAATGGAAAGCATAATTAATTAAATGGCACTTGTAGCCCAGCGGCGGGCGAGCGCTTCAGCTATTATTCAGAATTGCATACATGTCCACGCACACACACACACACACACACACAACTCGTCGCCTCTTGCCATCTCTCACCCATTCACGAGCGCGCACGGACACACGGACACACGGACACACGCACACACAGGCACCTGCAGCTCATAGAGCTGAAAAATAATGGCGGCTGCTGCATACCGGACGTGTTTCGTTTTACGGTCGCGCTTCCGTTCTGTGTACACATTCTGTGTCGGCCGCGGTACCCCCACCCCTCCTCCCTCCTCACTTAACCCCGCCGACCTTCCCCCACCCACCCCCCTACCCCCACCCCCCGTTGTTTCCGCCTATTCACGAGCTCACAGAGCTCACCTCAAATTTACTGCTCCTCATTGTAATTCGTTTGTGCTGAGCGACACTCCGCGCCGTTGGGGAGAGCGAGAGGGAGAGAGGGGGAGAGAAAGAGAGGGAGAGAGAGAGAGGGAGAGAGGGGAGAAAGAGAGAGAGAGAGAGGGAGAGAGGGGAGAGAGAGAATGGGAATGAGAGGGGGTGGGACGCGGGGCAGGTGCAGAGGGTAGGAGGGTGCGCGTCGTGCCGCCCCGCCCCGCCCCGCCCCCCGCCCCGCCCCGCCCCGCCCCGCCTCGCCCCGCCTCGCCCCGCCCCGCCCCGCCTCGAGACTTGTAATTAAAGCCGGCTCGGCTTGCCAAGGCTTGCTGCGCGCAATTAACTCTTAAGCAGCTCGGCGAGTGGAGGCGATCGCCTCTTCAGGCGCCGCGCCGCGCCGCGTGTGTACCGACCTACGCCGACGCCGGAGCGGAGAAGACTATTCGCACAGCTTTAAGAGACGCAGCGGGGCTGGCGCCGACGCCGCGCGCCTATAGCATGAAACATTCACACAGACTTTTTGCAGGGTACATTTCATTCCATGAGAATTAATTTAAAAAAAAATACTGGACGCATATTTTTGAGAGGGTCAAACACTAGACCGGGGGTGCTCAGCTCAGCCGGGACGGGCCGTCGCCGTCGCCCTACAGGCGGGAGGGGAGGGCATAATGAAATAATAGTGTGCCTGATGAGATGAGGCGGTGTAAGGCGGCCCGGCAGGGGGGCCTGCGAGACTCTCAACGATCTTAAGGGCGTTACACCTTCAACCCCTTTTAACGACATGACCTCGACAGGGGAAAAAATCATGTAGAAATTGATATCACTCGAAGCAGGAGGAAAAGGAAGACTACAGGGCTAACGCAAGCAGGCGAACAAGAGCGCGAGCGCGCGCTCCCCGCGGAAGAGAGAGAGAGAGAGAGAGGTTTGGCACCAAAAGATTTTCACGGTTCACATTACAATTGCAGAAGTTTGCCACTCTCCGGGATCGGAACAGCCGCAGCTTCCGTCTCCGGCTGGGTCCTCTCTCCTCGGCCATGTCCGGTTTGGCGCGCGCCGGGCACCGCCGCCCTGTGCGCTGGAAGTTCCCGGTCCCGCTCCGCTCCGGGCGTTGCCGGACAACAGGTTTCCAGAGCCGCGCATACGCGTAAGACGGATCGCCCACCATTTCCGGGCCGCGGCGGCCCCGCCTGGGGCCCACCCCGGCAGAGACCAGGCCGGCGTGGCGCGGCGTGGCGCGGCGGGGACGTCTCGGCAACCCTTTTCTTGCCCCCCCAACGCCATATACAGACTCGGGATAGGGTCGGGCTATCGGTGGGGGGGGGGGGGGGGGGGGTACCACTACTCCCAGGGACACTTTATCGCACCCCCGCTGAGCCCCTCGCCGCGCCCCGCCCCGCCCCGCCCCGCCGGGCCCAAACCCCGTCGCATGAATAATACGACCCCCGTACATAACGACCTACGCCCCACCCCGCCCCGCCCCGCCCCGCCCCGCCATGTAGAGGTTGTCGGGACACGCACCCCCCGGCATATTGCGACGCGTCGCTAAGCGGGGCGGGCGACGACAGGAGTGCATAACGACAGCGGCCACCATGACCATGCCGACACGCTGGGGTGCAGAGCTGCGCGCCCCGCCGCGCCCCGCCCCACCCCACCCCGCCCCACCCCGCCCCGCCTGACAGGAATGCGAAAGAGTGTCGGGGGAATGCGAGCGCAGGACCTCGATACTCCGCCACCTGCCGCCACCCTGACCGAGGCACAATACGGAATGCCCCCGTTCGTGTGGTTGATCGCACTATCACCCCCCCTCCCCCTTACACCCTCCGAGCGCGCTAGTTTTGCAAACTCTCCCGCCCGCCACAGCAGCAGCAAGGGACTCAACAATTTGTTATCTCTCGTCAGCCACCGCCGACTGTAACACTTTTGCAATAAAGTTTGGCACACACGCACACATGGCGATGCCTGCGCTCCGTGCACCAGCCCATTTGCAGTAATCCACACCGTAGAGGGAGGGGGCGGGGAGGGGGCCTCATCCATATGCGATCCTCATATCACGTCAAAGGACCCTCCGTGCACGTGTGTGTGTGTGTGTGTGCGTGTCTACGCAAACCGCGCCCCTGCTGCTTGTCCCCTACGGGGGCCTCCTCCTGAATTGGCTACAAGCAAAGCGCCCACGCCACAAACACCCCCTACCCACACACACACACACATACACACGCATACAGCCCAGCCTGCTAACGAGTCGTGCCCTCCCGAACCAAAGCAAGAAATTACGCCCAAAGCAAAACTGGTGAACTGATAAAAAAAAACACCACTTAAAAGTGCGAGGTAAACATTGACTTTGACGTTCCACTGTAAAAAAAAAAACGTTGTTTTTTTTTCGATTACAATGACGGTTTTTACGGTTTACGGTTTTCACCACTGCGGGTTTTTTTTTAAACCAGTTTCAGGACATTCACATCAACGCATCATGTACCTGATGTACAGTGTCTTCGTCTTTTTTTCTCGCGCGCGGCCCTTCTCCTACCCTTCCGTGCACACCGGCCCCGGGCCCGGCCCCGGCCAGCAGGCGCTACGCTCCGGTCGGCCGCCCGGGACATCTCTGTCAGGCGCTGCCTGTGCCCGTGATGTATAGGCCGCCCGGAGACCCTCGCCCCGCCCCGCCCCGCCCCGCCCCGCCCCCGCCGCACCATTACCGACAGTCGGCCCCGATCGGGCGGGGCGGCAGCAGATAGCGGGGGTGTCGTGGAGCAGGTGTTTGCGCCACGCCGCGCCACGCCGCGCGCTCCCCGCCACCTTCCGACAATTGATCATCGAGATCGTCGCGATCCCAGTGGGTCCCAGCTAACGTCATAATAGAGTGGTCCGAAAGCAGGCACAAAAAAAAAAAAAGAAAAAAAATACTTTTTCATCCAAAAATAAAAAATATCATCGAGTCATGATTTAGGTCAAAAAATACCGCCACAAAAAAATAAAACGTAAGGCAAACCGTGAAACTGCAACGCCACTGTGTAGAACAGTCCGCTCCCCTCGCTACGTGGCGACGGCGAACCTTCACCTTCATCCGCGCGGCGGCGCAAGGGGTGCGGGGCGCGGGGCGCGGCCCCACGCACACGCACGGCCCTGAGGGGCGCTGCGCATACTTGTACAGAAGCTCCCCCGCATGAGCCCACGCCCGGGCCCACGCGCCCACGCCTGTCTCCCGCCCCGCATTGCACGTCACCGAGGCTCACCGCTCACCACCTCGGTTTGGCCGGGTTTGGCCCTGACATTTTGTCTGATCGCGAAGGTAAACTTGCCTAAGACAGGGAGCTCCAGGATGAGGTTTTGAATTTAAAAAAGCCTCACCGTAACAGCAACAACAACAAACCTAAAGATTTGACGTGTTCGCCAGAGCGAGTGTTGATCAGCGAGCGAGCACCGGGGGCGGGTATAAACAAACACGACACGACTGTAAAGACCACGGGCTGCGGACGGAAAGGGGAGGGTGAGGTGGGGCGGGGCGCAGGGCGGGGTGGGGCGGGGCGGGGCGGGGCGGGCTGCGCGCCCAACAGGTTATTAAACAGGCTGCGGCCAGCGGCAGGGCAAGCATCGACCCACCCGGCACCGCCGCGCCCCGCCACGCCCCGCACCTGTTGGTAGCGCGCCCCGCCCCACCCCGCCACGCCACGCCCTGGCCGCAGCAGGCCTTTGGTACCACCTTGGGAAAAAGCAATTCTCGGTGCCGTTGGAATCCGCCCCTCTTAAGGAGACAAAAACCCTTCGGAGCGCAGAGGCCCGGGCGTGGCGGGGCGTGGCGGGGCGTGGCGGGGCGTGGCGGGGCGGGGCGCGGTGGGGGAGGAGCGGCACCATAGCGTTCCAGTGTGATCCCCGGCGGCGCGGGGGAAAGAAAAGAATGGTGCAGAAAAAACTGGATAGAGCGGAAAAGAGACGACGGGACGGGACGCGGGGAGAGCGTCTGCGCCGCGTTTGTTTTCGGTGATGTGAAGCGCCAAACAAGAGCGGGGATGATGCCTGTCATCGATTGGCTCATCCCATCCGCGCGGGCTTACCGGGGGCTTAAGCCCACAGCATTAGGCTTTTGTTTCCCTTGTCTTTTATATCCTTTTTTTTTTCAGAATGTCCCTCTTTTCCTTTCTCAATTTTTTTTTCCGAGACGGAATTCTTCCAGGCGAGTGAATACTATATAGGGAGATATATCTGCTGCACCCTGCAATACTACACAAAGTGAGTGAAGGTATACTCTTTTACAATTTCCTTGACGGGGTTGACTTTGCATTTGCATTGCGTGCATTTGGACTGCCGATGACACGCCTCAGGGGCGGCCGCGGCGAGGGGTGCCTTTGCCTTTGCCCGCAGAGACGCGCACAGCACTGCCCCGCCCGGCCGGGCTATTTTTACAGGAATTCCCTCCTCTTTCTAGCCTCGGCTTTGCCACCATAAATTGTAGCCGATTTGTAAGCACAGCCAGCCGAGGCGCGGGCGCGGGGGCGGGAGCGGGAGCGGGGGCGGGAGCGGGGGGCGGGAGCGGGGGTGGGGGCGGGGCGGGGGCGGGAGCGGGGGCGGGCGCGGGAGCGGGGCGGGACCCTGCGGAGCCTCCACTCCACTGTAGCATAATGTGGCAGGTTTTGCTTCTCAACAACGGCAAGCACGCGTGCTCCTCTTCCGCCTTCCTCGCTCTCACCCTCTCTCGCTCTCGCTCTCTCGCTCTCTCTCTCTCTCCCTCTCCCTCTCCCTCTCTCTCTCCCGCATTCTATTTCCCCGGCCTCCTCGAGCTCAGCGGAGCGTGCCGCCCATATCTGTCCCGCGCTTCTTTCGCCGTGCCGAGCGGCGCCCCGCCCTCCCCCCTCCCGCCGAGGGCCCCGCACTAAATCTCTGTCACGTGACCACGACTGGAATTACACATCAGTCTCGCGGGATCTGCTCAGCACTTCGCATTCACTTCCAGTAGAGCCCGGTGGCGCTGCTGGAGAAGGAGGCCTCCCCCGTGGCCTTGCGCCCCCGCCTCCTCCAGCACAACAACAAGTCCCCACTCCAGCACCTGCAAGGCTCTCTTTGCTGTTCCCCTACGGACTCCGACTCGGCCAGGTGCCCTGTTCTTCGCAGACAGACTCCCGCTGGAGACAGAGACATCGCGCCCGCCGAAAGTTTAGTTCAGATCAATAAATTAACAGTGACTGGCCTGGCCTGGACCTGATGCCCTGCCCGCCCGCCTTCTGGTGGCTGTTTTCTAGTTAGTTTCCTTTTCCCTGCCTCGTCTGTTTTGCTTCGAGTAGCCCGTGATGGTCCGGTGCCGCCTCGCACCCCGCTCCCCAGTTTCCTTATCAGCCGCCGGTCCGGACTGCTGGTGGCTCGCAGCCTGTTTCTGAGCAAGGCGGTGGGGGAACGGGGCAACCGCCGCACCACAGGCAGGCAAGGCAAGAGCGTCTAACTCGGCCGCAGAAAAAGAAGAAAATCAAAAAGATCTCTCCGGAGAAAAACGTCCGCCACATCATCCCCGCGCCGCCTACAGTACTCGGAAGCACCGCTGCAGGACTCATGGCGCAAACTGAGCGGCGCAGGAGAAAAGTGATTTTTTTTTCAGCCCCCAAAAAATGCACGATAAAAAGCTACTTAAAGCAGCTGAATAACGGCGTGTCAGGCAAACGCGTGCGCACACACACACACAAGCTCTGCTAGAAGGCGCGCACGTAAACGCAGCTAGTAAAACACGCACGCGCATCCACACGCGCGCACGCACGCACGCACGCACGCAGCGCGAGCCGCGTGCGCAGGGGCGGCTGTCACCGTGCAAACGCACCGTTGACAAATCGCCGGCCCCGAAAACACGGAAACTCCGGTGGCGGTGCTGGGCTGGCTGTGCATGGGAAAGGAGGCAGTGGCTCGGGTGGAAGTGAAGTGTGTGTCTGAAGAGAGGGAGAGAGGGGAGGGAGAGAGAGAGAGAGGGAGGTGTAGCGAGATGGAGAGGGAGTGGGAGAGAGAAGGGAAAGTGAGGGTGGGAAAGAGGGTGGGGGTAGCAGTAAAGGAGGTCCTTGAGCCGTTAAGGGACCTACTTTATACGGCTATACTTGGTTATAAATCGCACGCCGTGGATATTCTATACTTATTATTTTTGATTGAAATGCGGGAGAATGATTAAATATACAATACCTCGAGTGCTTAGTTCCTCAAGTTCCTAACAGATACATGTTTCTTCAGTTTTACTTTCTAGTGTTTCCGACAGTGTACGTAGGCGCGAGTTGAGCACGCGCGGAGGCGGCAAACAACCCGTCCCAATAATGCCGACGCCGCTATTGTCTCCGTCGCGACGCGCCCCGACGCCCCATACGCCAGCCAATACAGGAGCAAGGCGTGGCGGGGCGTGGCGGGGCGTGGCGGGGCACGCACGGGCTGCTTAGAGTGCTTTCACACACGCTAATGGTAAGCCCCGCGACTCTCACACACACACACACGCGCGCGCGCACACAGGGCATCACCGAAACGCTTTAGCATTTCATTAGCCCGCCGCGCCGGGAACTAGGCCGCTTCAGGGGGAAACGATACACATAAGAGCGGGAGAGAATAAAGTCGGTGATGGTGACATGAATAAGGGACGAACAGCGGGAACAGCGTAGAGATGATAAAAACATGAAGAGGAGTGTGACATTTGCGACACGGCGTCCCGTCGCGTCGCGTCGCGTCGCGCACTGTGGTCTGGCCTCGCAGTCAGAGAGCGCCTGCAGCTCTCAGGGTAGGCAGCCCGCCGCGCACCGCGGCCCAGCCGGCAGCGTGCAGAGCCCGCGCGGCGCGCCCAGGAGAACGGCACGCGGCACGTAGGCAATAAGTAGCCCAAATACAGTCCAGTGAAGTGAAGTGGGCTGCATCTGCGCCTGCCTACTAGGCAACACGTTTGCACAGGTGCGTGTATGTTGCCTAGTAGGCAGGCGAAGATGCAGCCCGCTTCACTCCACTGTGTTTGGGCTACACATTATTGCCTACTTTTCTGGCAGCCCTGCACGCCGCCGCACCGCACCACCTGCCCCGCTCTCGCCGATATCATCCGATTATCGATACGAACGACGCGCCGCGGCCGTCGGGGCTTTTTCACACCAACAAATCGACATCGCGGTCCGGGGCGGGGCGGGGCGGGGCGGGGCGGGGCGGGGCGGGGAGCACTGCGCGCCGGGGTGGTAAGCGGCCGTGGGAGAGGTGTGGCCGCGGCGGGGCGGAGTGTGGCGGGGCGGGGCGGGGCGGAGGGCGGAGGGTGCAGAAATGTCACCACAGCAACGGCTCTGACATTTGCGTTGCGGCCGGCGGGACGTGCACTCATCGCCACACACGGCCGCTACCGTGACGGGGCGCGGTGAGGGGGGTGGTGAGGGGTGGGGGGCGGTGACGGGGACGGTGACGGGAGGTGACGGGTGTGTGACGGGGGCGGTGAGGAGGGCGGTGAGAGGGGCGTTGACAGGGGGGTTACGGGGGTGTGACTGGGGTGTGTGGCGGGGGGCGGTCACGGGAGTGTGAGACGGGGAGGGGAGGGGTCGTAAGGGTGTGACGGGGGGAAGTGACGGGCGCAGTGACGGAGAGGGGTGTGGGGTGTGGCAACCTCGTTACACTGCGTATCTCATTACAGTAAGTTTTCTCCGGGGTCTCTCCCCGAGGACAAGCCCCTCTCCACCTCGCGCTAAATAGGGGCGCGCAAAAGTGAGCACGTACCCGAACTCAACAAGGCTTGTTCAGTTTTGTTCAACTACTTTCACTTTTCTTTCAACGAAATTGATCGTTGTTCAGGCCACAGACGTGACACTCGGCATCCAAAGCACCAGAGCACTAAACTTTTTTCCTCCTATCGGACTCGGAGTAAACACGAACCATCCTGCGTATGATAGCGACTGCGCTCCTTTTCCTCCTCTCGCACTTGTTTTATTTCGGGCAGACAGAAGGTAAATACAGCTGTAAATAACGAAACGCGGCCGGAAGGTGAGCGGGCGGCTGCACCCCCCCCCCCCTCCCTACCGCAGCGAGAAGTGCAAAGTGTATCAAGTCCCGCTCCGCCCCGCCCCGTCGCTAATTGGGTCGAAAAGTTGGCTCAGGGCACTGTGATGGGCTCGTAGGGGGAGGGGAGGGGGGCGGGGCGGCGGTCGGGCTAAGTGCTCAGGGCATCACGGACCTCCAATAAGGATCAACCCCCTTCGCTCTGCTGCCGCACCCCGCCCCGGGGCCGAGCATCACCGCACATGTATCAAAAGAACGTTACGCGGCGCGGTCCGCCCCGCCCCTGCGGGCACGCTGATCTCGGGGCGGCTCATTACACCGCCCTCTCTCCTGCAAAAAGCGGCGCGGTGAAACGGGCCGACTCCCTATCCTTCTCCCTCCCCTCTCCTCTCTCCCTCTCGCGCGGCGGGGTGGAACGTGCCTGCCATATAAACGGATCGACCGAGTGGACACATACATGAGGGAGTGCTCGGCCCGCCCTTGGCCCGCCCCGCCCCGCCCCGCCCTGGAGCCGACAGGAGTGACAGCCTCTGTGTAGATTAGCCCCGCCCCGCCCCGCCCCGCCCCGCCCAGCTCAACTCTCTGTCCGCGTTACCTCGGAGAGGAGCGGGCTGGGCCGGGTGTTCTGATGCAGCGAGTACTCCTAAAGTGGTGGCAGCGCTGATACAGAGGCGGGTACGCCCACCCCGCCCCACCTCCAGGCCTGGAGGCGTTCCAGAGGGTAGCAGGCTCTATGGCTCTGGAGGCTCCAGGGCAGGGCTGGGCACGCCATTAGCATTCACGGGGCACCCGGGCGGGGCGGAGTGCCACGCCACGCCCACCGCAACCACCACGCCACTTTGGACGCGACTTCTTGGCATGAAAACTGACGAAAGAAACGCGATGTTTGTCGAGGGTAGGACGACGGGTCGTGCCGTGCGCGTGGCCCCGGTCTCCCCTTACATCCCCCACAGCTGCACAGCCCAGAACACCCGGCATGCTCGCATCAGAAAGCCAATTTTTATATAACGCCAGAGTACCCCTGCTGAAGCGAATATTCGGGAATATTTCGCTCGCGCTTTGCTCATCTTATTTTTTTTTTTTTTTGCGAAGCTACGTGCAGTGCAGATCGCCCGGCCCGACCCTCCGCGGCGCGCTTCCCCTTGGCTCCACCCCGCCCCGCCCCGCCCCGCCCCACGCGCGGCTTAGCCTGTCTCAAAATACATGAGCGAGGTGGATCACTTCAACTTTTGCCTCGTGGAAACAAAGTGGCGGGCCCGGCCCACGCCTCGCCACGTCCTCGCTCCGCCCGCCCGGGCCTCTCTATCCTCTCGCTTACTCACCTCGGGCTTGACCAGGGCCCAGATGCCTCCCTCCTCGTGGCCGACCTGCGCCAACAAAAGAGAGAAAAAAAAGTTAGTTTTGCGATAAGAAAACCACAGCACACCACCAGACCAGCGACCCCGCCCCCGAGCCCCACCCCCGAGCCCCGCCCCCGCCGCCGATCCTCGTGCGCGGGCCCGATCCCTTCAAACTTCTTTTTCTTCCACCCAGACTTCTTTCTTCACTCTCTTTTAAAAAGAAAGGCAACAAAAATTGGATGGATAGAGGGGGTGGCGTTGGCACGCATTTTATCCGTGACACCTCGAACAGAGAGAGGGAATATATATAGGCCCACCGGCCCACCAGCGTGGCCCCTGTTGGCCCGAGCGCGGGGAGGGGAGGGGAGGGGGTAACCCGTAGCCCTCCGCTCCCTACCCTCGACTCCTTATTGTGTTTCCGCTCGCTTTGAACCCAATTCATCGAGTTATACGGCGTCCAGTCTGATGAGCTGGCCGCATTATCCACTACCAGCAGGTCCCTCCCTCCCCCCGCCCCGCCCCGCCCCGCCCCGCCGCTTGTCGTGACCGCCGCTATCTGCCCCACCCAGCTCCCCCTCCCGTCCCGACCCCGCTAGCTGTCCCTCCCTCGAACCAACCGGAAGTAGACCTACCGCGCCGGGCCGGGACGAGTAAGCCTGCCACGCGCCTAGCCTCGCTCCAGGCCTAATATTGCGATTCGAAACATCCCTCACCGCCACCGCCGACAAGGTCAGGGGAGCACCATATATCTGATTATCCCCGGCTCAGCGCACATCCCGGCCAGTGTGTCTGCCGGCCGGGCCGGGCCGGGCCGGGCCGGGTCACGGGAGTTCACTGATGGGGCCTTCGTGTTTAGAATGAAAGCTCGTGCGCAGATCCGCATCGCACTCTATACATGTTTGTGGCGGTGTCTATGGGCTCGCGTGCGGAAGCAAGGGCATCTGCTGTGACCACCACGGTCACCCGCGCCTTTTCTCTTTTACATTCGATGAATTTGGCCGCGGCCGGAAGGCGGGGCGGGGCGGGGCGCAGTACCGGCGTGGTCTGGCCAAACCGCCCCACCCTACACCGCCACGCCCCCGCCCCGCCAGAATCTGAAGTGTTTTCTGGAAGACATCGACCAGAGCGGGTGCGCCACTAGGGTTGCGGCGGGGCGGGGCGGGGTGGGGTGGGGCGTGCGATTCAGGTGATAGCAGGAGACAGGGGGTGGCGGGGCGTGGCGCCCGCCTCACGGTTCACTGCACTGACCGCAAGGCCCCACCCCGCCCCGCCCCGCCCCGCCCCGCCCCGCCCCGCCCCGCCCCGCCCCGCCCCGCCCCGCCTCGCCTCACCCACCGCCAGCGCCGCAGGATTTGGGCGACCGGGCAGGAAAAGAAAGAATCAAGTCCACCACCACGCGCGGGGCTGGAGCAGTGGAGGCAGCTGAGATTTTCATTCAGCAAAAATAAATAATACAAAAAATCCCGCAGGGGAAGAAGTAGTAGTCCTTCGTCTTCCGGGCGTAATACTTCTTTTCTCTTCCCTCCCCAGTCCCTTGCACGCCGAGAATCGTCCGCGTGCCGAGGACTAATAAACTAGGCCAAAAAGACGGAATACGGCGAAAAAGCGAATGCCAGTGGTACGCCATGGGGCCCCCGGCCAGCCTGGACCTCAAGGGCGGGCAAAAATAAAATCCAAGAGCAGTGGAGCACAGTGCATGGAGGGGGGGGAGGGTACAGAACACCAACTGCGGTTATTGGTTCCCATCGATGGATGGAACGGACACAGTGTTTCTGGTATTCGAAACGGCGGGTGCAGACGATGTAGTGGGGGGGGGGGGGGGCAGCGTGCCCCTGGGCCGTCCCTCCGACACGCTCCGCCACGACCCGAGGTCAAACGGAGAAGAAAAGGACAGCAGGCTTGCCGCTTTGACTCCCTCGAGTCGATCTGCCTCCGCCTCCCGCCGCGCTCGCACTGCCTTCTCTTAATTTGTTCAAGCGTCTCTCTTTTTCTCTCGCCCACTCTTCTGCCTCCTTCGGCTTCGTCTTTTTTTTTCTTCTTCTTCCTCTTCCTTTATTCTATTTTTTTCTCTCCCTCCCTCCTCATTGAAAGCCCCTCCGGAGCCCACCCTTTAAAGTTTTAATAGCACTCGACTATCAGAGGCTTTCGAGTCTTTCAGTTCGCATTTCCTAAGTAATGATGTGTATACAAGGCGGACCCTACCCTCACCCGCCTACTCTCTTCCTCGCCACGTTTCCCCCGACAGGAAAAGGAAATCCGGAGATTTCAGGAGGAAAAGACCACCCGCCCCGCCCCCCCCGCCCCGCCCCGCTCGGAGCCGCCCGGGTAGGAACAAGACAAAAATCAATAACCAGATAACGAAGGCAGCTTTAATTAAATACGTGCGCCGCTCAAGCGGCCTCCATGACGTTTCTGATGTTATACGACAGTCGGGCCTGTAGGAGTACTGGAAAACCAAGTGTGTTAATTTCACACACTTTGTACGGACGAATGGAAATCCACACACTCACAAGAGTGCAAAATTTACACACTGGGGTTTCTAGTGTACCTCAAAAGCATTGATAAAGCAAACTAATATCCTCGCTGCAGATTCTTGACGCTACAGTATCCACCACGCCCCGCAGTCAGTCCGTCTGAAGGCGGCGCGGCGGCGTTGCGGGGAGCGAGCGCGCCGCGCAAGCCCGAGGGCGGCTCCGACTAGACGGGGTTGTAATCCCACCGGGGTGGTTCGCGCGCGCCGGGCGGGGCGGGGCGGGGCGGGGCGGGGCCTGGCGTTTGGCATTCCACAACGCGCCTGGTCCCCGAGAGGAATCTGCGACCAAAGTTTCCCAGCAGCAGCGGCAGAGAGCAGCGCCTCGGCAAACGTTTAATTTTGATCTTCGCGGCGCGTCTAGCAGCGCGGCCGCCCCGTCTAGAAGGCCGCGGCCGTGCAGGGCGGGGCGGGGCGGCGGGGCGGGGCGGGGCGGGGTAGGGTTGGGCGGGGCGCTGCACCTCCGTTCGGTATAACGTTTCACCTTCCTTCTGCCCTCTGCACTTCTCCGTCCGAGAGAGGCTGTTGCTGTTGTTGCTCCACGCACGGCGTGGCCCGCTCGCCTTGAGGAGTACTTTGTAGCGGCGGGGGGGGGGGGGGGGGGGGGGAAGGGCGCGTGCTGCGGGGGTGAAGGTCGGCGACGTGAGGGGAGGCAGGGAGGGTTGAGGCCTTCTTCTTCTCCTGCCGCTGCGGACTTGTTTCGTTCTCCTTCTCCTTCTCCTTCTTCTTCTTCTTGTCCTCCTCTTCCGCTGCTGCTGCAACCGCCGCCGCCGCCGCCTCGCTCTTCCTAATGACGCACGAAGGACCGTCAGGACGTTACTCGCCGGGAGAAATAAGCTGTTCGGCCACTCCAGTCCAGTCGACCTGACCTGCGCGGACCCCGCCTTGTGCTTTTTCTTTCTTATTTTTCTTCGGGATCCATTCGCTTTAGCGCACGGTTTACCCTCCTCGCCCTGCGGCCTCTAGGAAACACATGGTGACTGCAAGTAAGTGGGACTTTTTTTATTATAATTGCCGTGACCTGCATTTTCGTGACGAATGAAAATTTAAGCGTGAATTTAAGTGAGTAAGAGTGCTTAAGTTAGGTAGCGTTAGGCACCCGTCAGCAATTACCCAAGAGATCGATGCAGGACTCCTGCTGATGGCAGCGGTACCCGGCGGTGCCACTCGCCCTGCTCAGCCCCCCACCCCTACAGCCCCGCCTGTGTGGTGTTTCCCGCGTCTCTCGTTTCTTTGTTCCGCGTCACCCCTTCGCAATTTACTGAGCCATTAGCCTAGGTCAGGGCGAGTGCACGCCCCCCGTACACACACACACACACACACGCGCGCGCGCGGTCCCATTCGCGTAGAGTGCGCGAGGCGGCGATTGGGCGATTCCTTTGCGCCGACGTGCGAACAAGGCCGGGCGGGGCGGGGCGGGGCGGGGCGGGGCGGGGCGGGGCGGGGCGGGCCGGGTGCGCGCAGCGCTACTCTCGGGGCCCACGACCCTAGCCGCCCCGCCCCGCCCCGCCCCGCCACCACGCCCTACACTCGCCACACCACTGCTACCCTTTTCCGACTCGGTCAGCCGGAAATCGGAGGCCGTTGGGGGCAGAGCTTGCCTGTGTGTGTATGTAGCGAAACACGACACCGGCACTTACTGGGCGTTTGATATATATTTGGAACCCGCGAACAGGCAGGCAGGAAGGCAGGCAGGAAGACAGGCAGATACGGGTAACCCCCCGACACTTAGCCGCAGATGCTGAACGGGCTGCGACGAAAGAGCGCCTGTTGTTCAGAGAACGATTCGGACAAGTTCACTAACCCTACCCTGCCGAAACATGTAAAGGTGTATGGATAAGTTGAGGTTTCAATGACACAATTTGCGCATACGTTTCCTCACAGTACCATCGGCCTCCATTAAACGTTATCTGCATGGCAAATATAACCGGGCAGCCCGTGCCCCCCCCCCCTGGGCCTCGGCCCCTCAGGGTCTCGGGCTGGATGATGAGGACGCGGCCTTAGAGCCTGGTCCCTGCAGGGCAGGGGCGGGCCGGCGGCGCGTGGCCCGAGCCCTTCCTGCCGGCGCCTGCGGGGCTGGGGGGCCTCCACTGTGAGGGCGGGGCGGGGCGGGGCGGGGCGGGGCGGGGCGGGGCGGGGCGGGGCGGGGCGCCCCCCGAGGGCGCGGCGGCCCCATGGCACAGTTGGGCGTCCGTCCGAATCACAAAGGGGCGCGCGCGCAGCTCTAGCCACCTCGCCCCGCCCCACATCAGGAGTGAGAGAATAAGAGGGAGAGAGTTCGCCACGGCGGTAAAAAAAAAACTGGCAGCGAGAGGCCATGAAAGCAAGCAAAGCAGCAGGCCCTTTTGGTCACAAGAGCAGAGAAACGGGATGTAGGGGTGGTCATTCTCCTCGAGGTAAATGTGCGACATTCGCGTAAGTATGGTAAATTGTCTGAAAACACGATTAGAGATAGTTTTCTTAGAGGAATTCCTCCCCCCCCCCTTGTGCCGCACCCCGCCGCCGGACATGATCACGGCGAGCACCCCCTCCTCCCCCGTGTGTTGTATGATGACATGAGGGGGAGGGGGTGACTTTGCCGCAATTTTACGTCTTAGTACTAGTACACGTTAAATATAGCACCAGAGAAAAAAAAGTTTTGTTTTTCTTTAAATGGAAAGTTCACACAACTTGAAGTGTGCACCATTTACACACTTGCAAGTGTCCGTGTCCAGTGAGGGGAGGGGAGCGAGAGCGGTACGGGTGGGCAGCAGCCTGAAGGGGTTTGTTCCCACGCTGAAGCTGAAACTTTCATCACCGCGGTAGAGGAATGCATGGAGGTTCGCCCGGGCCGCGCGATAACCCGAGTCTGCATACAAAATGAGAGAGGCAGGGAGGAATTTCTCACGCGTGTCCGCGGCTTCGAGAGAGAGAGAGAGAGAGACGGGTAGAGAGAGTAGCGTGGGCGGAGGGGAAAGAGAGAGAAGAGAGACCTAGTAGTTAGACGCGGACGTGTTGATATTAAGCCTTCCGCGTTAAAGCTTGGCATTGTCTCGCCCTGCAGCGCGTGGTTGAAAGCATGAGAGAGAGAGAGAGAGAGAGAGAGAGAGAGAGAGAGAGAGAGAGAGAGAGAGAGAGAGAGAGAGAGAGAGAGAGAGAGAGAGAGAGAGAGAGAGAGAGAGAGAGAGAGATTTCAGTGGCGCAGGGTGACAATGGGGGTGCAGGCAGGCTATGCGCTCCAGTTCCGCTCCTCCGACAGGAGCACGGCCGAGGCGCGCAGCACCCCGGACCTCCGCGAGAAGGACAAGCTTCACGGCCCCTGCTAAGTCAAACGCTCCGTCCAAAGTGCTGTGAAATCGCGAGCTGCTGCGCCTCGCCTCGCAGGAGGACGTAATGAGACTGGAGGAAATAAGGCCAAGGCGGCCGGCGCGGGGCTCGCCTCCTCTGAAAGGCAATGACGACGGCTCCTGCATAGTTGTAAAATTACAATTGAAAATCGTAAAATTACAATCACCACATAACGGCTCGAAATTCATTCCCGATCAAATAATGCCCGTTGTAAATTTACAACATATTTCGTAAATCGTAATTACAAAACTTATCGAAAATCTACAAAGATAATTTTCACTGTGATCGCAACTCTTCGAAAAGTTCGCACATTTACACACGTCAAGTGTGGAAATTCACACAGCTACAAATGTGGGACACGACTTTGGGTTTCCAGTGTGGAGGTGGTCTAGGAGACGGGGGACGTAGGTCACAAGCGCTACACATCACAAGCGCTACAGGTCACAAACGCTACAGTTCGCTAACGCTACGGGTCGCAAGCGCTACAGCTCGGTAGCGCTAGGGTTTGCTAGCGCTACGGGTCACAAGCGCTACAGCGAGAATCCGCGCGTTAGGCGGAGCCGAGCCGAGCTGAACCTTGAAAAATTACGCACGTGGCGTGAAAACATGGAAAATTTTTGCGACAGTAAACCTCCCGAAGGAGGTTGCGGTTCCCGCCAGGCACAGGGCTTTTACCCCCCGTGGCAGCCAACAACTTCGGTGTTCTTATGGGAACCGGTGCTTTTCTGGCATGCGATCCTGTCGCGCAATTCGACAGATTTGATCCCCGTACTGTCAGATTTAGTCGTACGGTGGTTAACCGAACTGCCCTGTCCCCAGAGCATGGAATAGCTATTTTGGAGCCAGATTCTAGGACTTATGACCCCACGACCGACCACCAGTCGTGGGCATGGGACGGAACTTCCTGGCAACCCGCTGTCGCTACCAGTGAAGAACCTACCTGGGTTTAAACCAGGCCCCAGGTGCCGAGTCTCACAGACACCCCACGGCTTTCGCGGCACCACTGAACCACTAGACCGTCGGCTATTCCACGAGGAGCTCGGTTGAAATGGGGCTTGAATTCCACTCTCCAAATTGTTGTCCTCAGAAAAATTAAATTTCTTGGTAAGATTCGAACCTCCGTCCTGCGACTCTCCGCGCGGACACTATGCCGGCACGGCTACGACGCCACGGTACCAGGTGCCGGACCACTAGGAGTCATGCTGCGCGAGAAGCCACAGTCACCGAAGAAACGAACCCGGTGTCATGAGTGCGCCTGCTCTCCGGCCAGTGCTGGGCCGGCCGCGTAGCGTCATTGGTATCGACGCTGCTTATTGCACTAGGTGGGCAGAGGTTCAAACACCGCGTATTGTTTGTTTTGTAATTTTTTTTTTTTTTTTTGTTTGGACCAAGTGCTCTTTCCAGTGCCTTTTTTTGCAGTTAGGCTAAGTCACAAAGGCAGCTGGAAAGAGCACTTAACAAACAAAAAAATTAACAAAAAAAATACGTGGTTTTGAACCTCTGCCCACCTAGTGCATTAAGCCGCGCCGATACCAATGACGCTACGCGGCCGGCCCAGCACTGGCCGGAGAGCAGGCGCACTCATGACACCGGGTTCGTTTCTTCGGTGACTGTGGCTTCTCGCGCAGCATGACTCCTAGTGGTCCGGCACCTGGTACCGTGGCGTCGTAGCCGTGCCGGCATAGTGTCCGCGCGGAGAGTCGCAGGACGGAGGTTCGAATCTTACCAACACATTTAATTTTTCTGAGGACAACAATTTGAGAGTGGAATTCAAGCCCCCATTTCAACCGAGCTCCTCGTGGAATAGCCGACGGTCTAGTGGTCTAGTGGTGCCGCGAAAGCCGTGGGGTGTCTGTGAGACTCGGCACATGGGGCCTGGTTCAAACCCAGGTAGGTTCTTCACTGGTAGCGACAGCGGGTTGCCAGAGAGTTCCGTCCCATGCCCACGACTGGTGGTCGGTCGTGGGGTCATAAGTCCCTAGAATCTGGCTCCCAAAATAGCTATTCCATGCTCTGGGGACAGGGCAGTTCGGTTAACCACCGTACGACTAAATCTGACAGTACGGGATCAAATCTGTCGAATTGCGCGACAGGATCGCATGCCAGAAAAGCACCGGTTCCCATAAGAACACCGAAGTTGTTGGCTGCCACGGGGGGTAAAAGCCCTGTGCCTGGCGGGAACCGCAACCTCCTTCGGGAGGTTTACTGTCGCAAAAATTTTCCATGTTTTCACGCCACGTGCGTAATTTTCCAAGGTTCAGCTCGGCTCGGCTCCGCCTAACGCGCGGATTCTCGCTGTAGCGCTTGTGACCCGTAGCGCTAGCGAGCCCTAGCGCTAGCGAGCCCTAGCGCTACCGAGCTGTAGCGCTTCCGAGCCACTCCGGAGACCGGGCGGGTCGGGTGGGGGGGTAATGGTACCGCTCGGTACAGAGTGGCACCGAGCCGCGCGGCGCGGCAAACACGCTAGGGGATGTAATGTAATGGCCAGTAAAACTGCTGCTGCCACCACGCCTACACTGTTGTTATTATTGAGCAGTGCCGGCAACACTGCAAGCCAGGCAATAATCCACTACCGCGGGCAGACGACCACGAAGCAGGTGCACTGCACGCCAGAAAAATATTTCAAAAACGTAAAAAATTTCCACTTGGATTGGCTTTGCTTGCTGAGCGTAGGACGGCCTTCTCGAGCCCATGCAGCCCGGGCCAGGCCCCACACCTCAGGGCAGGGCAGGTCGGGCGATCCACAACAACACCGGCAGCGCCGTACCCGACAAGACCCGCTGCCCCAACCTGTGGCCTGTGGCGCCGCGCCGGCCCCACCGGCCCCGCCCCGCCACGCCCCGCCACGGCCACCAGGACCATCCATCTTGCTGCCGCCCGATGGGTGCGGTGGCACGGCGGGGCGGGGCGGGGCGCGGGGCGGGGCGAGGCGAGGCGACCCGGTTTGGAGACATCCTGCCGAGTCACCAGCCGGTACCTTCAACCATTAACTCCAAGTGGCACCCTCCTCGCCGTGTGTCGTGTCGCCTCCTTCCTGCCGAGGGCCGGGGGGTCACCGCCCGCCCTGTTCTTGACGAGGCGCCCGCTCGCGGGGACCAGGACCCTGCCTGCCGGCCGGCCGGGGCACCCGCCAGCACGGCCGTGACCACGTGACCACAGCCGGGTCGTGTCACGCACGCGGGCCCTTCATTAGGAGCGGAGCGCGGAGTCTCTTGCTAATCAAGTCCCCCCTCCCCCCGGCGGACCCGAAAAACGCTTCGTTTTCAGGCAAAGCCCAGAGGGGTCGGCACCGCACCCGGATCCTTCTTGCAGATGCCGGTCGCACACAGGATGGGAGTGAGAGCGCGACCCGCATGCAAAGTCTGCGGCCCAGCCCAGCGCGTGTGGGGGCAGGCCAGGCAGCAGGCGGCAGTCCTGCGGGGCCTGCGGGCGGGGCCTGCGGGCGCGCGGGCTAATCCAACAGATCTACAGGCAGCCAGCGCGGCCCGCTCCACCCGCCCCGCCCCGCCCCGCCCCGCCCCGCCACGCTCAGTGGAGTGCGGGCAGGTGGCACACTTTGAATCAGGGCGTGACCAGGAAATCTAAACAGCCGGGTCTCATCAGTGGGTTACGCGCCGGGGCGCCGCCCTGCCCCGCCCCGCCCCGCCCCGCCCCGCCGGCGACGGCTTTCCCTCCCCAGCCTCTTCTCCCCCCGTGGACGGTCTTACCCACCTCCTCACCTCATCCTGCCTCCTCTCCTCGTCTTCGCTGTCGCGCAGCTTTACGCTACCGTCCCATTCAGACTTCCATCCCGCCCCGCCCCGCCCCGCCCCGCCCTGGCCCCGAGCCAGCAGGGTGGTAACGGTTGGCATACCCGCCCCGCCCCGCCCCGCCCCCGCAGCAGGACGCACCTGGTCCAACCCGCCCCGGCCGGCTGAACTGAACGCTGAACACGTGTAGCTGTAAAGCGACATGGCAGCTGCCAGACCCTCATCCTCGCCCCTTCCCCTAGAGCCTCGTTACCCGGCCGCCCCGCCCCGCCCCACCCCGCCCCAGCCCCGCTGCGTACTGCGTGTAACCGCGGACACGGGTGTTCGCACCCGGCGCGCGCGGGGGCGCGGGAGGCACAGTGACAGGTGCACTGTCCGGAACCCGTGGGTCTTGTTTGCCGAGCTCGTTTATCGGAAATCTATTACCGAGAGGAACTTCTACATGGCACGGAGCTGTAGGCGAGGGTACGGGAAGGACACTCAATGGAGATGGATCACGCCAGTGTGGAAGACGCTAAGAGGGCAAGTTCGTCGAAGGGCGCAACGTTCGAGTAGCAGGCGAGCAGCGCAGCGCAGAGGCGTGTGTGTGTGCAACCCTGCCTGCCATCGCCCTCGCACGCTCCCACCTAGGGACCCTCTCAGTGAGAGATGCGCACGGTAGCCGAAAATCCGGCCTTCTGATTGGTCGGAATTAAACTGGGCAAAATACCCGTCCGGCGGGAGGCTAGAATGGTGGTGAACGCGACCCCCGTACCCTATAGTCTCGCATGGGGCGCACGGTAAATCTGTTTCCTGGGACTTCCAGGAAAGTAGATAATTTTCCAGTACTTTTCATGGAACTACCCAGGAACTTTCCCTACTTTCCTGGAAAATTACCTACTTTCCTGTGAGTCCCAGAAAACAGATTTACAGTACCGTGCGGACAAAAAAACACCCCCAGTATACTGTGTACTATGGGTGTCCAGCGTTGCGCATCTCTGACAGAGAGGGTCCCTCCTCCCACCACGGCGCAACTTTGGTGCTGGACGTTAGCCGGGCAGGGCCCAGCTGCTCACCAGCCCAGCCCAGCCGCCCCCGTGATGAGCGGCGGGTGAGCGCGAGAGAGTTGGGTGCGGTGGGGCCGGGGTCCGGGCCAATCAACGTCACGGGAAGGCTGCTCATCAGGGGGACTAGCGGCCAGAGAGAGAGAGAGAGAGAGAGAGAGAGAGAGAGAGACAGAGAGAGAGACGAGGTCCGGACCGGCGTGACGCGGGGAGCGGTGGCGGACAACCAGAACACGTAAAACAATGCTGAAGCCTCGCATGAGGTCGTAAGGCAGCGCCCCCCGCGCGTGCGCCAATAACCCCGCCAACTGTTTTACACTGGATTTTCTTCTGCGCGCTCCGTCACACTGTAATAAAAACTTCGTCCAGGTTTCCAAGCAGTTTTGGAAAAACCAAGAAAATTATTGCTGCTTGGAAACCTGGAGGAAGGTTCCACTGTGCAGCGCCATGGGGCGGGGCGGGGCGGGGCGGGACGGGGCAGGGCGGGGCGGGGCGGGTGAGCAGCAGCACAGAGGAGTGCGTTTAACCGAAGCTTTTGCCTTGCTGCCGCGCGGTCAATTAGGGAGAGTAATTCGGGAGCTTTGATGCTTTCCCGATACGACGGCGCGGCGCCTCGGCGCTGCTGCTGCTGCTGCTTTACCCAATCGCCATTTTCCCTAGCTCACTTAGAATTCAGGTGTAATCCTCTTTGAAGGGCAGTGCCTGTGCAGATGCGCAGTAGACAGGGGAGCTAGGCAGGCCCCGCCCCCGCGGCCCCCGCGCAGCGCCGCGGCAAGGCGCTCCCTCAGCGGGCTGGAGAAGTGGGCGGGGGCGGCGCGGGGGCGGCGCGGGGGCGGCGCGGGGGCGGCGCGGGGGCGGCGCGGGGGCGATCCCCCTCTCCCTATCCCGCTGCCGCCGCCGCGACGCCATTCGCAGATATTTTACGCGACGCGAAATTATTTCCTTTCCCTAAACTTTCTTCTCGTCCGGACCAAGCTGACGCTTTATGGACCTTTTGGCGGCCGTAAAAAAAAAGGAAGTATCAAAAGGACAAAAATAAGGTCTGTGAGAACAGGACGCAAGACACGCCTGGGCCGTGGCGGGGTGCAGTTCCGCCAGGAGCAGGGGTGCCCTACCTCAGGAGGCCCGGACACCAGCCCCCCACCCTCCCCCTCCACTTGCACGCAGCAGGCGCGTGGCTGTGACCTTGAACTTGCACTGCGCGACAGAGAGCAGCATAGCATAGCATAGCGGCGCACAAATTAAAACACATAATGAACGTGGCCGTTTTTCATTAGACAGAGTGAATTTCAAGCCCTTTTGCAAAGGATATAAAAGAGGACACGAATGACGAAGGGGTACTGGAGAGAGAGCGAGAAAGCGCGAGACGGCGCGAGAGTGAGAGAGAGAGAGCGAGAGCGTGTGTTTATGTATTGGAAAAAGAGAGGAAAGAGCAGAGTGAAACACGAGCCTCTCCTCCTCCTGCACCACTCTGGCGCACTACATACACACCAGGCAGGGGGTTGGCTCGCGGCCCGGCCCGGCCCGCCGCGTATGCCTGCAGTACGCGCGTAAACGAGCGACGCCGAGCCCGAAATTTGTCGGCGAATAACTGCCTGCTGTCCCGGCCCCCTTGACCCTCGCCTCGCGCTGACACCCGCCCCACCCCGCCCCACCCCGCCCCACCCCGCCCCGCCCCGCCCCGCCCCGCCCCGCGCGCCGCCAGGATGACGACGAGACCATCATTTTCACGAGCACCGGCCGTAGCCGTGGCACGGCACTATTTCCACCGGCACCGACGGCTTGATGCGGGCGGTCAGTAGGCCGGCTGGCGGCGAACAGTCAGGAACCCCACCCCCTCCAATTTTTTTTCCCCGGGGGTAGCTGTAAAGTGGTGAGCCTTACGTCGCCTTACTCGACGAAAATTCGAAAAAAATTCACACTATCGCCCCTAGCGTCTCTCCTATGCTGGCTTAACTTCTGAAAATCACATGGAAGGTGTATCTCGATGTCCTGAAGACGAAAAAACATCATTCGGAAGTTAAGCCAGCAATGGAAAAAAGTTGCGTTCGATAAATGGTTCAAAACTCGACGAAAATTCGTAAAAAATTCACACTATCGCCCCTAGCGTCTCTCCTATGCTGGCTTAACTTCTGAAAATCACATGGAAGGTGTATCTCGATGTCCTGAAGACGACAAAACATCCCTCGGAAGTTAAGCCAGCAATGGAAAAAAGTTGCGTTCGGTAAATGGTTCAAAACTCGACGAAAATTCGTAAAACATTCACACTATCGCCCCTAGCGTCTCTCCTATGCTGGCTTAACTTCTGAAAATCACATGGAAGGTGTATCTCGATGTCCTGAAGACGAAAAAACACCCCTCGGAAGTTAAGCCAGCAATGGAAAAAAGTTGCGTTCGGTAAATGGTTCAAAATTTGACGAAAATTCGTATAACATTCACACTATCGCCCCTAGCGTCTCTCCTATGCTGGCTTAACTTTTGAAAATCACATGGAAGGTGTATCTCGATGTCCTGAAGACGAAAAAACATTATTCGGAAGTTAAGCCAGCAATGGAAAAAAGTTGCGTTCGGTAAATGGTTCAAAACTCGGAAAATTCGTAAAATTCACACTATCGCCCCTAGCGTCTCTCCTATGCTGGCTTAACTTTTGAAAATCACATGGAAGGTGTATCTCGATGTCCTGAAGACGAAAAAACATTATTCGGAAGTTAAGCCAGCAATGGAAAAAAGTTGCGTTCGGTAAATGGTTCAAAACTCGAAGAAAATTCGTGTAACATTCACACTATCGCCCCTAGCGTCTCTCCTATGCTGGCTTAACTTCTGAAAATCACATGGAAGGTGTATCTTGATGTCCTGAAGACGAAAAAACATCATTCGGAAGTTAAGCCAGCAATGGAAAAAAGTTGCGTTCGATAAATGGTTCAAAACTCGACGAAAATTCGTCAAAAATTCACACTATCGCCCCTAGCGTCTCTCCTATGCTGGCTTAACTTCTGAAAATCACATGGAAGGTGTATCTCGATGGCCTAAAGACGGAAAAACATCCCTCGGAAGTTAAGCCAGCAATGGAAAAAGTTGCGTTCGATAAATGGTTCAAAACTCGACGAAAATTCGTAAAAATTCCCACTATCGCCCCTAGCGTCTCTCCTATGCTGGCTTAACTTCTGAAAATCACATGGAAGGTGTATCTCGATGTCCTGAAGACGAAAAAACATCCCTCGGAAGTTAAGCCAGCAATGGAAAAAAGTTGCGTTCGATAAATGGTTCAAAACTCGACGAAAATTCGTAAAAAATTCACACTATCGCCCCTAGCGTCTCTCCTATGCTGGCTTAACTTATGAAAATCACATGGAAGGTGTATCTCGATGTCCTGAAGACGGAAAAACATCCCTCGGAAGTTAAGCCAGCAATGGAAAAAGGTTGCGTTCGATAAATGGTTCAAAACTCGACGAAAATTCGTAAAAATTCACACTATCGCCCCTAGCGTCTCTCCTATGCTGGCTTAACTTCTGAAAATCACATGGAAGGTGTATCTCGATGTCCTAAAGACGAAAAAACATCCCTCAGAAGTTAAGCCAGCAATGGAAAAAGTTGCGTTCGATAAATGGTTCAAAACTCGACGAAAATTCGTAAAAATTCACACTATCGCCCCTAGCGTCTCTCCTATGCTGGCTTAACTTCTGAAAATCACATGGAAGGTGTATCTCGATGTGCTGAAGACGAAAACACATCATTTGGAAGTTAAGCCAGCAATGGAAAAAAGTTGCGTTCGATAAATGGTTCAAAACTCGACGAAAATTCGTAAAAATTCACACTATCGCCCCTAGCGTCTCTCCTATGCTGGCTTAACTTCTGAAAATCACATGGAAGGTGTATCTCGATGTCCTGAAGACGAAAAAACATCCCTCGGAAGTTAAGCCAGCAATGGAAAAAGTTGCGTTCGATAAATGGTTCAAAACTCGACGAAAATTCGTACAAAATTCACACTATCGCCCCTAGCGTCTCTCCTATGCTGGCTTAACTTCTGAAAATCACATGGAAGGTGTATCTCGATGTCCTAAAGACGAAAAAACATCCCTCGGAAGTTAAGCCAGCAATGGAAAAAAGTTGCGTTCGATAAATGGTTCAAAACTCGACGAAAATTCGTATAAAAATCACACTATCGCCCCTAGCGTCTCTCCTATGCTGGCTTAACTTCTGAAAATCACATGGAAGGTGTATCTCGATGGCCTTAAGACGAAAAAACATCCCTCGGAAGTTAAGCCAGCAATGGAAAAAGTTGCGTTCGATAAATGGTTCAAAACTCGACGAAAATTCGTAAAAAATTCACACTATCGCCCCTAGCGTCTCTCCTATGCTGGCTTAACTTCTGAAAATCACATGGAAGGTGTATCTCGATGTCCTGAAGACGAAAAACATCCTCGGAAGTTAAGCCAGCAATGGAAAAAGTTGCGTTCGATAAATGGTTCAAAACTCGACGAAAATTCGTAAAAATTCACACTATCGCCCCTAGCGTCTCTCCTATGCTGGCTTAACTTCTGAAAATCACATGGAAGGTGTATCTCGATGTCCTGAAGACGAAAAACATCCCTCGGAAGTTAAGCCAGCAATGGAAAAAAATGCGTTCGATAAATGGTTCAAAACGCGACGAAAATTCGTAAAAAAATTCACACTATCGCCCCTAGCGTCTCTCCTATGCTGGCTTAACTTTCGAAAATCACATAGAAGGTGTATCTCGATGTCCTGAAGACGAAAAAACGTCCCTCGGAAGTTAAACCAGCAATGGAAAAAAGTTGTGTTCGATAAATGGTTCAAAACTCGACGAAAATTCGTAAAAATTCACACTATCGCCCCTAGCGTCTCTCCTATGCTGGCTTAACTTCTGAAAATCACCTGGAAGGTGTATCTCGATGTCCTGAAGACGAAAAAACATCCCTCGGAAGTTAAGCCAGCAATGGAAAAAGTTGCGTTCGATAAATGGTTCAAAACTCGACGAAAATTCGTAAAAATTCACACTATCGCCCCTAGCGTCTCTCCTATGCTGGCATAACTTCTTAATATCACATGGAAGGTGTATCTCGATGTCCTAAAGACGAAAAACCATCCCTCGGAAGTTAAGCCAGCAATGGAAAAAAGTTGCGTTCGATAAATGGTTCAAAACTCGACGAAAATTCGTAAAAAATTCACACTATCGCCCCTAGCGTCTCTCCTATGCTGGCTTAACTTCTGAAAATCACATGGAAGGTGTATCTCGATGTCCTGAAGACGAAAAAACATCCCTCGGAAGTTAAGCCAGCAATGGAAAAAAGTTGCGTTCGATAAATGGTTCAAAACTCGACGAAAATTCGTAAAAATTTCACACTATCGCCCCTAGCGTCTCTCCTATGCTGGCTTAACTTCTGAAAATCACATGGAAGGTGTATCTCGATGTCGTAAAGACGAAAAAACATCCCTCGGAAGTTAAGCCAGCAATGGAAAAAGTTGCGTTCGATAAATGGTTCAAAAACTCGACGAAAATTCGTAAAAATTCACACTATCGCCCCTAGCGTCTCTCCTATGCTGGCTTAACTTCTGAAAATCACATGGAAGGTGTATCTCGATGTCCTGAAGACGAAAAAACATCCCTCGGAAGTTAAGCCAGCAATGGAAAAAGTTGCGTTCGATAAATGGTTCAAAACTCGACGAAAATTCGTAAAAATTCACACTATCGCCCCTAGCGTCTCTCCTATGCTGGCTTAACTTCTGAAAATCACATGGAAGGTGTATCTCGATGTCCTAAAGACGAAAAAACATCCCTCGGAAGTTAAGCCAGCAATGGAAAAAGTTGCGTTCGATAAATGGTTCAAAACTCGACGAAAATTCGTAAAAATTCACACTATCGCCCCTAGCGTCTCTCCTATGCTGGCTTAACTTCTGAAAATCACATGGAAGGTGTATCTCGATGTCCTAAAGACGAAAAAACATCCTCGGAAGTTAAGCCAGCAATGGAAAAAGTTGCGTTCGATAAATGGTTCAAAACTCGACGAAAATTCGTAAAAATTCACACTATCGCCCCTAGCGTCTCTCCTATGCTGGCTTAACTTCTGAAAATCACATGGAAGGTGTATCTCGATGTCCTGAAGACGAAAAAACATCCCTCGGAAGTTAAGCCAGCAATGGAAAAAAGTTGCGTTCGATAAATGGTTCAAAACTCGACGAAAATTCGTAAAAATTCACACTATCGCCCCTAGCGTCTCTCCTATGCTGGCTTAACTTCTGAAAATCACATGGAAGGTGTATCTCGATGTCCTAAAGACGAAAAACATCCCTCGGAAGTTAAGCCAGCAATGGAAAAAGTTGCGTTCGATAAATGGTTCAAAACTCGACGAAAATTCGTAAAAAATTCACACTATCGCCCCTAGCGTCTCTCCTATGCTGGCTTAACTTCTGAAAATCACATGGAAGGTGTATCTCGATGTCCTAAAGACGAAAAAACATCCCTCGGAAGTTAAGCCAGCAATGGAAAAAGTTGCGTTCGATAAATGGTTCAAAACTCGACGAAAATTCGTAAAAATTCACACTATCGCCCCTAGCGTCTCTCCTATGCTGGCTTAACTTCTAAAAATCACATGGAAGGTGTATCTCGATGTCCTAAAGACGAAAAACATCCCTCGGAAGTTAAGCCAGCAATGGAAAAAGTTGCGTTCGATAAATGGTTCAAAACTCGCCAAAAATTCGTAAAAAATCACACTATCGCCCCTAGCGTCTCTCCTATGCTGGCTTAACTTCTGAAAATCACATGGAAGGTGTATCTCGATGTCCTGAAGACGAAAAAACATCCCTCGGAAGTTAAGCCAGCAATGGAAAAAAGTTGCGTTCGATAAATGGTTCAAAACTCGACGAAAATTCGTAAAAATTCACACTATCGCCCCTAGCGTCTCTCCTATGCTGGCTTAACTTCTGAAAATCACATGGAAGGTGTATCTCGATGTCCTGAAGACGAAAAAACATCCCTCGGAAGTTAAGCCAGCAATGGAAAAAAGTTGCGTTCGATAAATGGTTCAAAACTCGACGAAAATTCGTAAAAATTCACACTATCGCCCCTAGCGTCTCTCCTATGCTGGCTTAACTTCTGAAAATCACATGGAAGGTGTATCTCGATGTCCTAAAGACGAAAAAACATCCCTCGGAAGTTAAGCCAGCAATGGAAAAAAGTTGCGTTCGATAAATGGTTCAAAACTCGACGAAAATTCGTCAAAAATTCACACTATCGCCCCTAGCGTCTCTCCTATGCTGGCTTAACTTCTGAAAATCACATGGAAGGTGTATCTCGATGTCCTGAAGACGAAAAAACATCCCTCGGAAGTTAAGCCAGCAATGGAAAAAGTTGCGTTCGATAAATGGTTCAAAACTCGACGAAAATTCGTAAAAAAATTCACACTATCGCGCATAGCGTCTCTCCTATGCTGGCTTTACTTCTGAAAATCACATGGAAGGTGTATCTCGATGTCCTTAAGACGAAAAAACAGCCCTCGGAAGTTAAGCCAGCAATGGAAAAAAAGTTGCGTTCGATAAATGGTTCAAAACTCGACGAAAATTCGTAAAAAATTCACACTATCGCCCCTAGCGTCTCTCCTATGCTGGCTTAACTTCTGAAAATCACATGGAAGGTGTATCTCGATGTCCTGAAGACGAAAAAACATCCCTCGGAAGTTAAGCCAGCAATGGAAAAAAGTTGCGTTCGATAAATGGTTCAAAACTCGACGAAAATTCGTAAAAAAATTCACACTTTCGCCCCTAGCGTCTCTCCTATGCTGGCTTAACTTCTGAAAATCACATGGAAGGTGTATCTCGATGTCCTAAAGACGAAAACACATCCCTCGGAAGTTAAGCCAGCAATGGAAAAAAGTTGCGTTCGATAAATGGTTCAAAACTCGACGAAAATTCGTAAAAAATTCACACTATCGCCCCTAGCGTCTCTCCTATGCTGGCTTGTACCCTGTAGGGGTTTTCAGGGGCACTGAGTCCATTCCTGGTGACGCTCTTAGGATGAAGAAAACCCCCAAAAATCGAAAATTTACACTATCGCCCTTAGCGTCCCTCCAATGCTGCCTTAACAACGGGGGGATTAATCGTCCAGACAATAATACCCCCCTAAAACCCTCGAGGTAATTTTAAAGGTAATTTCTTTAGAGGTGCCGGGGTGCGCCCTCCAGGAAAGCATGTATTTTTCCAGGAAATTTCCTGGCCTTTCTAGTACCTTTCATGCGGAAATACCCAGGAACTTCCCTGGAAAAGTACCTTCCTTCCTGTGCGTCCTAGAAAAGAGATTTCCCGTGCTCTTTCCTCTGGAAACACGGCGCAGTCGTTGCTGCTGCTGCTGCTTGCAATGCCCCCGTGGGAACGAGGGGTACCGAGGGAAGGACCTGCACTACGGCGGACTAATTTCTCTCTCTCTCTCTCTCTCTCTCTCTCTCTCTCTCTCTCTCTCTCTCCCCCCCCCCCTCTCGTGCAGTACTGGCATGGCTGTGCTTATTCTACGTGAACTGCAAAGCAGCAGCAGGCGGCCGCCCGGTGCACAAGCAAAATAAAGCCTAAATTTGCGGTTTTGTGCAAAAACAAGAGAGAGAGAGAGAGAGAGAGAGAGAGAGAGAGAGAGAGAGAGAGAGAGAGAGAGAGAGAGAGAGAAGGGAGGGGGAGAGGGGTGCTGCCGAAAAATACGAAAATGAGAGAAAGAGAAACGAGAGGAACCGTGGGGAGGAAGGAAAAATGACTGACGTTCCTGTGTGTAGGTAGCGCTGCGCTCGCACCGGCCGGGCCGGCCGCAGCCGCTGCCCTGGGGCCCGTCCGCTTACTCAACAGCTAGGCAAATGTTTTGATTTCCTGTCACGCGGCGTCGCGCATTTGCCCCGCTTAGTGCGGATGTAACGCATCCAACAAATATTGTACTACCGCCCCGCGCGGCGGAACAGATCGAGCCGCTCATGTTGCGTTAGCCGCGGGTGAAATTGTTGCAATCAAACATAACATTTGGCGTTTTGTTGTGAGGTCCAGCGTGCAGGCAGGTGTACGGGTAAGGGCGAAAAATTGCGAAAGTAACACAGCTACGCACTAATAAAGTTTTCATTACAAATAGCCTTGCTTCTGATCAGGCGCGCCCCGCCCCACCTCACCGCGCCCCGCCCGCCCAACCCACCTTGCCCAGCTCGCCTCACCTCACGGCCGCATCCCGGCCGCCGCCACGCCCCGCCACGCCACCATCAGTCTTACTCATGTTTCTGGAGAAGCCGTATACATCTCAATTCGTCCCGGCATCATTTTCAAGGGAGGGCTGCTACATCCTGTTTCATCATCGCGCGCGCGCTGTGCGAGTCAAAATTACACGACGCCGCAACCAGGAGAAGCTGGCAGAGACGACACGAGAGAGCGAGAGAGAAAGCAGCCCTACTGTTCGCGTGGGCCCGGGAGACTTTCCTATCAAACACGTAAGGCGTGAGGGGCAGGTCCGTCTTTCTCTCTCCGACCCGTTAGCTCCGCAGCCCAGGTGCGGACCCGGTCTCTTCATCCGCCCTTCACTATACACAGGAGGCCGCTGGGATTAGTCCGCCAGGCTCGCTGCGGAGCGGGGCGGGGGCGCGGCGGCGGGGCGGCGGGGCGTGGAGGGGGCGTGGAGGGGGCGTGGAGGGGGCGTGGAGGGGGCGGGAAGGGGAAGGCCGGACTTCTCAAAGAGACACCGCGGGACAACGGTTGGAGTACGGTCTGGGTCCAGCCGCGCGCGCATCGCCTCAGGGACCGCGCCCCGACCGCTCGTGGGCTGCCCAGACCACGGATTACCAAGGATTACCGCGAATCTGTGCACACCTACGATTACCCCCCTTGGTAGTCAATCGGAAATACCTGGTAAGCTAACGATATCAGCAATGATATCCTGGTAATCTCTTGGTTGTAAATTTTGGTAATCGTTGGTAAACTTCGGTAATACCTGGTAACCACCTCTTTTGGTAATCCTTGATAATCCCAGGTAATCACCATTGATCGGTGGTGTACAAGATTTTAACGAGTTGGGCCCCCTGGTCCTCGCCGGGCTGGGCCGGGCTGGGCCGGGGCTTTGCGCCGGGGTTGGGCCCGGCCTTCTCTCTGCAAACGGACCCGCCCCGCCACACCACCCCATTGTGAGAAAACTCCACCTGGCGCGCGGCGTGCGAGTGAGCGTGAGCGTGAGAGGGAGAGAGAGCGAGAGAAAGAGAGGGAAGCGAAAGAGAGACAGGAGGCGAGCGGCGCGCATGGGAGGAAACAAGACAGGGAGATGGGATCTCCGTTTCCTGCACCCTTCTCTTAAGCACAACACGAGCAGCCCGCCACAGCCGAAATAAATAAAATTGCAGAAGCAAACTCCCGAGATTTGCCCCCTGCTCCGCGCCACGGCGGGAGAGTCGCTGTGGGCGGCAGTGGGGGCGGCAGTGGGGGCGGCAGTGGGGGCGGCAGTGGGGGCGGCAGTGGGGGCGGCAGCGGGTTGCGCTGGCCCGGGGGCTCGTTAGGGAGTGACGGCCGGGGGAGGGGGACAGAGAAACTCAGCCGAGACTGGACATCCACACTGGACACCAAAAAGACTCAGTGCATGCTAGATAATTTTTTAAGAAAAACTGAAAACAAATTTACAAAAACTAGGGATAGTTGTTCTATTATTACGCATCAGAAATTTCAGAAATATCAGAAATTTTAAATGACATTTTGGACGCGTCCAGTACGAGGTGACAACTTGCAGTGCACACCTGCCATCCACCTCTCTCTCATTCTCTCTCTCCCCGTTCTGCAACTTCTTCGACAAGTATTTCGGGAGACATCCCAAAATATACATAAGTCCCCTCACTCTTTCTGCCGCACGGCCGCCGCCTCCCGTCTCGTCTCGTCGCGTCTCGTCTCGGTGACGGGGAAGAGAGGGGAGGAGAGAAAGGTCGGCCGCCGCGGCCACCGCGCCGACGGCTGCACGTCAAACAAAATCCAACCCGCCGTCATAGAGAAATCATACATTTCCCTGCGCATTCCGTCTGACGCCGCTCTCGCTACAGCGATAACAAAGGTGCGGTGCGGTGCGGCCTGCAGCGCCCGGCCCGCCCAAGGTCAACGATACACTGGTGCTGCTGTGGCGGGGCGGGGCGGGGCGGGGTCCCTACATCCAGACCGCGGTGGTTTACTGCTAACCAATCGCTGGCCTGACGTTCCGAGGGCGGGCTGCTGGGCGGGCTGGGCCCTGAGCCGGACCGCTGGAATCTACGCGCAACATTTCAGGGATTACAAACAAGCGGCCGAGGGCTGTCGTGCGAGGGAGAGCGAGAGAGCGAGAGAGAGAGAGAGAGAGAGAGAGAGAGAGAGAGAGAGAGAGAGAGCGAGAGAGCGAGAGAGAGAGAGAGAGAGAGAGAGAGAGAGAGAGGAGCCTGCTGGAATTGGGAGAAGAAGAGGAGCTGCGGGGACCAGTTCAAATGGCGACTGCCTGCCGCTGGACGTGTTCCAAAACAAACCAAACTGAAACGCGTCGTGCGCGGCACATTCCAAAGCCATAACCGAGAAATCGACCATCGCCTATGAAACGATACGTCGCGGAGGACCTTGACAATATACTAGCCAGGACCTCGGTACATGGCTCCCACAACGCGGCAAACCCTGCGGGGGTCGTACAGGATGAGAGCACCTTCCAGGGTGCCTGCCCGGTGTGCACCTCTGGCCACTGGTCCATGCTGTGATGTGGGAGTGGTATACACCGGGTGTGGTCGTGTCGGAGGAGCAGCGGAGGAGGCAGAGTCATTGACATGACACTGAGCACACGTTCCGCAAACACTCACGCGAACAAGAGCAACATCAGGAAACAACAACAACAATAAAACTCCCACCACGGTTCTTTTTTCTTCTTTTTTTTTTGTTTTTCCTTTTCGTTTGAAACGGTCGCCGCGGGCTTATTGAAAACAGCTTGCAGCCTCTCCCACGGCCCCGCGCCCCGTTCGCCGCGCCGCGCCACGCCGGCCGGGCCGCGGGGTGGCAAAGGGAGTTTTCACCCAGCTTTATAACCGGAAAGTGTTTCGGCCGCTGAGGTCACGTGCCGCCCACGTGTGCCCGAGTATGTGAGCGTGCGTGGGTGTGTGGCGGTGAGAAAAGAGAACGCGAAGGGGAAGGTTTGCACCCAACTGAGTCCCTGTTTTAATTACACACCATTACACACCATTACACAGCATCACACACCATTACACACCATCACACACCCTTACACACCATTACACACCCTTACACACCATTACACACCATTACACACCCTTACACACCCTTACACACCATTACACACCAGTACAGTTTTAAGTCCAATGGGGTTGAATCAAGTGCCATTTGACCTTACTGTCTCCAGAAGACTTTGGATCTCAATCTGAACGCAAATTGTTCCCCATCCTACAACCTTTTGCTACATTCGAGTGCAGCGAACAATTTTCTAGCACGTTCGGAGCAGAGTTATTCGAGTGCAGAAATTCAAAGTCCAGTACTTACATCAAAGACTAATTTAAAAAAAAAAAAAATAAAAAATGAAATGCTGCCCTGCGCGCGTAAAAGCCGGAATACTATGTAGCAGAGGCGACGGTTTGAGGCTGAGAGAGAAAAGAAAAGAGAGAAAAAGTGACGAAAACATCCATAGAGATAGAGGTCCAGCCGGCAATGCTAACACCCGCGGCGTCCACCCGTATGCATGCGGGAGTGTTGCGAGCGGCGGGGCGGGGCGGCGAACCACAGCGTGCCCCGGTGAGTTCATTCAATCCGCAGTCGCATTTAAAATGTCCAACCGATAATTGTGCGTCCAATGACGCGTCCGCCCCGCCCCACCCGCACATCAGTCGCTGCAGCGCCCGCAACCACAACATCATTTACTCGGGGGGACTTACCCATCGCAACGGGGCATATATATTATTTTCTCATTCATTCCCCACCCCCTAAAAAAGATTATTGGGACGGCAAAATAAGTGGTAACTGTTTCATCTATACAATTTTTTTTTACAAATGTATGCGGAGCCGTCCGAAGCTCTCTCCAGCGTATTTTCCACCCATTTGCCCCCTCGCGTACTACCAGCCTGCCCTGCACTCGATTCAGCGCACCGGCCAATTTCCACGATTGGCAGAAAATGTTACCCTGTCATAAAAGTGGGAGGAGATAAGCGGTGGGAAGGGGAGGGAAGGAAAAAAGGAGAAAAAGAGGTAAGCAGCCGGAAAGCGGCGGTGGGAGAGGCGAAGGCGCCGAGAAAAAGAGAGAAACTTTGGCTCGAGTGCCGGGCGGGGCCGGGCCGGGCCGGGCCTCCTTGATCCTGCAGCAGCCGCTTGCATCCCGCCGCGCAGGCCCACCCGCCTGACAGCTTTAAAAAATGGGAGGAAATAAATAATGAAAAGCGAAGAAAAATATAAAAAACGAAGCGGCAGCAGCAGGGGAGGAAACGGCCCGGGGCGTTACCTGGCGGCCGGTGCCGGTAGCGGAGCATCATCGCGTTGTAAACAGGACAAGCAACACACACTCTCTCTCTCTCTCTCTCTCTCTCTCTCTCTCTCTCTCTCTCTCTCTGAATGACACGGCCGCTAACAAATGTGTTAATTACATCTTCCTTGCCCTCGTCATTTGGGACTCCCATCCTTTATAAGTTTTATATGTCACGTGGGTGGTTGGCAGGCGTTGGTGGGCGTTCCGACTGCTGCGCTGTCGAGCCCCGCGCGCCGCCGCCGTCGCGATCGGCTGGCCTGGGCCTGGCCCAGTAGTTACGCCCCAAGTTTCAGTTTGACGGGCAGCGGCGGGGCGGGGCAGGCCAGGTCGTGTGGCGGCCGCAAACGAGCACGGTTAGGGGGCGCTTGTTCGGCTGACCCGACCCAGCCTCCCCGGGGCACCTACCGCAACCCCGCCCCGCCCCGCCCCGCCCCGCCCCGCCAGCCACGACTGTAATTGGCGTCAACATCAAAACTCTGAAGGAAACGCTGTTGGCCGAGCCTGCGCGTCCCCGAGCGGCCAACTCCGCAAAAACCTTCCTATATATCATCATCACTCTAGAAATAGTTTCATCGCGGTGGCACACGATGAAAAGAAATTTCAGTCGGCCAAACATTACTGCTGCCTAACTGATACACGCTGTTGTTTTATCACTAGTGACAAAATACCGAGAAAAAAAATAATTTTCTTTTTGATGTGCCCGTAACGTCGTTATTCCCTGGGGATGGAGGGTAGTGCAGCAGGGTGACAGCTAACGGCAAGGCGCGGCCGCTAAGGGCGCCTCCAGGAGGAAAAGACCCTCCCCTTTGCACTACACCTCTGAGGGGAGGGGGGGGGGGGGGGGGGGGGGCTGACGACCCCACACCCTGCTGGCCAACCCCCACGAGGAGGATGCAGCCCCCGCCCCACCCCACCCCGCCCCGCCCCGCCCTGCCCCACCCCGCCAGTGCCCCGCGGTCAAACTGAATGCAATATCGCCGGGACCAGATGGGAATCCTGTATGTGGCGTTCGGCGGGGTCTGTGAGGGGGAGGGGAGGACGAGGGACGCAGAACGCGGGGCGGGGTGGCCTGGCGCGGCCGCCCCGCCCCGCCCCGCCCGGCCCCTCCGAAGACGGCCGCATCATATCATACCATCGGGGGAGGAAAATGAAAAGAAAAGGAATGCCTCGGGACACACGAGCAGTCTTACTTTTATTCTTCTTCCCGCGCCGTTTTCAGTGCAGCCGCCCGCAGAGCGGACCCCAGCCAGGCCGACCAGACCAGACCCATTCGCCGACCCGTCGTCCCGCTCGTCAAAAAAGCGAAAGGCCAAACAAATAGAAAGGAGCTGCCCTGCAGCCTGAGCCTGATTGCGCGACTCTCTCTCTCCCTCTCTCTCCCTCCCTCCCTCTCTCTCTCTCTCCCTCTCTCTCCCGTCGACCCGTGCCGAACGTCCGCGATGGCAGAGGAAGAAAGACAAGCGTTGATCCGTCGGTCTTGTGCCCGTGCCGCGGACGCGCCCCTCATCAGCTGTGCGATGGAAATAGACTGACGACGCGTCCCGCCCCGGCCCGCCCCGCCCCGCCCCGGCCGCGGCCCACTTTGAGGAGGCACTAACGACTGAGACTCGGGCCCTACGGCCCCGCCCCGCCCCCCACCAGGGAACGCCCGGAGCACAAAGCGGCGAGAAGGAGCTGGATAATGCGAGGAAGGTGAGCCTGGCAGGTAAGTGGGGGCGAACAGGCGCTCCAAACAAAGATGGGGGAGCAGAGAAGAAACCGGAGGGAGCGGGATGAAAAAAAAAATGTCGGGAATATGCTAAGTAATTGCCGGCCGGCCCCGGCCCCGGCCCCCCGGTGAATCAGCTGCTGACGTCACGACAAGTGGCCTGGCCGCGCCAAATCGCTTTTTCAACAACTTTTGATTCGCCGCTCCGCAGCTCCGCCTTCCACTTCCCTCCGAGCCATTACTCCCTGGAGCGGCCCGCCCCGCCCCGCCCGGCCCCGCCCCGCCCCGCCCGGCCCCGCCCGGCCCCCGGTCAGCATCGATCACAACTCTAATGTCGCCTCCGCCCCGCCTCCTCCTCCTCCCCGACGTTTCGGTTTTGACACCAACAAGTAGCAGCACTTGTAGCCGCGCGATGCCGCACTTCCGCCGTTTATCCACCGGGACTGGAGGAGATATGGGGCAGGGGCGGGCATAATTCACCCTGATTCACCGTAGCTTACAGTGACATTCACCGTAGCTTACGGTGAAAATTCACCGTAAGCTACAGTGCTGCAGGGTTCACCGTAGCTTACAGTGAAAATCACCGTAAGGTTTTAAGAGTGCTCGGTAAAAATAAATATCAAAAACACGCAAAAAAACCTATTCAGTTTAGACAAAACCTTTTGGGCAAAATACGAAGTACTTTATAAACCACATTTTGTTAAATGCGGGATACCGGCTATGTTGTTCACGCGCACTTAAAAGTACAAATCCCATTCCCTCCGCGATGGCAGTTTCTTTAGTGACTCGCGTCAGCGCACAGGGGTAGATAATTCCTGGTTCACTCACCTCTTCGGTGGCGTTCTCCATGGCGTGCCTTTGCCCGTGCGGCGAGGGGCGGGGCGGGGCGCGGCGCGGCTACCACCCTGATGTCCCCGGGCGGACAAGCTGCAACAACAAAGCAGACGGTAAAGCAGACGACACACGACAGCACGGCACAGGACGGGCCGCCGCCGCCGCTGGAAACAAAATCATGATAATAAAAAAAAATAAAAAAAGGGCAGAGAAGCAGCGACCGGGATAACATCGCGGCTCATAGAGGCGGCCAAAGTCGTTTCAGTCAGTCGGTTTTATGTTACGGCCTCCAGCGGGCTCCAGCAGCAAGGTGCGGGCGGTGCGCGGCGGGGGCGTCGGGGCGGGGCGGGGCGGGGCGGGGCGGGGCGGGGCGGGGCGGGGCGCGGGGCCTGACAGCGCGCCCGTGTCCTTGCGGGCCAAACGGAGCGGTTGTAGTTTTGTCGCCGACGGCCCCACGAGTTTCTCAAGTTGTCCCTCCGACCCAAACTCCACCCCCACGAGGAAGAAAAAAAATAATATTAATAGAAGGACGCGCGACTTTCCATAAAGCAAATCTACTGGAAGGACACATACCATTGGGGTCGGTGCCCTTGGGAGCCCTATGGCCAAAGTTGATTCCTCGTTGCGCGCTCCACGGCGGGGCGGGGCGGGGCGGGGCGGGCCGCGACGGACCGAAGCGTTGAGCGGAATAACCGTATCAGATTCCAAAGTTTGTCCGTGCGGCAATGACCGGCCGGGCCGGCGGGGCGGGGCGGGGCGGGGCGGGGCGCGCGGCCAGCTCGCAGCCTTGGCTTTGGCCAAAACTGCGATCGAGACCTTGGATTATTTTGGAGGCGAACGCGCATCCGGGGAGGGAATCTATTATTGCAATTACTGTCAGCAGAACGCTGACCGCGCCCTTCCTCGGATATGTGTTTGTGTGTGTGTGTGTGTGTGTGTGTGTGTGTGTGTGTGTTTGTCTTATACGGATAGAAGAAGGGAGGTGCACTGCAAAAATTTAAGTCATCACTTGATGAAAATATCAAGGCTAATTTTTTTCGTAAATACAGGGCAGGGATGTCATCCACTTGTTTTATGCATGACAATGTCATCACTCCCTTGCAATAAAGATAGGACCGTTGATGAAAATGTCATCAATTTGCGACGATCCTCAAGGGATCATTTTCAAGGGATAACACTATCATCCACGATTTTGTCATAAAGTGACAACATATTTTTGCAGAGTGGAGCAGCCGACGCGCCCCGCCCGGAGAGGTCGACATCGGATCCCTATCCACGAAGCGCTCCGCGCCGCCCCGCCACGCCACGCCGCGCCGCGCCGGTCCGAGACCCTTCTGATTGCGATTGACAGACAGGGGATAGCGTTGCCCGGCGCTGCCCAGCGTTGCCCGGAGCTGCTGTCTTGAGATTCCCAACCACCCGAGCGAAACGGAGCACCAGCAGCGCGCACAAGGCGAGAGTATAAGGGAGAGCGAAGTCATGACATGCGAGGAGAGGAACACGGACCGCCCGGCACTGTAATTTTTTTTTGTCATTTGACAACATATAGGGTGAAGGGAAATCAGTGCCTTAGTTTTTACCAAGGCTTAATTACAAACCCGAAATTTTCAGACAAAACCTATGAATATTTGCACTGACGGTGGTAAAATAATGAGTGCCAGAAAAAGAAAGAATATACATGAATAAGTAATGGTGGTTCATCAGCGCAGAGGAGCAGCCGTCCTGATCCGTTAGCCGAAACTTTTAATTATGTCGCCGGTGCGGTGCGGGACGGGGCTGGGCGGGGCTGGGCGCTACCGCATCCCAAGTCGACGCACCCTCTGTTACACCGGGAGGGTAGAGGTGTCAGGGTGGAGGTGTCAGGGTGTAGAGGTGTCAGGGTGTAGAGGTGTCAGGGTGTGAAGGTGTCAGGCAGAGCTGAAAGCCCCACCCCACGAGAGTGGGTTTCAGTGTGACCGGCCACACCCTACGCGGCGCCATCAAGATTAAGTTCCAGCAGACCAACTTTCCATCCCGCGAGGCAGGCGGAGGTAGGGCCCCTGCCTGCCTGCACCCCCTATCCCCTCTCCCCGCCTCAGCCCGCCCCTGCCGAATGTTATCCTCAGCCTAATTCACTCTGCCGGCGCCGTCGAGACCTGCCAGGCCAGGTGCGGCGAGGGAGGGGGGGCGGGGCGGAGCGCACAGCCCCGACGACGGCCGAAATTCGAACGTAAAGTCTGCCGCCTCGGGTCGAATGAGAGCGGGCTGCCTCGCTCCAACCCGGCCCGACCTCCGGCCGGCCCGCTGCAGCCCCAGGGCGATCAAATTGGGGTCGGAAAGTCTTATCTAATTTTACGAGCAGGCTGTGCTCCACCGGTCGCAGCCCGTCCCGTCCCGCCCCGCCCCGCACCGTCGCAGCAGGATGAGGCCCTGGCGGAGGAGAGGCGCCGCACCACCAAACTCCTACCACCTTCAATCCACCGCAACGGACGCTGGACGGACGCCGTACATGCGTTTCCGAAGGAAAGCCTTTTTTTTTTTTTTATATATACTCCCGCGTTGCCGGCCTTGCCTCTCCCCGCCCGCCCCGCCCCGCCCCGCCCTGCACGCCTGCTTACGTCCGGCGCACTTTTGGGACGACGAGCGGCGCCTTTCCGCCCTCCCCCTCCCCCCTTTGCCTCGCTCGGTAAAAACATAAAATGGCACCCACTTTACGACTTAACTGCGCCTTCAAAGTCAACCTCACACTAAAAAAAAAAAAAAATCCTCCGCTGACTAAACTATATTCCTCTCGTCCTCCCACCCCTATTCCCAAAGGGTACGTGCTTTTTCCACAAACGGCGCTCTCCGAAACGGACACTTCCGGACGGGTGGGTGGCGAAACGCGGTAGAGAGAGTGAGAGAGTGAGAGGGAGAGATAGAGAGACAGAGAGTGAGAGCGCGCAGAAGGGAAGAATAGAAAGCTCAAGAGGGGGATGGGATGGGAGTGAGTGTGCGGTACTCGTGTGCTTTTGTTTTGTCCGGCCGGCCCGGCCCCGTTAAGACCCGGTGCCGTCTCCTCTCCTCTCCCCGGGGGTCCGTGACAGGACAGCGACAACAGCCGTGTCCATGACCATGACACTGCCCTCCCGCGTAACGGCACGACCGCGATCATCTCCACGTGGCGTCGTGTGCGCCCCGCCCCGCCCCGCCCCACCCCGCCCCGCCCCGGGAAATGGTTGCGGGGACCCCCGGCCGGGCAAAGGCGGCTCAAGGCCCCACGACCGTCCCTCCGTGCCCCCCCCCCCCCAACCCCCCACTTCTCTCTCTCTCTCTCTCTCTCTCCCTCTCCCTCTCTCTCCGAGCCCTAGACAGGGCGGGCGCTGGGGAGTGACAGAGACAAAGCGACAGTTGTCCTCTCTGTCCCCACGGGGGAGGAAGAGAGCTCCAGCAGAGCGGCGCGCAGGGGCGGGGCGGGGCGGGGCGGGGCGGGGCGGGGCGGGTCACTCCAACAACCCTCTATACCCTTCCTTCCTCCTCCCTCCTCTTCCGCAACCGACCATCCCGCACTCAAACCGCTTTATCGCCCAAAAGCCAAAAAAAAATAAAAAATGGTAGGAAAATAGTCTGAGAAGCCTCCCGGGCTGGCGTGGCCTTGGGGTGCCCTGCCCCGCGGAGTGAATCGGGAAGGAGAACGCACCAAAGGGTTGCCTCTGCTGCACAGCGTTAGTCTCATTCGTTATGAGTCTCGCGCTGTTTGTTGACGCTGTCACCACACGCCGCGTGGCGGGGCGGGGCGGGGCGTGGCGTGGCGGGGCGGGGCGTGGCGTGGCGTGGCGGGGCGGGGCGTGGCCGGCCGGGCCCGCGAGCGCTGCCTAAACACCCTTTGATGTAAAAAGGCGGCAGGGTGCTGGCGCTACGGGCGGGGCGGGGGCAATCCCAGAGTCAATGCGACACGCAAACTGCACCGCCGCGCGCCGCGCCGCGGGCCGCGCCGGGCCGGGCCGCAAAGTTTGCGCGGCTGGGGCGGGGCGGGGCGGGGCGGGGCGAGGCGGGCCGGGCAGAGTCGCTGTTGCAAGTTTGATCCTCGGGAAAGTGATTCAGCGGCCCAGCCGAGCCGAGCCGTGCCGAGCCGAGCCGGGACGGGTGCGTCTTATTCAGCGGCCCTCTGTTGTCTGGAAAACTGTTTCTCCCCCCTCCCCCGCTTATATCCGCTTCAAAACATCCACGAACGGCACGACACGGCGCACTGAAACCGTAAAACGCCAGGACACAGCTTGACGTCGTGCACCACACCGGTCACAGATTTACTTCACTAAAACAAAATACGCATTGATTTTCTCGGTGATAAAATTACAAGTGAAAATTCCAGCCTTTGTCTGTTTGCTGCTGGTGGCACTCACTCGTGCCGATCGAGGACTCGCAGCGCGAGACCGGGCCGAGCCGACACGTCCAGCGAGCGGCGATAAAGGACTCATTCATCACGAGACACGACCCCACGGCACGCCGTGTGATGGACATGTGCCATACGTGAAAGACGAGTGTGTGGGACAGAGACAGAGAGCGCGGCCATCAGCAGAGCCGCGCAGCCTCTGTCACGTGCATGATGAGGACTCGACTCAACTGGTCCTCACCCACCACTCATGCGGGATTACTAACCGCCAATGTTTCTCGCATTCAATTGACGCCTCCTCAACGCCGCGGTCCTTTGTCAGCAGAACGCGTTTATCCGCAGACATGTATACTTTTACCTTCGTTTTTTTTATAGCTGTCTGTCTCCCCTCCCTCTCTCCCTCCCTCCCTCTCCCTCCTACTCTCCCACCCCCACACAAAAGTGGTTTGACGTGGAAGTGGCGCATTGTGCGCGCGCTTACTCAAACACAGCAAGGCGCCCCGAGTAAATACTTACAAGGCGGAAAAGCGGAAGGAGAGGCGAGGCGGGCGGCAAGCGGGGGCAAAGGAAGAGAAATCGTGCCGCGGGTTTTATGGAGCCTCCCCTGTGTGCGGCGTCATAGGAGCGGCCAAGTGCGAGAGTGAGAGAGAGAGAGAGAGAGAGAGAGAGAGAGAGAGAGAGAGAGAGAGAGAGAGAGAGAGAGAGAGAGAGAGAGAGAGAGCAAGGCGACGCTGTAGGGGGAAGACAAAGAGTTACGGGAATATAGAGAAGGGTTTGGGCGGCGCCGTCGCGGGGGAAGGCCCTGCCCGCCCGCCCCGCCCCGCCCCGCCCCACGCTCACTTTTCGCACGCAGCCCCAAAGACTGCCGGGCGGGAAATGGAGGAGTCGACGAATAACGGCTGGAGCAAGTCCCGACCCTACAATTTGCAGGCTAATTTATTACTTCTGAGCGGGCCGGGGGGGGGGGGGCAGTACAGGGGGTGGGGGTAAGTGGCCGGACGGAGCGGCGCTCAGGGCAGGGGCGGCGCGACGAACAAGGCTGCTAGACGTAAAATATCTGACACTCTTCACAGTCTTTTGTTTCGCGCGTCGGCATATCGTTGTGCGAGGTGGCGGGGCGGGGCGGGGTGGGGCGGTGTCTGTATCCCTAGCCCCGTGTCGTCAGGCGGGCGGTGGTGGCCCTACGCGGTCCGCGGGGACCCTGCTGCCGCAACAGAGGGAAGAGGAGAGGACAGGGATTGCCAAATTACATTCAATCTCTCTCTCTCTCTCTCTCTCTCTCTCTCTCTCTCTCTCTCTCTCTCTCTCTGAAGCGGGAGAGAAGGGTGAAGTTTCGGATTGTGGTGGCAGCGAGGGCGAAGCGAGCTGCAGGGAGGGAAACACACTGTAAAGAATTGTCATCCCAGGTACAGGAAACTTTTCCATGGAAGATGTCGTACAATTACAATCCAAGATTGTAAATTTACAAGCACTACGTATCGACTTGGAATCGAGTAAGGAGCAAGAGCACTTTGTAAATAATGATAAATTACACAGTAAATCGTACATCTACGAACAAATTTTTAACAGTGCAAGGGGGAGGGGACGCAAGGGCGCTGCGAGCGACAGAGTTCGGTGGCGCCCACCTTGATGGCGCGGGCCTCGTCCAAGTTAGGCCCCAGCGCCACGGCTGCTCTGGCGCCGCTCTCAGTTAGTCCCGAGGAACGTGGACGTGGAGGTTTGGCGGAGGCCGGCACGGGGCGCGCACTGTAAGTGCAGAGGCCGTTTTTAATGCCAAAATTTTGGCGTTCTCTAAGGAACGCCATTTACTGGCCATTTTTAATGCGAATTGGCATTCTCCGAAAAGAACGCCTATTTTTGGCAACCAAGGAAGGAAGAGCGCCAAATTTTAGCGTTAAAAATGGCCAAATATTGGCGTTCTTCTGGAGGAGGTTACTGGTTTAACAGTGCGGGGAGGTCGCAGGAGCACGCTCCGTCCCGGCCCGGACCATCCCCATCGCCTGCTCGCCGCCGTAGTGTCCGGTTCGCGCCGCCTTAGAGTTACTGTAACGCTACACCCCGGCCCGGCAAGCTGTCGAGGTGAGACGCGCCGGGTGTAAGTCGAGTCGCACGCACACACACACACACACACACACACGCACATATCCCCGGCACCACTCTCTGCCTCAGTCAATTCCGTCATCATCGTAGTATTGGATGGGGGGATATATCGGGGGTCCAGCTGCGAGTAGTATGACGGGCACTCTGGGCAAGGAGGAGGTGAAGGGGAAGAAGGGGGAAGAAGGGGGAGGAGAGGGGGAGGAGAGGGGGAGGAGAGGGGGAGGAGGAGGGAGGAGGGAGAGGCAGAGGAGGAGGGGCTGCTGCCAGGGGAGACTATACGGGTCCCGTGTTAATCCCGCCCCATTTGTATACAATACGGTCTAGGCGGGTCGGAAGCCGGGCCTCTCCACCCGCCCGGGCCCCATATCCCACCCTCGCTCACCTGATCACAATACACACACACACACACGCGCGCGCGCGCGCGCTCGCAATACCCTCAAACGTAAAGGGCAATACTCAGTGTAAGCGTGTGCACAAGTCTACACACTGTTGAAAAATACCACGGTAAACGCCTACAGTACGCGACGTAATTTTGTGACCTTTGGTCCTGGAGCGTTATTTTTGACTACGGTCTGAATCTTACGGTACGCTCCGTAGCCTGCAAAAATGTTGGGGATGTTCAATGAAGAACATTCCATCCGCAATAAAGTACAGTCCGCACCGTCAGGATACGTTACGGTCTGACCGGACACGAAAATTAAGGTACGGACCGTAGGCAAACCGTAACGCCCTAGGGTATTTTTAACAGTGTACTCTCCCTGGGGATTACTCTCCGACTTTAAGCGTATTTTTATCCGGACTAAAACTACAAATGCATTGGACCTCGAGCCCCGCCCCGCCCCGCCCCGCTGGACTCTACGGAAGTGGTCCCTGGGCGGAGCGCGGGGCGGCGCCGCTGTGAGGAGGCGAAGCGAAGCGGAGCTCCACCCCGACCACGCCGATGTGCGCCGCGCACGCCACGTCTCAGGGGAGAGAGGGAGAGAGAGAGAGAGAGAGAGAGAGAGAGAGAGAGAGAGAGAGAGAGAGAGAGAGAGAGAGAGAGAGAGAGAGAGAGAGAGAGAGACAGGGGCGGGCGCAGCCGAGAGACCAAAGGCGTCACCCCGTCGCCAAGTCAAACACCTCGGCGCAACTCGGCCGCCGCGCCCGCCTTCCGCAGCCCATTGTGGTGGCGGCCGAACCTCGATGCGGGCCAAAGCGTCGCCTGCCCGCCCTTCTTAATAATGGAAAGAGAGGGGGAGAGAGAGAGAGAGAGAGGGAGAGAGAGAGAGAGCGCAGAGAGGGAGACGGTTAGAAGAGCAGACAGAGGACAGAGATAGCCCCCCTCCCCCCGCTCGGCCCGACACGCAGGCACAATCGGCGGGCGGCCAGGGCCAGGCCCGCTGGCCATGGAGAGCGCCCGGGAGATAGGCCACCCGCGCTCGCCCGTGTCCAGGGGGCGGCCTATCTCTGACTCCGCAGGCGGCTGGAGGAACAGGAGCAGTGAGGGTGCAGGTGGAAGGGGGGACCGCTCGCTAGCTCGTCTGCGGCTCGTCTGTCCGGTCCGGCTGTGTGTCTGCTCACCTCGTCTGCTCAGCATTCAGACCGCCGGCCGGGCACACAAAGCGGTCGCCGTCGCCGCCCTTTTCTTGGTCGGCTCGCCTTAGTCCTACTGGGGGCGGGCAGGGGGCGGGCAGGGGGCGGGCAGGGGGCGGGCAGAGGGCGGGCAGGGGGCGGGCAGGGGAGCGGGCAGGGGGCGGGCAGGGGGCGGAGGGGGCAGGCTGGCCTTACAGAATGACTGCACCGCGCCGCGCCGGGGGAGGAGGGTAGGAGTCTCGTTAGGGGACGGAAAACAATTGAGAGAAAACGGAAGCAGACCGAAAATGAAACGGAAGGAAAGAGAGCAGGGCAGGGGAGGGGTAAAGGGCAGGGAGGGTGACGGGGCCCACGCCGCCACCGCCGTGGCTGTCTCTTATCTGGAGCGAAAGAATTAGAGAGAGAGAGAGAGAGAGAGAGAGAGAGAGAGAGAGAGAGAGAGAGAGAAAGAGAGAGAGTCTCCGGCCGCTAACCGACCCGAAGGCCAGGCGCGTACCCGCTCCCGCCCTGGCCCCGCCGCTAACCGCCTTTTGTTCTTCCGGTTGCAGCAAAAAAAAAAAAAAAAAAAAAAAAGGTTAGTCGTGGAGCGACTTTTGTTTAGTTCCCTCCCACCCCGCGGAGCCCCGACTGACAGTGACAGATGGGGAGGGCGAATAAAGTCGTTCATTAGGGGACTTGCCGGCGAATAACGCATCAACAGGTCGCCGCCGCCGCGGCGCTGCTGCTGTTGTCTCCCCGGGGCGGGCCGGGGCGAGGAAGGGGAGGAGGATGAGGGGGCTGACGTCTCGCAGCAGCAGCCCAGGCGGAAGCGACAGCTTGTTGTTGCCGCGTCACTTTACGTAAGGAGCAGGGAGGCCCGGGGCGGTTTTATCGAGACTGTCACGTTATGCACGCACAAAGCCTCACCCCCTACCTGGCGGCGCGGGGGCGGCGCGGGGGCGGCGCGGGGCGGCGCGGGGGAGGCGCGGGGGCGGCGCGGGGGCGGCGCGGGGAAGCGCGGGGGTGGAGGCGGCGCGGCGGGGGCGGCGCGGGGGAGGCGCGGGGGCGGGGGCGGCGCCTCCGCGGCGGCAGCGCCAGCTCACTCTGACACCCGCCCGCCAAGGTGGTACAACATCGAGTCGCGTATTTATATCTCCCCGGAACAGCCTCCAATTTCCGGGTCGAAAAATAGAACAGCATAGGGGGGTATCATAGTCCTACTATCTTTACACAATTTTTTTCCTAGCATGCAGAAAAACTGTACGTTTTTTTACGTACGTTCACATTTCTAGAGAATGAAACTTTTCCGAGAACTTTTCTCTTGTCTTCGTGTTCGTTTAAGGATCTCGTTATTTATTCTTCCTGCAACATCAGCATCAGCGGGGCGCGGTGGGGCGCGGTGGGGCGCGGTGGGGCGCGGTGGGGCGCGGTGGGGCGCGGTGGGGCGGGGCGCTGGGAGCTGCGCGGCGGTGTCTCTTTTCCTCCCGCTAGCGCCCCGCTGATCAGACACGGAGAACACCGAGTCGAGTTAAAATAATTAAATTTATATCCCGGGAGGAGATAGACTGGCGCCCAAGTTGAGGCGGCGAGGACGGCGCGGCGCGGCTGCTGGGCTGGGCGGCCAGGCGTGTCCCGCCCGCCACGCCCCGCCACGCCAGCGCTTGCAAACTTTGCGCCACGCTCGCTTGAGGTTGCGCCACGCCACGCCGCGCCACGCCGCGCCGCGCTGGGGCTTCAGCTAGGTCGAATCCCTGTGCCATAGGCGAGCAGTCCCAGCCGGGCCCGGCACGGCCCCGCACGGCCCGGTCCCACAGAGGACTTTGTCACTCAACCCGCCCGCCACAATATGAGCCGGCTGGGGTGGGGCTCAGGGAGCGGTTTTGTGGGGCTGTGCGGGGTACAGCCCGCTGGGGTTAACCAACCAACCAACCGACGCACAAAGAAAACAAGTCCCGCAAGGTACAGTAGTAGGGCTAAGTACTAGTAACAACGCGTACGTACGTCGCCCTAGTGCCAAGAGGTACGGATCCACTGCGACACGGACGCATACCTCCGCCGCTCCGGCACGACGGCAATATAGCACCCCGACCAACAACAGTCGGTGCCGGCCGCGCCGCGCCCCTCCCGAAAGCAGCGAACAACCGATCCCATAGCCCCCGGTAATTATCTGGCCCCCATCCCCCTCCCTCCTGCCCATCGCGTGGTGGCCTTTAGCCCCGCTCGCTTCACTGCGCATTCATTTGGATCCGCTACCTCATTTATCTCCCCCCCCCCCCACCTCCCGGAGCGCTGGGCTGCCGGCCGGTCACTTAAGCCGTCGGGGTGGGCAGGGGGGCAGCGGTGGGCCACGCCAGCCCGTCCGTCCATCCCTAAGCGCTTTCACTCTGAAACGTGGAGTTCCCGCCCACGCCGCGCCGCACCACGCAGTCCCGCTCATTATGGCTAAACACGACACGAGGGGGTCCTGCCCGGTGCTGCCTATGCTGAGCCGAGCGTCCAAAACACTTCTCTCCACTTCTGTGCTTTTGCAAACGGCATACGTAATACCGATTAATTTCAACGTGAAACAAATTCAGGGGAAAATAAGTAGTAGGGTCTCCTTCAGCCGGCAGTGCTGCCAGAAAATGTGTAGCCCAAACACAGTGGAGTGAGTGCGCCTGCCTATTAGGCAACATACACGCACCGGTGCAAAGGTGTTGCCTAGTAAGCAGGCGCAGATGCAGCCCACTTCACTCTACTGTGTTTTGGGGCTACTTTGTTGGCTACTTTTCTGGCAACACTGTCACTGCCAGCCGGATCCGACGAGAGACAGACGCCTGGCGGGTAGGCAACGCGTGGCACCGGTCGCTCCAGTGAACGGTTGGTGGCCTACCCCGCACTCCACAGGCGCTCCACGGCCAGGCCCGGCCCGGCCAGCACTCTCACTCTCACTCACTTATCTAATCAGCGGCACGACATCCGCGTCCGATCGGCTCGGGCGGGGCGGGGCGATATTTAGGTGCAAAGGAGAGAGAGAGAGAGAGAGAGAGAGAGAGAGAGAGAGAGAGAGAGAGAGAGAGAGAGAGAGAGAGAGAGAGAGCGAGTACCGTTTATCATAGAGCGGGGTCAGCCTGGTGGCGGGGGCCGCTGACCTAAAAAAAAAATCAACGCATTATCTCGCTCATCCTTTTAGTGAATCACGAGAGGCCACTTCACCTGCGTCTCTCTCTCTCTCTCTCTCTCTCTCTCTCTCTCTCTCTCTCTCTCTCTCTCTCTCTCTCTCTCTCTCCCGCTTAAGGACCCTACCTGCCGTAGAAGCAACACAGGTTCCTTCGTCCTCCGCGCGCTGTTCGCCGAGGCGAGGCCCACAGCACAGGAAAACAAACTCGCGAGACCGGCCGGCCGGCCGGGCAGAGATTGGGAAGGGCGAGAGAGTGAGAGAGAAGAGAGAGAGAGAGAGGGGGCCAGCACTTACTGGGGGTCTGCCTTATGGCGGCAGCTGCGTGCAGTAGTGTGGGGGTCCTCCGAATCGGAAAGGATTGGCTAGAATGTTTGACTTGGCTTCCAAAGTTATTCTTCTGCGGATTGGAACGTCGCGCGGCGGGGTAGGAGAGAGGGAGAGGAGAGAGGAGAGAGAGAGAGAGAGAGAGAGAGAGAGAGAGAGAGAGAGAGAGAGAGAGAGAGAGAGAGAGAGAGAGAGGGGCGATAGAAAGAAAGAAGAGATAAAACGAGAGGGACAAGGGGGAGGAGATGAAAATCGGGGTGAGGGGGCGGAGGGTGGAGGCGAAGAGAATGAGTTGGTCCAACTTCGCCAGGGCCCATGCTCCTCTGGGCCAACTTAACTGCACCGCGGAGAAAACATGTGGCCCCGCTGCTGCCACCGGGCCGGGCCGGGCCGGGCTGGGCGCCGCACGACCGGAGCAGAGCGGAGTTTGTTGAATATGCAAACAGTGCAAAGCAAGTTTCTGCTGCAATTACCAAGCGTTTGCTGCTCCGTGGAGGCGGCGCGGCGCGCGGGCGGACACGAACATACAGCTTCAGTCTCCATTCTGATACTTCGTCACATGGGCTTAGCGGGGGAAGCGGTGAGGAGGCACGGCGATAAGGCGTCCTTCCGGTGAACATGACGCGAAAACGTTAAGCGGTCAGAACTTCACGGGGCTCAAAATCGAGGGGGTTTCGCCTCGGTACCTTCGTGTATCACGCTACAATGTGGTACTACGCAGTTATTAACGGTACTAAGTGGTACACACTGTATTACGCGGCATTACAGTGGTATCACGGTAAGATTTCGGCGGTACTAGACCGGTATTGCGCCGGTATTACGGGACGGCGCGTACAGCAGGGTATTACGCGAGTGGAAACCCCCTCGGAACGGATAGCAGACGAGACGGGTGTATCCCCTGGCTGCCTCTCCGCTCCGGGCCGGGCCCAACCCCCAACCGCAGTGTTTGCCCTAACCCCTTAGAACCCCCTCTAGTAGTCTCCCCCCCTACATCCCATCTCCCAACAAAACGCTCTCTCTCTCCCTCTCTCCTCTCTCTCTCGCTGCTACCGCGGGGGCGGCGCCGCCCTGGAGGACACGACAGAGCTCTGCCGGCCGGCCGGCCGGCGCGACGCCTCCCTGAGGAGTGGAGGACCGGGCAGAAGAGTCCAGCGGACACCCCGGGGGCCAAAGGGGGGAATCAAATCTGGTCCAGCCGCTGCCTCCGCTGTCCTGTCCTGCCGTCACGCCCAGTCCCCACGATATTAAATCATTTTTCTCGTATTGTTTTGTTCCGCCCGAGGCGGGGGAGGGGGGGGCGATTATAGCCTCGGACGCAGACGAAGTCCGCCGCAGATCAAAAATGGAGGCGGAGCGGCCCGGCCGGAGGCAGACAAAGGGAAGCTGTGGACGAAACTTGACGCCCTGACAGTTATTCGCCCGGACGGTTTTTTTTTTCCTCGTAGACAGAGCACACCCTTCCCACGCGACAGGCCAGTAGCTCAATGTAGGGCTCGCCTGGGCTGGTGTGGTGCATTATTCACCCGTCCAGGCGCGGCGGGGCGCGGCGGGGCGGGGCGGGGCGGGGCGGGGCGGGGCGGTGCGTTGTGGACAATCTCGCGCGCAACAAATGACCGCGCTCCTCCTGGCCGGCCCCACCCGCGCCCACGCCCCCGCCCCCAAGGGGCCGCCCCCGGAGCAGCAGCAGCAGGCCGCCCGGAGCTTGTCTAGAGTAGTGAATCCGTCACGCCCGGAGCCCGTCCGGGCCGCCGCCGCCCGGAGGCGCGTGGCCCCGCGAGACGAGTCCACCCACGCCTCCGGCATGCAGGCCCGGCCGGCGGCGCGGCGGGGGCGCGGCTCGTGGCAGAAATAACACGCGTGCGCAGCAGCACGGCCTCGGGGACACGAGCAGCGTGAGGGGCAGCTTCACGTCGCCCCGGGCGGGAGGGAGGGAGGAAGCTGCCTCACGCCCCACACTGTTAAACTAAATTGTCACGTGACGATAAATATTGACACGAAAATTTCCTCACAAGAGCTGTGATGAAACAGTCGTCACATGATATGAATCTTTCGTCACATGATATGAATCTTTCGTCACATGACATGAATCTTTCGTCGTATGACATGAATCTTTCGTCACGACGTGACATGAATCTATTTCGTCACACTGTGACGAACCATTTTTGTCATGTGACGAACCTTTCAGAAGTAAAATGTAGCACTGACTTTGTCGTGATGTGACGACTTACAATTTTACAGTGCAGCCCTCACACTCAGACCCTCACACTCAGACCCTCACACTCAGACCCTCACACTCAGACCCTCACACTCAGACCCTCACACTCAGACCCTCACACTCAGACCCTCACACTCAGACCCTCACACTCAGACCCTCACACTCAGACCCTCACACTCAGACCCTCACACTCAGACCCTCACACCTCAGACCCTCACACTCAGACCCTCACACTCAGACTCCTCACACTCAGACCCTCACACTCAGACCCTCACACTCAGACCCTCACACTCAGACCCTCACACTCAGACCCTCACACTCAGACCCCTCACACTCAGACCCTCACACTCAGACCCTCACACTCAGACCCTCACACTCAGACCTCACACTCAGGACCCTCACACTCAGACCCTCACACTCAGACCCTCACACTCAGACCTCACTCAGACCCTCACACTCAGACCCTCACACTCAGACCCTCACACTCAGACCCCTCACACTCAGACCCTCACACTCAGACCCTCACACTCAGACCCTCACACTCAGACCTCACACTCAGACCCTCACACTCAGACCCTCACACTCAGACCCTCACACTCAGACCCTCACACTCAGACCCTCACACTCAGACCTCACACTCAGACCTCACACTCAGACCCTCACACTAGACCCTCACGCTCAGACCCTCACACTCAGACCCTCACACCCAGACCCTCACACTCAGACCCCCACACTCAGACACTCACACTCAGACCTCACACTCAGACCCTCACACCTCAGACCCTCACACTCAGACCCTCACACTCAGACCCTCACACTCAGACCCTCACACTCAGACCCTCACACTCAGACCCTCACACTCAGACCCTCACACTCAGACCCTCACACTCAGACCCTCACACTCAGACCCTCACACTCAGAGACTCACACTCAGACCCTCACACTCAGACCCTCACACTCAGACCCTCACACTCAGACCCTCACACTCAGACCCTCACACCCAAACCCTCACACTCAGCCCCCCACACTCAGAGACTCACACTCAGACCCTCACACTCAGACCCTCACACTCAGACCCTCACACTCAGACCCTCACACTCAGACCCTGTGCAGCCCCGCAGAACAGCACGGAGCCAGCGCTAGAAGTGTACCCCCCTCCCGCTGCAGCAGCGCCCCCCTGGTGCCGGGGGCGGCGCGGGGCACGCCTCCAGCAGCTGCACATCGCGAGCAGAATTCATATCGTGTTTTACACAGGCATTGTGCTCGCCGTGCTTTACCCCGCCCCATTCTGCCCGCCGCCCCACCCCACCCCGACCCCACCCCGCCCCACCCCGCCACACCCCGTCCCCGCGCAGCGCAGACAGGCCCCGAGAGGCCGGTTAGGGGTCCATTTCGCCCCTCCTTCCCGCCACTCCCACCCGGCGCGGAGAGTGGGGAAAGGAGTGTAGGAAAAGGAGAGACTACCACCATGTTTCTCCTCCCCTCTTAGCAACAAACCAAAAGCGGGGGAGTCTGCGAGGGAGGAGGAGGGGGAAGAGGAAATGAAAAATACAAGCTTAGTATCCGCGTGCGGTAATCTCCCATTTCCACGGCGAAGGCTCCGCGCCGGGCGCGTCAAAATGCCCCTCGCCCCGGCGGCCCGGCCCGGCCCGGCCCGCTGCTCCGAGGCAAGGTCACGTGGAAAACCATGCGAAACGTACCACACCGCCAATTTCATTACGTTAGCAACGCCCTGAATTCATAAGGCAGCGAAGCAGTGGGGACAGTAGGAGGGGGGGAGGGGAGGGAGGGAGAGAGAGAGAGAGAGAGAGAGAGAGAGAGAGAGAGAGAGAGAGAGAGAGAGAGAGAGAGAGGCTAGCGGCACGCTCCCGCCCCCGCCCCGCCACACACTGGGCCGTGTTTAACGTTAATGACCCACCCCGCCCCGCGGCCGCCATATTGCTTGTTTCCTTTTTATTACGGGTTAATTAACACCGACGGTTCCCACTATTTTTTCCTCCGTGCAAATTTTCCTCCCTTTTTTCTCTCTTTTTACGTGTTTTTTTTTTCCTTTTCTCAAAAGTCAGCACAGTGCCGCAAGGCCACGCGGCGCTTCGGGCGTTCTGCACACCCACGCAACCACTTCCTGACGACTGAATAAGAAGAGCAACCGATCAGCTCAAACACTCACACACATACACGCGGTCTGTGCATCCTCTGGGGGTCTTGTACCCCCCTCAGCACAGGGGGGTATTAATTCTCTGGGCGATTAATACCCCCCGTATACATCCCCTGGGGATCTTCCAACCCGCTCGGTACAGGGGGGTATTAATTCGCTGGGCGATTAATATACCCCCCGGTATAAATCCCCTGCTGGGATATTTGTACCCCTGGCTCTTGACTGGGGGTATTAATGTCCCCGGGGATTTGTACCGGGAGGGGGGGGGGTACTCCGGAGTGGCTCGCAAGCGCTACAGATCACAACCGCTACAGGTCACAAGCGCTACAGCTCGCTAACGCTACGGGGTCACAAGCGCTACGAGTCACAAGCGCTACAGCTCGGTAGCGCTACGGGTCACAAGCGCTACAGCGAGAATCCGCGCGTTAGGCGGAGCCGAGCCGAGCTATACCCTGAAAAATTACGCACGTGGCGTGAAAACATGGAAAATTTTTGCGACAGTAAACCTCCCGAAGGAGGTTGCGGTTCCCGCCAGGCACAGGGCTTTTACCCCCCGTGGCAGCCAACTACTTCGGTGTTCTTATGGGAACCGGTGCTTTTTGGACTGCGATCCTGTCGCGCAATTCGACAGATTTGATCCCCGTACTGCCAGATTTAGTCGTACGGTGGTTAACCGAACTGCCCTGTCCCCAGAGCATGGAATAGCTATTTTGGAGCCAGATTCTGGGACTTATGACCCACGACCGACCACCAGTCGTGGGCATGGGACGGAACTTCCTGGCAACCCGCTGTCGCTACCAGTGAAGAACCTACCTGGGTTTGAACCAGGCCCCATGTGCCGAGTCTCACAGACACCCACGGTTTCGCGGCACCACTAGACCACTAGACCGTCGGCTATTCCACGAGGGAGCTCGGTTGAAATGGGGGGCTTGAATTCCACTCTCCAAATTGTTGTCCTCAGAAAAATTAAATTTCTTGGTAAGATTCGAACCTCCGTCCTGCGACTCTCCGCGCGGACACTATGCCGGCACGGCTACCTTGCCACGGTACCAGATGCCGGACCACTAGGAGTCATGCTGCGCGAGAAGCCACAGTCACCGAAGAAACGAACCCGGTGTCATGAGTGCGCCTGCTCTCCGGTCAGTGCTGGGCCGGCCGCGTAGCGTCATTGGTATCGACGCTGCTTATTGCACTAAATGGGCAGAGGTTCGAACACCGCGTATTGGTTTTTTGCTTGTTAATATTTTTTTTTTTTCTTTTTCGGACCAAGTGCTCTTTCCAGCTATACCGTCCTTGTGACTTAGGCAACTGCAAAAAAGGCACTGGAAAGAGCACTTGGTCCAAACAAAAAAAAAATTAACAAGAAACAAAAATACGTGGTTTTTGAACCACTGCCCACCTAGTGCAATAAGCAGCGTCGATACCAATGACGCTACGCGGCCGGCCCAGCACTGGCCGGAGAGCAGGCGCACTCATGACACCGGGTTCGTTTCTTCGGTGACTGTGGCTTCTCGCGCAGCATGACTCCTAGTGGTCCGGCATCTGGTACCGTGGCGTCGTAGCCGTGCCGGCATAGTGTCCGCGCGGAGAGTCGCAGGACGGAGGTTCGAATCTTACCAAGAAATTTAATTTTTCTGAGGACAACAATTTGGAGTGGAATTCAAGCCCCCCATTTCAACCGAGCTCCCTCGTGGAATAGCCGACGGTCTAGTGGTCTAGTGGTGCCGCGAAACCGTGGGTGTCTGTGAGACTCGGCACATGGGGCCTGGTTCAAACCCAGGTAGGTTCTTCACTGGTAGCGACAGCGGGTTGCCAGGAAGTTCCGTCCCATGCCCACGACTGGTGGTCGGTCGTGGGGTCATAAGTCCAGAATCTGGCTCCAAAATAGCTATTCCATGCTCTGGGGACAGGGCAGTTCGGTTAACCACCGTACGACTAAATCTGGCAGTACGGGGATCAAATCTGTCGAATTGCGCGACAGGATCGCAGTCCAAAAAGCACCGGTTCCCATAAGAACACCGAAGTAGTTGGCTGCCACGGGGGGTAAAAGCCCTGTGCCTGGCGGGAACCGCAACCTCCTTCGGGAGGTTTACTGTCGCAAAAATTTTCCATGTTTTCACGCCACGTGCGTAATTTTTCAGGGTATAGCTCGGCTCGGCTCCGCCTAACGCGCGGATTCTCGCTGTAGCGCTAGCGAGCCCTAGCGCTACCGAGCTGTAGCGCTTGCGACCCGTAGCGTTAGCGAGCAGTAGCGCTTGTGACCTGTAGCGGTTGTGATCTGTAGCGCTTGTGACCTACGTCCGGGTACTCGATATAAATCCCCTGCGACACCGGCCCGGCATACCCCTATTCCTGAGCGTGTTCGGAGTTGTGTCGTTCGCTTGCCCGCCCGCGATGAGGCCCGCCCCGCCTAGCTCTGCGATGGGTTTAAGAATAGTCCCGCCCCTGGCCTGGCCCGGCCGCGGCGCTGCAGCTGTACTGCTGAGGGAGCTGAGCCGGCTGCACCTCGCGGGTAATAAACCTTGGGGGATTCGTCTCGGTCCGATCGGCCTATGCCGACGCCGGGGCCGACGCGAGGCGAGGCGCCGCGCCGCGCCGGGGCCGACACTGACGACGTGTCGGCCGGGCCGGGCCGGGCCGGCCAGTCGTTAAGGCCTGCCTCAGGTCCCTTCAGCACTCACCTGATGAGTCATGGAGCCCGGGGGCGGCCGGCGGCGGCGGCCCGTCCCGGCGCCATCGCGCCGCGTCGCCAACCTGCAGGCAATAAATACCGCATTAGTCACGACGGAGAAATAAAAATCATCTGACAAACGCGGAAAACAAGTCTCTCTCGTTGTCTTGCAACACGTCGCTCGCTTCTCACTGTACGACTGAACAAAACCCCGCTGCAAACTCCCATACCCAAACCAGCGCGGTCTGTCGTGTCGAAAAACACTTTATTCTTTTCCGCACGAGCAGCAGCCGGGTGGCGAGCTGTCTCGACTCATTTCAGTTAGCAGACTGTAAATAAAAACTTTTCCGCAGCCCGCGGGGTGGGGGTGCACCTTAAAGGGCGAGAGATAGAGCCAGCGCACTGTAGTCTTTCGCGTTGCGATGCGATGCCGGTCCGAGCGCTCCCCACGGCCGCAGACGAGTACCCGCCTTCCTCGCAGCAGGGGTCCGTAACTTAACACGAATGTGCTTATAACGTTATTTTACACGTTAAAGTTATAACACATAGGACACGCACGATAAACGTTAAGTTATGGACTAAGTGTGCCGGAAAGAAGGTAGGCATTCACCAGATTGGTTTTCGACAGCCGATATAACGTTTCAACTTTAACTTTTAATACAAATTCGAAACGTTACGACATAGTAACTACCGCCACGCAAAGTTATGTTAAGTTACAGACGCCTGCCTTGCGGGCTCAGCAAGTGCTGAGCATGGATCAGCACTGCTCAGCAGTCGGCAGCCAGCAGGGTGCTGAGCGCCAGGAGGGGAGGAAAGTCCGCACGCCCTACAGACCCACCTGCTAAGCGGGCGTGAAACGTATTAAAGCTAGAAGCGGAACCTTGTGCCGCGGTGAGGTGCGGCGGGGCGGGGCGGGGCGGGGCGGGGCGGGGTGACGCCTTTGAGTGGGGTTGGGCCCCGGCTTGTGCCGGAAAACAATCCCAATCCCGATCCAAAGGCGTGGAGGGGGCGGCGCGTGGAGGGGCGGGCTCATCCGCGCGCCAGTAATCCCCTGCAAATCCCCTGAATAAAACAAATACGGCCGTAGCGGAGGAGGCGACGCGACGCGAGCCCATAGGCCCCGGACAGGGCGGGGTGGGGCGGGGTGGGGCAGGGCTGGGTGGGGCAAGGCGGGGTGGGGCGGGGCGGGGCAGGCTGAGACACACACACACACACAGCAAAGGGGAAGAAGTAGGGGGGCCATTAGCCAACTCTACGCTCCCCTCTATACGACAGTCATTACTTTTCCTTTTCTATATCATTTTGTATTTGTAGGTTTCATTATTCGTCATCGTGAACTGAGCCGCCCTATCACTGACGGATAGGCAGGACAGCGACGGTACTGAGGGCGAGGCTGACGACTGACTCAGAACATCGCTCACATGCCTCTGTCCCTCTCGCACTCAGAGAGCAGCTCAATATCGGGATAAAGTTGGCCAGGATAATTTCCTGGCCACGAATTTTTTACAACGTCACCCATAGCGTCTCTTATGCTAGAACTCTGAAAATCACATGGAAGGTGTATCTCGATGTCCTGAAGACGAAAAAACCTCATTTGGAAGTTAACCCAGCAATGGAAAAAAGTTGCGTTCGAGCAATCGTTCTAAACTCGACGAAAATTCACATTATCGCACCTGCTAGCGAACTAGCGTCTCTCCTATGCTGGGTTAACTTCTGAAAATCACATGGAAGGTGTATCTCGATGTCCTGAAGACGAAAAAACATCATTCGGAAGTTAAGCCAGCAATGGAAAAAAGTTGCGTTCGATAAATGGTTCAAAACTCGACGAAAATTCGTAAAAAATTCACACTATTGCCCCTAGCGTCTCTCCTATGCTGGCTTTAGTTCTGAAAATCACATGGAAGGTGTATCTCGATGTCCTGAAGACGAAAAAACATCATTCGGAAGTTAAGCCAGCAATGGAAAAAAGTTGCGTTCGATAAATGGTTCAAAACTCGACGAAAATTCGTAAAGAAATCACACTATCGCCCCTAGCGTCTCTCCTATGCTGGCTTAAGTTCTGAAAATCACATGGAAGGTGTATCTCGATGTCCTGAAGACGAAAAAACATCATTCGGAAGTTAAGCCAGCAATGGAAAAAAGTTGCGTTCGATAAATGGTTCAAAACTCGACGAAAATTCGTAAAAAATTCACACTATCGCCCCTAGCGTCTCTCCTATGCTGGCTTAAGTTCTGAAAATCACATGGAAGGTGTATCTCGATGTCCTGAAGACGAAAAAGCATCATTCGGAAGTTAAGCCAGCAATGGAAAAAAGTTGCGTTCGATAAATGGTTCAAAACTCGACGAAAATTCGTAAAAAAATTCACACTATCGCCCCTAGCGTCTCTCCTATGCTGGCTTAAGTTCTGAAAATCACATGGAAGGTGTATCTCGATGTCCTGAAGACGAAAAAACATCATTCGGAAGTTAAGCCAGCAATGGAAAAAAGTTGCGTTCGATAAATGGTTCAAAACTCGACGAAATTTCGTAAAAACTTCACACTATCGCCCCTAGCGTCTCTCCTATGCTGGCTTAAGTTCTGAAAATCACATGGAAGGTGTATCTCGATGTCCTGAAGACGAAAAAACATCATTCGGAAGTTAAGCCAGCAATGGAAAAAAGTTGCGTTCGATAAATGGTTCAAAACTCGACGAAAATTCACATTTTTAACCATAGGAGAGGCGTGATGGGCGACGTTTTAAGAAATTTTTGGCCAGGAAATTTTTCTGGCCAACTTTATCCCGGTCAGCTCTTTACCCTAGAGGGAACCTCTTGGTGAGTGCGACAAGGACAAACGCATTGGGGCCATGTTCTGAGTCAGGCGGCTGAGGCTTCAGCTCCGTCACGTCCCCTGCCTCCGCTGTTGTTGAGATTGTTTGCGCGATCAGTCAAGCATTAAGGGGTCGTGGAGACAGGCAGGGTCTCACTATAGCGCCCCACCCGACATTCAAATTCACCTTGGCGATTTTACTCTCCCCCGGCCTCGTCGGACCCAAGCTGTTTCTCCTTGTCTATCTCTCTCCCTCCCTCTCTCTCTCATTGTACCGCGACTGGCTGAGCGGGTGCGAGCGCCGCCCCGCCCCGCGTGTGGAGGGGGAGGGGAACGCTGTCGCTTTGACTCAACAGGTGCCCATAAGTCGCGGCTAACGTACTTTCCTCTCTCTCTCTCTCCCCGTCAGTCTCAGACTACTACGCCTCGCACGCCGTTACCCTTCCTCTCTCCGTTGCTCACACAGTCACGCTTGCGAGTGCGAAAGGGAGAGAGGGAGATAGAAAGGGCAGCGGAAGACGGGGCGATATAGGGAGACTAGCTGACTGGAGACGGGGCGTGGCGGGGGCGGCAGACTTGACGCGCCAAGACGAAGTGGAGGGTCTTCTCCACCACCTCCACTCGGCAGCTACCCTCCCCTCCCCTCCCGGCACAAGGGATGTGTTTGCAGCGCACTCGCCCCAGTTGCGAGATATTTCCGAATGCGGACTCGTAGGAGTCCCGCAGGAGTTTCTTCGTGCGCGGACTTTTTTCTCTCTCCCACTCTCTGATGACCTGGCCTGCCACCCGGCTCTCACCCTCACACGTTCAAGTCACAAGCAAAAAGGGACCACACCCTTCAACATCTCTCTCTCTCTCTCTCTCTCTCTCTCTCTCTCTCACTCTCCGTAGCCGACAACATTTTCCCCCATCGAAGCTGCCGGCGCAGCGACGGCGCAAAGGCGTCGAAAGTTCAAAGTTGGCGCGCGGACGCGTACGAATTTATGGAGGAGGCGGCAAAGTTAAAAAAAAAAGGAGTATAAGAAGAAAGTGCAGAGTAGCACTTTCACGCGCGGCGCGTCGGAAAGGCGAACAGGAGTCATTCCGCACGTGTGAGAAGAACAAGGAGAGAGAGGAAAAGGTGCGGGAGAGAAGTGTTCCCGGAGGGGAGGTGGAGGCCAACCCTTTGAAGTAGAAGAAATCATACCTCAACCGGGCGCCGCCGGCAGGCCGGGGCGGGGCGGGGCGGGGCGGGGCGGGCCGAGCGAGGAGGGTAAAGGAGAGCAAGGTGCTGCTGTTTTTTTGCCAGCTTCTCTCTTTTCTTTCCCGCCGACGTGAAAACCACTTTTCACGACACTGCAAAAAAAACAACCATAGGGTATCTGGTGTTCACAGCGCGACGCCGCTGCGGACAGCAGACAGATGTGCCCGGGTTGGGGTGGGGCGGGGCGGGGCGGCGCTCAGCCTGATTAACAGTCTGTTTCACAACGGCGCGTCACTTTAGTTATCGTATCGAGTGTCGCGGGGCGGGGCGGGGCGGGGCGCCGGCCGACAAATAGCCTGCCAGCGGCACCTCACCGCGAGAGGGAGCCAAGACGCGCCGCGCCCCGCCGGGGAGAGCTTGAGCGACGTCTTCATGTTTTTTATTTCCCCGCCGCCACACGGGGCGCTGTAATTGGTGCATTTGGATGTCCGCCAGTGAGGCGCCGCGCCCTGCTGGTCCCGCGGGGTAGGGCGGGGTGGGGTGGGGTGGGGTGGGGTGGGGTGGGGTGGGGTGGGGTGGGGTGGGGCGGGGTGGGGCAGCGCTACGCTGGGGGCCACAGGGTCAGGCCCCCGTGCCCTGCCCTGCTCCGCCCGCCCCGGGGCCCCGCAAAGAGTGAGTGGATTATCGTTAGAAGAGCAGCCCCAGCAGAGGGATTTACACCCCCCCCCCCATTCCCCCCTGACCGCCGCACAGCGATTCGTTTCAAACGCCCTTTTACTTTTGCCGCGCGCGACCATATCCCTTTCAGAAGAAAGCAACCACGTACTTTCTTTTTCCTTTTTTCATCCTTTTTAGGGCATTTTTTAAAAATTATTATTTCTCAATGATGAGCCCTCCTGCAATGGTATGACCCGCAGAGCTAATTGGGCGCGGTTGGCCACGGCAATTTTTTGTTTTTCCTTTCTGATTTACCTCCGGGGGTATACTTTACAAGCTGAGGACTCCAGTTTTAAATCTCTCTCGGTACGTATAAGCTTATGGACTACTCGTTTTGTCTCAGCAGTGTTACGGCTGTGAGGGGATGTCGTGCCAAGTGTGTGAGCACACTCGTGCGTACGTGCGTGTGTGTGTGTGTGAATCAGTGCCCCAAAATCATCAGGCCGCAATCGAATCACTCGGCTCAGCCCACAGTGAGCGGGCGGCGCAGGGCGGCCCGTGTGTGTCCGTGACTCGGAGTGGCGTCGAGTGGCATCAGGAGGGGAGGGAGAGAGAGGGAGAGAGAGAGAGAGAGAGAGAGAGAGAGAGAGAGAGAGAGAGAGAGAAGACGCGCGGGGAACAAACAGGAAGAGCGCGGGTGTAGGCAGGGGGAGGAGCACGTCCACCCCAGATCCGCCCCGCCCCGCCCCGCCCCGCCCCGCCCCTCCCGTGCGTTTATTGCACACGTAAAGATGCGTAACGCTGGATAGTGACAGCGATGGCTGCCAACTCCTCCAACTCGCCTCCCTTCCCTGCACATGCGAACGGAGGAGAGAGCGAGAGCGAGAGAGAGAGAGAGAGAGAGAGAGAGAGAGAGAGAGAGAGAGAGAGAGAGAGAGAGAGAGAGAGAGAGAGAGAGAGAGAGAGAGGAGGACGGAGAGGGGGTGACCAAAAAGAAAAATGACAGAGGGGATGGGGGCGGCGAGGAGAAACATACGGGATAACTTACGAGACGACAACAAGCGAAGTCGGTGAATGAGAGCAGTTTGCGTTCGCTGTTGGCAACAACATCATCAGCGTCTCGTCTGCGCAGAGGGTAGTGCGTCGCGTCGCGTCGCCCGCAGCAGCAAAGCGCCCAAACGCGAGCTTGCACGTTAGTTGAGAATGAATTTCATTTTTATTTTCCTTTGTTTCGAGTTATAAGTCGCGCGCACACACTCACTAAACACACACAAACATAAGAGCGAGCGCTCGCTCTAGAGCAGAGTGGGGGTCTGTTGATAAAGGCCTTACCCATTCGTGACTGTCACACGGCCCCCTCCCTCCCTGCCCCCGGGCCCACACAAGGGGGAGGGGCTACTTGATAATAAGTAAGCACGCATCGGCCCCTATCATCCCCTGCTAGTCGTAGCCCTCACCAAAAAAAAAAACGAGCGAAAAAAATACTGATCCGAATCCTTGCAAGAACAGCAATATTTTTTTTCTACAAACAGGGTATTCCCCTTTTCCCACCACGTCCGCTTTGGCATCAGACTGATCTACTTGGCAGCATTCGCCCCCCCCCCCCCCTCCCAGCACGCCCCAGTGCGTAGCGCGGACTGGCGATTCGGCAATCCGCTGGATATTTAGCTGCAGTGGCAGCAGTTTTTTTTCCCCCTCGGTGTGTCGGGCCCGGGGGGGCTGGCCGCTCTGGCCCGGTGCCACTGAGAGGACCACAGGCCTCGTTGACGGACGGGGCGGGGCGGGGCGGGGCGCTCTCGCCCGGACCGCGCACGCGAGCATGTAGGGCGTCATGAACACCAGTCACGCGCACACACGCGTGCCGACGGCAGTCGCGCCGTGTGTCACGTGACGTGGACACCTCGCCACCTACCTCCACATCCCCTGCATGGCGTAATTATTTTCCTTTTGTTTATTTACAGGTAGTTGCTCTGAGGTCGATATAGCCGCGGGGGGTTCGGCGCTCCGCAGCTGTACACGGGCCCCGGGGCCCCCCGTGGGGGAGACTTCCTTCCCTGCCAGCGCCCCCCTCCTCTTCCCCCCGCAGCCCCGACATGCCATCGCGATAGGGTGAATCAGCTGCTCTTACTGTCGAGAGCGATCGCTTCCCCCTCGAGCGGCCCAACCTGCACGCGGAAATTAATTTCAGACCAGACAGCCTGGGCGGGCAGGGCGGGCAGGGGGTGCGTATTCTCACTACACGCAATCATCAGAAATTAACGAAATACCTAAATTTTACCGGCAATGAACACTGTTAAACCAAGTGTTCAACTGTTCAACACTTGTATGTGTGCCACTTCCAGCCTAGCACGTGCAAGTGCGCAATCGGCAATTATGGAATTTCACGCGTCAAACTCGCCAGTTGTATACTTCTAAGTGATTAACTCGACGGTTGTGCACTTCCAAGTGTTCAACAAGGATGGTAGTTGCACGGGGCAGTGCAAAACTGTTGAGTTGAACACTTACAAGTGTACAACCGGCGAGTTTGACTCTTGCAATAATTGAACAACTGTCGAGTTGCACACTTGCACACTGCTAGGCTGGAAGTTGCACCACACATACAAGTGTTGAGCAGTTGAACACTTGGTTTAACAGTGAAGGGCGATCGGTGACGTCGCGGTTGTCCGCTGGTCAATGCAGTGCCCCCTCCCCGAGCCCTTACACCGTCCACAACTGACACGGCTGACCCCCCTCCCCCCCTCCCCTTCCCCTGCTGGTGGTCTGTCTGTTGGCCCCAAACCGCTGCTAAATATTTAAGCCCCTGGCCTGCCAGGCCCAGCACACTGCAGGGTGGCGGGACGGTGGGAGGACACGAGGGGGAAACAACTGTGAAATTTGTGTACACCTAGTAATTCAAAAAAAATAAAGATAAGTTTAAAAATTTAAAAAAACTTAGAAAAATTTTAAAAAATTCTCAAAGTTTCTCAAAAAATTTGGGAAAAATTAGAGCAAAAGTTGCAAAAACATCAATAAAAATTCACGAAAATTCAGAAAAATTCACAAAAAGACAGGAAAATTTACAAAAACCTACGACATTTATACACCAAAATTCAGAGTTGTGTCCCCCTCGGGGGACAGCACGGGCCTGCACACGACGGCCGAGAGGGGAAAAGTAACAGGAATAAAAACTTGTTCGGCTGGCAAATTTAACGTCAAAAGAAAACTAGTCTTTTAGGAGCCTGGAATTCGTATTTTAAGTCATGCAAGACAGAAAAAAAAAACAGACAGCGCGGACGGACAGGGCCTGACAGGATGCGCGGGGCCGCAGTCCAGCGCAGGACAGGACGGGAGCGATGAAACATGCATCGCAGCCACCGCATGCACGCACCGCACCGCTGGCACACGCTGGCACACGCTGGCACAGCCTCCTCAAATGACACTGAATCTTTAACCAGTAATCGCCCGCAGTGGTGTAGTTGTAATGAGAGCTAGGCCCTCCCCACCACATTCATCAGGCGGGCGAGCCGAGCCGAGTCAGAGGACTAGCCGCAGTGATTTACACCCTTACCCCCATCAAGGCTCGCATGCTCTAGACGCGAATAAATAACAAATTGAAAAGTACGGATGACGACGAGAACCCCTCGTTTGACGCACACACACACACACAGGTTTAGATAAAACTTGGCGCAGTAAAATCAGGTATCAAGCAAATTAGCTGACTCCAAAATATTTCACGATAAAGACTGTCTGGCTGAAACGTTCCGGTTCCGATCCGTTCTTGCGCGCAAACAGCTAATCGCAAAGCTCAGCTACCTGGTCCCGGGTGACTTCCGCCCCGCCCCGCCCGCCCCGCCCCGCCCCGCCCCTCGCGCGGGTCACAGCAGGAGCAATCAGCCGCGTGGGATAATGACACCCGCGGGGCGGGGCGGGGCGCCATAAAAGACCTGCGCCCCGCCCCGCCCCGCCGGACCTCGTCTGGCCTGCGAAGAAATAATGAAAATGAAGTCATAAAAGAAACACCTTGCCCGGGCCGGGCCGGGCCGGCCGGGTGCCGTGTCAGGTCAGGCGAGGGGGAGTCCCGAGTCGCACCGCACAATCCGGCCCACCGGCGCGTCATGTAACGCCGCGTCAGATTTATTGCTATCAGATAATACGGGGCGGGGCGGGGCGGGGCGGGGCGGGGCGGGGCGGGGCGGGGCGGGACCAGAGGGGAGACCTGATGAGCACGATTATACGCTCCGGCAGACTGGCCTGCTGCTGCTGCTGCTGGCGGCTCGGACACACGGACCTCTCAGGAATGAGGAAGAAAATTGGAGAGAAAAAAGAAGAAAAACCAGCAGCGGTCGTGCAGGCCGCATACAGTACGCGAGGAGGAGTCGTCCTGGTCCTCGTCGCCGAGGCGCGGCGCGGGCGTGCTCACCAGAGAGCTATTATTAAGCAGACGAGATAATGATAGTCGGCGCAGGATATTTTTTGTAATTTGTGTCCTCGCTCTCGACTGCATTGACACCACTCATGGCGGGTGCGGGCGGGGTCGTACTTCAGCTTTACAGAGAATTCGATACGAATCCTTCACCCGTGCAATTATTTGTTGTTTGTCTCGTACTGGTCACCCCCCCCCCCCTCTCTCTCTCTCTCTCTCTCTCTCTCTCTCTCTCTGAACGTGACATGTCCAGCGTGGAGAGGATGGCGCCAGTACGCTGCGCGCGACAGCAAGTCACACCGCAGGCCACGCGAGCGCGCCCGGCCGCGCCAGCCCAGCATTAGCGGTGACGCGCCAAACTAGTGCGCTGCGCACATGGCGAACATTTTGCAGTCTAAAGATGTCGGATTAACACCGAGATCCGCTCCGCGCACTCCACAATCCAAATTGCACGCACGTTCTTTCTTCCCAATTATACCCATCTAGCATCCACACCACAAAAGCGCGAAAAACAAGAAAAAACACTGTGCAAGTAACGCAAAAAAAAAAAGAAAAGAAAGGCGGACGCCGTATAGTGAGCGTGCGCGAGCCATGAAGAATCCCGAGAATGTGCGAACAAGTTGTGGCCGCGAGGTGCGGCGGGGCGGGGCGGGGCGGGGCGGGCACGCGCGGTTACTGCCTGGCGAGGGAATGAGGGCTGCACACCCCACCCCGCCCCGCCCCGCCCCGCCCCGCCACGCCCCGCAGCTCCGTATACTTAACGACATATGGCGCGGGACTACATCCACCCCGTTACGATATATCCATTCGGCGCCAGCAGAGGCAGGGCAGGGCGGGGCGGGACCCGGAGGAGGTGCTGAGGGAGAGGATATGCGTCCCAGCAGCACTACTCCACGCCACGACGCGACCCTCGTAGGGCGGACACGTGTTTTATTCGTCCTAGTGCCCGCCCCGCCCCCCCGCCCCGCCCCGCCCCACCCCGCCACGCCCCGCTCACGTGCGTCTCTTTATATTGCGCGCCCGCCACGGCGCCGCCGTCCCTTAACTTCAGCCCCATATGCCGCACCACGGCGACGAGATGAAAACGTATACGTGTATATGTGTGCGTGTGTGTGTGTGTGGACGCATATACACATTGGTTCATCTACAGCGCTGTACTTACACACTCAGCGCACGTGACGTCATCACGGATGTGAGGCGCGCGGGCGCGTGCGGGCGGGGGCTGAGGTGAGGGGAATGAGGTGTTCCAGGTGTTCCAGATGATGTGATCTGCGCCCGCCCCGCCCCGCCCCGCCCCGCCGCGGGTCCAGAGGAGGCAGTCCGTACAGAGGCGCTGCAGGCGTAGCGCGGCCGCACGCGCTGCTCACTGACGTACCTCGTCACGGAGGAGGCGGGGCGGGGCGGGGCGGGGCGGGGCGGGGCGGGGCGGGGCGGCTGACGGGCGCCTCGGCGCGGGGGAACATTCGCAAAGCCTCGCCAGCCGCGCGCCGAGCCCCGCCCCGCCCGCGTACGTGAAGTGGGTATGTACGGCCGACGTATGTCAGTCAGCTCCTCCTCCCCGCCCCGCCCCGCCGCGCGCGCACCACGCCCCGCCGGGTAGGGGTGGGGCGGGGCGGGGCGAGGGGCGTTCTTTGCCGCGCGTCTGCCAGCAGAAAAGCGGCAGCGGCTGCGCGGCTGCGGCGGAGGGATTGCATACGAATGGAGCACTTGATTTGGGGCCAGCTCTCCTCTCCTCTCCTCGCCTCGCGCTAAGCTCCACACACACGCGAACCACAACGCGTATCCCATTTCACCATTTCATTTCGCAAAAAAAAAAGGAAACAAAAAAAATAGTAAACTAGGCCAATATGGCAAACGAGCAAAACTGTTGAATACTAAAATCCACAGCAACAAACCGAGCCTAGTACAAACTGTGTTGGCGCAATAATCATTGACGTCCAGTCTACTTATCTGCTGAATAGCGGGGGCTGCCAGGCCCAGCAGTCCAGCCACCCAGCGCTCGGCGCTGAGGACTCTTCACACTCTGGGTGGGACAGGACATGCGGGCGACGCTTTCATATGGCAGAGCTGATAATTAGCTCGATCCCACCACAGGGAACCAACGAAATAAAAACAATGAAAAAAGGGACAATGCATGACTACCAAGCAGTTTTTTTTAATGATTAAAAGGTGTCAACGCGTAAAAAATATATACATTTTTTTAAACTTCAATCGTTGTTCCGTGAGCGACGCGATCCCTTTCCTTTCTCGTCGTGCATACTAAGAATTGACAGCAGTAAATCCAGGGCATCAACCAACCCCCGGCCCACCCCGCCCGCGCCCGCGGCGGCAGCCCGACCTTGCAGCCCAGAACGCAGGTCCGGGACCCAGCCCAGCCCAGCCCCACCCCCGCCGCCAGCCAACCGGCGAGCTTGTAAACAGCGCCAGGCAGGGCAGGGCAGGGCAGGGCAGGGCAGGGCGGGGCAGGGCGGGGCAGGGCAGGGGCGGACCTTGCAACGGCATTGGGGGGGAGGGAGAACGAAAAGAGATCCGGGATCAGCGTGGCGTGTCCTAGCCTCGGCGTCACGTCACGCGAGCCAAAACCACAAGCGACTCGTGACGCGTGGCGTGGCGGGGCGGGGCGGGGCGGGGCGGGGCGGGGCGGGGCCCACCTGGTCTGGTTTTTATCCTGGGGAGCCCCGCCACATGGGGTTGACAACAGGCAGGGGCCATGAGGCGATGACCTCGCGGCCCCTTCAAAACGTCACGCCACACACGAACGCTGTAGCGTTACTGCATCATGTTCCTCTCACGACCGCCGACATGAGCCACACGCACTTCACGTAAAAACGGTCCGACCTGACGTCCCCTTTGACTCCCGCCCCGCCCCGCCCCGCCCCGCCCCGCCCCACCCCGCCCCGCCCAGCCCCCCGGCACGCCCTATGCTCTGCGCATCCGCGTGTTATTTCCGTTATTTCCCGCGCAGCGCCCGGCCCGCCGCACTTGCAAGGTTTGTTTGTAGGTCTTGGCGCGGCCGCCACGCCCCACCCCGCCCCACCCCGCCCCACCCCGCCCCGCCCCACCACGCCAAGTCCAGCCACGCCCCTCCCGCCCGCCTGGTTCGACTCCCCCCTCCTCCACCAGGTTGTTGTTGCTAGAGGGTCAAAACACTGAGCGTACAAAGCGCTGCTGCTGCTGGGGAAATGCCCACCCGGCCTGCGCGAGGAAGAGAGAACGAGAGAGCGGAGGAATGGGAGGGAAAGAGAGAGGAGGAATGGGAGAGGAAGAGAGGGTGATAAAAAGAGAGAGCACCGCGCGCGCCGGGCCGGCCGGTGTTTCGCCTATTTGCCCTGTACCGCATTCGCACTCGGGAGCAAACGGTTTGTGTAAAGACACACACACGCACACACACACGGGGCCGGGACAGACCGCCCGCCACGCCTCGCCCCGCCCCGCCCCGCCGCTCCTGCTGTTGCTATCAGCCCCTATCAGCCGCACTACAGCGGGGGGTACAAAATACCCAAATCGACTCGATGGAATCCCCTTTTCGCGGACGCGGACTTTGTTTCTATTAAATCGTGGGGTGACTTAAGCCCATTTCCACTTCTCCCCGCAGTTGCGAGGTTACGCCCGTTCTGGACGATGCTCTCGGGGCGCGCCAAACAAGTGCACGAGCACGGCGCACCTCAGCCCCGCACCGCCGGGCCGGGCCGGGCCGGCCGGGCGACTGGTATGAAATATTCAGCACGCTCATTGGCTATGCCGCCCCGCCCCGCCCCGCCAAACCGAAATCACTTGAGGACCGCTACCCTCCTCACTTCCGAGCACAGCTGCGGGTTTGCGCCGCACCGTATTTTTTATTTTATTTTAAACCACCGGCCGTTCAGAATAGCCTCGAAAGGGGTGAGCTTTTCCTGGTGCTTAGCTCGGACATGCTCATGGCCATGCGAGTCCAATCGTTACATATGGGGCCTTTTTCCTCGTTTTTAAAACTTCAGTGGGTTGTTTTGTAAATAAAAAAATACTGTTACATTGCGGCACACGATGGAGTACTGACCCTGTGACATTGGCTTATTTCTTCTTTTTCTGTTTGTTTTTGGTCTGTTTCTCTAGTTAAACGAAACGTGTCGACCCTCCCGCCACACAGGCGCACGCACACACATGTGCACCCCCCCCCCACACACACACACACACACGCGCGCGCGCCCACGCAGAGTTGTCAGGGGGCTCCATTCGTTATCGCTCGAGACCTTGGAGGGGGAGCAGGAGAGAGGGAGGAAGGGAGGAACCAGGGCGGGGCGAAATGTCATCAGGGCGCGTGACGGCGCTACGTCAAGTTCTCAGGATGGTCGCGGGGCGGGGCGGGGCGTGGCGGGGCGGGTTGGGGCGGCCGACATGTGAGGGGCGTCGAAACTTGATATCAGTCGCGCCGGGCCGGAGCGTGGCCACGACCACCCCGCCTGCCAGGCCGGGCACCTGCTGCTGCTACTGCAGCTCCGGACCGAGGCGTGGGGAGGAAGAGGAAGGGTGCCCCGCCCCGCCCCGCCCCGCCCCGCCGCACCTCACCACTCCCTCCGACGCGACGCGTCGTGTCCGCACCGCAGCCGTGAGGGGCGGGGCGGGGCGGGGCCCCGGGTAGGCCAGGCCAGGCCAGGCCCCACACACAACTCTGATGAGCACACCGCCGGGCACGTCACGCCGCTCCTCGACCTCTACGCTACGCCCCTCCTAATCCCTACAGCCGCCCCCGCCCCGCCCCGCCCCGCCGATTCTTTTCTCCAGAGACTCCAGAGCTGTTGACTCGCCTCCCCGGAGACGCAATCAGCGCCGTGAGCTCCAGCAGCAGCAGGCCGAGCCGAGCCGAGCCGAGCCGAGCCGAGCCGGGCCGAGCCGAGCCGAGCCGGGCCGAGCCGAGCCGAGCCGAGCGCGCTAGGGGCGCAGCTGGGCCGGGCTCAGCGCCTCCCTCCCCCACCGACACCAGCGTCCCGCAGGCCGCCGCCAGGGCGCTGGCCAGGACCCCTGTGCGGGTAGGCAAACCCGCGCGGCGAGCTGTGCGGCGGGTCTGCCTATCCTCACAGGGGCGCGGCGCGGGTGTTCCAGAGAACACGTCACAGTTTGCCTACCCGCTCCTGGCCCCTTGGGTATAGGCAATAGGCAGGCAGGCCCGCCACACTGTTGCCTGTTCTCTGCCACGCCCGCTACTGACCTTTCCCACGGGCCGCTCGGCAGGTAAGCGACGACAGGACAGGCGCTGGTCAGGTCAGACCTGCACGCCTCCACACCTGATGAATAAGGCCAAGCGAAATATATCGCATTTCCATAACTCTATGCATTTTAAAGTAGATTCGCGCAGCTGTGTGTGTGTGCGCGCGCGCTGGGGCATCCTGCTGGCGTCGTCGTGTCGACCCCCCCACTCCCTCCTCTCACAGGGTAAGGGCGCCCCCCGCGGGGCAGGAGAGCCCGGCGCGGCGCGGCGCCCCCCTTCAGGCCCGCACGCACGTATACGCGACACGGTCAAACACGGCCGCTTACAAAGAGTCCCACCTGACCTAGCCCAGCCCAGGCCAGGCCAGCCCCTCCACACCTCTGACCGACGACGGACAGGACACACGGCCTTTGCATTTTCATAGCCTGTCACACACAAGCGCACAGAGTTGTGCCCGAGCGAATCCTATCTACTCAGCCCTTCCCTCCCTTTCTCTCTCTCTCCCCCGTCGCATGGTAAAAACCGGTAAAAACCACGTCCACGCCCAGAAAACGACAGTCTTGTCCTTGTATTGAAGACTTGATTCAAGACTTAAACTGCCTTAAAATAAGTATATTTTCTTTGATTCAAGTCCAAAGACTTATTGATTCAAGTTCACGGTCCTTGTCACTTCAAGGTCTCCTTTTTTCTAGGACAGTTTCAAGCAGGCAGGCAGAGCCAACCCCTTTGGGAGCACGTTACGTTTTCGAGGCGCGCCACGGTAGCAGCCCCAGCAGCCGCAGCAGACGAAATGAGCCAATCGAGATATTGTTGATGGATTCTAATAAAGTGCAGGGGGCGGGGCGGGGCGGGGCGGCAAGGCAGGACAGAGCGGCTGGACCGAGGCGGGGCGGGGCGGGGCGGGGTGGGGCGGGGGAGCACAGCGCTGCGGCGACGGATATATTGAACGTACCCAACAGTCGTCCCCCAGCCCGGCCCGGCCCGGCCCGGCCTCCCCTCTCACCCTCCATCTATCCAATCACAGCCTTAATTATCTGGCAACGTTCTACTGGAGTAATCCGCCCTCGGGGGCCCCCGGGATTCGCAAATCGCTCGGAAACCACTTGCCCGCCCCGCCCCGCCCCGCCCCGCCCCGCCCCGCCCCGCCCCGCCCCGCCCCGCCCCCATGCCTCTCACCCTCGCCCGCCCCACGGCCAGGCCACACTTGAAATCCTAGCCCCCCACCTCCGGCCACCACAGCAGGGATGAGAAATAAGGACGAGGACAGAAGGGCTGGCGGTGGTGGTGGCGGGTGGCGGGGGGATGAGCAGAGTGCAGGAAATTATGGTGCCAATAATATATTGGGACGGAAATCACGGGCCCGCAGGAGGAGGGGGAGAGCGCAACGCACTCGTAACTCTGCAGGGCCAAGGGAGGGGGGGGCGGGGACTCTGCTGCAAACCTCACCGCACGTAATAACATTTGGACCTAAAATAAACATGGACATATTGGGATTGGGTATGAAGTCGACGGGCTCAACCACTGCACATGGCACTGGTCCGATACTGACGACCCTTGACGCTGTTGCCAGCGGGTGGCAGCGCAGGGCAGGGCTGGCAGGGCAGGGCGGGCAGGGCAGGGCGGGCAGGGCGGGCAGGGCAGGGCAGGGCAGGGCAGGGCAGGGCAGGGCAGGGCAGGGCCCGGGGCGGCGCGACGCAGACCTCGCGGTCAGTCCTTTAAGCCCCTCCCCCCCAACACACACGGGTGTTTACTCGACCGCAGACTACTTCAGCGAGAGATTCCCGTGGCCGCGCGCTGCCCTTTGAAGCTCACGGCGAGAGAGAGAGAGAGAGAGAGAGAGAGAGAGAGAGAGAGAGAGAGAGAGAGAGAGAGAGAGAGAGAGAGAGAGAGAGAGAGAGAGAGAGGTGGAAAAAACAGGGGAGGGCAGGACAGAAACGTTTTTATTTTTCAGCGCGCACGTTCTCTTTTTCCTGTTTGCTACCATCTTCACTTTCTGCTGCTGCGCCTTCTTACGCTCTCCCGCACGCACGCACGCGCCCACGCCTACAGAGACCCCGCACTTTTCTCTATTTTTAAGCAGACGATTCGTTGCCCGGAAAAAAAAATTGTTAAAGATGCAACACGGCGAAACCTCGCAAGTTTAGGCTGGGCAGAAATAAATGTATCATCTGCTAAGAATACCCCTTATCCACGCGTCCTGTATTTTAATTTCTAAACGGCGCCGCAGCAGCAATAGCGAGAAATAAAATGACAGAAATTGAAGACGCGGAGCGTGCGGGGTGCTGAGAGAGAGAGAGAGAGAGAGAGAGAGAGAGAGAGAGAGAGAGAGAGAGAGAGAGAGAGGGAGAGAGAGAGAGAGAGAGAGAGAAGCGGGGACGAAATATTTTTATAAAGAAAATGGGAAAATGATCACGACGAGCCTGCCGGAGCTGGGCCGGGCCCCGCTGGGCTGGTACGTGACCCCCGTGATTGGCCGTTCCGGGGCGAACGTCACGTTATTCACGGACAAATTGCGTCCATCTATATTCCATTAAGCGCACGCGGCGCGCACGCGCGTGAGCGGCGCAGGGCGCGCGCGAGGCGAGGGCGCGGCGCGTGCGCAGGCCCGGCACCAAATTCATATCGTACGACGCATTCCAGGATGACAAATCCACCAAAACAATCTATTTCAATTTTATTTTTTTTTTTTGTTTCTAGATATTGCATTTTTTTGTGGTGGGCGGGGGGTGTAACATCCCTTGATACTTTGTGATGGAATTCGTGTGCGTCACACACGAAACACACCATGCTGCTGGTGGAGGGGGAGGAGGAGGAGGAGGAGGAGGAGGGGGAGGAGGAGGAGGAGGGGGAGGAGGAGGAGGAGGAGGAGGAGGAGGAGGAGGAAGGGAGCGGGAAAATATCATATCCCAAGTCTCCTATGAGCGACGCGGGCGGGCGGGATACGGGCGGGATGCGGGCGCGCCCCTAATCCCGCCTGGATGGGAACACATACGCCAGCCCGCCCCGCGACACGCGGCGCAATTTGATGCGAAAACAAAATCTATTTTACCTCCACGTCGCACGAGACCTCGCGAGCGCCCGTGCGAGAGCGCCCGTGCGAGAGCGCCCGTGCGAGAGTACGGAGGGAGCAGGCGCCTGCTTCGAAATAAATAATAATCGTCTTCGCCTCCGCGTGCGCTGTCTCCCTCCAGCCGCCGTGTCATGTGGGTGGGAAGTGCTTATTGAGCCTCGGAGTAACGAGGGTGACAACCACTGGCGCGGGAGGGCTGCGTTCCAGAAGACGTCCTCGCACTATTTTAAACCCAATTGTCATGTGACGATAAATATCGCTACGATTTTTTTCGTCACAAGAGCTGTGATGAAACAGTCGTCACATGACCATGACATACATTTCGTCACATGACATGAATCTTTCGTCACACTGTGATGAACGATGTGTCATGTGACGAATCTTTCAACAAGTAAAATTTAACACGGACTTTGTCGTAATGTGACGACTTAAATTTTTACAGTGCGGGCCGGGCGCAGAGAGAGCCTTCTTGGAGGCGGTGCGTGACCACTATCCCCCGCCCCGCCCCGCGAGGCTGCATGGGACGCCCGCTGGCAGCGCAGTCGTTATTGTCCGGCACGTACGAACTGGGACAAAACTTGTGCACTTGCAGGGTACTTGGGACCCACCCGCGGAGCCGGAGTGCACAGCAGAGGCGCCGCCGGCCTGGCCGCCTCGCGACAATGTAGCGGCGCCCGCGCGTGTGGCGCCGCGAGGGGCGCGCATCGCAGCACTGCCCCTCCTCGCGCTCAACAGTTGGACTATTGCGATTATTAAATATTTGTGGTCGGCCCCCACGACAAGCAGATAACTCTGCACTCTTAAACCAAATTGTCATGTGACGATAAAAATTTCTTTGAATATTTCGTCACAAGAGTTGAGATGAAACAGTCGTCACATGACATACATTTCGTCACTTGACATGAATCTTTCGTCACACTGTGACGAACCATTTGTCATTCAACATTCATCCTACCCCTTGTGACGAACCTTTCAAAAGTAAGCACTGACTTTGTCGTAATGTGACGACTTCAAATTTTACAGCGTGTCAAAGATAGCGCAGTAACGAAGTCGCCTCCGAGAGTGACACCTCTGGAGAGAGGGAGGGAGGGAGGGGAGAGCTTGCGCAACGCTTCGCTCCAGCAGCGCCACCGCGTCAATTGCAAAAGAGAGGTATTTCACGAAAAATTGGCTTTATTTTCGCCGATGTGCTCCTGCTTGTTGCTCGGGCCGGCGGCACCATCCGCCCCCGCCCGAGTGTTCCTGATATGAAATGGCACCTCATTTTCCTCTCGCTCCCCCGACCCTCGGCCACCTACCCTATTGTATTTTCGCTATTTTTCTTTCGCCCGGGCCTCGCACCTCTCAGTGAGCGGTGGTTGGGTGGGGCGTGGCGGGGCGTGGCGGGCGCTCTGCAGATGACGTGTCTATGATCATGGAGGTAGCCAGCGGGAGGGGGGCGCTGGGGGGATTTTGTCTGATCCTTCCCGACCCCTCCCCTCGCACTCCAATTCCCAACCACACCTCTTTGCTTTTCTGTTTATTGTTTTCACACTCAGTCTCAAGCGGCGGGCGCTGAAAATCGCACCACCGGCACCGGCATGGCAGCAGAGGCGATGATGCACCCAGCCGCGGGAAAAACGCAAAAATTCTCAATCACGAATTGATAATGAAAATCATTCTCATTCAACTTAAGACTCGAATTGTGTTCAAATTTTCGTTCACACTTTAAAATGTTTTGTACAAAATGTGTTTTGTCACTAAAATTTTACGCTAAAATTGCCTCACTCATTGCCCCTAGAGCTCCGCGCACAGTATTTTATTTATTCGTTATCGAGAGTTAAAGCTAGCTGACACCTTTTATTTTTTATTTTAAATTGTTGATGGTATCAAAGGTATCATCAGCTAAAAATAGTTAAAAGAATAATGAAACACCCCGCTTTTAAAGAAGGACGCAAGTACTTCTTTTCCCCAGCGTGCAGCAGATACCACGCCAGCCCGTTGTTAAAAAATAAAAAAAGCCGCGGGTCGGCGCGGCGCACGGTACGTGCTCACACGCCGCGCCGACATACTCCAGTGGCAGGAGCAGGGCGGGTGGCAGGTGGCGATTGACACCTGTTACGGCGGCGCGGGCCGGGGCGAGGTGGAGTGGGGCGGGGCGGGGCGGGGCGGGCACTGCTATACCGCGCCGCGACCAGCTCCACCAACTCTCTACCGCTGCTGTCACAGCCCGGAGCCATGTAGCGGTCCCTATTATACGCGAGCCCCACGCCGATCAGGTTGGCCGACCGAGATGAGATGAGATCGGCCCGCCCCGCCCCGCCCCGCCCCGCCCCGCCCCGCCCCGCCCCCCCCCGCCCCGCCACGCCCCGCCCCGCCCCGCCACGCCCCGCCACGCCCAGACTCCGATTGTCGCCCGGGCGGTCCGGACCTCCGCGCCGACTCCCATTAACATTGCGCAAAGTCGGCCGCGGGCGGGAGCGGGGCGGGGCGGGGCGGGCTCGCCCGCTCCTCACCCAGGAGAATGAAAACTGTGTGGGTCGTCCCGTCCCGTGGCGTGGCGTGGCGTGGCGCGGATATAAAGGATTGCAGCAGATCGGAGGCACAACGCTCCGCCCCGCCCGCGTCTATCAAAAAATGGGGCGAGGTCCACGCTGCAAGACAGTTTACTAAAATGCAGAGTCGGAAGAGGAGGAGGGAGGAGGAGGAGGAGGAAGAGGAGGAGGAGGAGGAGGAGGAGGAGGAGGAGGAGAAGGAGGAGGAGGAGGAGGAGGAGGAGGAGGAGGAGGAGGAGGAGGAGGAGGAGGAGGAGGAGGAGGAGGAGGAGGAGGAGGAGGAGGGAGGAGGAGGAGGAGGAGGAGGAGGAGGAGGAGGAGGAGGAGGAGGAGGAGGAGGAGGGAGAGGTGGGAGAGGTCGCATGTCGAAGGCACATCGTCATCATTATCATCATTATCTGCACAATGACGCGCGCCGCGCCAATGAAGCTTAGTAGGCGCATTCATTCATTCATTCATTCATTCATTCATTCATTCATTCATTCATTCATTCATTCATTCATTCATTCGGGCCGGACACTGATCGCCACGAGGACAGCGGGACGGACGTAGGTCACAAGCGCTACAGATCACAACCGCTACAGCTCGGTAGCGCTACGGGTCACAAGCGCTACAGCGAGAATCCGCGCGTTAGGCGGAGCCGAGCCGAGCCAAGCTAAACCTTGAAAAATTACGCACGTGGCGTGAAAACATGGGAAATTTTTGCGACAGTAAACCTCCCGAGGGAGGTTGCGGTTCCCGCCAGGCACAGGGCTTTTTACCCCCGTGGCGGCCAACTACTTCGGTGTTCTTATGGGAACCGGTGCTTTGGACTGCGATCCTGTCGCGCAATTCGACAGATTTGATCCCCGTACTGCCAGATTTAGTCGTACGGTGGTTAACCGAACTGCCCTGTCCCCAGAGCATGGAATAGCTATTTTGGAGCCAGATTCTAGGACTTATGACCCCACGACCGACCACCAGTCGTGGGCATGGGACGGAACTTCCTGGCAACCCGCTGTCGCTACCAGTGAAGAACCTACCTGGGTTTGAACCAGGCCCATGTGCCGAGTCTCACAGACACCCACGGCTTTCGCGGCACCACTGGGAACCACTAGACCGTCGGCTATTCCACGAGGAGCTCGGTTGAAATGGGGGCTTGAATTCCACTCTCAAATTGTTGTCCTCAGAAAAATTAAATTTCTTGGTAGATTCGAACCTCCGTCCTGCGACTTTCCGCGCGGACACTATGCCAAGCACGGCTACGACGCCACGGTACCAGAAGCCGGACCACTAGGAGTCATGCTGCGCGAGAGCCACAGTCACCGAAGAAACGAACCCGGTGTCTTGAGTGCGCCTGCTCTCTGGGCGGTGCTGGGCCGGCCGCGTAGCGTCATTAGCTATCGTCGCTACTCATGGCACTGGGCGGGAAGTGGTTCAAAAACCGCGTAAGTTTTATTTTTTTTTTTTTTTTTGTTCGGACCAAGTGCTCTTTCCAGTTATACCGTCCTAGCGTGACTTGGGCACTGCAAAGGCACTTGGTCGAACAAAAAAAAAAATAAATAAAAGAAAAAACTTACGCGGTTTTGAACCACTTCCGCCAGTGCTATGAGCAGCGTCGATACCAATGACGCTACGCGGCCGGCTAACACCGCAGAGAGCAGGCGCACTCATGACACCGGGTTCATTCTTCGGTGACTGTGGCTTCTCGCGCAGCATGACTCCTAGTGGTCCGGCTTCTGTACCTGACGTAGCCGATCCGATATCCGCGCAGAGTCGCAGGACAGGAGGTCTGAATCTTACCAGAAATTTAATTTTCTGAGGACAACAATTTGAAGTGGAATTAAGCCCCATTTCAACCGAGCTCCCGTGAATAGCCGACGGTCTAGTGGTGAAAGCCGTGGGGTGTCTGAGAACTCGGCACATGGGCCCGAAACCCAGGTACGATCTTTCACTCTGCGCGACAATGGTTAGCCAGGAAGTTCGGAATTGCCCAGTGAGTGTCCCATGCGACTGGTGATCTCATCAAAATCTGGAATCTGGCTCAAAATAACTATTCCATGCTCTGGGACCTAAAGGTGGGCTCGGAGCGTTCTAACCCGCCATACGACTAAATCTGGCGTACGGGATCAAATCTGTCGAATTGCGCGACAGGATCGCAATCAAAAGCACCGGTTCCCTATAAGAACACCGAAAGTGTTGGCCCGCCGAAGTAAAAGCCCTGTGCTGGCGAGAACACAACCTCCTTCGAGGTTTACTGTCGCAAAATTTTCCATGTTTTCACGCCACGTGCGTATTTCAGTTGCTCGGCTCGGCTCCGCTCCGCCTGCGCGGATTCTCACTGTAGCGCATGACCCGTAGCCTAACGCAACTGTAGCGCTTGCAGCTCGTAGCGCTTGCGACCCGTAGCGTTAGCGAGCTGTAGCGCTTGTGACCTGTAGCGGTTGCGATCTGTAGCGCTTGCGAGCCACTCCTAGCGGGACAGGGACGGGTCCTCGCGAGGACAGGCGCCGCGCGTCGGAAGGACGGCGGGCCGGGACAGTGTAATTAGAGCACGAGGCAGCAGCGCGCGGGCCTTCGAAAAAATCTCCATAGGACCAGTTACAGAAAACAGGACCCGCAGAGCAGAGCAGAGAGTGAGACCCTCGGCGACCTTGTGTGTGTGAGCTCCACGGGAGCCCAGCCCCACCTGTGCGGACTGTACTGTACCCCGCGACAAGTACTGGCAACACATGCGCACAGCCTCAGCGCTCTGCAGGCAGGAGGCGCCGCGCCGCAGTGCGGGCCGGGCCGGGGAGAGGCGACGCACCGCCAATTAGCGGCTTCATTTAAGAACAATCACCTCGACTAAGCGTACATAAATTACACTCCCCTTTCCCGGGCTCTTTAGCTAGGCGCGAGGGGAAGGATTTCCAGCGCCTTTCCCAGCCTACCAGCTCTGTCTCTCTCTCGCTCGCTCGCTCTCGCTCTCCTCTCTCTCTGTTATTGCGCTAGTCGTTATATTAGAGCGAAACGGTAAAAATTGCAAACGGATTATCCCCGCGATGCACAACTAGCATAGAGAGCACACCGGGGCGCAACAGAAGCCATATAGTGCAGCACAACGTGATTTATTGAACGCCCCCCTCCACCTCCGGCGCCTCTCCGTCCCTCTCTCCGTCTCTCTCACTCACCCGGCGGGGAGCGCAGCGCCACGCCGCGACGCCTGCCCTGCAGCCAGCTAATTACGGGCGCTGATGGACTGACTGGCTGCTGCCTGCAACACCCAGCGTACTCACACTCACGGCCTGCAACAACAGAGAGGCCGACAGAAATGTCAGTAAGGTCCAGAAATTGAAAAGAAAAAAAATGGCAAACATAACACACACAAAAAAATTTACCAGTTTTCAAAGAATTTTTTTTTTCTACAGATTGTTCGCAAGAGTTCGCAAAAATTGTTGTGTAGTTAAAGTGAATGATTATTCGTAAGAAAGAAGGGGAATAAGCAAGCAGTGAGCACGAATGTCGATCTGCTCCCAATTCATTCACATGAGGGCCCTCGCCTCCCCCCCCCCCCCCCCTCACTCTCTCTCTCCCTCTTCTCCTCGCTTCTGCTCGAGGAACCCCACGAGAGCAATAGAGGCGTGTGGGCGCGCTGCTGGCAGGGCAGGCCCGGGCCCGCAGGAGCAGGGTGGTCAGCAGGAGGAGCAGGGCGGTCAGCAGGAGGAGCAGGGTGGTCAGCAGGAGGAACAGGGCGGTCAGCTGCGTCCCAATCCAGCAGGAGAGGGGAGGAGGGGACAGCAGGGCGGGACGGGGAGCACCCACAATCCCGGAGGGGCGCTGATAAGACGTGGAACTGACGTAAGCCCGCGCCACGCCACGCCACGCCACGCCGCCGCCCTTCATACACTTTTTCTCCGTTTTCCTTTCTCCCCCCAAAATCTGAGTCGCGATGCGGAACACCCCAGCCGGACTGGACTACTGGCTGGGCGCGGCGCGTGGACCCCAGGCAGGCGGGGCGGGCAGGACAGGCAGCCCCAGCAGCGCAGTGGACTCGTATCATTAGTGCTCATAATGAGCAGGATTAGCCACCTCTACGCTCCGGACCGGAGGCCACCCGCCCCGCCCGCCCGCAGGGGAGGGGCCCGGCCTGAGCCAGCCGGACTAGACTCGACCATAGGCTCAGCGCGGCTGGCTGGCTAGCCCCTGCGGCCCTGGGATCCCAAATCGTGCGCGCGCACCGCGGCTCTGCTCCGCCCCGCCCCGCCCCACCCCGCCCCGCCTCGCGGTGGACACAACATGTTTGCAGGTGTGCCATTTGCCGATGATTACGGGGCAATTAGAGGCGGAGAGGCGGCGTTCAACGCGAACTCCCCCCGCCGCGAGTTTACGGCGATTAAAAAAAAATATATAATTATCAATGAAAAGCATATCAAAACGGAAAAGCACGACCGCGCGGTGCCGCGGCGCACAGCGAGACCTCACCGCTGACACGTGGGGGGCACCACGTGCGCACGCGAACTAGGTGAGTGTCACGCCCTTGTAGATGTGTGAATTTTCATTACAAAAAAAAATAATTCGATAGATGATTGTCCCTGCTGCCGCGGTGGACTATCTACCATGCAGTAGGCGCGAAAAGTGCAAGGTATAAATTCGAGCATGCTGACGTTTCGTTTCCGTTTCAAACCGAAAAAGTCGCTCAGCAGCGACGCGCCGGCCGCATTCATAGGCCGACCTCTGCGCGGCTCAGCGCACTCAACTCACCGCGTCAACTTAAAAAAAAATACGTTATATTTTTCTCGTCGGCTTACCTTTTTTTTTTTTTATCGGTCGGGAATCGGCAGCAATGGTAGCGATGCTGGTGGTTATTGATATCGGCAACCGCTTATTAAGATCGGCCTTGGCGAGGCGATGCGCCGCGGAGGTGAGGTTAGGCGTGTTTAGGTCGTTATTATTCAGGAACGGGCGCAGAGCTAAGCGGGGCGGGGTGTGGCGCGGCGGGGCGGGGTAGGGCGTGGTAGTGGTGACCGAGCACACACACACACTCACACTCCTGAGGAAGAAGTTGTGGCGGTGGTAGTATAACAACTTGGGTACACACTTTGTGCGCTCGGGGACGCGCGGGCGCCGCGCCCACCCCGCCGGGGCCCCGGCCCGTCCGAAGGACCAACGCCCAAAACGTGCGTCGTAAAATTTCAACATTCTGCCTCACTCTCCCCTCTGCTGCTGCTGCAGTCTAACCCAAGGTTCTGTCACGTGACCAACGTGTGAGAAGAGACAGAGGAACAGGGAGAGGGGAGGGGAGAGAGAGAGAGAGAGAGAGAGAGACAGAGAGAGAGAGAGAGAGAGAGAGAGAGAGAGAGAGAGAGAGAGAGAGAGAGAGAGAGAGAGAGAGAGAAGGGGGCGCAGAGCGAGAAACAGGTCACTACTTAGTTTACGGCCGGGGCCGGGCCGGGCAGGCTTAGTGGAGGTGTGCGGTGCGGACACTGCCGGCCCGGCGTTATGCGCCGAATGACTGTAATTTCGGTGCGTGCGTGAGGCGGGGCGGGGCGGGGCGGGGCGGGGTGGGGTGCGGCGGGGGGTCTGCGCGTGCGTGGTGGGGCGACGAGGTTAAAGGGCGCTGTGGGCGCCGCACTGTCGCCCTGTCCCGCCGCATATGCAAATAGGCTGACAGCAAGCAAAAGGGAAAAGGCTCAATGGCTATGATGTAAGGAAAAAATCAGTCTTCAAAACGTCCTCCCTTTAAAAATAATCATCGCACTACGAAAATTAGAGGGAAGTTCCGGAATAATTAGGATCGGCAAACGATGGCTGCTCGTCACCGCGCCGGTATAGGACCACGCCCTGCGGCCCGCCCCGCCACGTCTCTAAATAGCCATGCGGTGCGAAACACGACCGGTGGCACGGCACTGCCGCCCCGCCCCGCCCCGCCCCGTCCCAAAATAAGCTAATTTCAGACGACAGAAAAACTGTTTTGTTTTCCATCCTTCATGCCGCGAAGAAAAAAAGACCGCCGCCGGCGGCGGGGCGGGGCGGGGCAGGCGGGCGTTTTATACGCCGCCGCACCGAGGAGGTATTTATTTTTGCTGTGCACTTGAGGCCGCGCAGGCGCACTCCGCGCGCGTCAATTGATATAATGCACCACGACCGTCGGCCTGCTGCAGCTGCGCCCCGCCCCGCCCCGCCCCGCCCCGCCCCGCCCCGCCCCGCCCCGCCCCGGGCTGTGCACCTCGAGTGCGACAGAGGCGGCCAGTCATACAGACGTATACGGGCGTAACGACTTGATATAGGCAGCAGCGAGATCTTGCTGCTGCTCGCACAGGGCCGCCCCGCCCCGCCCCGCCCCGCCCATCCCCGGGAACAGTTCCGGCCGGCCTAAATACATGTATGTGGCACGCAAACAGCTAGTGGCACGCTCGAGGTATGCCGGAGGTAGGTCGGAGGTATGCCGGAGGTATGCCGGAGATACGCAGGGTACCCCGTGAGGGGACATGGCCAAGCCTGGCCGGGGAGGGGCGGGCGACCCCGGAGGGGCACACTCGGGGCGCCCTATTACTGTATCATGCCTCTGATGGAGCCCCCCGCCCCGCCCCCCGCCCCGCTTATCGAAGAAGGGAAGGGCCCCGGAGCGTGGTAGGACCGGGGCCGGGTGAGGTGGGGTAGGGTGGGGTGGGGTGCTATGGGGCGGGGGAGTGAGTCGCGGGGCGTACCTGCAGGGGACCTCTCGATCTCATCCGCCACGAGTACCCGGGCGAGACCCGCCCGTCTGGGATTTTCGTACAAAATTCCTCTCAAAGGCGAAGCGACAGGGAGGAAACTGAGAAATAGAGGGAGGTTCCTGGCGCCAGTACATCAGTACCTGGCCTCGTGCGTTGAGCGGGCTGGGCCGGCCGCCCCGCCCCGCCCCGCCCCGCCCCGAGGCTGTCGGCGCCACGCACCGCCACCACCTGCCCAAGGCGGGGCGGGGCGGGGCGGGGCGGGGCGGGGCAGCTGCGCGCGTACACACCCGTGTTCGCGACATTCTCATACCCAGACCAGCCATGCAAAATATTCGCCTCAAGTCTCCCGCAAGTCTCATCCCTCTCTGCGCCGCGCCAGAGAGGCGCGCGGGGAAAATATCCTCCTGCAGCAGCAGCAGCGGCACGCAAGAGGTAACCACCAACACTGCCGGCGACGACGGGGAGCTAGAGGCACGCCCGCTCCACCACACCCCGCCCCGCCCCGCCCCGCCCCGCCCCACCCCGCCCCGCTCCGGATTAGGTCGCGAGGGCCGTGCCGAGCGCTCGGGCGCACCCGCCCGTGTGCGCTAATTAACTTTGCGCCGCGAGACGTCGCGCGCAATTTCTCATACTCGGGCCGAAGACAGAGGCAGGCAGGCAGGCAGCCCCGGACGTGTATAACAAACGAGAGGCCCCCATTATCAATAGGGCCCCAGCGGGGAGAGGATAGGCTATGAGAGGGGAGCAGTGTGACATCGTTTTTTTTTTTCTAAGGTTGGCATGGCAGTAGACGTCGGTGGTGGTGAGGTGGGGCCCAAGGAGGGGCAACGCCGCCGCGCCACGCCGGCCAAACCGATTTATTAGCTAATGACAGCCGCAGGGCAGGGGCGGGGCGGGGCGGGGCGGGGCGGGGCGGCAGCAACAGGAGGGTCGGGGAGGGGGGCAGCGAGCAGGAGCGCCAAGTGCCCCACGCCCCACGCGCGCAGGAGCGAGAGGAGAGAGAGAGAGAGAGAGAGAGAGAGAGAGAGAGAGAGAGAGAGAGAGAGAGAGAGAGAGAGAGAGAGAGAGAGAGACCCCATTATTTTGCGCGCTGATGACAGCGACACTTTTTCCTGTCAGCGCGGCCGCCAGTAATCGTGAGGCGCGCGTGACACTCTAGCTACGCACTTTGACAAAAAGAAAGGACACTGTGGTGCGTTCTAATTCCCCTTATTAGATCTATCAGACCCATGAAATGCTAAATTTCATACAGTTTTCAGGTTTCTAAATTTACAGGCGACTATTCAATTTCGGAGAGGGAATGCTACTCTGGAAAATATTGCGAAAATATGACCTCGCGGCGCCGCGCCTGGCCCTGGAGGAACCTCTATGGGCTCCCCTCCCCGTGATAACGGATGGATGCGCCGGACAATGGTGGGTTTCTTAGTCCGCCCCGCCCCGCCACGCCCCGCCCCGCCACGCCGCGTGTTGGACGCAGCCTCGGGCGGCTAATTAAGTCTTGCAAACACTTGACAAGGAAGGGGACGGATGCAGCAGCAACAAGGGGTTAACGCCCGACCGACATTCATATTCAAATTTACGTAAACAACCCTTTTTTTTTTCTTCTTTTGAATTTTTATTTTACCGCAACCTCATCTACTTTTATAATTTTCCTCCTCCTGAGACGCGCAAACAAAAAACAGCTGGGAGTCATGTACCCGCCCAACTTTATCACTTAAAATTAATCCGCATTTCGTTTAACTCTGCCGCCACCCTGCATACAATAACTTTCTTCCCAGAAAATAACTTTTTTTTCCTCTCTCACCAGACGTCCGTCAGCTTGCGCCGCACTGCGCTGTAGCGTACACGTGTATGGAGCACAGAGAACTATAATGGTCGCCTAATCACCTAAGGCCTAAGGCCCCTCGCCTACTGCCTCTCGGCTACACCGGCCCATAGCCTCACCTCACGGAAGCCTCACGGAGTGCCTCACAGACCCCACCTTGGAGCCGGCCGGGCCGGGCCGGGCGGTCTCCCTCCTGCCAGGCTTAAGCAGGGCGCCGCGAGACTTAACGCGCCGCACAACACCGGATTAATATTGGGATCCCCATTAGAAGCTTGTCTCGGCGGCTTAGCTGATGAGAATTTCATCAGACCCCCGTCCTAATGCGACCGGACAGGACCCACCGCGACGGATGGAGCACCCCTGAGGGGTGCGGCGGGGCGGGGTGGGGCGGGGCGGGGCGGGGCGTGGCGCCTTTCTCATCCAGATCCAAAAGGCAACCAGTCACCGAGGACAAGAGCCAGGGGAGGGAGGTTAATCTCTTTCTGGGAGGGAGAGGCGATGGGCGTGCGATAGCACCACGCGCTTATTGCACAGGGAGGGTCAGTCCTGGGGCCTGAGTGGTGGCGCCCCTGCCCCGCCCCACCCCGCCCCGCCCAGCCCCGCCCGGGGGAGGCACCCCAAGACACTGCCATTTGTATCCATGAAGGTGGCCCTCCCCACCATCCCTCACCCCGAGCGCCACGCCCTGCCGCCACCGCAGGCAGGGTCCCTGGGGACCGACCACCTCGAGCCCGCCCCGCCCCGCCCCGCCCCGCCCCGCCCCGCCCCAGGGCCGGTCGGCCTGCACCGGGGGAGACGGCCCGCGCGACCCCCGACCTGGACTATAAGGCTTAGGCTAATGGAGGTTCTCGCGAGCCCCACCAGGGCGGGACAAAAAGGGGCGGGGTGGGAGACACGATCGGGTATTTCGCGCTCTGCAAGCCACGTGCGAGCCATGGGGTCACCCCCCCCCTCCCCTCCCCTTTATCCGAAAGACATGCACACACTAGTGTTCACAGACACACGCGCGCGCGCGCACACACACAGACATACAGACCTCCCCGCCACTCTCCAGAGGCTCGTTCATTTGGGCCTAAATGCAATAAACACACGAGGGAAGAGAGAAAGGCTGGGGGCGAGTGAGCGAGAGAGAGAGAGATGCAGGGAGCCTAAGTGGGGCGGCGGGGCGGGGTGTGTTGGGGTGGGGGCCGCGTGGGGTGGCTGCTGCTGCACGGCCTGGTGGTGTGCGCAGCGCGCCCTGCCCCGCCGCGTACAAGAAGTGCGCGGCCCTGGCCAGGCCAGGCCCGGCCCGAGCTACTCATGCAGATTAGACACAGAATAGTCCTGGCCGGCCTCCGCTCCCTCTGCCCCGCCCGCCACTACCCCGAATCACAGCGCCAGCATCTGGCTAAACCACACTCACGACTCCCCGTACTGCGAGCCGGCTAGGGCGTGGCGTAGTGCGGCGTGGCGGGGCGGGGCGGGGCGGGGCGGGGCGGGGCGGAGAGAGGATTAGGGCCGGAGCGCAGGCACGCCCACGCCGCCGCCGCACCCTACCCGCCCCACCCCACGCGGGGTGCACCACACGCGCGCGCGCACACGCACACACTCTCTCTTCTTTGAGGAAAGCCCCAACGAAGAACGGCGTGCGGTCTGAGAAGGCAATGGGGTAAAGTTAACCGCGGAAAAGGGGACGCAGTGTCTGACAGCGGCTAGGGAGGGCTGGGGCGGGGCTGACGCTGTTGACGGCGACCTGGAGCCCGCTGGAGGCTGCTGGATAGGGAGCCTCTGGAAGCCTCCAGGCAGGCTCCCTACTGCTGGAGGGAGGTGCGCAACACAGGGCGGCGCGGCGGGTAGAGGGAATAGATAGATGGAGTGTTTCCTCATCCTTCACGCCGCGCCGCGCCGCCGCGCCAGCTGAGCTGGGGACCCGGTGAGGAGAGGCTATTGAGTGACAGTGGCAGTGATAGGGTGAGCGAGAGAGAGAGAGAGAGACGAAGAGAGCAAAGTCGAACTGTGGCGGCACGGCAGCGCATCCCAGCAGCAGTAGTAGAGCGACGTCGTGGCGCGCCGAGATAGAGAGGCCTCTCTCCGCTCGCCCCGCCCCGCCCCGCCCCGCAATCCTGTTTCATGGATGGCAGTCCCCGCCACGGCCCGCCCCGCCCCACCCCGCCCCGCCCCGCCCCAGCTCCCTCCAATCCCCGCCAATCTGCCGCGCGCTCGACCCGACGTGACGGAGCAGCAGGCAGAGAGCGAGAGCGAGAGAGACGCGTCCACACACACAGAGAAAGAGAGAGAGAGAAGACGTCGATGGGGGTGGAAACAGAACAGAGCGGGAACATTACTATTGTCCCCGACGACAAACAAAACAACAAGAAGAACAGCAACATAACCTCGGTCAGCACAAACACTAAAAGGACAGCAAAGTGTAAGACCCGACAGTGAATTAAGGACGCCATTGATGCAAACCCGCCGACCGGCCACATACGCCCCCTCCCCCCGTAGCGTCTGCTGTCTGTTGTGCCCCCGGACAATGCGCGCGCGGGGTGCTGGCGGCGCAGTGTGACAGTGTGACGATGTGACGGTGTGACGATGTGAGTGCGCCAGGCCTGAGCTGGCCGCCCGGACCTGAGTCAGGCAGTACGGGGCGTCGCGCAGCGCAGCGCCGGCCCTTTTTGTCTGCCCCTGGCGGGGTGCGGCGGGGCGGGGCGGGGTGGGGCGGGGTGCGGCGGGGTGCGGCGGCGGGGTGCGGCGGGGTGCGGCGGGGTGCGGCGGGGCGGGATTGCTGCTGCTGCGCCATGCAGTTAAGCCGGCCGTGCCCGAGCCGCGCCCGCGCGCAGCACACTAGTACTGGTCCCGGCCCGGAGCTGAGCGAAACAGTTTGTCATATACGAACGGCCGGCCCCGCCCCGCCCCGCCCCGCCCCGCACCCTACCCTACCCTAAACTCCGCGCTATGCAGCGCCGGGCCGGAGGGCGGATTAACTTGGGCACTACGCCCCGCCCGCACCCCTGACTAGACTAGACCATAGCACTCTCATTGCTCAGCAACGCCTCACGAGGAAAAGGAGACTCGCGCGACGCCGCGCATAACTATTGACGGTTACTTCAGCAAGCAGAAATGACTGAGGAATAGCAAAGTGATACCAGGATGCCGAAGAGGCCGTAGAGAAAAAGCGAGAGTGTGGCGACGAAGCGGCCAGCAGGAGGCCTTCTACAAGCGCGAGTGCGGCCGTAGCAGTAGGGTGATTCCGCACAGTGGTTTCGTTTCTTTGTCTTTGTCGCACTCGTGGAGCGCGGCCATAAGGAGTGAGAGAGAGGACACTACTCAACGCTGTTCGGAATCACCCTGCAGTGCAGTGCCCTGGCTTGCCCCGCTCCGGGACCCGCCCGCCAGGGCCAGGCCAGTCCGGTGAAAGGGAAATAAAAAGGAATTGAAATCACGAGCAGTGAGTGAAGGCGTTTTCGCCTTTTTTCCCTGGCTCTGCCTTCTCGCTCCAGGCCGGGCCGGTGCAGTGCCAGGGCGCGGGGCGGGACGGCCGACAATGTTGCAGCCGCCAGAGGCGGGGCGGGGCGGGTGGAGGAGGAGGAGGAGGAGGAGGAGGAGGAGGAGGAGGAGGAGGAGGAGGAGGAGGAGGAGGAGGAGGAGGAGGAGGAGGAGGAGGAGGGAGAGGAGGCGTGTGAGGGAAATGCCCCCTCCCCCTCCCCTTCCCCTTACTCTAGCCGGAGTGCACGAGGGACTCCGCCGCACCTCCGGCAGGCAGGCGTTAGTGAAATGTCCTGCTCCGCTCCAGCCCGCCTCGCTCCAGCTCTCCAGCGGCGCAGGGGGAGAGCGCGGGCGCGCGCACGAACCTGCGAGTTGGTCCCGTATTTATATATTTATTTATTAAATTATACCGGGCGAGCGTTTAGCATGCGAGCAGAGCGGGCTGGACGCGTGCGCGCTGGCCGCCCACCGCACACCTAGAAAACTATGCTCTTAAGTTTTCACTATTCTTAAATTTATAGGAACATTTTGCTTAAGAGAAGCGCACTTTATCATTAAACTAAAGTAAATTTCTGTAAGTAAGAACAGTGCTCTAAAAACTTAAAGGCAATATTCTTGAATCAAGAACTCAATTTTTAGAGTGCAGAGCAGCGGGCGGGAGGTGGTGGGCAAGATCCACGTGGTGGTGGTGGTGGGGCACCGCCCCGGGACGGGCACCGCTCTCACCTCGTATAGCCACGATCCCTCACGCTGATTGGTCGAGTGCTCATAGGGGCAGTGTGTGCGGTGCGGAGCGGTGCGGCCTGCGGGCGCCAGCCACCCTCCTGCGACCTGCGGGCACCTGCCACCCTCCTGCGACCTGCGGGCATGCTGTACCCTGCACGAGCTAGGGGCGTCGTTAGTTAAGGTCCGACCGGGTCGGGCCGGGCCGGGGCCACGTCAAGGCAGCGAGCTAAAACGAAAGCAGCCACGGCAGTCTCCCTTAGGTCCTAGCGCAGCTGAAATTAAAGAGACGGCCCAGGCCAGCCAGCGCGGGCGCTCTCTCAAGGGGAGGGCCGCCTGGAGAGCGAGCGGGCGGGGCGGGGCGGGGCGGGGCGGGGCGGAGCCGGCCAATGCAGAGTTACGGGGGGCACCGCCGCACCTCGGAGGCCACTTTAATTCTGGCCAGGGCAAGTGTAAATGGAAGAAACTCGGCGTGGGGGGTGAACCACGGGGGGAACCACCAGCATGGCGAGGGGGAAACCAGAACAGCCGGGGGTGCGCAACCACGCCGGCGCTACCGCCTAGCCTCCCGCGGGGCGCCTGAGGTAAAGTTGGTCCGCCCTGTGCCCCGCCCCGCCCCGCCCCGCCCCGCCCCGCCCCGCCCGGTCCCGCCGGCGGACCATGCTCTCCGCTCCGCTCCGCCCTGCGCCGCGCCCCACAACGCTACGCGTTACAAATGAGGGTCCAAGTTTTATCTGACGGGGCGCTGCCTAAAACTAAACTCCTCAGACTCGTAAGAAGTTGGCGCGTCGTCTGTTATCTTCTGCCGGCTTATTAGCGCCGTACACCTCTCTTTCCCTCTCCCTGCCCCTCTCTCTCTCTCCCGCACATGCGTACTCTACTCCCATTCACTACCCCCCCTTTCCCATCCGGTGCCACCAAAAATCGCGCAAACATTTACCGGAAGACAAACAAAACAACCGGAAGTTCCTGTCGTCGACAGCATTCACCTCGGCGGGACCACAGGGATAAGCTGATGTCGCCGCGCTCTCCACCGTCCCTCCCGCTCGCCCTGGTGTATACTTACTCCCGAGGTTATCTCGCTTGTCACATTCAATAGCGAATTTACGCGCGGGACGTCGCGTCGGCGCGGCGCGCCCGCGAGTGGAGGGGGTGCAGTTTGGCTCGGCTCGGCTCGACAAGATGTCCCCTCCTCTCCCTTCCCCACACTCGCCGTCGTAAAAGCTTAACAAGACTTTTATGCGCGTTTTATTCGAACGGGATTTAAAAACACGCGACCTGGACGGCTGCGGGGCGGAGGCCAGTGCATCCTGGCCCTGCCCTGCTGCCTTGTTAGCTGTGGCTGTCCGCGTCCCAGACAAGAAGTGTCCTGGAGAAGTGTCGCGGAGAAGTGTCCCAGAGAAGTGTCCCGGAGAAGCGTCCTGGAGAAGTGTCGTCGCCATGCGGCAACCGGCCAGGGCCGCTCCGGAAGAAGTGCGGTCGCCAGACGCCCGGCCGAGGCAGCGCAGCACGCGCCCTCTTTTCAGCAAAGCGTAGAAAAACAGTCGGCGACAAGAGAAATGGCCTGGTTCTTCTCCAGGACGCCTTCCTCTCCTCAGCTCCGCGCTACCTTGAGCTGCGCGCGACGGCGAGGCCGATGCGAGAGCAAACGCGACATCTCGTCCCCCAAGGCTATCATTATCAGGAAGAAAACACAGGTCTGGGTCCTGTCCCTATTTCCCCACATTTGTTCACGCGGCTAATTGCCCAACGGCGGCGCGAGACGCGACGCGACGCTCCTAGGCGGCCGCCCCGCCCCGCCCCGCCCCGGACCACCATGACGCAAGAGGTGGTCCAGCGGGACCGTCCCGTCCAGTCCCATCCCGACCGCACTTGCAGAGCGGGAGGAGGACGAGTGATAACCTTCATGTATCTCAGCTCACAATTTTTTTTGTGTGGAAAATTTCAGATGAAAAAAAAAACGGATAAAAAGCCGCTGGGCAGAACCAAGAACCAAGCCTGCGATACATCTTCCTCCGAGAAATGGTCCCGCGGCCGTGCAGTAGGCGCGGGGGAGGAGTGTTTCTCGTCACGTGCGACACACGCGTGCGCCACGGCGGGGCGGGCGTACGAGGAACGCCCAGCTGGGGGAGAACGCCCCACCACGCCCCGCCCCACTCCCCCCGTCGTCCCTTTCTCCAAGAGTCACTGCGCCATACGAAGAGGCACGCGGTACGCATGGTCGTATCGTAGCGGCCCCTGTATGAGCGCGCCGCGGGGCGGGGCGTGGCGGGGCGTGGCGGGGCGTGGCGGGCGGCCCAAAAGACAGAGCATATTGGAGCCGGGCGAGCGTGAAGACAAACGGCTGCAGGCAGGCAGGCAGCCCTGGCGATGTGGAGGATGCGCCCTCCTCTCCCCGCCACGCAGTCCGCGCTGCTCCGGGCTTTTACTACTCGCCCTGCTCGATTCGCCTTCCTTCTACTACTTTTCGCCCCCCAAGCCATACGCCTTCCCCACCCGCAAAGTCGTAAAAAAAAGCAGGGGGAAAAAAACTGTCTGCAGGACACAATCGATCAGTCCGCGTAGCGCCAAGTCGTTGTGGCAGCGCGACAAACGACGCGTCGCTCCGGTCCAGCTCCGGCGGCTCCAGCTCCGGGGATTATTTGTCTCCAGCAGCAGCGCCACTTTCACGCCGAATAACGCGCGAGGGCCGGCAATATCGCAACGCCCCCGGGGACGTAAGTGGTCGGGGCGGGGGCGGGGGCGGGGGCAGGGCGGGGCGGGGGCAGGGCGTGGCGGGGGCGTGGCGGGGCGGAGGCGTCCGCGCTCAGTCCTGCTGTTCAAGGCCACAGGCAGCGGCGGCAGCGCACATGTCACAAGCGTATCGGATGATTACGGTATAAAGACTTCGGCAAGAACTCCTGCACGACGTGTGATCACCCCGCGCGGCGCCACCTCTCAGAGGTGTACCGTCATTGCGCGGGACTTTAGGTCGAGCAGTCGCAGTTGCGAGTCAGTCGATACCTCGGCGCAACACGACACTACTCCGTCACTAAAAGCACCAGGGGCACAAGCCCGGCCCGGCCCGGCCCGGCCCCGCGCGCGATCACTAAAGTTAGACCAGACCCTCATCATTTCCCTTCCCAGTTTTTTCTCCCCTCCCCTTCCCCCTGCCGCTCCGTCCCCGGCCATTATATTCGACATAACCACTTTGGCATGCACGGCCCGCCGGCCCCGCCCGGCCCCGCCCGGCCCCGCCCGCCCGCCAATGGCTTCGTGCAGCGGGGCGGCTCCGCTGCACTTACACGCCAAAGTGCTGCGACGCGCCCGACGACGTCCGTGTCTTTCCGTCGCGAGGAAAGGCGGAAAGGGAAAAAAATTGAGGAGGGGGAGAAATATGGGGCAGCAGCAGCATCAGCAGCAGCGAGCGTTCGAGAAATATCGAGAAGTGCGCGGCGGCACGCTCCAGTTCGCGACCGCCAGTGGCGTATGTAGTCACACAGCCTACCTGGGGCGACTGAAAAATAGGCAGTCCCGTCACACCGCCGTGCGCGGCGGGTCTGCCTACCCGGAGCGCCTGCGAGATAGGCAGTCCCGTCACACCGCCGTGCGCGGCGGGTCTGCCTACCCGGAGCGCCTGCGAGATAGGCAGTCCCGTCACACCGCCGTGCGCGGCGGGTCTGCCTACCCGGAGCGCCTGCGAGATAGGCAGTCCCGTCACACCGCCGTGCGCGGCGGGTCTGCCTACCCGGAGCGCCTGCGAGATAGGCAGTCCCGTCACACCGCCGTGCGCGGCGGGTCTGCCTAACCGGAGCGCCTGCGAGATAGGCAGACCCGGCGAGCTCGTCATCCAGCGGTCGATAACAACCCGTCGTGTTTGACGAGGCCGTTGCACGCCAGCGGCGGCGGTATGTTTCGGACCGGACGCGACGCTACGCGACCTCTCGGCATTTCGACACGAAGTAAATTTTTTTTGAAAAAAAGGAAACGAAAAATCTACTCGTTTATGGCAGTGTACTCCAGGCCGACCTTATCACACGCCGCTATACTGCTGGCCGCGGGGCCGCCATTGCCGTGACGTGGAGTGGAGGGCGTCAGAGAGACGAAGTAGTCTCGCGGGTGTGCTGTGAACCTCACGCACACCCGCCCCGCCCCGCCCCGCCCCGCCACACCACGCCCCGCCCCACCCCGCCACACCACGCCCCGGCGTTGCGCCCAATTGAGGGGCACAGGAAGGCCCGGCCATAGAGACCGCTGCACCGCTCGGTCCCCGCATAGGACCGCGCCGGCCCGGGCCGGACACTGGCGGCCATTCAAACGTAATAGAGCTCCGAAGATTTCACGACCATCACGCGCGTCCTGCTGTGCCAGCGACTGAGCGAGGCAGAGAGCGAGAAGAGAGAGAGAGAGAGAGAGAGAGAGGAAGAGAGCACGGGAGAGAGCGAGAGGAGGAAAAGGTAATGGCGCGAGCACGAGCTAGTGCACGGTACGGCCCGCACGCTGCACGCTCGCGACGCTCGCACACGCCGCGATATGGTTTTGGCGGGATGGACGCCTCGCGCGCCAGCTGCAGGAAACTCGGCCTGATGAAAATATCAATGCGAGACGGGACGGGGCGGCGCGCGGCGCGGCCCAGCACGCCCGTCCGCTTGGCCAGCGTTCAAAAAAAATCCTTGTTCCTCTCTCGCTTTTTCTCTTTCTCTCTCACTCTTCCTCCTCCTCCTCTCTGTTGCACTGGCCATTAAAGGGGGGAACCAGCAGCAGCGTGGCTAAGCCAATCCAATCACGTGCGTATCGACACGGGGGGCGAAATATGGCAAAGGGAGGAGAGGAGAGGCAGGCGGGGAGGCAGCGAGAGAGCGAGAGAGCGAGAGAGAGCGAGAGAGAGAGAGAGAGAGAGAGAGAGAGAGAGAGAGAGAGAGAGAGAGAGAGAGAGAGAGAGAGAGAGAGAGAGAGAGAGAGAGAGAGAGAGAGAGAGAGATAGAGGGGGGGGGAGGCCCATATGTTTCCACACGGCTGGCGAATGGCTGCCGCTGCTTAGCGCCGCGCCGCGCCGCGCCGGGTCGGGCTGCATCCATACCTGTCCGGCGGGAGACAGCGGCACACAGATCCCTTATCGCACAACTGAAAATTGCGCAGCCAAACAGCAGAGCGCGCGCACCAGATATCGGCATCGGCCCCGCGGCCCCGCCCCGCCCCGCCCCGCCCCGCCCCGCCCCGCCCCGCCCCGCCCGCGGACCAAACCCCACACAGTCCCGACTGCAGAGCGCTATATACGACTGGAAATTGGTGGGCGCTATCGCACCTGAGCCGTGCATGCGTGTGCGTGCGCCTGCCTGTGTTTCGATCCATCCATCCATCTACTTGTCTGTCTATCGGCGCGGATCCATTGCCGCGGCGAGGCGCCAGGCCGGGAGATCGGGCGGGACAGATCCATCCCCGCGGGACACATCTCCACTCTACGCGACGGATCCTCCTCCCATCCCGTCTTCACGGACGACACCCTGTCAGGCGTTCTGACTGGAGGGAAGGGTAGCGCAGCGTGCGCGTCACGGCGCCAGCAGCTGACTGACTGACTGACTGACTGACTGACTGACTGACTGACTGAAGGCCAGCAGCCGAGCTGGGCAGACACCTGCCTTCCATGGTTTTCCCTGCAGAACGTCCATGACAGAGGACGCGTCAGTAAGCCTCGCAGCCTGACCAAGAGACTGACACACAGCCTGTCAGAGGCAGCTGACTGACGGTGACTGACACTCAGACAGCTGACAGACGCTGACCGGCGCGATGTCGCCTCGCTGCACAGCGCCATGCAGCCGGGATAAAAGAGCAGCGCAGTGGCGGTACTTGACACACTTTGGTGCCGGCAGTAAAGAGCAGTGGCGCGGGGATTTCAAACTCTACCGCCTTTTCTCCGTGGTGGTGGTGGTGGGGGTGAGGGGTGGGGGGTGGGGGGATGGGGGGGAGGCTGTATCCCTCCCCTACTTTGGCTCTCCCCTAACCGTTTTAGAACCCCTATTAGGCACCGTGCATGGCTGCAGCCATGGCCGTGAGCCAGTTAGCAAAACTAACGAGGAAACATTTGGAATCACTAAAGCAAAGGCTAAAAAAAAAAATTGGGGTTCAGCGGCTTTCGATTTCGGCTATTTTCTTTCACTGTGGCTACGGTGTAACAATTACAACAACGTCAAACTAGTGACCTTGCCGGGGCGGGGCGCGGGGCGGGACAGCACAAGGCACCCGAGGCCCCCGGACGAGCAGCAGGTGCGGTCCCAATTACAAGACCCGCCTCTCCGCCCGCCTGTCTGTCTGTCTGTCTGTCTGTCTGTCTGTCTGTCTGTCTGTCTGTCTGTCTGTCTGTCTGTCTGTCTGTCTGTCGGTCCCGGTCCGCGCGCGCCCGAACTGCAGCGCATCGATAGTGAGTCCTAACTCGGCCGCCCCGCCCACGTGGTGGTGGTGTACGCCCTGCCGCGCCCTGCAGCGCCACTGCCACCAGCCACACAAACACAATTCACAATCACAACACGTTTTCCCGGAGCTCCACACCACTCCAGCCACCCCGCCCCGCCCCGCCCCGCCCCGCCCCGCCACGGCCGCGTCCTTGCGCCGCGCCGATCCACCCCGCTGCCCCGCGCCGTGACGCCCCCCAAGGCCAGCGAGCGGCTCGCGTGGAGAGGCCCGGCACGCCCTGGGAGCACCCCGCCCCACCACGCCCCGCCCCGCCCCGCACCACCACTGATTTATGTCAATGTCAAATCCATCCCCTTTCATTCGGATTTTCGTGCCAACAGTGGCACCGACATCCATCCCCTAGGCCCGGCCCGCCCGGCCCGGCTCCACTGCCAGGCCATGGGCGCGGCGCGCCGGCCGGCCGGGCGTCCCCGCGCCACGCCACGCCACGCCACGCCACGCCACGCCACGCCACGCCACGCCAGGCCCTTCACGGCCAGCAAAGAGGGCCGATAGGAAGCGGCCCGGTGGGCCAGGCCGGTCGCGACGCGGGCAGGGTCCGGTCCGGGCGGTTTTAGGAGATGGGTTCCCCACCAAGTCGCACTGCCCTACATGTATGTCTGGCGCCCGGGCGCCGGGCCGGCCCCTAGCCCTACGGGTCTGCCCGCCCCGCCCCGCCCCACCCCACCCGAAGGTACGTCCCGCCAATCTGTCCTTGGCGCCCTGCTGGCCAGGCAGGGCGGGCGGGGCGGGCGGGGCGGGCGGGGCGGGCGGGGCTGTCATTGTCAGTGGTGTCAGCAGCAACATGTGGGCGAGCCCCCTCCCCTCGGGCTGCTGGCTCCATTATCAGCTGCGGGCCAGCACCCGAGTAGCCTAGGCCACCCCGCCCCGCCCCGCCCCGCCCCGCCCCGCCACGGCAGAGTATTGTCTCCGGAGCAGACGAGACGGCCGAGCACTTTCATGGCAAAGAACATTTCCCTCTCCGCTCCGTCCTCAGCCGAGATGGGCTGTGGAGCCCCCTAGGGGGCCTCGGGGCCGCCCCGCCCTGCAGCCGCCGCGCTAAGCCACCCCGCCCCGCCCCGCTCAGCCTTGAACCCTCAAGTAAGCATTCAATCCAACTCCATAGGCTGAGGCTCCGAGACAGAGGCGGGGCGGGCGGGGCAGGTAAAGAAGGTCACCTCACCTGCTCGGTGCTCGGGGCGGGGCGGGATGGGGTGGGGTGGCGGGACCGACTCGACTACGGGGCCTACGGGGTGTTCGGCCCGGCCCGGCCCGGCCCGCCGCCACCGCGCAAGTCATACGGATAGAATAAGCCCTACATGACATGGGGGAGGCGGGGCGGGGGGATCCACACATCTATCCACCGCGCTACAGGACAGCAATACCATCGACTCGCTCGGGGCGCCCCTTCTGCGCGCGACAGTCTCTGCTGCGCGTCTGTGTGCGTGTGAGCGTGCGCGCGTGTGCGTGCGTGCGTGTGTGAGCGTGTGTGCCTAGACACGCAATCTCAGGCAATTATTATTGTGCTGTCATCACAGGTTGCACTGGTGTAATGAGCCAAGTCGGGCGCTGCTCGGCTGCTGAGAGCCTCCCGCCTCACATACCTCATCTAGCAGGATGCAAAAGATGCACTCCAAAAATATTTGAAAATAATACAAAGGGATTGAATAGCCTGTGTTTCGTGAACATTTTAATTATTATAATTATTTTTTCACTTACACACGCGCAGACAAAGTAGAGGGGGAAAGGGATTCTCCTCGCAGGGAGCCATGCGCCTCTGAGGATATTTTTTTTTTTGGGTGGGCGCCGCTCGGGATGCGCGCCGCGCCGACTCATGGCATGCAAATGCCTGCAAAAGGCTTTTCTTCTGCGTGCGCTGTGCCCCCGACCAACCCGAGCAACACGTGTCCGCCCCGCCCCACCCCGCCCCGCCGCGTCAAGCTGAGATAAGAGGAGAGGAGCCGGTCCAGCAGAGAGAGCGAGCGAGAGAGAGAGAGAGAGCGAGAGCGAGAGAGAGAGAGAGAGAGAGAGAGAGAGAGAGAGAGAGAGAGAGAGAGAGAGAGAGAGGGGGGGGGGGCAACATGACCGTGTCCCCCGCGACAAACTCATCCACGCGCAGGTAATAATAATTACTCCGCAGGATGAAAAATCCCATTCGCTTCGCGGTGCGCTTTACGTCTCTGTCGCGATAAGCCTCGCGCCGGGCCGGGCCGTCTATTCTCTCGTTTCATTACAAAACAAGACTGGTCTAAATGAATGCGTCTGGCCGGCCGCGGGGCGGGGCCGGGCGGGGCGGGGCGGGGCGGGGCGGGGCGGGGCGGGGCGAACACCCTGGCTGGTGTGGGATAAGGTTTTTGTAATGGGCCACAGATTTATAGCAAAAAGGGGGTTGGGCCGCACCGCGCCGCGCCGACACGGTACGGCTCTGAAAAATGAAGCAACTCGTTAGCGGCCGGGCCGTGCCGGGCCGGGCCGGGGAAGGGGAATGGATTATTTGCTTCCGGTAAACGATATGGGCGCGCGGCGCGCTATGCGCGTCCGATGGGCTAAACGCCCGCAACTTTGTTTTACAACAGCGCCTCGAATTTGAGGTACCGAAATTTAAAACCTCCTACTCGAGTGGTGCGAGCGCCCGCGCCCGCCTCGCCTCGCTCCCACAGTGATGTGCTGCAGGAGTGTCAGTACAGTACAGTGATTGGTGTTCGGGGTCCCTACATAAATCGCCACCGACCGCCCCGGTGTTGTTTCCTCACGTCACTGCTTCATACACACGGATGCCCGGAGCCCGGCCCGGAGCCCGGCCCGGAGCAGCACGAGTTTCACGCCACCACCCCTATCACGACCGCGGAAACCATTTCCGTCTTTCCGTTTTTGTTTTTTTTAAAGGCTAGAATTTTTTTTTTTCATGCTCCATTTTTTTGCTGCTCACTTTCACCGACCGAACCGGTTCAATAAAATAAACAACAGTAATAATAATAACAATATTCCGATGGAAAAAAGAACAGCAGGGCCCTGCACCCTAGCGGCCGCGCGATCCATCTTGGTCTGTTTACGAATGCGCCGCCAAAGGCGATAAATCAACAGCAGCAGGGCCGCCCAGCCCAGCCCAGCACAGCCTTATCGGGAGGGCCAACAACTGTGAAAACGGGAGGGCGGGGCGGGGCGGGGCGGGGCGGGGTGCGGATACAGGCCTAAGGGTGGGCGCAGTCCAGTCCAGGCGGAGGACCGGACTGGACGGGGTGCTCCGCAGCGGGGCTCGTCACCTTGGGCCCCAGAGGGGGTGGCGGGGGGTGGCGGGGCGATAGGCGGTGACACGATCCCCCCGCCCCTCCTCACACACACACACACTGACAGTCACTGCGCTGCTGACCCTGGCCGCAGGCGGGCCCATCCATACGGCTTCCCTGACTATCTCGCGCTAACAATTTATTTTTCGCGGTTCCATCAGATTCTAATCCGCCTCTGTGGAACGAGTATTCGCGGCGCGGGGCGGTGGACGCGGGGTGGGGCGCGGCGGGGCGGGGCGGGGCGGGGCGGGGCGGGGCGGGGCGGGGCGGGGCGGGGCGTGGGCGCAGCCGGACGCCCCATCTCTAACGGTTATTGGGCAGGCCAGGCGAGGACGCCGCCAGCGACCCTTGATATATACAAGCATACGTCTTTGTTTGGGGACGGCGCCGCGCCTGCCCCCCAGCCCCAGCCTGCGTTAGAATTTCATCCCCCTATTGTTCCTGGGCCGTCCCTCCCAGTCGTTCCACTTCCCTTCCCCGGCCGCGCGTGTGCACACGCACGCGTGAAGGTCACGTGGTGCGTGCGTGCGTGTGTGTGTGTGTGCGTGTGTTTGTGAGCGGCGGTGTGCACGCAATAGTCCAACCGAACCAACAGAGCTCTGCTCTGCCCCGTCAGCTCCTGATGTCCCCTCCGCTCCGCTCAGTCCACCCACCTCTCCCCTCGCTCGCTGCCCTCCGCCCCGAACTAGTGCCCCAAATACCAGCGGCGCGCCGCCCCGGTGTCCTCCTGGCCGCCACCACCACCCTCCTCGTCGTCCTGGGAGGGAGGGAAGGCCCTCCGGCCCCGGGGTCGCCCCTTGCCCCCACCGCACCAAGTCTGTTTGGCAATACTCCGGGCAAATATTGGAGACCAGCGCGGTGGGGCGGGGTGAGGTGGGGGTGGGGCGAGGTGGGGCGGGGTGAGGTAGGGCCAGGCGGTAGAGGGCCTGGGCCTGGGCCTGGCCAGGCGGTCCACACACACATACACACACAGACGCGGGCACTCAGGTCGTAAATACGCCTCACGCACGCGTGGGTGAAAACGGAACCGGAAAGAAGCGGAGCGGGGCGGGGCGGGGCGGGGCGGGGCGGCGGCCAGCAGCGCATCGCGCGCGCCAAATTAGAGCACGGCCGTCCCAGCTTCCGCTCTAACAAACCTACTTTATTATGTCTATTTTTTTTTATTTTTTCCCGGGGGCTTTAAGCGGTGGATGTGGAGATCCGGACGGACGTGACATCACGAACGTGTGCAAGCGAGGCACCGCCGACCCCACAAAACCGGGACCAGCCAATGCAGCGACCTCGAATAAGACTTCCACATTAAGGGAAACATTAGAGTTGTTCGTGTAATCCCCCGTCCCGTCCCGTCGTCTGCATGTTGCACCCGGGCTTTTACGACGACGACCCGGTGGCACACAAGCGGACAGGCAGAGGCGGGGCGGGGCGGGGCGGGGTGAGGCGGGGTGAGGCGGGGTGTGGGAGGTGGGGGGCGTGGGGCTGAACGGAGCCATTTTGCAGTTTGCTTCACCAAAATCACGCGGGGGTCGGGCGGGTCTCGGGCGGGGTGGGCTGCTCCATCGCGTCGGGCCGGGCTCCGCTTTATGACGCCACTCGCCCGCAAAACGCCATCGCCATCGCTCACCCATCTTTATGCGACCAATTAGGAGGATCAAAAGAGACCGTGTCGCCGCCGCCCGCCCCGCCCGCCTGCTCTGCTACCTTGGCTGGACCCGGCTGACACCACACCGCAGCGCTGCGCAGGCCATGCAGGAGCGGGCGGGAGGACCTTTCACCAGACCTTGCCCTTCCTCATCCCTTTTCATCACATTTTTTCTCGTGTCTGCCCTCGGCCATTTCTCCCTCGTTTATCGCCAAATGGACCGGCGTGCCCCTCCTCAGGCCGCAGGCAGGCGGGCACCCGCGCACTTATTTGCACGCTAGCTGCGCGCACGCGCCCCGCCCGGCCCGGCCCCGCCCCCCGGCCCGCCACTCTCTATGAGGTCACGACAATAAAGCAGGGGCCATGATATAAAGCGTTGGGCCATATTCATGCACACTGAGAAATTCATTACGGTCCTAGCTCCCCGGGCCGACCCCGCCCCGGGCTTAGAGCGGACGCGCGCGGGGCGGGGGGTTAAAACCGTCGTCATCCAACGCGCTCCTCATGCCCATCCCCCTCTCCTCCCTCTCTCTCGCTCTCTCTCTCCCGCCGCCGGGCCCGGCCCCGGGGCACCGCGAGAAGGACAAGGACGGCAACAACAAGGAATGCCCTTTTCGGAGACGCCGCCCTTTTATGAATGGTCCCGAACGGCCGGCCCGGACCGCCAATAAGCCATTCAAAATAGTGGGGTAGGGGTAGGGTAGGAGTGATTGATTTCCCGCCCCGCCCCGCACCGCCCCGCCGCGCCATAGCCACGCCGCCATCACGACCTTTCTCGATCGTTTTCCGACCCAAACGATCTGACGTCCGCGGCATATTGATAGAAATATTATTTGAAGTCATTTTGTCATCTATAATAAATTATTGAAACGTCATTTGACGCGTATAAAGAAATAGATGCCCACCGCGGCTTCAGCAGAACGGCGAGTAGGAAAAGTTACAGCGGGTACCTTATATCCTCGTGCTTTTGATTATTCTCACTCATCCCCGCGTACTTCAGCGTATACAGCAAACAGGAAAAAACGTCCACGTGGTTTTCCTCATTTGGTAGACACGCTCGCGCTGCCCTCCCCTGACGAGGCGAGGCGAGGCGCGGCGCGTGCGGGCGGGCGGAGCGAAACAGAAGAGTTTAAAATTTCCGCGGCGTCGTGCTGCCCTGCCCTCCCGCTCCCGCCCCGTAAGCCGCGCTGGCTGGCAGCTCCCCAGAGCTCTGTTTGCCATCACTTCCAGCATTCCGAACTGTTGAGCACGTTGGCGCCGCGGGGCGGGGCGGGGCGGGGCGGGGCGGGGCGGGGCGGGGCGGGGCGGGCGTGGCGGGGCGGGGCGGGGCAGGGTTGGGCGGGGCGAGGCGGGACAGCCTCCCTGCGCTGAGAGCAGAGCGAGTCACGTGATTTAGCTGCGGCATCATCAGCGCCATGATTTGTCTCGGGACGGGACGGGCACAGACAGCACTGACACGGCCGATGAAGATCTGATCAACAAGTCCACCCGGCTGGCCTGGCCCGGCCCGGCCCTGCACTGCGGTCAGTGTTGCCAGAAAAGTAGGCAATAAGTAGCCCAAACACAGTGGAGTGAAGCGCCTGCCTACTAGGCAACACCTTTGCACAGGTGCGTGCACGTTGCCTAGTAGGCAGGCGCAGATGCAGCCCGCTCCACTCCACTGTGTTTGGGCAACACATTGCCTACTTTTCTGGCAGCACTGACTGCTGCAGTCCCCGCGGGAGCCGCGCGCGGCAGAAAGGTGCATAAAATCATAAAATCTTGAAAAACGCAAGGTGACTGCGAGGACCCGCGCGCGCTGCCTGGCTTCTGACGTCACTGGTTGGCGCCGCCCCG